>OW240924.1:70892254-70939754 GCA_933207985.1 Pelobates cultripes
AGGCCCAACCCCCCCCTGCGGACTGTCTGCTGTAGCGTCCCTGCTGCCACTCTTGCTTTTTTCCCCTCCCAAATGAAGGCACTGATGGTGTGCTGCATATTTTTGAGGTATTGCTTTGGTAGGGGTATCTGTAGTGTACGGAACAGGTATTGGATTTTTGGTATTAGTGACATTTTGACTGCTGCTATGCGTCCTGTCCATGACAGGTATTTTCCCTTCCATGCTTGCATGGAATCTGTGAACTCTTTGTGCATGCGTACATAGTTGTGGTGGAATAATTTATCAGGGTTTTTTGTAAGTTTGAGGCCCAGAAAGGTTAGGTAATCGTTTCTCCAGTCTAAGGGGAATGCCTCTCTCAGTCTCTGGACGTGAGGTTTGTGCCTAGATGCATCCCCAATGCTTGTGTCTTGGTGACATTCAATTTGTAATATGATACTTCACCATATGATTCTATGTGTAGCATCAAGTTTGGCAGGGAGATTAGGGGCTGTGTGAGCGTTACTAGGATGTCATCTGCAAATAGATTGAGCTTGTACTCCCTGTCTCCTATTGTGATGCCCTGTATGGATGGTTCCGCCCTTATCGCCGCTGCAAGGGGCTCCAGTGCCAGGATATATAATAGTGGGGACAGGGGGCACCCCTGCCTGGACCCATTCGTTATGTTGATTTGTTTGGACACAAATCCTGCATTGAGTACCCTTGCTGTGGGGTGGGAGTATAGTGCTTTTACCCCATTTATAAATGATCTAGGGAACTTGTACTTTTGGAGCACTGCTTCTAAAAAAGGCCAATTAAGGCGATCAAAGGCCTTTTCTGCGTCCAATGAGAGTAAAACACCCTCCGTCCGATCTCGTCTTAGGCTGTGTATGAGGTCGATCACTTTCCTCGTGTTGTCTGATCCCTGTCTACCTGTGGTAAAGCCCACCTGGTCATCATGTATCAGTGTAGGGATGATGTGTTTTAGCCTATTTGCCTGTATTTTAGCGTAGATTTTTGTCTGTGTTTAGTAGGGATATTGGCCGGAAGTTTTGACTACATGTGGGTGGTTTGCCTGGTTTTGGAAGTGTTATAATGTGAGCTCCTAGCATGTCTGCCGGGGCTTCTGCCTTTCGGGTGATGGCATTAAAGGTGTTTGTTAGGTGTGGTACTAGAGTGGCAGCAAATCGTTTATAGTACGCGTTGGTAAACCCATCGGGTCCTGGTGCTTTCCCCTTGGGGAGGCTCGCTATTACCTGTAGCACTTCTTCCTCTGTGATAGGGGCTTGTAGGCCCTCCCTTTGGTCCTCAGTAAGGCCCGGTAGTGATATACCCTCCAGGTATTGTTCTATTCGTGTTTGTGACGGTTGGGGGGTGTTTGGGTCCCGACCCAGGTTGTACAGGGTCGTATAGTAGTCGGCGAACACGTCGCTAATGTCTTTGGGTGTAACCCTTTTTTCCCCTTTAGAGTTCAGTATGAATGGGATTTTTGTTTGTGCGTTCCTTTGCGACAGTCTCCTCGCTAAGAGTTTGCTGGCTCTGTTTCCCTGGGTGTAGTGGGCTGCCTGTAGCTTCCGCATTGTGAACCCCATTTTTACTAGGTCATGTTTTTTGCCTTCGTCTATTACTCGTTTAATTTGTTCTAGGAGCTGTGGGGTTGGTGTGAGTTGGTTCTGTTTGGTTAGATTGTAGAGGGTAGTCAGCCATTCTTTTCTTTTTGTTTGGGTTGCCCTTTTTATTGCACTTGCTTTCCCTATAAGGAGTCCCCTTACAACTGGTTTGTGGGCCTGCCACAGTGTTTCTGGTGATATGTCTGGAGTTGTGTTGGTGTCAAAGTAGTTGGAGAGGTCGTCTTTAACTGTGTCGCTGTATTGTCGGTCTGTCAGTAGAGATTCATTTAGTCTCCACGGGCTTCGATGCTTGTAGTCATATGCGTCGCATAGCACTAAGGTTATTGGGGCATGGTCTGACCACGTTATGGTACCTATCGTGCAGGACATGATGTGGTTGAGGTGGGCACCTTTTATATAGTACCCGTCAATACGCGAGTAAGTGTTATGTACCTGAGAGAGGAAGGTGTAGTCCCTCTCCCCAGGGTGTTGCAATCTCCATGCATCGTAGTAATCGTGTTCTTTGAGCAAGCGTACTAGTGGTTTGCATTCCCTCTGGAGGGTAGCTGATCTGGGAGTGTTTAGCTGTACTGTGGTATCCCATTTGGGGTCCAGTATGTGATTGAAATCCCCACATAATATAGTAATGCCCCTCTGGACCGATTGCACTAGTGTGATGACTTTATGTAAGAAATTCCTCTGGTGTGTGTTGGGTGCATATAGGTTGACTATTGTGTATTCTAAATTGTTGATTTCGCATATCATGATAATATATCGCCCTTCTTTGTCTATGGATATGTATAACGGTTTGAAGGACACATCCTTGCTGATGAGGATGGATACCCCTTTCGTTTTGGATGTGGAGGTGCTATGGAATTGAGCTGTGTATTGCGCCTGGGCTAGGATTATTGATTTTTTGAGGTGTGTTTCCTGCAGGCACACTATATCGGGGCATTCCCTGCGCAGATCTCTTATGAGGCAATATCGTTTTACTGGGGTGTTTAACCCTTTTACATTATGACAGTGTATCTTCATATTTTATTGAGTGGTGTTGAAGTATCTTGCTTTTGTCTTGGGGGGTCAGTGTCTGGTGTGCTACTCCTCCCTGGGTCCTATGGTCTCCAACTCGGATATATGCTACGTGGTCTCCAACCTGTCTGGTGGTGGGGGGAAGGGTGGGGTGGTGAGCAAGGGTGGATGCAGTCATGCTAACCTTATGCAAGACCTTTGGGGTAAACAGTGCAACATAAAACAAAACATACAATATCACAGTATTACAATTGAACATTTCCCACTGAAGGGTAAGGCACCCATTATGTGGTGCCATTGGGGTGCGTGGTGAACTCTGATGAGTGATGTGTGCGGTGTAGCTAGGTGAGCATGCCATGCCCGTTACACGCTATCTTTTTGCCTGCGTGTGTTTTGCGGCTAAATGGTGAAAGGTGAGATGGGTATGAGTTCTAGCGTGTCTGGGGTGTAGCTTCTGGACAGGCCTGTATTTAGGTCTGGGCTCCTATCAAGTTGTTGTGAGTGGGTTGTTTTTTTTTTTTCTATTTAGTGTGCTAGGCACTGACATGTGCCAGGTTAATGGTGTGGCTGTGTGAGTTAGATATCGAGTGATAGGGTTTGAGTGTGCGTGTCATGTGTGTCTGGTATACTTGCGGCCCATTGTCCAACTGCTCCCTCTGGAGTCTCTGTTAAGTCCCATCTCTTGCTTGGAATCCCTCTGTGGGATCATTTTTTGGCCCTCTTCCACTCCGGAGACAGTCTGCGCTGATCTGCAGCCTTTGCCCCTGCCTGGGTTGGTTGAATGCCCCAGCTGCGCAGTAGTTTGTGGCCTTCCTCTGGCGTGTTGATCGTTGTCAGTGTGCCATTCCTCCTGATCAGCAGGCGGACCGGGTATCCCCACCTGTACTGGACTCCATTGTTGCGCAGGGCCTCTGTGGTCGTTTTGAATTCTTTCCTTTTCTGTAGTGTAGCCGCCGACAGATCCGTGAAGATTTTTATGTGAGTGAATTTTTGTGGCAGGTCCCTTTGCCCTCTCGTGGCCTGGAGAATTGCCTCTTTTACGTGGAAGTAGTGGAGGTGGGTTAGCACGTCCCTTGGTGTGTCTTGCGGCAGGAACGCCGGCTTTTGGACCCTGTGGTACCTGTCCAGGATCAGCATCTCCGCTGGTAGCTCGGGGGTCAGTGCTTTGAAATACTCTATGAGGAAGGGGTGCAGATCTTGTTGAGACACCTCCTCCGGTATGCCTCTAATTCGCAGATTTTGTCTTCGTGAGCGGTCTTCCAGATCCATGATTTTCCTTTGGGACTGGTTCAGTAACTGCTGCAGGTTGTGCACTTGGTCTGCCAGCTCGTTATGAACAGATGTCTGCTCCTCCACGCGCTGTTCCACCCGTGCGGTCCTGTCCCCCAGCTCCTGCACGTCTTTGCTGAGTTCCCTCAGAGTGCTTTGGATGGACGCCAGGATTTTGCTGGACATATCCTCCAAGCATGTCTGCAGAAAGTCTTGCGTGACTGGCAGGTTGTGGGAGCCCGTGGGCGTCCTTAGCGGCAGTGTGTCGTTCCCGCCGTCGCCATCTTGGGCCTGGTCCAGCAGGCCTGTAGCTTTCGGCGTCGAGGCTCGGGCCGCGAAGAACTCCGACCTGTCGGTTTTTTCTGCTTGTTTCTTGTGCTTTGGGTGGGACATCGTTAGGTGAGTCGGGGGTCCCGGTTTTTCCCGCAGGCAGTGCTGTTTTTTGTCGCTTTTAGGGCTAGCTGGGAGCGGAGCTCAATCCCGTGCGTCCATCCGCGTTGCCCGCTAAGCCACGCCTCCTGGATTCATTTTTTTAAAGAGTAAAAATGAATTATGTGTTGCTACTTGCAACAGGTTGATAGCCACCTTTTTATACCAGGCTTTTGTCTTTCTTAAGATAAGATATGGCTGCATCAACTGATCAGCCAAATCAACACCCCCCATGTGCCTGTTATAAGCCCTGACGCAAACAGGTTTTGTCTGCACCCTGCCTCGGACAGTGACGTCTGACATGCTTTCGTTATGGATGGTTGTTAGCATGGGAACATCCTTCCTGTCCTTAATTTTTTGCGCAAGCAGTTCAGCTTTGCGCATAGCTTTGCATTCACCTTTTTTTAATTTGGCCTCTATGAGAGGTCTGGGGAAATCCTTGGCATTTCTTCTTAAACGTGTCTGCAAACTATAAAGTATTTTAAACAAGTGGACACTGCTGTAAAAATTGTCCACATAAAGGTGGTAACCCTTATTGAACAAGGGGATCAGTAGGTCCCAAACAAGTTTCCCACTTGTCCCCAGAGAGTCAGGACAGCCAGGAGGGTTCAGTTGACCATCTTTCCCCTCATATACACAAAAGGCAAATGTGTAGCCACTTTCGCTCTCGCACAGTTTGTACACTTTAATGCCATACCTAGACCGCTTTGAGGGGATATACTGTTTGAACCCTAATCTCCCTTTATATTTCATAAGGGATTCATCAATAGATAAATTTTGTTGGGGAGTATAAACTTCAGAAAATGTTCTGAAGAGGTCTACCAGTGGGCAAATTTTATGAAGCCTATCATATTGGGCATGATCTCTGGGGTGACAGAGGGTATTGTCGTTGAAATTTAAGTATCTCAGCAGCAGCTCATATCTTGGTCTAGGCATTGTTTGGGAGTATATAGGAGTCGAACAAATTGGGTTGGTGCTCCAGTAAGAGCAGATTGATGGCTTCTTTATTATCCCCATGAGCATTGTAAGAGCCCAGAATTTTTTTAAGTTCAGGGACATCTGTGGGATGCCAAGCATGCTCCCTGACTGTATAGCTACCTGGATTGGTCTCAGTAAATTGGCTAGCGTATAAATTAGTCTGGGAAACAATCTCCTCCCAGATGGTATCCCCTAAAAATAACTCAATATATTGTATAGGGGAGAAGTCAACCACATTCACATTAATGCCTGCGTTGGCACTAAAAGGGGGGATGTTGGGCTCAGCTGACTGTGGAGGTACCCAGTCCTCCTCCACATTCGGCGTAGCAGGGGAAGCACAGCTTCTTTTAGCAGCTAGCTCACACACAGATGACATGACGCCAAGAAGGCATATGCCTCCTCCAAGCTGTACATGCGCTGCATGTTTCACACTAACAGACTAAAGTAACAAAATACTAAACACAAATATGTATTTTATTTATTTATTTACTAAAACAGACTAAAACAGTAATCCCTAAACTAACTCCTGTTAAAAGAATCTAATGGAGATTTGGGGGAAGGAAACTGACAGATTTTTAAAATAAAGTTAACCCTTAAGGGCAAAAAAAAATAAATAAAGACAGTACAAATGCACTGTCTGTAACAGATCTGACAGGGAAGGGGTTAAAAGGGGCTTTTTATTCACTGCAGATACTTTTTAAAACTCTCTGGAACACCTGCTGCAACAATATATCATGATCTCTGTCTCTCTCGCCTCACAAAACGCTACAGAGGGAAGAGAGGCAGAGATCAGGTCAAAGTGAGTGTTTGTAACACCCACTTTGACACCAGCCAATTGTGAGCGATCGCGGATAGCTCACACGCCGCAATTGGCTGTTACTATCTGCCTGTGATGCTGGGCAGATAGTAACAACGGGATTTCGGCGGAAGTGATCTCCAATCGCTCCCGCCGCCCGTTTTCCGTTAGGACGGTTCAGGACCATCCTCGGTCGGCAACGCAAAAATGCTGTCCTCGGTTCTGAAGGGGTTAAATCTCAGATACATCTGTGCCATCCCCACCTTTTGAATCATCAAGCAAAAGAAAACTCTCATTGCTACAGACTAAACTACTGAAAATCTTTGCCAACCCCCATTCATGACTTACTACCTTCTATCACGGCATGGATAATAGAGTCCCATAATTATCCATTAATGATACATTTGATACGTTTCCTTCTGAAAATCGATGTGACAGAGATCTAGACATCAGTCACACTGAAAAATCATGGTTTAGTAATACTTAAAAATAAACCAAAAAAACAGGCAATTATTGGGGGGGAAAAAAGAGGTTCACAAATATTATATTCACAATTTACAAAAAAATTCAAAGGGGGGAGATTTTATTATTTTTCCATAAGCTCTTTCTAACCCGTTGTTCTCAAACTGATAAGAGCCTTGTGTAAATCACAAACAAGCAACAAGCATTCAAAGCACAGACTTTGAAAGGGTGAGCTATTTTTGGCTATCTTACATCAAGAAAGATAAAATCATGTGAAATTAGCTGTGTATTTTAAAACTGGTGTCAACATACACAGATAGTGTACCCACTACAGATAATGTCAAACAAGAAAAACTAATTAATTACCGCAGTAAATTAAAATAAAATTAAAGGATGTAAACTGAGAGGCAGCCGCCAGCTAATCTGTCAGAAGCACAAACATGTATAGATCAAATAGAATGCAAACATTAAAGTTATTATAAAGGGACACGGCAACTTTAGTCATGCTTTGTTTTCATGAGTTCTAGAGTTATTTATTTCAGTAAGAAGATGTGAATTTCACATGTTAGGCCAGAGTAGCTGTACTGAAAGCATCGCAGACTTAGAGAATGTTTCCAGTTCGGCTAGGTTTGTCTTAAATTTGAAATTCACTTTAAAAATCATACTCAACTACAATATCAAAATATATTCAATATATGTGTATGGTGAAAACAACAGAAGGAAAACAATGTGGATTGGCTGAGAAAATGTAGCCAATTCCTGGTCTTTGCAGCAAACATGGCAATTTTAGAGCTAAGAAGACTGTTTTAAAGCTTAATATGTAGGTATAGACAACCTTTAGCACTTCAGTTATTGTGGACATCATCTCCCATAATGCTCTCTTTTAAGGTCATAATGCTGGCACAGCCTTGAGAGAGATGTAGTTCAGAACATCAGGAGTGCCAAAGGTTACCTACCCCTGCTTTAGGGGATTTTGTGTCAGACTGGAACAATTTGCTCATTTAATCACAACAACATGCTGCACCTCCAAAAAGTAATGCACAATAAAGGGATTAAAGAACATTGTATCTCCCCACCTTCCCAGAGATTGGTCCAGTACTGTATTTAGCTAGATCATTACAAAACAAAAACAAACAGGTATAAATTCTATACATTCAGCCAATTAAATCAGGAACGCCCAAAAAGGTACATCCCCAGATGTTTATGTAAAACTACAACTCCCATGATGCTTTGCATGCCTTTAGCATGACAAAGTATCATGATAGCTCTAATTTTAAAACATCTGGGGATCTACCTTTTGGGCACCCCTGAATTAATTGATGAACAATGGCAAAAGAATAGGATTTTAAAAGGAGATCAACACTCATATACTGTCATTCTCCTTTTTAATTTCTAAGGGAACCACGGATCTGTGCCAAATGCAATCAAACTTGAACATTTGCAATGATAGCATACTGTCCCCACCACTTACTATGAATCATTTCATAGTAAGTCTGTTTTGTAACTTAATACACATAAGGTAATTTTGACTACAGTTGGTATTACTTGTTACTAACACATACTAAACCACTTGACAAAGTGTCCCTATGTAAACAATTCCACAGTTGATAATTACCAACAGTGTATCATTTAATGTAAATGTTACTAATGAAAGAAATCAGCATTAACAAAAACACAGACTGAAAATATTGCCACACACCAGGTTTACACGTGAAATAAGATTTAGGCCTAACCTCGATTTTCTGTCTAGATACAGCTGTTCTAAAAACACTCTTGTGATCTGTGCATTTAGCTTCAGTTTGTACACTTACCACTCGCTGAAATGTTGAATTCATAGGTAATAGAATGTACACGACTGGCCCAGAATATCCATTGGACCTTGTAAGAATCAGAACGGACGCGAACAGGTCGACTTTCACTTTGTTAGCCTTTTTTTTTTGTCGCAGTGGAGCAAAGGGAGGCAGTCTTATGGTCTGTGGTTAGGAAATTATCATATAGCGGTTTCCACGTAAATGAATAATCAGCTACACAGACTTAGTTCCTTTTTAGTGGTGACGATTTGCACTCTGTATTTTTTTACTCAATATTTCATTGCTTCTGCTAAAACCCAAAAAATAAAAGGGAAAAAAAATACAAAACAAATCAAACAGCTATTACCAGAATGTGTAAAATTTCCGCTGATTCATATCACTGATAAGGATATTCCGATATTTTAGAGTCTGTGTTTAGTTTAGATGTGTTAACATGTTTATTTTTAAGCCACTCTGTCTCTTATCCCACACCCTTCTTGATACATTTCAGGCTTTGTACTACCTTGGAAGTGGAGCACACATAACAGTTACTAGTGAAGTCATGCACACGGAGAAGTAGGAACAGATTAGAGTTTTAAAAAAGAAGCCCAGTTAAGGTAAAGAAAGTGGGGACAGTAGCTCATGAGAGAAGAAAATGGAAGAATCTCTATAGCAAAAAAAAAAAAGGCTGTCAGAATGCTTTTTAATTTAATGTTTTTTGCTTTTATTTTGTTTTGTAGTGGGACACCTAAAATTCGGAGATTACAGGCACACCTGCTGTGCAACAGACTGACCAACACATGTTCTGCCCTGTACAGTAAGAAGGTCTGCTAATTACGGTCATGTAAATCTATGACTAAATTCCCTCCAAGCTTGCAAGGGTTAGAGTGCAAATTTTACCTAAACACTACTCTACCATGATTTATCTCTGAAAACCATGGCAGGCCTGATTTCATCCTTACTGTAAAAGTCTAATTTCCCCCACGCATCCTACTTCGCTCTATAACCATGGGCATCTTGATTCACGTAGCTATTTAAATTTTACTCTCCCACCTCATCTCATTTTTATTCCATTAAATTAAATATATCCTTTCCAACTCCCCAAGCTTTCCCTGTCCTCAGTAACACAGGGGTAAGTATGAGCAGGGGTAACTCGTGTAGAATGGGGTTTCAAAAACACAATGGGAAGAGAGGGATGAAGAGAGGAAGGTTAATAATACAGAAGAATAGATTATTATCTTATTATTTATATAGCGCCATCAGATTCCGTAGCGCTGTACAATGGGTGGACTAACAGACATGTAATTGTAACCAGACAACTGGACTTACAGGAACAGAGGGGTGGAGGGCCCTGCTCCATGAGCTTACATTCTAGAGGGAGTGGGGTATAGTGAAACAAAGGGTAAAAGTAGGGGTACGAAGTTGGTTGTTACAAAAGTATTAATTGAGGGCTTAGTAGGTAATTTTTGACAGTTGCAGGAGAGGAGTCATGGAGGGTTGGGGGTGAAAACCTGCTAACAGTTTAATTCATATGCTTTCTTGAAGAAGTGAGTTTTCAATGATTTTTTTGAATGAGTGGAGACTGGGTGAAATTCTTACGGAGAAGGGAAGGGAGTTCCACAGAAGAGGTGCAGCCCTGGAAAAGTCTTGGAGGCGAGTGTTAGAGGTGGGAGTACGGACAGAGGATATAGGTCTATGGCAGAGCGTAGGGGCCTCGACGGGACATACTTGTGTATTAGGGAGGATAGGTACGTTGGAGCAGCATTATGTAGGGACTTGTAAGCAAGCACCAGAATTTTAAATTGAGCCCTATATCTAACTGGAAGCCAATGCAGGGACTGACAGAGCAGGGAGGCGTGAGAGGTGCGGGCGGACAGGAAAATGAGCCTCGCCGCCGCATTAATTATAGATTGCAGCGGTGCAATCTGGGAACACGTAAGACCACTGAGAAGAGTATTGCAGTAGTCCAGGCGAGAGAGAACAAGAGCATGGACCAGCACCTTAGCCGCATCCGGGGTTAAATAGGGGTGGATGCGCGCGCTGTTTTTGAGATGGAAGCAACAGGATTTGATGATTGATTGTACATGAGGGGTGAAGGAGAGGTTGGAGTCAAAAGGAACACCCAGGCAGCGAGCCTGTGAGGTAGAGGTGGTGGTAGCGCTGTTGACTTGGAGGGAGACAGACACGGGAGTAGTAACACTTGAGGGAGGAAAGACCAGAAGTTCTGTTTTGTACAGGTTGAGCTGAAGGAAGTGAGCAGCCATCCAGTTGGAAATCGAAGAGAGGTAGTCAGAGACACAAGTCAAGATGGGCAGAGAGAGATCAAGAGAGGACGGAAGCCAAAGGAGCTGATGAGTTTACCAAGGGAGGCAGATGGATCTGATGTCTAAGTCGATAGTGATACTTTTGCAAGATCCAAGTTTTGAGAGTAGAATACACAATACCAACACATAATTAGCTACAATGCAAAAAAAAGAGAGTAAACCATAGGGCAATATTGCCACATCTAAAATAAATGGGTAAAATGCACACTCACAAACCCAAATTGATTAACGGCATATCATATAGTATGGAGAATATCTTCGTATTCAAATTCCAGCACATAGGAGAAAAATAAAGTAAGGAATAATAGTGCAGAGTTCATAAAACAACGTAAACCTTTAATAAATATTGCACTTACAAGATTGAAGTGTATATTAGGCACATCACAAATAGTAATCTCGGTAGAAGCAAACAGGGACACCTTCAACAAGAATGTAGTCTGGTGAAATCCTTGAGCAGCATCCAGATAAACATAAAACAGTAGAAACAAAATGAAAGAAACTAACACTAAAAACAGGCCCTACGCGTTTCGTTCAGCCAACTGAACTTCCTCAAGGGCAAAGTGATAATTACAGATCTCTAAAAGTGCAGCTGTTCAATACAGAAAAAAATAAAACATTTAAATACAGTAAGCAATTCCCTTGGATACCCTTCCGCCAATCAGGGTAGAGTCCTTACAGGTTGATTCAATAACATCTTAATTGCTTATTCATGTCTGTCCGTCGCATAGATGACGTCATCAGACAGCTTCATTTTGCATTCCATGCTGGGGGATGCGTTCCAGACGCATCCCGGAAGTTCATCGCATGGATGACATCATCAAGGGGCTCCGTCGTGCGTTTAACGCTAGGGGATGCGTTCCAGACGCATCCCGGAAATCAATGTCCATAAAAACAATCAGAAAGAAAAAAATTACATAATAACAAAACATTAAGAGTTGATACGATAATACCTTCAAATCAATATGGAACCATAATTAAAGTGCACTCAAAAAAAAATATATATTTTTTTTTCATACTTCAGACTAGACAGAGAGAGAGAGAAAAAAAGGTCATTATAGTTGTTAGACAATTCAAATAGTAATATCATAGAGAAAATAAACCATATAACCAAAAAAAAAATAACCAAATCGAAATCCACATTAAGGCCCCTAGGCTGCAGAGTCTGCAGTCTATGGATCCAAAAACCCTCTCACTGTCTCAGTTTTGTCATCAGATCACCACCTATGTGGTTTAAAGTGACTTGCTCTATTGCAGAGTATCCCAAATTATTCATATTAAATTTGGGGCATTTTGAACATTGAACCGGGACTGAATGTGTCTGCAGCCCTTTCTTAATGTTGTTCTTATGTTCCAAAATTCTAATTTTTAATTTCCTACATGTCCTTCCAACATACTGCATGCCGCAACCACACTCCAGGAGGTTAACGACATGAGTGGAGGAACAAGTGATATGATTATAGTAGACAAACGATACTTCTCAGCTAATATGCAATAAATGGTGGAGTGATACAAAGTATCCAATGCCTCTGTTAGCACAATCTGCAGAGCCCCACTTGGCTATAGTCTGGGCACATAGTGGGGAATAAGAGATGGAGTTTCCCGCTCTAATCAATCGGAGGTAACAATTGCCCAGAACAAGTAGTAAATTCCCCTGGTCACCCACAACCCTCAGTAGAGTAGCAAAATCGGAACAATGGAAACATAGATTTCTATCTGACTAGTCATAAGCTGAAACGGCTGGAGCACCAACACCTATCTAACCTAACTGCCTGCTGCCTGACACTTGTTTCGGCGCTACTGAACGTGCCTTCTTCTGAGACTATACAGGGGTCCTCGTACATCAGAGGCTATTTTATAACCCATTTGCACCAATGAATAAAGGGGGGGCGTGTACAGCCTGTTTGCGCCGAAAACTGGATCCGAACAAGCCCCGCCCCCACATAAACGTGTCACCATACAATTGGTTGATAATATCTGTATACAAACATATTATAAAGTTAACCATTTGAATTCCGCTATCCACAGGCTGATAGCAAAATCATTTCGCTAGTGTAACTGGCTGAATAGCCAAGAAATACTTAATCATGTATGAATGCTCCTGAATATGAACAAAGCACCATGTTAACCATATGAATTCCGCTATACACGAGCTGATAGCAGAATCATTTCACTAGTGTATCTGGCTGAATAGCCAGAAGGTACTTAATCATGTATGAATGCTGTTAAAACACCCCTGTATTATCAAGGGGAATACACCTTAATATTAAGGAATGCAAAATTAATCTCTTTACATTCATATGCCATATGCATCACTGGTACCTGGGATCGCAGCCCTATGGTACATAGTCAGATTCAGTAGTTACTACTCAGCCTTATGGATAGCTTATACCAATGTATGTATATTTACCATATTAACCGTTTAGTGCAGCTATAACAATGGGTATGTCTCCCGGCAATCAAAGATTATAATGGACTTCAGTGGGTAATCCCACTGATGCCTTCTTAGAATCTAAGGGAGACCTGGTTAACCCTCTCAAGTAAGAGGAACCAAATCAGTCCTCTAGATACTTCTTTTGTCTAGACAAATACCCCCCCCCCCCCAAAAAAAAAGGTGCATCAGTTACAGGGAACCGTAATTACTTTAGTATCACATTGGTCGGGATAATATTCATGTAGTTTAATTAATAAAGTATCAACTACTAACAAGGTTTAAACCACTGATGTACAAAATTAATTAATAAAGAATAATAAATGAAGAAAGTATTTACAATATCTATAACAATTATATACATATACTAGAATAAAATAAAATTGCATTCACTAAAATGCAATTCTCCTTGGTGGTTTCTTTTCTCAATAAAGGGAGTAAAAGTAAAACCCTCATTTAAACCATTGAGGGCCAACGTTTTGATCCTATGTATCCAATAGCATTCTCTTTTGAGGAGGATAAGATCTAGATCTCCTCCTCTACATCCCAATAACACCTTCTCAATCCCTGCAAATTTTACACCTCCAGGGTCCCCATGATGATGATGACTCATGTGTCTTGCCACTGGGGTATCCCTGAGGTTTCTAACGGAGTGTATATGCTCCATAACTCTTCTCTTAAAGGGCCGGATAGTTTTTCCCACGTATCTGAGTCCACATGTGCAGGCCAAGAGATATACAATCCCTTTGGTATTACAATTAAAGAATTGTTTAACGTTGCACACTATTTTGTCACTCGAATCTGTGAGACATTTGGAGTCTTTCATCATGTACCTACAGGCCACACATCTACCACATTTATAAGTGCCTTGTTTAGAGAGCCAATTTTGTCCATTTTTTTTCGAAGAAAGGTGGCTAAGTACCAGAGCCTCCTTAAGATTTCTACCCCTACGTGCTGTGAGGGATACATTCGGAGTTACATCTACTTTGAGCTGGGGATCTTTGGATATAAGAGGCCAAAACCTCCCCAGTATCTTTTTAGCCTGATCCCATCCTGAATCAAAATTAGCAATGCAACGAATAGGTGCTTGTTCATTAAGTACCAGTTTATCTTTAAGGAGTTCCATCCTATCGCAATGCAATGCTCTCTGATATGCATACTTTAAACAGCGATTGAGATAACCCCTCTCCCTAAACCTGGTTTTAAGTGCCTTGGCCTGATTTATAAATTCCTCCACTGTTGAGCAGTTCCTCCTGAGCTGGAGGTACTGTCCAACTGGGATACCTCTCTTCAATGTTGTAGGATGGTAGCTTTCCCACCTCAACATAGTATTAGTTGAGGTGGGTTTCCTGAAGAGTGTAGCCTCAACGCTTGATTCAGTGGTGATTCTAAAGGTACAATCCAGAAAGTTAAGAGAAGAACCCCCAATTTCCATCATGAATCTCAAGGTCAAATCGTTGGAATTCAATCTCTCCACAAAGGCTGTGAAAGAGTCCCCTGCACCCGCCCAGACAACGAGGACATCATCTATATATCTTTTCCACAGAAAAACATATTTTGAATATTCAGCGTTTGTGTCAGAAAAAAAAACAAACAAATTTTCCTCCCACCACCCCAAGTGCAGGTTGGCATACGATGGGGCACAAGATGTACCCATAGCTGTACCCTGCAACTGGTGGTAGCACTGGCCATTAAACAGGAAGAAATTGTGGGTTAACACAAATTGTAATAAATCTAACACAAAATAGGTGTGTCGTTGGTGTCTAGACCCACGTGTCTCCAGATAGTGTCTAGTATGTGCTAATCCAAGGGAATGTGGAATCGACAAATACAGGGCGTCCACATCAAGGCTGCACAACAAAGCACCTCTTGGTAGATTAATAGAGGCTAGGCATTTCAGTGTATCCTTTGTATCTCTTGGATATGAGGGTATCTTTTCTACAAAGGGTCGAAGTATTTTGTCTATATATACACTGGCTCTGCACGTCAAGTTGTTTGACCCGGACACAATCGGTCTAGCTGTTAAATAAGTATATTGTTTGTGCACCTTGGGTAAACAATAAAAAGTTGACACAGTCGGACTTTTGATATAAATATATGCATATTTGTCTTTCCCCAGGATTCCGTCATCAAACGCTGAATCCAAGAGTCCCTTTAGATCTAGAAGACATTTAGCAGATGGGTCTGTGGGTAGTATTTTGTAAGTTTTACCATCTTTAAGTATATTTACAGTCAACTGAATATACTGTGATCTATTAAACACCACAATGTTCCCCCCCTTATCTGTCGGTTTAATGATGATGTCCTCGTTGTCCTGCAGGTCACAAAGGGCCGCCACTCTCCCCAGGAGAGGTTACTGTGTGGTCGAGGTTGTAAAGAATCGACTTTGATCTTTTGTATCATGTTACAGGTTGAGTCAATGAACATATCTATGTTCTTAAAATCTCTCATATTAGCGGTAAATTTACTTTTAGGACTCAGGTCGGTATGCGGCAATGTGGTTGTTTCATCATTCTCCTCTAGAAGGGACACTAGGTCATTAAGACATTAATATTCTCTAGAGTTGAACCCCAGATCCTTAGCTCTTTTATCCTTTTCAGTGAGAAAGAACTTATGAAGGGCTAACCGTCTCCCGAATAGGTGAATATCTTTCACCCAATTAAATCCGTTAAAAGAAGGGATGGGGACAAATGATAGCCCTTTCATTAATACCTGGTTTTGGAGTTCGGTAAGTACCTTATCAGAGAGATTGATGACTTTAGTATTCATATTCAATGACGCTTCCGTGCCCTCCCCCTGTACCTTGTCTGCCTTTATTGTGGTTGAAATTCCCCCTCCCGGGGGTTCTGGCCTAAAAAAAGTTACCCCTTTTTTCATAATACCTCTTGTTTGAACATTGTCAGGGGGCATTAAGGATGTACTTGTACCCTCATTATAAGTATCAGAGGTCTCATACTCGGACGTGGTACATTGATCTGAATCAACACGTATATTTTTCCTCTTTAACTTTATCATTGACTTCTGCTAGTCTTTGACTCTCGAATCTACAAATAATATCCATGAAAATATGGGAACATAGGTTAGCTGCCTCCTCCCATTCTTTCAGGAGGGCAGCATCTTCCATTTGTATATTGGGCATAATTTGTATCCTCAGTCCCCTAGGTATCATGGATTTACTGAGATAGTTTTGTAAAGATGAAACTTCCCATCCCAGCCTGATTTGCTGTTTACAAGCATTAGATATATGTCTAAATTTAGAGTCAATGTGTAGCATTATTTGGTAACATTAGCCTTATAGGGCTCTCTAAGTGACAATTAGGGGCTCTTTGTGAGGGTTATCAGTTATTCACAATTATAGATGGTATCCTTATAACAAGTTGCTACCATTGTGATTATTTAAAACTACAGTACAGGACTATATTGGGACCCTTTTCTCTTCCAAGAGTTTATTGGATTTATTTAAGAGATTATATTATTAGGGTATATATCCCATTTAGGAGGTTTTTTCCTAAACCTATCTAACCTATTTTTTAATATTGTTCTGTTTTCCTTGTTTCTTTTCTATCAGCATGAGTATTCTATTTTTAAAATTATTAAAAGCTATGTTTTATATATACAGAGTTTAATCAAGGGACTTCCTATTCCTTTGACCCATAGGGTCTCCTTTTTTCCTTGTTCCTCTATAGCCCCTAATTTGGTGTGCCGATTGTCCCTCTAAATTGGACAACCAAGTATCTGACGGTTAACTATCCGTTATACTTACCTTAATTTTTTTCCCCCGTTATCAACTATCAATATCCACTTTGCTGACACTGACTTATTAAATATAGTACATAGCAGCATTTAAAACTTTTGACAACCAACAATAAAAATATCAATAAAATAACCACACAAATTACATATGTACTCTCTAAGCCCCAGCTTTACCTCCCCGAATGTCTTTTTATGGTTACTCTGCTATTATACAGATAATAATGTTAATGAGATCTCCAACCCTTAAACTTAAACTAAATGGGTTTTTAGGGGATTTAACAATGTCTAAACACTGCTTAGAAGTAAGGATTTCTCTCTAACCTAAAATGGGGAAGTAAAAATACTTGCAAACACTACAGGGCTAATATACCAACCACTGTCACTAATGTGACTGGTATTCAGGGGTTAATCTACCTTCAACGAAGATAACATTGGCAATCAGTAACGGGTGTTGCGATTTTTCTGCCAATGCTAGCGAGTGGTTACATAACGTATAGGGAGGCGGGTCCAACTACCTTAAAAGAACAGGAGCTCGGGACCGTCCCCATTGCTTTTAAGAAAGGTGCAGCTTAGCGCCGAAACACGTGTCGAGCGGACGCCACTGGAACCAATATTCAGAGTCTTCAATGTAGCTTTTGAGAATACATTTTAGTAACAGACCCTGAGAGGGGTACTACTATGAAGCAGTAAGGCAGTCAGAGGCTAGAATTTGTAGCTAGTTCAGCTCCAGCCTCGATGCCAGTGACAGAATAGACTTGGATTTTTTACTGGCTTCTGATATTTAACATTAACTATATTAGACCTGGCTCTAAATATATTTTTAGTGAGGTTGTCGGTGCAGTTGGTGAATGGGTACTATAATTGTGGAATGTGTGAAATCTTGGCCATAATACGACTATGTTTAACATATAGTTATTTAGGTGTCGACCATAGTCTACACTCCACAGGAACCCAATAGACGTGCAATTCGTTTCGAATGTAAATACGGACAAATTTCGGGAAATTCTGATGCTGATACTTCCGAATGGCCGAATTTCGGAAGTGCCGAAGTGCTTTGGATTTCTGAAAAGTGGCAAAACAAAAGAGGAAGGGAAAATTAGGTGAATGATGACAGGAATCTTGACCAATAAGCTAATTTCTGGCACTGGGAGCCCTATAGATGTGTAAGTGGTTGTGGTGGCAATCCTGGCACTGGGAGCCCTACAGATGTGTAAGTGGTTGTGGTGGCAGTCTGGGCACTGGGAAGCCTATAGATGTATAAGTGGTTGTTAGGGTAAGGGGTAGTGTTAGGGAGCCCTACAGATGTTCAGAATTCCGAAGTTACGAATTCCCGAATACTGGAAATTGAGTCAATGGATTATAAACCAGGAACACCGGAAAAAGGAGTTGGTGTTTAAAAGAATCCAATAACTGAGAAATGCACCTAAGAATGCCAGAGGTTTATGAAGTCTGATCGGAATGAAAATGACACTGCATTAGTGATCCATCCACTCTCATATGCCTGGGTGTTTGACAAAAATATATTCGTTTCACGCGTGTTTATTTAGAATATTTGCACATGTGCAGAAACAGTCATACATCTATTAATATGTCTTAAGCCACTGAGATGGAATGGATTTGTGCATATTGTGAGTGATAGAGACAGACAGTGCAGGGGATTAAAAGAAAGATACTGCCAAACTGATGGGCAATACTTGGTAGGAATGTGAGACAAATTAAAGACTTTTTCAGAATCTGTCTGGGAAATTACATGGGTGAACAGACTTAATATCAATAAAATACTAACATCAGGTTGTGGAGCACAGCAATAGTGTCAATAAAGTCTATCTATAATTAGTATAATGCCAACAACTAATGTCAATATTATGCCAAGATCACAGTATGAAGTATCCACACACAAAAAAAAAAAAACCCTGGTTATAAATAAGAGGATGTCTCACATTTAAAATGACTTCCAATATCACGTGTACTTCCAAAGATGTTGAGTTTTATTTAAAAACAATATATAAATTAAAATGAATGACAAAAGGCAGACAAATGATAAAAAAAAAAAAAAAGGTAGGGGTAGGGTTAGGGATGTTCCAAATTCCGAAGTGCCATTTTTTTTTTTTTAACTTACCCGAATTTCCGAACCAAATTTTTTGCCCATGCACATCCCTAGAACTCAACCTATAACTCTAAGACAAATCCACACCTACCTCTGCTACGGTGTGTCTAAATATAGCATTCTGCTAAGTGGCTACAGGCAACTTTCATGACACAATTTAACCCCTGATTTATATGATAACCTAATCAGAGGACAATTTATTTTCTAGAATTTATTCATCTACCGTCGAAATATACTAGTTATCTCTACTATATTGCTAAAAAAATAACCATTTTGGCGATAACTAAGTACTTCTACTGTCTAATCTCTAGCATATTTGATATTCTAATCAGAGATCCAAGTATCCTTAAACCATAGTTATATCCTTAGTGGGTGATATCTACTGAGCATAGTAATTTAATTGAGGATCCTCTGGTATTCTTTTTTTTGTTTGTTTGTTTTTTTAAATTCTTTATTTATTTTAAGTTGTGCATAATATAACACTGGAGCCCGCCCCGCCCCGACAGCAGGGACAGGCACAGTTAAAGCAACATAGTAGAACAGCATGGTAGTCATTTAACAACGCGGTAGAGTTTTTATAAATAAAACATGTGCATACTGGCTAGCATGATGAGCTTGCAGTGCAGTGGTAGTATTGTCAATCAGTTCAAGGGCAGTCATTATACAGCGGAGTTACGGCTTCAAGGTGAATGGCATTAAATTATTAAATGAAAATAATACATAATAATGGTGATAACAGCAGTAACATCCGTAGGCTAACCTCTAGTATGTGTGATTACTGCTACATTGTCGGGCTAACTGCTGCAGACTTGTAGGGGGTAGGCTGTAAACTGATCAGTGACATTGCTCACTGAGTTAGGGATGCATGTGGGCAGTGCCACTAGGACTTCGTTTTCATCAAGGTGCCCCTGGGTTTTATTTACCGAGTGTGATAAGCTAAGTTAGCCAGGCTCAAAATTAAAGTGGGTTAATGATGATCTACAGGATGCAGCTTTAAGTTTCATATATTAGGTTAGAAGGCTAAAAAAGTAAGTGGATGGCGTCTCTTATAGCGGAGGGAGCACCTGATGGGGACCACGGTGCGGTCTGTGTATATGCCAGTGTGGGCTTGCTCTTTTAATCTCCACATACCTATCTCCGTTCAAATAATGAGCTAAATAATCCTAGGATACAACATTGATTAGAAAACAAACATGCAGAAACAGAGTGTAACGGATCACCTGGCCCCCCGACTGGGTACCTCCGTTGAAGGATGCTCCAAGCGCTTCCTGAGGACTCCAAGCACTCCAGCAGACACCACAACCACCGAACCGGAGAAGCATACAAATGCTACAAAAGAGACATACTGCCGCAGAGACATACTAGGAATGGCAGATGGATTACTGTAGGATCTGGTAGACTTAGAGTTGTGGATAAAAGGCATTTTGCACAGTCTGTTGATCTTCATAATTCATTTTCTGCACTTTCATTGTGTAATGGTGTTGTGGAGAGAGGCACTGAGGCTAGTGGTGTTGTGGAGAGAGGCACTGAGGCTAATGGTGTTGTGGAGAGAGGCACTAAGACTAGTGGTATTGTGGAGAGAGGCACTGAGGCTAGTGGTGTTGTGGAGAGAGGCACTGAAGCTAGTGGTGTTGTGGAGAGGCACTAAGGCTAGTGGTGTTGTGGAGAGAGGCACTGAGGCTAGTGGTGTTGTGGAGAGAGGCACTGAGGCTAGTGGTGTTGTGGAGAGAGGCACTGAGGCTAGTGGTGTTGTGGAGAGAGGCACTGAGACTAGTGGTGTTGTGGAGACCATGGTGAGGCCTAATAGAAAGCAGTTGTTGTTGGGGGATTCCATTATAAGAGGTGTGGAGATGGACAATGGTGGTCTTGTGAGGTGTCTTCCCGGAGCTACTGCTCACAGAGACAGGAGACGTTTCTGTAATTAAGTGTTCTTGCATAGCAAGACCACTTAATGTTATCTCACATATATATTATTAAGTGTTCTTGCATAGCAAGACCACTTAATGTTATCTCACATATATATTATTATTCTTATTAAGTGTTCTTGCATAGCAAGACCACTTATTGTTATCTCACATATATATTATTATTCTTATTATAGCCAAATTTGCCACCCTAACTCCTCCCACAGTTTTTACACTACATAGACAAAAATTTACCAAAACGTGCAGATTGTTCCCGATCGGATTGCTATTACTTTGTGGAACGTTTCGCCGAATGGTTCACGGAATATCGTCGTTCTTGTGGCGAAATTTGTCCCATAGGAATGAATAACAAAGCTAGAGTGGGAGCTGGCAAAAGCTGAAAAATCAGGACATGATTTCTAAACTGCCACCACTCCCTTATTTTCAGGCCCACCTACACAAATCTTATATCAAAACGTTCAGCTATCCCTGCTGCCACTAAACATGTCAACGGCTAAGCCATAGTCCTGATAGTTTTCACAATATAATCATTTGTTTGCAACTAACGCCGTCCATTGACATTCATTGAAACTTCACTCTGCAAAGCTCAAATTTGAAGTGCAATTTCTAAACTGCGACTGTGCCTTCAATTTTAATACTTCAGAGACATACTATGCATCAAAATGTAGGTCTGGGTCTTGTGATTCTCACAATATAAAGCTCTTCGCTGTAGGATTTATAGTTTTCAAAATACGACCGTTTGAAGATGGCAACCGCCAAAATACTCTGGAATGGAGATAAGCTGTACAAAAAAGATGGTTTGCATCTTTCTCAAAAGGGAACAAATGTTCGCAGTGAGCAGTTCAGAGGTTTTGCTAGGATGTATTTAAACTAGGAGGGGGGGGGGGGCAAAAGGGTGATAAAACATCAATCCAATTGTCCCCCAAAACAAGGACGGAAGGTGCCTGTAGCAAGTGTGTTAAAAAATGATAAGCTTAGAGTCATGTCTACAAATGCTCGCAGTTTAGGGAATAAGATCAATGAACTTGTGGCAATAATAGCAACTGATAGTGTAGATTTAGTCGCTGTTACTGAGACATGATACAATGAGAAAAATGACTGACATAGCAATACCAGGGTACTCTTTATATAGGAAAGATAGGGAAGGCAAGAAAGGGGGAGGGGTGGCCTTGTATGTGAAGGATAGCATAAAATCTAGCTAATAAAAGTTAATGAGGCAAACATATTCCGTTTGGGCTACGTTAACTCGTGTAGGTGTGATTTATAGGCCCCCAGGACAAATTGAAGAGTTAGATAATCTACTAGTTGAGGAAATAGCTAAAATGACAATGAAGGGGGAAGTTATCATCATGGGTGACTTTAATCTTCCTGATGTAAATTGGAAAACAAAATTAGCTACTTGTGCCAGGAGCACACATATTCTAAACTCCCTACTGGGATTGTCTCTAAAACAAGTTGTTGAGGAGCCAACTCGTAAAGAGGCCATACTAGATTTAGTGTTAACAAATGGAGATTTGGTATCAGATATTACTGGAGGTGAAAGTTTAGGATCCAGTGATCATCAGTCAGTGTGGTTTAATATAAGAACAGTGACTGAGTCACACCACACAAAAACAAAAGTTTTAGACTTTAGAAAAGCAGACTTTTCTAAAATTAGAATATGGGTAGAGGAGTCATTATCAGACTGGAGCAATTTAAATGGAGTCCAAGAGAAATGAGATAATTTAAAAGTTGCACTATTGAAGGCAACAGAAAATTGCATTAGGCTTGTCAGTAAAAGCAAAAAATTCAAGAAACCACTGTGGTACTCCGCAGATGTAGCCAAAATAGTTAAAACCAAAAAGTTAGCATTTAGGAATTATAAAAAAAACCAGAGTGGGGGCGTGGCTTGACCGGGAACCGAGCTGGACGTGCAAGCCTAGAGCTCCTCGCTGAACCCCTGTTCCAAACGCTTACAACCGCAAAAAACCACGGAAAACCTACCCATCCCGACTCCTAATCCACCATGGACAAGCGTCTGCCGAGAAAACCGGCCAAAAAACACGCAGACACGGCCGCCACAGTACCTGAACTTTTCGCGGCCTCCCGCACGCCGCGCCAGGACACACAAGATGGCGGCGGATACAGCCCACGAGCCCCTAGCTCACCAGCAAGCTCGAGCCCTCCTCAGACCCAAGGCTCCAACGCATCAGAAACTGCCCACATACTGACTGAGCTGGCGGCGGTGAAAAGCTACCTCGCCCGGGAGATTGACCGGAGCTCTAAGGCAGTGATGTCGGAAATTCACAAGCTGGGGGAACGTACGGCCGACCTAGAGCTGCGCGTGGAAACGACCGCAGTGGCCCACAACACGGTGGCTGCGCATGTTAACACCCTCACCGCCAGACTGGAGGCCTCGGAGGCAGCGCTCGAAGACCTGGCAAATAGGTCGCGCCGCAACAACATCCGCGTGCGCGGCCTGCCAGAGCAACAGGACGAAGGCCCAATCGCCCCCATGCTCCTCGCACTCCTCAGACCTCTCTCACTAGAGATACCGGAGGAGCAGTGGCACATCGATCGGGCCCACAGGGCCTTACGCGCCCAGAGGGACGACAACGCAAGACCCAGGGACATTATAGTCCGCTTTCTCCACTTCCAGACAAAGGAAGCGGTCCTGAGGAAAGCTAGAGAAAGCCCCATCACGTACAAGAACGCTGAAATCTCCCTGTTCCAAGACTTGGCCCCCATCACCCTCCAACGCAGAAGGGAGTGGAAGCCAGTCACAGAGCTACTCAAAACCAACGCAATAAGGTACGCCTGGGGGCATCCCTTTAAATTACTGGTCTTTAAGCAGGGCAGATCCCATATTCTCACGCCAGGCACGGACCCCATACCCTTCCTCCGTGCATTGGGCATCACAGTTCCAGAGAACTTCCAGCTGCCCAACTCTGCTCTCCCGGCCCTACAACCCCTACCGCGCGATTGGTACATCGCCGCGGAGTAAACAGCCAGCAAACGGCCACCCACACCCATGGCAGACCCAACCTCACGGGAACTAGTTCACCGGGCCTCAGCCAGCAACACAATGACGCCCTACCCACCCTCAGCACCCACCAGAAACAGAACTCCAGATAACAGACCTACAAGGACTCTCAGCCCACTGTGCGGACTGAAACGGCAATGCCTGGTGAAGGTGCCCCTCACTACGATGGACTCCTGCTCCGAAATCACCCCTGCTGCATACACAGCTCAACGGACTCTTCCCCTTGACCACAACCAACACATGACTCAGGAGCACCAAGGACCTCCGCGGCATTCACGGCATCCTCCCCGCCAACAGCATCGAAGATAACCCACAGACTATTGCTAGCTTCTTGATATCACAGCAAGTACCAGTTCAAAGATACCGCAACTTAGACACTAATGGGGAAAGTAAAGCACTTTTGGGACACTCACCCAAGGCACACACACCACGCAAGTACAACTCACTGCTCTAGACACCAATTCGCTACACAACCTCACTACACAGAGACCAAGCTTCACGACAGGGACCACACCACGCGTAGAGAAAGCACACACACAGAGGACGTGGGTTCGTGGGCTGTGGTGGGGGGGGCGGGGCGGGGGGCGGGGCGCTGGCGCGGGGGGGCACAGGGACCATCTAAAGTGGAGGTTATAATAGCAAAGGTGGTGGATGTAACTGTGTTGTAGTGTCTCGGACTTGCATTGATATGTATTGCTATGTGTCGTCCTGCGCGGCCGCCGCTAAGCGGCTACTCCCAAGAGCTCCCGGCTCCACTAAAGCACAAAAACAACACAAACCCCAAGCACCAGGGGCAGGGAAGTCGAATCACCCAATAGACCATCAACTTGTATGCTGCACACTAAAGATGCAACAGACAAATGACATATGGCAACAGGGGACCACACCAGAAAATAGGTTCATGACCCAACACTCCCAGACTGACGCAGTCACAGGGAAGACCAGGGTACATGCACCCCCCAACGGTCTGGCACGGAATAAGACCAGACTAATACGGCAACGCCGTATCACATCCTTTCCAAAACTCCTTAGACCCTCAACCCTCCCCCACCCACCTACCTCCCCCACGCTCCCCACCTACCCTAGGCCCTCATAGGTCTTGGACGAAGATAGAGGCGCAACGGTTACACCCCCAACCACACACCCACTCAGCTACACAAAGGAACAGAGGTGGGAGTCGACCCCATACCCCGCTGCACAACCACACCACTCAAGCCGCAATGAACCACCACAGCCACCCGACCGTCCAGAAGGACAAAAAACGCTCACCGAAACCTCTAGATTATGGCTCTTAAGGTATCCTCGCTCAATGTTAAAGGCCTCAACGCCCCCCGCAAGAGGAGAACACTGTTCAAGGAGCTAAAAAGGTTAAATCCCGACATAGCCTTCATACAGGAGACTCACCTGTCTCGATCCGCCCAGGTCTCCCTCCGAGACAACACATACCGCTTAGCCGCAGAGGCTCGATCCTTCCGCAAACAGAACAGAGTGGCGATACTTACACACAAACGATGCCCAATTCACATAGCCCAGGTGACGTTAGACCCAGATGGTAGATATGTTCTAGTCACAGGCAGGATTCACTCCCAACCAATCCACTTACTCAACATCTATGCCCCCAACACACCTACACCCCAATTCTGGAACCAGATGTCAGACGTAGTCCTTGCGCTCCCCTCCGGGATAATCCTCCTGGGGGGAGACCTGAACGCAACCCCAGCTCCAGCAATAGATAGAAGCACTCGCCCAGGACTAATTAGGTCTCATGGCATGGGCTCGCAAGACAAGCTATTACACCACTTTATCCGCAAGACAGGCCTCAGACGCATGGAGGGCTCATCACCCCTCTGTTAAAGATTACACGTACTACTCGCCACCCCATGACACATACTCACGCATAGACATGTTCTTAACTAATCACACAGGCTACACAAAAACACAAAAAAACGGAGATAGGAACCATCGCATGGTCAGACCATGCGGACGTCGCGATCCATCTCCAAGGCATCCAGTGCCCTACCCCATGGACATGGAGGCTAAACACATCCCTCCTTAAAGACCCCCAAGTAGTAGAGGACATACAGAAACAGCTAACTACATACTTCGCAGAAAACCTAACACCAGAACTCCCCATGACCAAAGTATGGCGGCCCATAAAGCAGTGATTCGTGGCTCCCTTATCAAAATAGCAACCTACAAAAAGAAACAAAAAACGCAGAAACTCACCCAACAGTTAGAAACCCTCCGCACAGCGGAGCAATGCCACAAAACCGACCCAACCCCCCATACGTTACAACGCCTCCAAACCGCCCGCTACAATCTCAGACAACTGCTTATAGACGATATGGCACGAGCTCTCACTTGGACGAAAAGAACATACTATGACAAATCCAACAAAATGGACACACTATTAGCCCGCACACTACGACCCAGAACCCAACACCCACACATCACCAAGATAAGGGCCCCAGACGGCTCACTGAAAACATCCCCAACAGAAATAGCACAAGCTTTCTCAACCTTTTATTCAACACTATACAACCATTCCCCCCAAGACGACACGTCGATCACAGCGACGAAACAGAAAACAACCGACTTCCTCAACCAACTAAATTTACCAAAACTACACACTGCAGCCACAATGGAATTAGCAGCACCAATCTCTAAAGATGAAATAAACATAGCCATCTCCTCTCTTAAAAGCAATAAAGCCCCCGGCCCAGACGGTTTCGAAGGCAGCTACTACAAAACCTTTAGGGAAACACTCACCCCACACTTAGAATCCTTATTCCAAGAACTTATGACGGGAACCCCACCAGACAGGGACATGACACGGGCAAACATTATTTTGCTACCAAAGCCAGGTAAAGACCACACCCAACCAGAACCATATCGACCTATCTCACTCATAAACCACGACAGCAAAATCTTCGCCAAAATCTTAGCAGGTAGACTAAACCCATACCTGACAAATCTAGTTCACGCCGACCAAGTAGGATTCATACCCGGACGACAACTATTCGAAAATACGAGACGCAACATAGACATAATATGGCTGCTAGCCAACAAAAAAACGCCATCCCTAGCACTTTCCCTGGATGCTGAAAAAGCATTTGACCGTGTGAAATGGCCCTACATGTTCACCCTCCTAGAACATCTAAACATACCCCCCCCATATATAACAGCTATTCGCGCACTATACACTTCCGTTTCGGCACAAATAAAGATAACCGGGACAAATAGCCCACCATTTAATATATCCAACGGTACCCGACAGGGATGCCCCCTACCCCCCTTACTCTTTGTGCTGACACTGGAACCACTCCTCCAAGCCATAAGGGAACACCCACAAATCAAAGGGGTCAAAATAGTTGACCAAGAATTTCTAGTCTCAGGATATGCAGATGACGTCTTGCTGACTTTAACGGAACCCATCTCCACGCTACAGGCATTGCTCCCACTCCTGACCAAATACGGTGAGATCTCAGGATACAAAGTTAACGTAGGTAAATCCAGCGCACTCCCAATACACCTCACACAGACGGACACGAATAAAATAACATCAGATTACCACATACGAGTCACCCCAACCTCCCTCACATACCTGGGTATCAAATTACCGGCAGACATCGACGAGCTCCACAGGCTGAACTACACACCCATGATAGACAAACTCATCTCGGACTTGGAGACCTGGGCGGATAAACCCATATCCTGTATAGGGAGAATACACTCCATCAAGATGAACATCCTGCCCCGAATTCTGTTCCTCTTTCAGGCCATACCCATCCCTATCACAAAACACAATCTCATCCCCCTGCAGCGGGCGATAGACAGATTTATTTGGCAGGATAAAAGGCACAGAGTAGCCCGCAACATACTATACCGCCCCAGAACGAGAGGAGGCCTGGGTCTACCCCACCTACATTTCTATTACATAGCCGCGCAGATGGCACAAATAGCCCTATGGCATACCCCCCCAGAAACTAGAAGGTGGGTAGATCTAGAATCAGCATTAATGGGATCAGACCTCCCACAATTCTACATCTGGACACCAAAAGAGCATAGAGCACTACCGAGAACGGCGTGCCCAGCCATCACCAACTCAATCCAATTATGGGATACTTATGCCCTCAAATACGACCTAACCACTAAGACCTCCCCCCTCACCCCCATATACCGAAACAAGGCTTTCACTCCAGGTATGCGACCTTGGGACTTCAAAGGGCTAGAGTACGCTGGTCTTCAGAGAGCGTGCCACCTATACATGGGCGACACAATAGTCTCCTTTCCAGACCTACAATCTAGAGCAACCCTGAAACCAGCCGACTTTTTTCGGTATTTGCAACTAAAACACTACGCGGCCCAAACGACGGTAAAAACCGCCGCCAAAACCACTCCGACCTTCTTTGAGCGCATCTGCTTAGCGGAACAATACCATAAGGGCATGATCACCCAGCTCTACTCCCACCTCTGTTCCAACACACGGGACTGGGGAGACCTGCAATACACAGACAAATGGGAAGCAGACTTAGGGGAAACACTAGAGGGAATTGACTGGCAGGAAATATGGGAAGCCAATTCCAGAACCTCCATATGTGTCACGATGCAGGAACAGGCATATAAAACGATGCTACGCTGGTACGTCACACCGGTCCAACTATACCACATGAAAAAAATGCCCACGGACCTCTGTTGGCGTAACTGCGGAGAAAAAGGGACATAATTAAACTTTTCTGGGAAAACATCCAGAAGCTAATAGCGCAAATCTTACATAGACCGATAGACACGAACCCATGGACATTCCTGCTGGCCAGACCCCTCGACGACCTACCCAGACCAGAACAACAATTGCTTAACAAGATAACATTAGCAGCTAGAAAAGCCCTAGCCCAAACATGGTTGCAGCCAAACCCCCCCCAATGACCGCAGTACTCAACAAGATCAAAGAGTGTCACCTCATGGACAAACTGACGGCCCAAATACGAGGCACCATGAAAGCTTTCACAAAGGTGTGGGAACCGTGGGACAACCACACAGATGACTAGCAAACCACTAGAAACGTCCAAGACCACCCCTCCCCCCTCTCCACCTCCCCCCCCCTCTTTTTAGGTTAATCTACCCCATCCCCAATACAAGGTCGGGCCTTCCGGTATCCCGACCTAGAAGCTCAACACGCCAATGCCGCTGCACCGCGACGGCAACTCAAAGGCCCTGTTAAGAGTACCTTCTTATGTTATAAATTGTAAGTTATCTAAATGTTGTTCTTACTATATTGTTGAAAAACGATGACAGACAGGTGTAAATTTCAAACGATGTAACTGAAATAACGTATAAACTGCCTGAAAGATATCGCGGCTTCTGCACAAGCCACAAAACCGCATTGCCTAACTATATCTGTCATTGACAAAATAAAGAATTATAAAAAAACCCAGAGTGGGAAGACAAAATGATCTATAAGATTAGGCAGAAAGAGGCTAAGCAAGTTATAAGAGCTTCTAAATCACACACAGAAGAGAAAATAGCACAGTCAGTAAAAAAGGGGGATAAAACATTTTTTAGATACATAAATGAGAAAAAAAAGTAAAACAAGGATTAGTTAGATTAAAAACAAAAGAAGGAAGGTATGTAGAAGAGGATAAAGGTCTAGCTGACTGCCTCAATGAATATTTTTGTTCTGTATTTACAGATGAAAATGAAGGAAAGGGACCTCAGTTGAGAAAAAGGATAAATGAGTCATTTATTACACGTGTGTTTACAGAGGAAGAGGTTCTATTTCAACTGTCAAAAGTAAAGACAAATAAGTCAATGGGACCTGATGGAATACACCCAAAGCTATTAAAAGAGCTTAGTGGTGTACTAGCAAAACCATTAACAGATTTATTTAACCAATCATTGTTAACAGGAGTAGTCCCAGAAGATTGGAAGTTAGCGAATGTTTTGCCCATTTACAAGAAAGGTAATAGGGAGGAGTCGGGCAACTATAGGCCAGTAAGCCTTACTTCAGTAGTGGGGAAAGTGATGGAAACCATGTTAAAGGATAGGATTGATGAACATCTAAAAACACATGGATTTCAAGATCAGAGACAACATGGGTTTACTTCAGGGAGATCATGCCAAACTGATCTTATTGATTTTTTTGATTGGGTAACTAAAATTATAGATCAGGGTGGTGCAGTAGACATTGCTTACCTAGATTTCAGTAAGGCTTTTGACACTGTTGCACATAGAAGGCTTATCAATAAACTGCAATCTTTAAGTTTGGATTCAATATTGTTGAATGGGTAAGGCAGTGGCTGAGTGACAGGCAACAGAGGGTTGTAGTTAATGGAATATATTCGAAGCTTGGACTTGTCACCAGTGGGGTACCTCAGGGATCTGTGCTTGGACCCATTCTCTTTAATAATTTTATTAGTGATATTGCAGAAGGTCTTGATGGTAAGGTATGTCTTTTTGCTGATGATACTAAGATATGTAACAGGGTTGATGTTCCAGGAGGGATAAGCCAAATGGCAAATGATTTAGGTAAACTAGAAAAATTGTCAGAATTGTGGCAACTGACATTTAATGTGGATAAGTGCAAGATAATGCATCTTGGACGTAAAAACCCAAGGGCAGAGTACAGAATATTTGATAGAGTCCTAACCTCAACATATGAGGAAAGGGATTTAAGGATGATTATTTCTGATGACTTAAAGGTAGGCAGACAATGTAATAGAGCAGCAGGAAATGCTAGCAGAATGCTTGGTTGTATAGGGAGAGGTATTAGCAGTAGAAAGAGGGAAGTGCTCATGCCATTGTACAGAACACTGGTGAGACCTCACTTGGAGTATTGTACACAGTACTGGAGACCGTATCTTCAGAAGGATATTGATACCTTAGAGAGGGTTCAGAGAAGGGCTACTAAACTGGTTCATGGATTGCGGGATAAAACTTACCAGGAAAGGTTAAAGGATCTTAACATGTATAGCTTGGAGGAAAGACGAGACAGGGGGGATATGATAGAAACATTTAAATACATAAAGGGAATCAACACAGTAAAGGAGGAGACTATATTTAAAAGAAGAAAAACTACCACAACAAGAGGACATAGTCTTAAATTAGAGGGACAAAGGTTTAAAAATAATATCAGGAAGTATTACTTTACTGAGAGGGTAGTGGATGCATGGAATAGCCTTCCAGCTGAAGTGGTAGAGGTTAACACAGTAAAGGAGTTTGAGCATGCGTGGGATAGGCATAAGGCTATCCTAACTATAAGATAAGACTAGGGACTAATGAAAGTATTTAGAAAATTGGGCAGACTAGATGGGCCGAATGGTTCTTATCTGCCGTCACATTCTATGTTTCTCAAGCATATGAATGCTGTAAGCAGCTGAACAGGAAAAGCATACAATCAGCTTACACTCCTGGCAATCAGCATACAATCCAATTCCCCCAATAACGAGACGACACTTCGTTTTGATGTCAAGCAGAACTGACTGGACTGGCACATACAGCCTCTTTTATTCACAGTCCACAAATATAGTACTGCCCACAGGGTTTTGAAACACAGCCAATCAATCCGTACAATACACACAGACACTCCCACACAAAATCCTCCCCTCTGCCTGTGATATGATTACTGAACACAATGATTAATCTAATTATCACAGGCAGAGAAATACAGTATTATAAAACACATCACAGGGACCCCAAAACATGCCTTAACCCCATAAAAACCCCATATATCCTTGGAACCGGGGGATCTGGGTGAACCACATATCCAAAATTCACCCAGATCCATTCAGTACTTTGGAAGATACAGTTTAATGCAGATTCCACAGAACATATGCAGGCTCAATGAAAAACAATTACTGTAAAATGTGTCCCCTGTTGTATAGTCCAAATCCACTGCACGATGTCTCTATGCACCAAATACCAGCGAGATGACACCGTGTTGAAAAGTCCAAACAGTGTCTGGGAGTTAAAATGGCCACCATCCATTGTTCTCACCATGTGCCTCTGATACATGAAATGGTGGCCACCCAGTAACTCCACAGTATGTCCCCAGATGGTTCTTTAAGGGCCAGCAGCAGCACAACACAAATCCATTATGCCCAAATCATGTCTTTAAAGGGCAATACATCCCAGGAGCCATAGTCACATGGCAGGAGGCTGGCAATCAGTCTTCTCCAATGCCCAGTGGCGAGGTCGGTTTCGCCACACAGAGTTAAGAGGATACAAATTAAGCCCACTCAAACATCCATCACAACTCAACGTTAGCAGTTCGGTCTAGGCAAAGGCCCCATAGTGCTAGGCTATTACGTTAGGGAGTGTGAGTGCGTCTCATCTTTGATATTGGCTATTGCCGAGAGGCTATGGGGGCAAAAGGGTGAAGCTGAATATTATATGAACATATGCACCGGATTATCATTGCAGTGCAAACGTTTGTTCAGTGGTATTTTGGTACCGCTTGCTGGGTAGCCTGGGTTGTCCTCTGCTACCAGCTTATGGAGGGTCCTGGGCTCTGCCTGAATGTGCTCTGGTCTGGTTGGGAGCTGGATCGGTTACTCCCATTGCTGTGCTCCTTGGCGTGCTGAGGAGCTTGGTAGGGTATTCTCCCGCCGCGGGGCACCACCAGTGTTCGGGACGCTCCCCATCTGTACCGGATGCCGTGGTCTCTCAGGGCCCTGGTGGTCTGTTGGAATCTGCGCCGTTCCGCCAGCACCGCAAAAGGTAAGTCGTCAAAGAGTTTTATTTGGCTGTTCTCCACGGCCACAGAGGCCTGTTTTCTGGAGCGAAACAGGAGGGCTGTCTTGACGGAAATGTCTCGTGTAATCACAATGGTGTCTCGGGGAGCATCAGCAGGGGGCAGTGAGGGCTTTCTGGACTCGGAACACCGATACCAAGGCCACCTTTGTGGCAAAGTCCATCAGGGCCTCTGGGTTCATGGACTCCAGTATTCCTCGGAGTCTTATGTTTCTTCTGCGGTGCCTGGTCTCTAAGGAGGTGACCGTTTTGGAGAGTCTCTCGATCTGCAGGGACATGATAGTCATTTGTGTTTGGGTCTCTGCTAGTCGGCCATCCCGTTCTCCCTCTCGGCATTCAACTTGCTCCAAGCGGTGAGTCAGGGTGCCGTTCTCTGATTGTACCCCTGCAAGGTCGGCTTTCCACACGCCCGCAAGTCCAGAAGTAGTCGTTTAATGTCCTCTTTGGTGGATGGGGATGTGTCTGAATCTGCCCTCTGGTGTATGCCGCTGTTTGTCTGTGAGGCTACCACGCCTCCTCCCCCACTGAGTCTTCTGAGCTACTTGAGCCTCGTGGTCTGCTGGAAACCATCTTAGTCTGGGCCAGAGGCCACGGCCCGTCTAAAGAACTGCGGATATCTCTCTGATAGAGGCCCTCTGTGTAGGCTAATTTTCTTTGCTTGCATCCCATATTTATGTTGGAGGTATGGGTTGTAAGTTGACTATTTCTGCTCTTTTTCGTGGCTTTTTGGCTGAGATTTACTGGTTCTCTCTTTTAAATCAGTCCAACGCACAGTGTTATTATCATCACTATTTTGTGGGGGTTTTTGTTGTGTTTTTCTTTTATTATTTTTTGAGGCTTCTACATACGTCATTACACTTTGTATTCTTTTATTAAGACGCATGAGACACTAGCTAAAAATCTGAGCATCCTTCTGCATGGCATAGAGAAACTCAAATCTAAAATAAATGTAAGATGTTGCTAATTTGCTAACAATCAGGGTCTTCATTTACAGAAGAAAAGGTAACATCATCGGGGCACGTGAGAAAACATACATTGAATAATTGGTTCTGAATAGATGATAGCTTAACACTGTGTCTATTCACAAACCCACACTGAGGTATATATGTTATAACAAGTGGGTGTCTGTCATTCCCTGCTAATTGTGTCTATTATAGTTTCCTCACATTGCCTCAAACGTGGCTCATCAGCACATCACCTGACTCCAATGTCAAAGATATGCTGTCAGGATTGCGTGTAAAATAAATCATGTGGCGCACAATGTGATAAGAGGTCTCTGCAGCCTGGAGTGCTTGCGGCATCGATTTACATCCTCTACACCATTATTTATAAGACTGCATGTGGTTATCCATCCTATTCAAAGTGCAAGTCTACTTATTCTAATGTACCTTTAGAAAGTATTTTCCTTTCTTTTAGAACGTAGTGCTAAGTTTTTTTTAGGTTGTTTCAAGTCTTGTTACATGTTGTTTGACTAAAGTTTCTGCCTTCTCAAGAATAAACACTTTCTCAGCTTTAATAATTGTAATATCAATTTGGCTACATAAAATGGAATCACAGTAGTTACTACGAGTTATTAGCCATTATCGTGGTTAAACAATCATCTACAAAATGAAAGCCGAGCAAAATATATTGTAGTTATAATGTGAAATAGAAATGCACTTTTAGAAGGGACACTAAGCACCAAAACAACTTTTGCTTGTAGAAGGAGTAGTGGTATATCGAGCATGCCCCTGCAGTTTCACTACTAAATGTTCTGTCATTTAGGAGTTAAATCAGTTTTGTTTCTGTTATTTAGCCTTTGCTACACCTTCCCTGACAGTGACACACACTGCCTGCATGAAAAAAAGGTTTCATTTTCACTCAGCTCTTGCAGCACAATGTGTTTACTTTACAATCCTTTGTCACCTTTTAACTGAACTTTAATCACACACAGGATGATATTGCAGGCTCTAGCAGGATATTAACAGAGCAGGAGAGAAGAAATTCTAACTTAAACACACTGTGCAATAAGGGAAATGTGTAAGGAGCTGTGCAAGTCTCAGCCAGAGTATGGCTAAGGCTGCATAAACAAAGTGATTTAACTTTGAAATGACAGAAAACTGCAGTGGCATTATTGATACATTAAAACAACTTCCTTAAATGAACACTATAGTGCTAAGAATAAAAAAAAAAAAAAAAAAGTATAAAAAAAATATGCCTGCCACGTCTGCCCAGAAATCAAAGGGTTAAAAACCCTTTAAACGCTTACCCGATTCCAGTGCCAGAATCTCCCTGTGCTGGCTCCGTCTCTACCGCCTCCCACATCAGTAAGAGGTTCACAGCTACTAGCGGCAGTCTTAACCATGCAATGTTTTACATTGCAGGGTTAAGGGGACAGGAACACTGCACCCACTTCAATGAGATTAATGACACTGCCTATAGTGTCCCTTTAAGCTCGTTATTTTTTGGGTTTACAGTGTCTCTTTAATATGATGAAAAGTGGCCCTGTACATGTTGCTGAGCAGGGATCTGGTTAGGTGTAGTTCACTAGTCAGGGAAGGCAACAAGAAAGTCATAACAAGCAGGAATCCAAATGTCAGACAGAAGGAAGAAGATCAGAGTGTGGGTGCAGAAATGAACAAAATTATTCTGCAAAATGCTGGGCTTCATGCACATTAGCAACAATATAAACAAGCACGAGCCACAACTCGACCTCGGGATTTAACTTCTTACATGGCGAATTACCGAACATTTCTTTTAATTTTAGTGAATAAATAGTTTATTAATGTTGCCTTAGTTTGTCACAACTTGCATAGTTATTCTTGTTGGAGCAAATGTTCACTTAAAAAAAAAAAAAAAAAGTACTTAAAGGGACACTATAGTCACCTGAACATGGAGTCAGAACAAAGCCACGGTTAAAGGGACACTATAGTCACCTGAACAACTGTAGCTTAATGAAGCAGTTTTGGTGTATAGAACATGCCCCTGCAGCTTTACTGCTCAATCCTCTGCCATTTAGGAGTTAAATCCCTTTGTTTATGAACCCTAGTCACACCTCCCTGCATGTGACTTGCACAGCCTTCCATAAACACTTCCTGTAAAGAGAGCCCTATTTAGGCTTTCTTTATTGCAAGTTCTGTTTAATTGAGATAGCTTGCTAGACCCTGCAAGAGCCTCCTGTATGTGATTAAAGTTCAATTTAGAGATTGAGATACAATTATTTAAGATAAATTACATGTTTGAAAGTGAAACCAGTTTTTTTTTTTCATGCAGGCTCAGTCAATCATAGCCAGGGGAGGTGTGACTAGGGTTGCATAAACAGAAACAAAGTGATTTAACTCCTAAATGACAGTGAATTGAGCAGTGAAATTGCAGGGGAATGATCTATACACTAAAACTGCTTTATTTAGCTAAAGTAATTTAGGTGACTATAGTGTTCCTTTAATATCTATTCCCCTAATTTCAGATCAGATGCAATCTGTAATTACAGGGTAACACACCCCTCAATGTGCAGGCATATTTTCTATTCCAAGTTATTTGAATGGCATTTGCTCATGTGTACATTCTGTCTCTTGAAAAAAAGGCAAGATTTGACTTCTCCGAAATACTTTTTTTTCCGAAGAAAACAGGAGTCATCTACATGTAATGTTTCTCAAGAAAGACTACTTTAAGTACAATATGTCAAATGCATGCAAGCAGAACAAAGAGATATCAAGCATTCTTCTTGCATGATGGAGAACGTAGCAGACAAACAAAATGTGAATAATGAGATATGTCAATCTAGTATAACAATTAGCTCTCATATTACAATAAACTAGAAAAGCACATTGAGAGCTATAGAATGTGAACCTGTAATGAACCTTAGTTCATGTAGATGCTTACAAAAAAACAAACAAAAAAAAACTGCAAGGTGGGCTCAAAGATTTTAATGTTCAATTCAGAAGGTGTGCTTTTGCAGGTGATACTGTATAGCAACATTATAATTCATAAATACAGTTTCCAGGGCTAAACCGTATAAATTAAGACAGGTTATCCTATAACAGGATTTGGATACATCCTGTAGAATTTAATATGATTTATTTTTATAATGAGAAAACATACAATGAACAGCCATAACATTAAAACCACCTGCCTAATATTGAGCTGCCAAAACAGCTCAGATGCAGGTAGGCATGGACTCCACAAGACCTCTGAACATGTCCTGTGGTTTCTGGCATTAAGACATTAGCAGATCATCATATCCTACAAGCAGGGCCGGTGCAAGGATTCTTGGTCACACAGGCGAAGATGCATTTTGCTGCCCCCCCCCCCCCAAAACAAAAAATGCATCTTCATCTCTGTGTCTCGTAGCCTCCATTTTGAATTACTAACCACCTTTAATGTTTAATATCCCCTTGTGACGAAAGAAACTTCGCCACTAGCCTTTGGAGGGGCCTGTTTGCCAGCCTTCTACCCTGTCACTATGGCCCCTGTGTTAAACCCTATGGGAAAACAACAATTGTGCCTCTTGGACTTATAACAGGCTCTGTTCGTGAAATTGGGACTATATGGTTCATTTACCGAACAGCCACATGAACCGGAGACAACCCGGGAGCTTGTTAAGCTCAATTGATACATTGTTGCAATTTCTACCTCTGTGGTCTAAGTGTTCATCTGGGTGGCCGCAATTCCTATGGACAACCACGAGGTGGCGGCCATCTTGTTCACATGGACGAAAACTGCGAATAGACTTCAGGGACCATGCCTGCGGTCGGTAAAAACTAGGAATACCATAAAATTTCGGAACCCCTGAACTGATCTGGGTTTTTTGGATATGTTGGTCACCCAGATCAGGGGATGTAACATTTGTGGGGTTTTATGTGTTTTTAGGGTACTTTTGGGGTGTTAAAAAAAAAATAATAATTCTGTGCGTGGAGATAATTGGATTAGAATTAGTACAGTTACTGATCCAATTCTCTCTCAAGCAGAGGGGAGGGATTGTATGGTTGTTTCGGGCATTTAATCACTGTTCTTATTGGTCTGTGTCTTTGTGTTGGAGTCCCCAACAAGGTCCATGTGGGCGTACCCCTTGCATGGGGATTGTCATAAAAGGCCAAATGTGGCTCCCACTAAAGAGAGATTAGCCCCTTTCAGTCTCTCTCTCTCTTTTCCCCCCGGCCCCTTTCAGTCTCTCTCTCTCTTTTCCCCCCGGCCCCTTTCAGTCTCTCTCTCTCTTTTCCCCCCGGCCCCTTTCAGTCTCTCTCTCTCTTTTCCCCCCGGCCCCTTTCAGTCTCTCTCTTTTCCCCCCGGCCCCTTTCAGTCTCTCTCTCTTTCCTTACCCCACCCGCTTTCTGTCTCTTTCCTTACCCCACCCGCTTTCTGTCTCTTTCCTTACCCCACCCGCTTTCTGTCTCTTTCCTTACCCACCGCCTTTCTGTGTCTTTCTTGCCCCCCAAGCCTTTGTGTCTTTCTTGCGCTAAGCCCCTTTCTGTGTCTTTCTTGCCCCCAGCCCCTTTCTGTGTCTTTCTTGCCCCAGCCCTTTCTGTGTCTTTCTTGCCCCCAGCCCCTTTCTGTGTCTTCTTGCCCCAGCCCCTTTCTGTGTCTTTCTTGCCCCCCAGCCCCTTTCTGTGTCTTTCTTGCCCCCCAGCCCATTTCTGTGTCTCTCGCCCCAGCCACTTTCTGTGTCTTTCTTGACCGCAGCCGCTTTCTATATCTTTCTACCATTTAGACATAGATATACACAAAAACACAATCATACAGGCATACAGACAGTCATAAAAGGCACACAAACACAGACATACAGGTACACTGTCATACAGAGACATAGAGACATACATACACCAACATAAAGAGCTATACAGACACAGGCATACCGCGACATACAGACACACACATAAAGATAGGCATACAGAGACATACAATCATACAGAGCATACATATGCAGACAGTCATGCAGAGAAATAGACACAGACATACAGAGACATACACACACAGGCATACAGTCATACAGAGACATACAGACACAGGCAGTCATACATGCAGTCACAAGTATATAGTTACATCTCAGGCCTGTGCAATGAGGACCCATACACTAACTAACAATGAGGACCCCTCCCCCCTGCAATCTCCATCGGTCAAGCAACGCCAACAAAGATTTGACAGCTGGCCTCAACCAATTTTCCATGCTTTCAGGGTTGTATTTAGCACTGACCAGTGTTTGTGTGTTTGAATGTAAGCCTGTTTTTGTATGGAGTATGTTTGTGTGAATGTAGGGGTGTGTTTCGATGTAGTGTTGGTGTTTGACAAAAAAAAAAAAAAAAACTACCACAACAAGAGGACATAGTCTTAAATTAGAGGGGCAAAGGTTTAAAAATAATTTCAGAAAGTATTACTTTACACAGATGGCAGTAGATGCATGAAATAGCCTTCCAGCTGAAGTGGTAGAGGTTAACACAGTGAGGGTGTTTAAGCAAGCATGGGATAGGCATAAGGCTATCCTAACTATAAGAGAAGACCAGTGACTAATATAAGTATTTAGAAAATTGGGCAGACTAGCTGGGCCAAACAATTCTTATCTGCCATCACATTCTATGTTTCTAGGACTGCTGAGGTATATGCAAATATACAGGTACACTGCCGCACTTACTGTGATAAACATACACACAGATATACACACACTGGCACACATGCAGATATAGACACACCCACACATATATACTGCTATTACAAATACAGATAGCCTGATACAAACGCTAATGCACCTAAACGACAATAAACAAAAATTAAAAATGTGCTGTTCATATGCATGCTAGATCACGGTTTACCTTTGATTGTTTATATTATGCTTGGTATAGCTATTGTGGCATACGGACCTGGTTTGTTATTATGTGCACAATATAAATAAAGAATTTTAAAAAGAAATTAAAAAAAAACAAACACATAGATCTTTAGATTTAGACACTGGTTTTGGAATTCTGAAAAATCAAGAAAGCTTCCTTTTGGTCACACATGGTTTAAGCTAATTAGTAACTAGCGATCTTTTCAGACAAGATACATCTAAACCTTAGCTACTCTTGTCCATATCAGGAACACAAATATAAAATGTTACTTGCATAACCAAACTGCACAATCAAACTTTGAACGCACCAGGAATCACCTGAAATTGTGCTTCCCTAATTTAGGGGATAACCTTGACACGATAACCACTCAAAAACAAAGAAAAACCTGAAGAGTACTGAGACACTTCAGGAGGGGAAAAGAGTAAATGGTAAAAATAAGCTTTATTAATAATTGACGGGTACTAGGTGACTTTCAACACAAATCTCTAACTAAACAATAAAACACAAGGAGAAATGATCCCTGACTAATATGTACAAGGCAGCAATATGAAATCTTGCCTTTGGGACATCACTCCCTCTTGATGTGAGGTAGGTGACAATCAGGTTGAAGGTTTTTTTTAAAGCGTGAGACTTGAAACTATTTCCCCCCCAGCAGGAGATGAAGCACAGAGCCTGTGCCCCTCTCCCCTCCCCTCCCAGTTGGTGTACACTAAGCAGCTGCATAATTCACCTAGTGGTAGTGCAGGCCCTGTATATGTGGGACCATGCCAGCAACAGTTAAGTTCATCCTAAATAAGTGTGTGTTTGTTTTTTATTGGAGTAACCCTTTACTATGAAATGAATGTTAAAAAAATAAAAATAATGATGTATATATGTTACACGTCCAAAATTGTATGCTTTTGGATCTACAGTACATGAATTACACAGTGCCATCTAGACTCATTTGTTGGTATTACCATTTATAATTTATTTTTACGTTCTCACAATTACTGGATTTCTTAAAGGGAACTTCATTCTTATGGCACTGCCTGCCCCTGTCCCCCATGAGACTTCCACCTTGACTTCAATCCTTTAACCCCTTAAGGACACATGACGTGTGACATGTCATGATTCCCTTTTATTCCAGAAGTTTGGTCCTTAAGGGGTTAAGACCCCCTTAGATTTCATCTCTTTATTTTTATCCTCCCTGGGTAATTTTCATTGCTTACGCTATCGGACACTTCTGTAACATAATTAAAGAAACACTGCACTCTAGAGAGAGCTTGCCAAGTGTTCAGGAAGGACCCTGGTTTGATGTGAGGGCACTGTGGAGGAAAGGGGGAGAAGTCAGACACGCTCAAATACAGCAAGCCTACCATCTCCTTTAGCTCAGGGGAGTGATCCTTTTAATTGCATTTCTGTCCTGCTTTCCAATCCTATGGCTTTCCTGCACGCCCATTAATCAATCTTAAAGGAGCACTATAGTGCCAGGAAAACAAACATGTTTTCCTGGCACTATAGGGTTATTAGGTCCCGCCCTCCCGCTGGCCCTTCAGCCACTTACCTTAAGCCAGCAAAAATTGATTAGTTTGTGTACACCTATACTGGCAAGGCTGGGCAAACGGCAGCACCCTGGATGTCCTTTTACAGCCATAATAGTGTCAAAGCACGTGATATGTATTAAATAACATCTTCCCCTATATTATTGCATAACATTCTTTTTTTTTGCCACAAAAAAAAAAAAAAAAATAATAATACACATTCCAAAGTTTACTTGCACATTCATTATGCTTTATCGTATAAAACGTGCTAAAAATTACAAATCTAGATTACTTTCATTAAATACGCCTGGAGTTTGAAAACAAACAAACAAAAAAAAAAAAACAGAAATACATTCTCATCCAGAAACAATGTGTTTACACTTCTGCTACGAAGTAAACTACTAAGTGCTTCCTTAAACACATTTTCAGTGTTTTCGTCCCAACGTCAGACAGCAGAATAAGTCATCCCTTTCACTTACATCATATGAATGGGAGATCCATGCAGCATTAAATGGGGACTATTGGAATCTTCCATTCCATCGAAAGCACTGTGGCTACATTGAACATATGGGCCGCCAAATAATCCAAAGAAACCGTATTACAGAAATAAAGAGAACTGTATCATGGCAGGCATGATGATGTTTTGTTTTTTCCTTTGAGTGGGCTGTTTTCATTTTCTACAACAGCGTGGAAAGCTTTACACCTAGTTTTGGGGGAATAATGGAATCCTTTAGACCGGCTGAGACTGGACATTTTGGACTCGAACTAGAGACGGAACAAAAATTATTCCAGACTAAGAGCATGGCTTACACAGAATTTGATATAAGTACTTTTAAAATCAGAACAGAATATCAGCTATCATTGCCGATAAACTTGTGAAAAGAATCAAATAATACACCATTTTATTGTAACCAAGCACAGCGAGAAAGAATACCTTACAAGGTGCTATAATAGTCACACAGCAGGAGAGAAAAGCATAAAGGAAAAGTGAGAAAAAGAAAATGATCACACATACTGTAGATGGAAATTAGGCAAGTATTCTACCCTGTAGTGGAAAAGGGAAGAAAAGAAAGGAAAACGCGACAAACAATGAGTAAAAATAAGTATTACATTTTTCTTTTGCCACAACCAGATTTTTGTCAGCAATTTCAGAGAGCAGCAGAATGCAACACTAATGGCAACAAGCAGCACTTTGTTTATTTTTCTTCATTGAATGAAACACCAACAGTTAATAAACTGACCACTCAACATGTCTGATTTTTTTTTTCTTCTCAATAACGGTAACACTATGTGCCACCAATTGTATGCACCCTATACCAATATATACATGGGCATAGGAAGAAAGACTTTGATGGGAGATCTCCTTATAGCATAAATTATTATATAAGCAAACAGTGTTACAGTGCCAGGCATGCCCCTTTCTAACCTTGGAGACTGTGCAGTCTGTCTCATCACATTTATATACACAGAAGCAATACAAACCTTGTAGAAACCAGTTGCCAAAAATAAGACAAGTCACTTTCGAAGCACACAATATAGACATTTTTGTACTTGAGGGTCCAGCTGAAAACACATCTTTGGATATTACAGCAGTAGAATACATCAGGCTGGGGGGGAGGGACATCAGGCTGGGGGGGAGGGACATCAGGCTGGGGGGGAGGGAGGCGGGGCCTGGCTTGCAAACTGAATGGCTGCATGTGTAGTGTGCTCCAATAGAGAATGTGCAAAATCTTTACAAAACTCACCCAAGCTAGCCCAAAAACAGCAATCTGAACGCTGCATGCAGCCTACAAGCAATCCTGCTTTAATCTAAAACCTAACTGAGGCAAGCCAAACAGATTAAAACTGAAACGCCACTGCGGCCTACCTGGGGGTGGGAGTGCGGGAGAAGCGGCCGATCTTCCCGCTTATCCTCCCACTGGAACAAGCTGAATCAGCACGGGATCCCGTTCTCCCCCTTGCCGGCGGGGGTTACCCCGGCACCATCACCCCAGCTACACTCACTGGTCACCCACGGCCCTATCGCCCAGCATGGGTTGAGACGGGAGGCCTGTCCCCTTAGTCGACCTAAGATGGCGGATGCCAGGCCACCCACCATGCCATGAGACCCGGTAGCCTCGACCCTAGCTAAGCTGGACAAAATTCTGGAGGAATTCTGGCAGAGACTCGAGGAGCGGCAGCAGAGGAAAATATGCCACACCACTCACCTCCTACACCTCCAAAGGTCAGTGTCAACCCACTCGGAGCGGATTGGTGTGGCACCCAGGCGGAGAAGGAGGAAGCAGGCCCGGCTGTCGACTCCAGTGGTTAATCCCGCCCGCAGGAACCCCCTGCGGAGACCCTCTTCCAAAATGAGACACCAACACCCCAACCAAGTCGCCTACGGCATAAGACCCCACGGTGAACGGAGCACCCTGACCTCCCCAGGAGAGAACCTGTACACTGCGTGGAGAGCTGGCACTGATTGGAGACCGACGGAGGCGGTGGGGGCTGGAGTCCACGGAGGCTCAGCCCACAGAGACCGCGTGAAGTGGCCCAGTAGAGGCATCGGCTAAATCTCTGAGCCTCCGAGACTGGCGCTACCTACCTACCTGTTGCCGGACCAGCCACAACTGCTGACCACCCTTACCTTTCATATTGTCAAATTCCAGACCCACAGACCAGAGAGCCAGGTCGTGAAGGACTGGTGGACATACTTTGCCCACAACTGGGTAGCGGGCTGATGATTGCCTCTATTTTAATGTTTAACAGTTATTATTTAGCAGGTTACTGCCCAGATAAAGTACGCTTTGTCTCCTAGGCCCCCATGGCCATCCACCAGCTTAATGCAGCCTATTAAGTCTTCCCAATAATTCAGACACGTAGCTTATACATATTGAGAATATATACAGCATTGGTAGTACAAACCATTGTAGCTACATAAGTGATGGTACATTAAGCACTCAACTACCGTCTGTATACTGGTGAGCCACCCTGAAACGCCTAATACCTTACTGCTAGCCTGAGCATTCATTCATTCCCTGCATAAAGTTACTCATGCTCTCAGTTACTACTAACAAGGTGCAGGGCTGCTATATAACTATAAATCTACGGAATAAGCATGACTACTATATATAAAAATGTGCACTTCTCTTATTTGCCATGACATTGTATAACGGTTTTGACTATGTTGGTTTGTTTTGCTGTCGTGGCATTGCAGACCAGTTTTGTAATTTTCTGCATGAAAAATAAAGAATAAAAAAAAAAAAAAATACATCAGGTTTATGAATCTTTACAAAAAATGTAAAGTGCCTTAACCCCTTAAAGACACATGACGTGTTACATGGCATGATTCCCTTTTATTCCAGAAATTTGGTCCTTAAGGGGTTAAAGGGTCAGTCTAAACACCAAAACTACTATCTTAATGAAATGGTTTTGGCACACAGATCATGCCCTTGTAGTTTCACAGCTCAAATCTCTACTGGGAATTAAACCACTTTATTTCAGCCGTCCTAATCACACCTTCCATGGCTGTGACTCACATCCTCTCTAAAGACATCCTAAAAATAAGTGTTCATTTTGGAACTTACATTTGCAGAGTATGTTTACTTTAGAAGTTGTTGTTTTTGTTCACATGCAAGTTTGACATTTTGCAGTATACTTTAGAAGTTTTTATCTCCTGCCTTGTTAACTGCCTGCTAATACAAAACAGCCTCCTGTGCAAGATTAGATAAAGAAAGAAGAAATGGAATAAATAAATAAATATTATTTTAACTAATAACCATTTTCATGTAGGCATCTACTTTTTGATTAGATTTTAGATAACATATTTTCCAAATATGCTGGCTGTGTCCACGATGCTACTCATTGAGCAGCATTTCACTGGACACTGTCCGTCATTAACAAGGATGTTCGATCAGCTTAGCTAATGACACGCTAATAAATGCATATTTAATTTAACTGCCTTGTAGAAATGCATTAAACAAATACAAATCTTTTTAGTCTTCACTTTGTAGCTAGAATTTGTTTTGCTATTAATATAAAATGCTACATAACCTTTTCATCATATGTAAACACCAACTTTGTTTTTGTTGTTTTTTTCCCTAAAACCTAAATAGGAATTAGACAATAGCAATTAAAACATTTATTTCTGTACAAATTTATTACAATATATAACTTTGTTTATCAAAAAAAAAAAAGCCTAAAATACATTTAAACATGTAATAAAATGTTTTTACAAATGTGTGTAAAAGTCTTCTAGTCACATCACCATATTCCGCATTTGTGAGTTCAAACATTCTGCAGTTTGCTGAAATGAAAAACACAAACAATTTGTGCAATGAATTTGTACACTATGTTAAAAGAACATGCCAAGAACCATAACCACTACATCCCACTGTCCATCTATTGAATAGAATTGAGGCTTGCCCAGGAACTCTAAAATGTCCCTTTATAAACTAAAATATACAGACAATACAGCCACATCAGTTACCTGTCTTCAGCAGTTTTGCTGGAGGGATAGTAGACCTTGAATGAAAATCCACTTCTCGGAAATGAACCCTGTGGAAGAAATAGAAGGTAAATAAATATTATCTAAATATAAAATCCATTCATGAGAAGCTTTTTCTATAATTTTCTAAAACAAAATGGGATTCACTACATAAACCACGGTTAATCACCAGAGCAGGTTAATGCTTTTTTAATATTTAAAGAGAAACATTAGGGGCCAAAATACCAATTCTAACTTTCCTCCTCACAAAAAAATTAAATTTTTTAAAAACCCCACAAATATACAGTTTTAATACCGACAACTCCCAGGGAAATCTTACAGGGTTCATAGTCAGGCATTCTGTGTTCGTGATGGTGAATGGATCGCACTTGTCTGCAATGACCACCAAATCAGGCAGAGGATACAAACGCAGAGCATAATCATAAGCCCAATACACAGGGCTGACACACAGCGGGAGGGGCGTCAGGTGTCCTTGCGACAGGATGGTTTTGACAAACTGAAGAAGAAAAAAAATAATCCTATAGGATAGCATACTTTTTTTTTTAAATACATAAAAATAAATACATTTTAAGCACGTTAAAACTGACTTACGTGGCTAGGGATATCCAGACTGCTGCTAGGAAAACGAACACAATTCCTACACATTTTATTTACTAAATCTTCCCGAAGCACAACTATTTCGTGGGTACAATATTGGATTCTGAGAAGAGATTAAGAAAGAAAAAAAAATATCAGCATAGGATATATTTTTCCTGCAAATGTCATGTCACAATATAACTCCAACTGGTCTTTGCAGGCAAATAATTTTCATGTTTAAGATGTCTTGTATAGTCAACAATGTCGAAGTGCTTTTTTTCTTTTAAATACAAGATTGTGATTAAATGAATACCGGTCTTGTTTGAAAACAAAAGGTGGTGCACTTCCAGAGGGAATAATGGTTCACCACAAACACCAAGAGATTCCTGGCATCCAACAGGGAAAGATAACCTGTGTCCGTATAAATGTTGAAAAGCAAATTCACATTCATAGTCCAGTAAGCACATGCTAAAATACTTATTTATAATATACAGCTTTGCAAAACAGGTACCTGCAGGGATTTGTAGTGAAAATCGAGAACGGTACTCGTTGGCGGAATTCTTCAGTAATGTGTTCTGCAATTGGGGGTCTGTAACAAAGAAGTTCATTAATGTTGTTAATACAGATATTGTAGAAAGTGCCTTGTAAAGTTATATGTGGCTGCAAAATAGCATTATCATCAAAAAAATTTATTTCCCTTGTAAATATGATACATTGGTTACATGGCATTTTAACAACTGTGCTAGCCAAATACGTGACTGAAACATCTTTAAAGTGCACAACATGAAAAATATTGCTCAAAGAAAATAAAATCTCATGTAAAGTGTTTGTGAGCCAAAAAGGTGGCAAATGTATAGATGAACATGTACTTTTTTTAAATGTATTGCAATGCCATCAAAGCAGCAATATAGACTACTGACTTGGAGGTTACAAATGCATCCACCCTGCATCCAATGACGCGATGGCATTCCATAACTCATCATATGAACGTGCAAATTAAACATTGTTGGATGCCAGCCATCCTTTGGGGCCCACAGTGACTGCATACATAGCTGACCTATCAGCTACATGAGTGACAAGAAACAGAATGAAACCCATCAAAATAGGTGAAAGTTGTAAATGGCGCAGAAGGTGATGAAGTAGGCTAGCATACGTGCACGCTGGGAGTGGATGCGATACGCTACCACGTGGGATAGGAGAGGAGAGGTGGGAGACGAGAGTGTGTGAGCGGTGAGAAAGGACGAAGATTGAGAGTTACATAACAAAGTTGACCTGTGCTGTAAACCTGCAAGAAGGAAGCGCGGGGAAGCCGGAAGCAGAGGAAAGAGGAGTATGGACGCCAGACATTTATTGGAAAGACTGTTGCAGAAGCCATTAGCAGTAACACTGCAATAAAGATTGGAGCTTAGGAGACTGGCTGCAAATGTCCAGAAGATAAAGACACCTAATAAAGTAATTAATCTGAAACTTGG
>OW240924.1:70944754-71033506 GCA_933207985.1 Pelobates cultripes
GTTAGGGTTTATGAAGTATTTACATGGTTAATGGTGTAACCACTAAGACACAAAGTGTGTAACTGGTTTTGATGAGATGATTGAGGATAAGACGCACTTCTAATTTTTAATTGCACAATTTCATGGCATTTCCTAGGAAGGAGGGTAGAAAGGTTATATGTTTTCGATAAAAACTTTAGAGTTTAGAACTGAAAGAATAGAACTATAGTATTGAATGTATTGATAAATAAGTAGTGTGGAAAAAGAGTTGGTGTTTTTTTCGCCTCTCTGTCTCCCCTTCTTATCCCTCTGCCCACTTCTCTGTCCTGGTCTCCCCTAATAATGGTGGGAGGGGGTGGTTTGAGGGAAAGAAAGAAGGGGTGAGAACATACATGCTCCCCCCCTTCTCCTCCCCATATGGGACGGCCTTCACTTTCATCTCCTCTCTTAATTTTTATATATAATGATGGATTAGGTAGAATTGGAGCGAGATTACCTCCCCTAGGGTATTAGATTGGGTACCCAGGGCTAGGAGACAGAGGAGTTATCCAGGAGTTAGAGCTTTTGCGCTAGATGTATGTATACTTTGAGTGGTATTTTATTGTTGTATATGTGTTTGTATTTGTAAGTTCACTGCGGCTGCGGATCAGAACAATGGGAAGGTGGATGCATGGTTAAGGTGATTTCAAAAAATTATCAAGGCCTAAATACGCCACACAAAAGGGGATTCCTGTACGATACACTAGTTAGAGATAGGTCACACATAGGTTTCATACAGGAAACCCATTGGATTAAGGAGATGAAATATATGTGGAAGTATAGTAGATTCCCTTTAACATACTGTGCTTCATTAGACAATAAAAAGAAATGTAGGGCAGCAATAATTTTTTTGAAAAATGTAAAATTTTCCTGCCAGTATAAAAAAACTGGATAAACAAGGGACGTATGTTATCTTAGGGGGCCAATTAAATTTGCAGGATCACATGCAGGTTAATATTTATCTATCTAATAAAACTCCTATTAGAACGTTGGCTAGAATTTTGGAAAGGGTAGAGAAGATACGTAAAGGTATACTATTGATGGCCCGTGATTTTCATTGCGTGCTGGACCCTGGTATGGATAAATATATTGGATCAAGCCAATCTGTGGATAAACATTAAACAGGCAGCTGTAATGAGTAGACTTATATAAAAAAAGTTTCATTTATTTGAATGTTGGAGATTGTTCCACCCAGCAAATCGAAACTATACACACAGATCAGTACCACATAGTTCTGCCGCTAGAATTGATCTGAGTTTGGGGATACCCAGCTATTAAAGAATATAAAATCAATTATTATAAGAGATAATACGTGGTCGGACTATGATATGGTGATAGTGGATAAAAGGATAAGTACCAGAGAACCCCTTCGCCGTGGATGATACTTTATTAAAAACTAAAGAAAACAGACTATATTAACCCCTTCCCGCCATTACGGCGTTCTATGCCGTCGCGGCTTTAATGCCGTTGCGGCGGCATAGAACGCCGTAACGGCTTTGAGCCCCAGTGGTACTTACCTCCGCCGCGATCCTCTTCTGGAGGGCTGCCAGACCGCCCAGGCAGCCCTCCTCCGGTGAATGAGGCCCCGGAGGAGGCCTATAAAATATATGTGTATGTATCTATTATATATATAATATATATACATATTATATACATATAACGTCATACGTAATGTATTTTAATATTAATATAAGTATATATTAATATTAAAATACACTTAGAATGACGTTACATAAATAAATAAATATATATATATATATATACACACACACACACACGTAAAATTACAATAATAAATTAAATAATAAAATATTGAAACAAAATTTAATATAAATTATATATTCATATGTAATTTCATTCTAACTGTATTTTGTTATTAATATATATATATTGGTAACAAAATACACTTAGAATGAATATATATATATATATATATATATATATATATATATATATATATATATATATATATATATATATATATATAGCATCCAAGTAGAGAGCACTCTGGAGTCTTCGTTTTATATCAAAATAAATACTGCTTTATTGTGCAGAATACAAAAATGTCGACGTTTCAGTCACAATAGACTTTTCTCAAGACCTGAGAAAAGTCTATTGTGACTGAAACGTCGACATTTTTGTATTCTGCACAATAAAGCAGTATTTATTTTGATATAAAACGAAGACTCCAGAGTGCTCTCTACTTGGATGCTATATTTTGGTCAGAGATTACTTGCACCGGAGCATGGAAAAGACCGGGAACATTGAGTGCTGGGACCTGGGAAAATATATATATATATATATACATACACATATATATATATATATATATACACATATACATATATATATATATATACACATATACATATATATAAATAAAATACAAATAACCGCAAATAAATATATATAGATAAATACATATAATTACATAAAAGATTACATTAGTATACACGTAGAATTTAAATACCTATAAATGCATATATATTAAAATTCTACGTGTATATTTAAGTAATCTTTTAACGTAATTATGTGATTTGATTAATTAAAATTTGATTGACATGCCTGACAACACAGGGAGAAAGTGCAGAAAATTTAATTCGCAAGCACTATATTTGACCCTGTAACTCTCCAAGACTCCATAAAACCTGTACATAGGGGGTACTGTTTTACTCGGGAGACTTTGCTGAACTCAAATATTAGTGTTTCAAACTGGTAAATTGTTTTACAACGATGATATTTTAAGTAAAAGTGATGTTTTATGCATTTTTTTACAAACGAACGTCATGTTTATGGACTATATTATTGTTGTAATAGGTTTTACCGTTTTAAAACACTAATATTTGTGTTTAGTGAAGTCTCCCGAGAATAAAAGTACCCCCCATGTACAGGTTTTATGGTGTTTTGGAAAGTTAGAGAGTCACATATAAGGCTTGCATTTCATTTTGTTGGCATTGAAATTTGCCAGATTGGTTATGTTGCCTTTGAGACCGTATAGTAGCCCAGGAATAAGAATTACCCCCATAATGGCAGACCATTTGAAAAAGAAGACAACCCAAGGTATTGAACGTGGGGTATGTTTAGTCTTTTTTAGTAGCCACTTAGTAACAAACACTGCCCAAATATTAGTTTTTTGCTTTTTTCACGAAAATAAAATATGAACGCTAACGTCTCAAAGGTAATATTACTAATCTGGCAAATTTCAATGTGAAAATGGAACGTTCTATATTTGACCCTGTGACTTTCCAAAACACCATAAAACCTGGTAATGGGGGGTACTGTTGTACTCGTGAGACATCGCTGATTACAAATATGTGCATTATTTGCAGTAAAACCTAACAGTATTATGACATTTACAGCTAAAATGTGAGGCGGAACTACAATTTTTTTTTAAAAATTTTAAATTTCTCACAGTTTTTTAAATTTTATTCATAATAAATTATGTTTCATATATAAATATTTGATATGAAATTAAAGCCCTGTTTCTCCTGAACAAAATGATATATAATAAGTGTGAGTGCATTTACTATGAAAGAGTTGAATTACGGTTGGACAGACATGTAGCGCAAATGCCAGGTTTTGTTTACATTTTGTTTTGTTCACAAAGTGTACATTTGGGTCCGTCCTTAAGGGGTTAATAAAATGTCTAAAGAAGAGATTTCTTTTGAATGTCTTTGGAGCACATTTAAAACAGTAAATAAGGGGTTTTGGGATTAAAATAGCAAGTCAAAAAAGAAAGTACTGCGGACTAAATATGTCAGATTTACAATAGATAGAAAAAAAATTGAAATAAAATATATTGAGAAAAGATAAATATACAAATATCTGAAAGAATAGAATCCAATTTAAGTAGACTAAAAAACAAATTCTACCATAGGAATAATAGAGTAGATAAGATGTTAACTAATAGTTAAAAGAAAACAAAAATAGACAATAACATTCATAAAATAATAAAAGATGGTAGGACATATTTAAAACCAGAAGAAATTGATACTGTGTTTAAAATTTTTATGAAAGTCTCTATAATTTGGAGGATAATTTAAAATCTCTACAAATAGAGAATTATCTAAACAATTCTAATATCCTGACAATATCACCGGAACAGCTAAAGATCTTGAATCCGCAGATTGACCAGACAGAGGTCCAGCACGCAATCTGCAAATATAGTAAAGCTCTGGGCCCAGACAGATATACGAATAGGTTTTATAAAGTGTTTCAGAAAACGGTTATTCTACCTTTGACAGCAACTTTTAATGAATTAGCAGCAAAAGGGCCGGCCTCTAAAGAGTTATTAAGAGCGAATATAATCCCTATTTTAAACAGGATAAATTACACACTGATGCATCAAACTACTGTCCAATATCTTTAGTTAATATAGATATGAAAATATATGCTTTGATCTTATCAGAAAGACTTAAAAAGATTCTGTCTTTGGTCATTCACCTGGACCAGATAGGTTTTCTAACTGGAAGACAGTCATGTAATAATACAAGGCGGGTGGTAGACATATTGGACTTGGCCCAGCAGGAAGGAGTTCCCCTTCTGACCCTGTCGGATGCAGAGAAGGCCTTCGACAGGGTCGAATAGGGATTTTTGAGGTTTTGGCCTGATTTGGTCTAATAGGCTGGATAGCTAATGCAATTGGTACGTTATATTCATCCCCTTCAGCTAGATTGGTGAGACAGGAATTTTGTACAGATTGGTTCAATATATCAAAAGGAACGAGGCAGGTGTGGCTTTTATCCCCTTCATTATATATACACTATCTAAAGAACCCCTTGCTATCAATATAAGAAGCAACCCTCAGATCAAAGGGGTGATATTAAAAGACAGGGAATTAAAGATATGTCTATATGCCGATGACATTCTTATTTCAGTAACAGATCCACATCTCTCTCTCTAACACATTTAATGCAAGAATTAAAAAGATATAGTATTGAATCGAATTCTAAATTAAATATTAATAAAACATCGGTTCTAATTAAAAATACTGAAGCCGATAACCTTAAAAAACAAAAAAATTATCTTGATTTTACATGGACATCAAAAGCCATACTATATTTGGTTATAAATATTACCGCAAATCCAAAAGTGATAATAGAAGTAAATGTTTTAAGACTCATTAAACATACCAACGTGCTAATAAGGGAATGGAGATATTAGGAAATCTCTTGGTGGTGGAGACTTAATACTATCAAAGCATATTTCCTCCCCAAGTGGGCATACTTATTTGAAATGATCCCACTGGCAATTTCAAATCAATGGTTAGATATCATACAATCCAGCTTTACTAATTATATCTGGAGAGGTAAAAGACCCCAAATAAATACTAGGATTTTGTCCAAAAAAAAGACCATCAGGGGGTATAGGATAACCAATAATCAGAAACACCTATCAGGCGAATATGATTATCCACGGCCATGAATTATAAGTTAGCGACTTGAAGGATCAGACAATATGCTACTTTACAATTATCACACGGGATATAGATTTTCATCCATTTATAGATAACTAATAGAAAAGGTTTTTATCTTGTACACTGGGAATAATACAATACAAGTTAAAGTAGTAATCGGTCTCGCAGTCAAGTGTTCGTCTTTCTAAAAAGAAAGTTGTAAATGGCTTTCCCCAAAAACTCTGATAATTGAAATGAAAATGTGTGTTCTTAAATATAGCAAGTCGTCTTTTTGTACAAGCTGTTACAACATTAACTGGTTATCAATATCACAGTTTTAAAGTACACTTGTACCTTGGCAAGATGAAGCCAGGACCAGGGTCTTCAGGACCGGGTACAAACACAAATCTGCTACTGTTTAACGGAAAGAAAATAATCATTACTTGCTGAAAAACATGTCAATAGCACAATAGCAACTGATAATACGCCTATACTCCTGCTGGTTCATTGAGCTCAATATGCAAACCTCATTTGGTGCAAAATTACATTATTTCAACACACACACACACCACTATTTTATTTATTAAATATTATATATATTGTGGCAGGGTCAGAGAGGCTTTTTATGTTAGTAACAGGTTGGAGCGTGCTCTGTTCCCAGCATGATAGGGTTAATAGGTGGAAATCAGCCCTTTCAGGTGAATGTAATTAACCTGTACTTGAGTGGTTTAAAAGGTCAGCCTCTGAAGGAACCAGACCGGCTAACAGCTGGGAGAGAGGAGGCAGTTAAAGAGACACTCCAGGCACCAAGACCACTTAAGCCCTTTGGAGTGGTCTGGGTGCAAACTCCCATTACCCTTAACCCTGCAAGTGGAATTATTGCAGTTTTTATAAACTGCAATAATTACCTTGCATGGTTAAGTCCTCCTCTAGTGGCTGTCTATCAGACAGCCATTAGAGGGACTTCCGTTTTCTTTAAAACACAAAAAGTGTTTTAAAGGGCACTGGACGTCCTCACGCTATGCATGAGGACCTCCAGCGTCACCGGAATCTCCATAGGAAAGCATTGAATAATCGGCTGACATCGGCGGGGGAGGAGCGTGGGCGGAGCCTGATCTAGCGTCGCGGGACATCAGCGCTGGATTCAGGTAAGTCACTGAAGGGATTTTAACCCTTTCAGCAACGTGGGATGGGGGGTGGGAGTGGGACGGATATATTTTCCTGGCACTGGAGAGTCCCTTTAACCCGGTAAGTATGTGTGACATGTCATGATTCCCTTTTATTCCAGAAGTTTGGTCCTTAAGGGGTTAAGCCTGAGACTCAGACTCTAAAGGAAAAGGTACTATGCAAAAAATGTGTGTTTTAAGTGTGTTTAAAGTGCTCTGTGTATACGGTTTAAAACATGGAACTGGATTAGTTGGCCAGTTAGATAGTTAGGAAAACTGTTTAGTAAGTCTCCAAGTTGGAGTAGGATTTATTTTCTTTTTGTTTTATTTCTGTGAAGCACAGCATTGTGTACCTCGAAAAATTAGAATATCGTGCAAAAGTTCATTTATTTCAGTAATGCAACGTAAAAGGGGAAACTAATATATGAGATAGACGCATTACATGCAAAGCAAGATAGTGCAAGCCGTGATTTGTCATAAGTGTGATGATTATGGCTTACAGCTCATGAAAACCCCAAATACACAATCTCAGTAAATTAGAATATTACATGCAATTAATAAAACAAGGAGTGTACATAGAACAATATCAGACCTCCGAAAAGTATAAGCATGCATATGGACTACTTGGTTTGGGCCCCTTTTGCAGCAATTACTGCCTCAATGCGGCGTGGCATGGAAGCTATCAGCCTGTGTGCTTCAATACACATACACACACACTTACAAGGAAACAAATGTATAATCATAGTCAAAAGATAAAGCGGATTATACCTTTTGTGTATGTCAGGGTATTCACTTATAACGTCTGCTAAATTCTTAAAGGAATCTGGAATACAAATCACAGAAGAAATTATGAGTGCTACACCCCCAAGAAAAAGAGATACCATATGTTAAAATAATATATATATATATATATATATATATATTTTAACATAATCATTGTCTCTCCCACAAAGTGCAAGTTACGTTAAGAACTGTTGTCAACCGGTGAGGAACTGTGTGGTTACCCCTTCTTATCCACCTAACGCTCAGCTACAGTAAATCAGTGATGACTCAGGTTATAAGTCATTTGGATGGGATCCACTTTAAAGCAAAACGTGTAGTTCATGGACCCATTCAACATAAGACAACACACAAGTTGAAGGATTACTCCAAGCATCATGACCACGTGGTGATTTGAAGTGGTTATGGTGCCTTGAGTGTGTATTAGTGTTTCTCTTTGAAGCACTGCAAATACTGAGACTAACTCCTTCCCTGCTTGATGCGTGACTCCACATTTTGCAGCGTTTGCCTGGCCAGAACAATTCGGTCCGACTAATGTCAATTTTGTGCAGAATTGGCATCTGATGCCAGCAAGCATAGCATGCTGGCATCAAACAGCCCATGGAGGCATGCCCACCCCGCGTGTGTGTTGAGTGGTTCTTCAAACCCTCTTCATAATTCATAAAATCATGTGTAACTGTCAGGCATCTCAAAAAGAACCTCTGCTTTGATCAAACAGGTCACAGACTTCAATCAGGTAAGTGTTGCTTCCAACCAAAGGGGACTTGATGGTCACTCTCACAGAGCACGGATAAGCCATGAGAGAGAGACTGATAACATTGTTTATGTTGTATATAGTGCACATTTTTGTGTAATATTTATAGAAATAACATTTAGGGTAAATTGGTAATTGTGGAGAAGTAACAACAGTATTGCAAATTTGAAACTATAATAGGTAGAAGGTTGTTCCTTTCAGTCTATTCCCACAACTGCCAATTTGGCAAGTCACTCCACTAGTGTTCCTGATGCTTTATGTTAGAATTCTAAATAAAATATTTTTCTACCACTTAAACTATGTCCTATACCTTTTAGAGACTTAATTTTATTCTTCCCATATGGCGCAGAAGAAAAGTTCCCACAGAAGATGAAGCAGGTTGGAGGAGCGCTGGAGTAGCCTGAAATGAGAGAAATTGAGATATGTCCGTTTTTTTTACTATCAACATAGAGAGAACTGAACAGCAGAGCAGAGAACTGAACACTGGAAATAGTCATTCATAAAAACTGAAATGAGTGAGGAAGTACTTTGTTGCATGGTCCCTAAACAGAGAGAATGTGGAAGTATTGAAAAAATCTAGAACTTTTGGTTTTACTGTAGGAGGAAAGCGCGTACAGAATAACTAAGTTAACTGACATTTGAAAGAGAAATACCTCATAAATCCATAAGTATGATATGTTAATAGCTACTGAACTATATAAATACTCATGGTGCCTTTCTATAACTATACCCACAATTTACAAAAACTAACTCTGATAAAATAGGAGGCAACCAAGATCCAAATCTCAATGAACTGAAGACACCTGAATCTCCCTGTGTTTCCCATACTACTTTCCAAGGTCTACTGGAGCACAATACAGTTGTACATTGGTCAATGTAATTATCTCTTTCTGTGAATGTATTTCATTAAACATAGTGGGCACAAAGATATTTACAACATTCTTTTGATTGCTAGGAGAACAGTGGAGAATGCAGACCGAAATCAGAGAAGTGATAAGTCACCCAAAGACTGGACAGAGGAGTCATGGGGATGTAGCTGCACCTTATCCTTCATACAAACTCCCACATTGTAAAGATTAATTTTGCTAATTGGATGTTCAACCACTGAATACATTATAAAATGATGCAGGCCGACATAAAACCAAATGGGACCTTGCACTAAGAAATTATTTCCCTGCCAGTCCTCATAGGCTGCAAGGGAATGGGCTGTATCTGCATGCTGCACTAGCAGAGGAATGTCTTGGGATATTCCTGCAATATCCAGAGGATATGACGCAATTATGCTTCCATGAAGAGACAGTCTACACTATCTCAGAGACCAGAGACAGACAGCTGCATCTCCAGATTTGCTCTCCTTAAGAAATCGGTCAGGCCCTGGTCAATACACTACCACTTTGTTGTGTTTAACCAGGGGCCATATAACAGAAGGGGCAGGGCTTAAAAATGATACTCCTAAACTGTTAGACAGGCCTTAAAAGCTACTTATCGAGCAAGCCTGATAGTGTCCAGGGCATACTCTCCATGTTTGAATTTGTACTAGTCAACTGCGAATTTTGAGCCCTAGCAAGGAGTTTGAAGAGGGGAGCACCATGCATCTGCAGTAGCTGGAAGGAATACAAAAAGATCTACCTAATCAGTCCTGCACCCCTCACAATAGCAAGGAAGAATGTGGTTTACACCTCTGGCTGATACATATGTGCTTTCTAGACACTTCTGAATGAATCCGAGAGCTGAAGCTACATTACCCTTCAAGCATTCAGCAAAGCCAGACCAGGAAGAGGACTTCACATGTTTACAGCCACTGGAGATGCAGACTACATGCTCAGACCATTGGACGATCAGGAAAACGGCAGTCTATTGAACACAAGACTATAGCAAACAGGATTTCTCCCAACAGTGGAAAAAAATTTTGACCATTATTTTTTTTATCCCCACTCATACAGAAAAAAATATCTATTGCATTCTTGCAGATACCTGAAAACATAACGTGCAGCTTTTCTATAACTTCAACTTGATCCAGCCATAAATCAGACACAAAAACAAACATGACTTCCTCATTCTCCTCCTCCAGCTGCTTCAACTTTACTGAAGACTTTACAGAGATTGAAGCGGGTCCACCGAAAAAATTTATGTTGCCGTAATATGCTCTGAATAAGAGGAAAAAATGTAAAATACAAAATATTATATATGTGTGAGTGTCCAAGACCAGCGGAAGACCCAGATACAATAGGCTAGACAACCCCTCCCACAATTCCAGACACACAGCTTTCCCATTATCAACTGGATTTAATACAGTTTTGCAATTCCACAATGATAAGGCATGTAATAGATGTGGATGATATTTATCCTCAGCAGCAGGGGGTCTCAATATATATGCTGTATGACTGCCGTACAAATCCTCCAGATCAATTAATTTAAGGGTATTATTACCAAGGCTAAAACATATCAAGTACTTTAGCAAGAGCATCTAAACTAGAGTATAATGTGGGATAAAAGGCTGAATTAAAATTCTAATTCCAGAAATGAATTACATTTTAAATAAACAACTAAGTTCAGGTGCACTTAATGGACAACAACTCGTGTGAGTTTGAAAGTAGTATTTCTGAACAGTAATCTAGTTGTATCCAACCTAAGATACATTCTAGCTAGCAAGACTTTAAGAAACACATAACCATGAAGACAGTATCAGGATTATGTAAGAATACAACCACATTCTAAAACAAACTGGATTTAAATCACAGTCTTCTGTGTAAAGGGGGATTCTGGAATCCACTTAATGCAGCGTTGATTAGCCTAATGTAATTTGGGGATTGTTTCCAAGTCTCCAGAAACAGTATATTCCACCCACCAGCTTTTCTGGGAAAAAACAATCCTGTAATGCTTTGCACTGACTTCCTGTTTGCCAGTCGCTGGAAATATGCACTCGTAACTCATAGAGCTGCCCATTTGTGCAAACATTTTTAAAACTCGCTTACCTGGTGGTGCTGGCAGGCTCTGTAGGAGGGAAGCCAAATGCATTGATATGAAAAATCTTGTCTTCGTACCAACCTAAAGAGGGAGGAGAAAAAAAAAAATGTGTTTTGGAGGTGATTCTTTTTTCGGTCTTACATCTAGAGTATGAGACAGATGTTACCTTCTGCTAAAACAAAGCAGGACTCTGTGTATAGGCCACTGTGGAACTGGTGCACTGTGGTTAAAGAAAAATGCAATTACATGTTTAGTGTACGATAGTGGTTTGGTGCTGGGAGTCCCCTGGTGTGCAGTGCACTGGTAAACTGGAAAATTGTTCTTAAATGGTTTGACACTTACCTGGCTCTGCTGGAAGCTTGTTGTCTTCCCAATCTGAGCTGCTGTGGCAAAGCTATACGTCTTCATTATTATACCAAGTTGGGAAATTATTGTCCCATCTTGGTATGATAATGCAGAAATATGAACTTTTGTTTTACCATACCACCTAAGACCAAAGGCTTGTGGATGCCCAATAGAGACAGGTAAGTGTATAACCATTAAAATAACTTGACAGTTTACAGTTGTTCAAACATAAGGGGACTCCTAGCACCATAACCAATTAAGCCTCTGCAGCAGTGGAATCAAATCACATTTTGAAGTTTGAGAACTGTGCAAGAGCATAATGTAATCCATATATTCAAGAGAGTTGTGGCAACCCTTGGGGTGCATCATGATTATGGAGTCCAAACATCCAAACTCTGGACTTTGCTCAAGTTATCAAAGTACTACAAAAAGGATATAGCTTTGCTGAGGTCGAGCTGCACTGCTCCAGTGGGATCTTCCAGAAAATACTTGCCCTGAAATTAAATGTAGAAAATCACTTGATTAGAAAAAGACTATATGCTTTTGCATGTTTTTTTACCCCATGCACATACAGCTTTAATGCATTCAATTAGTACTGAAACGAAAGATAAAAAGTTACTCACCTCCTTGAGCTGAGTTATCATACCAAGTACTATCACATCCCCCATTTTAGCTGTACTGCCCAGGAGTGTTTCTACAGATTTGAGCTGAAATTGGCAAAATGATACAGATGTGAACTATGATGTACAAGAAACTGTCAGACACATTGACCACATAATTAAGGATAACAAGACTCAAGCTAATCTTCAGAGGGTCAATAAAATAAAGTTGAAAATTTTAGAATAAAGTATTTTGATCTAAGCCATTTATTCCTAAATCATATATCGTGGAGGATTAGATAGTCTGATGTGAGAATTGATACCAGACACTATATGTAGTGGTTTGATAAAGACTTTTTCCCCTCATAGATCATACAAAAAAAAAAAAAAAAAATACAATTTTAATTTTACAAAGCTACTTCAAATCATTTTAGCAAACAAATATGGGGATTCAGTTACACTATATGGTCCTATTGCGTCAAGCCCACCATTATATCACATTACCCCAAAATACACATTCTTATACAAGTCAAGTCTTGTGGTTTGTAAGGGTGTTTTTAAGGACAGTAAATCACTAGGCCTACATTGTCTCAAAAGTTGAAGACATAACTGATTAGAGAAGAGATTTCATACTTTACTGACTGAAAACTTAAAAATTGATGAGGCAGCTTAATCTCATGAGGGCAAGTGATATAACATTTCAGATGTGCAGAGTATTAAAGTCATTTCTTAAACCAGGGTTTGACAAATTTGCTTTGAATCTAGTAGCCAGCTAAAAAAGGTAGGAACTAGGTTTTTTTAAACTGAAAGCTTTATATTCAGCTACAAAAATACAATTCTTAAAGAGACACTATAGTCACCAGGACCACTACAGCTTAATGTAGTGGTTCTGGTGTCTACAGCCTGTCCCTGCAAACTTTTTAATGTACACACTGACTTTTCAGGAGGAAAAATGCAGTGTTTACATTGCTGCCTAGAAACACCTCTAGTGACAGTCACTAAGACAGCCACTAAAGTGCTTCCCATCTCAGTGATTCTGTACCTCCACGCTCTGCAAGAAGGCACTGAACGTTCCCCATAAAGAAGCATTAATTCAATGCTGATTGGCGCCACATTTGATGAGGAGATGCTGATTGGCGCCACATTTTGAAGCACATGCGCAATAGCTTCTCAGTACTTTCCTTTCAGAAAGCATTGGATTGGCAGAGGTCATCAAGCGTGATTATCTCAGCCATAGAGGCATGGCCAGCCGCAGGAAGACAGGTACGGGTTGGAAAAAAGTGAATATAAACACCATTCCCACATGATCGGGGAGAGGAGGGGGTAGTTCATCTAAACACACACACACACACACCCTGAGACAGACACCCACACACGTATACACTGACAGAGACACATAAGCGCTGACAGACACACACATACACTGACAGACACACATACGCGCTGACAGACACACACATACACTGAAAGACACACATTATTATTTGTGTTCATGTAATTCTATTCCACCCAGCCTCCCTACCTTTGGGAGAGCTGGAGTGGGTCTGTTTTCCCTGGGGTCCAGTGGGGGCGGTCGGCTGGAGGGAAGTGAAGACAAGCAAGCAGCTTTGCGTACTGTGGGTGGTCGGTGAGGGAGTGATCTCCCTGCTGTGCTCCAGCGCCGCTTAGTGATGCTGGGGCCGGAGTGACTTCATATACCGGCCCCGGCATCACTAAGTGAGGGAGCAGAGCAGGGAGATCACAGTCCCCTTTGCAGTCAGCTTACAGAACATGCACCTCGGACGGAACAGGCTCACAAATATTAGGTGTGGACAATTAACTAGTACACCTGGATGTAATTAAATTTGTTTTTATAGGTATAAAACAGCCAGTTTGTCACGGTTATTGTAGATTGCACCTAAGGAAGACCTGTACTAGGTTGAAATGCGTTGTGTTAATTATTTTCTTGTTCTTTTAATATACATGGGATAAAAGTATTTTTACCATCTACCATCCGGTTCCTGGTTCTTCTGGACATTCCACTGTTCCAGTAAAGACTTTACTACAATTTCCAGTTATCCCAATGGTGGATGAAATGCTGTTACAGTTCAGAGCCATTATTTAAGGGCTCTGTAAAGTGTGAGTGTTCCATTTTTACTATACTACTGTTATTTGTTTTAACAGATTACACAATGGTTGCTCTTTTTTACATTTATGTCATATAGTGTTCTTTTGTGAAAAAGACCTACAACATATACTTAAAAAAAAAAAAGGTAATAAATTCTAATCACTGTGTGCGCTTTGACACTTTTGTTTGGTACTTTACTGGTTTTACAGCCTGGTTAGTGGTGTTGGTGTTGGGATTTTAAGCCTTCTATTAAGAGATAGATTTGGTTTTAATTCCAGTGTGTAGCAATTGAGATTATATTTGGCATGTGTAGAGTGGTGAATTGTGAGTCTAAACATCAGATTACGGAGAAAGTGCTGGGTAAGGCAACATGTTTAAACCTTTGCCAGAAATGCTGAAGATTTTGCTTTGAAACATGATTTGATGCTTTGTGAACATTAAAGAGGAACTGTCATTTCCTTTAGCACAACCGAATAACTAAAAGTTAACTATCGGTTGTGCTAAAAGTTTAACAGCGTTATATTTAATATTTAACTTACAAATTCTGCAGGGAAACTATGAGTTAGTGAATTCTCATAAAATGTCTCAAATGGTTTAGCAAGCACTTCAGTGCCCAAAACATCATGACCAGCATAGTCAGCAAAAATTTGGAAATTCTGCACAAGACAAACAGGTTTTTATACTTATCTACGCTGCTCTTTTCACCCCAGCAGTGTTTGCTGTATATTGGTTGAAATATGGTACACAAGCAAAGTACACCACCGCAACAGTGCTCCCTACTTATCAAAAATGTTACCACATAACACAAAAATACAGAGGGAAAATGAGAGGCTTGAACAAAGGCTGACCGCAGCCAAGGTCAAACGGCAACATAGGCTGTCAGGCAGCAAGCCATGGTTAATATAACGGCACGAGAACCTGCGGTGGGACACAAAACATATCATATAAGTGAATTTAATAAAACGTGTATGTACTAAAATGTAAGCCAGACGTATGGATATGCAACCATTCCCCCATTACCCTCCTTCCTTTTTTTTCTGTAATCGAAACGCAATACAAATTGTTAAATTGAAAAAAAAGCCAAAAATAAATAAAAAAAACGAATGCAAGACTGATCCCGTTAGTCAAAACTTCTGACACTTTTTTTTGGTAGAGGGAATGTTCATGGCTGCAAATGGTCTATTTTTTGAAACTCATTAATACTTCTTTGTTCCAAACTTAACACTTTCTGTGTGCAGAAATCTAAAGTGAATACATTATCAGATTTTTCTTTTTTGCTTGTTAGGCTGCCCGGATCAGACAGGGCTACAAGTGGCTTATACCATTCTATTTGTCAACTGACATAACTGAATTAATACAGTACACCATAATGTTACAGACATACCTGAAATTTGCTTCTGTTTTCACTAGGATGTGCGCCAATAACAGGTGGAGTGAAAAGTTCATGTCTGTGAGTTCTCTGAAAGAGAGAGAAAGATGCCTGTGTAATGTGGTCAATGAACAGCCACAGTATATACACATTACAGAACCAACATGCAGAGTCAGTTTAACCCCTTAAGGACACATGACATGTGTGACATGTCATGATTCCCTTTTATTCCAGAAGTTTGGTCCTTAAGGGGTTAAACTTCTGAAAAAAAAAGTGATGATCCAAAGTTGATAAAAACAAGTATCATTGGACTGGAGTACTAAAATCAAGAGCCGAGGGTGTAGTTGGAAATTAGTGACAAGTTAGCAAATTTCCTAGCCAATCGTGTTCCTTTCACAACTTTCTATAGGAGAGTAGATGTTCCTCATAATGAATGAAGTGACTCTCAGCAGATTATATGTATAAGGCTGGTATACAATCTCTGAAAACATCCTGTTGACGAGATGTTTCATGCTTGCTTGTCTCACTCTTTCGGACAAGGAGATAGAGCTAAGGTATATGCCAACTAATGGAGCTCTCTAGAAAAGAGATCTGGGGATTTTTTTAAAAAAAATTTTTTTTTATATTTTTGTTATCTTCATGAAACCATTTTCTAAAGTCATGATAAATGAGGAGACTATATTAAAAGAAGAAAAACTACCACAACAAGAGGACATAGTCTTAAATTAGAGGGGCAAAGGTTTAAAAATATCAGGAAGTATTACTTTACCGAGAGGGTAGTGGATGCATGGAATAGTCTTCCAGCTGAAGTGGTAGAGGTTAACACAGTAAAGGAGATTAAGCATGCGTGGGATAGGCATAAGGCTATCCTAACTATAAGATAAGGCCAGAGACTAATAAAAATATTTAGAAAATTGGGCAGACTAGATGGGCCGAATGGTTCTTACCTGCCATCAAATTCTAAGTTTCTATGATATCGGTATCGAGTAATTTTCTGTACATACTCTAAGACTAACCAGGAACCATAAGAATGCTAAATTGAACCTGGCATGAGCATACAAAGAAACAACAAATTAACATCTTTACCTGCTGCAGGATTGTATATCGCTCACGAAACAGCTCTGCTTTGTCTCTGGAGCTGCCAATGAGACTGGGTGCAGGAAGATCAGTCATGTTCAAACTGCAAACATATAGAAAGATATATTACATAACTGCCATGCTACAGCTCCGCAATCAACTATATTAAAGAATTTGAAACATAGAATGTGACTGCAGTTAAGAACCGTTTGACCAATCTAGTCTGCCCGATTTTCTAAATATTTTCATTAGTCCCTGGCCTTATCTTATAGTTAGGATAGTCTTATGCCTATCCCATGCATGCTTAAACTCCTTTACTGTGTTAACCTCTACCACTTCAACTGGAAGGCTATTCCATGCATCCACTACCCTCTGAGTAAAGTAAAACTTCCTGATATTATTTTTAAACCTTTACCTCTCTAATTTAAGACTATGTCCTCTTGTTGCGGTAGATTTTTTTTTGTTTTTAAGAATGTGTGTATACCCAGTTAAATTTGCACTTCTATCGCTTGCAGACGTAAAATAAATGCAAGATAAATAAAAGTGAATTTACTAAACTGTGAATTGTGGATATTTGAGATTGTTTTTGCAAATAAGACTTTTCCAATTTGAAGAATTTTATATCTCTATTACTCTGGCCTAACAGTTACAATTTCTTTGTGAATTTTCCACAATTTGCATTTTACTAACAAACTCCATATCACTTTCCAGTTCAAATATGAAATACAAAGTTCAAGTCGCAAAAAGCAACTTACGGAAGGAATTTTTTTCTTTCTGAATTGTAGACGTAACGAGGTATGTTATATGCACCAATAATATTAAAAATATTCTCTCTGTATAGAACAAAAGAAAAAAAAAAATGAAATAAAACACACTCAAATACAATAAGGAACATTTAATTGTTTTCTATTGTGATCACTCTATACAGCATGGGTGTTGCCAGTCATAGGGCAGCATTGGGACATTCATATCCTAGTCTGCCTGAGTTCAGAGAGAGTTGCACTCCCAGTGGCAGTTGTCATTGCTGTTTATCTCCCCAGCTCCCCTCTTGTCAAACAGTGTGACTGTCTCCCCAGTTAATCTGCCACCATAGCAGTACCAGAAAAGTAATAATGAATAATAACCACAGTTGCAACTCCCACTAATCTAATGCAGACCAACACTAGCATGTCGGAGTTCTGCCCTAAGATTAAAGGCCCTACACAGACAACGCAGTATAAAATATAGACATTATTCTATACAGTTTAGCACAGTTTTTGAATGTAGTCAGGGAAAAATATTGCAATCTTGCAGATCTTCAAGTTAGTATATTATGATGTTTCAAGATGTCCTTAAGATATATACCAATATAAACAGTCCATACATCTCCCATGATTCTATGCCTACTAGAAGGAAGCATGTGAGGATCTCTGGTAGGCAATGTATCATGAAAGATTGAGTCAACAGTATACGCATTTATGAGTTTACTTACAATCAAACTTTAGATAACGCCTTAATGACCAATGACATTTAATTAATAAAATCTGATGCCTGAACACCCTGCTTATTGAGCATTATCACATGTATACAGCTTTGCTGCTGTTAAATTAATGATACGTTCTGTTTTGAAACAGAACCTTTAAAGACTGAAAAGTTGTATATACATAAAACATGTAAACAAATAAGATGAATTATCAGAACATACTAATTATTTAAAAATATCACTTATCACAAACAGGGTTTGTTTATTGCACTCAAAATATTTTTCATCATACATGTTTTCATCGCAGGACCGGCTACATTCTTGTACTGCTGTCTCCACGGCCGACAGTTCGATCATATTAGAAGACACTGAAAGAAGATAAAATATTGATTATGGACATGTGAATGGCAACACCATCAAAAAAGGAGTTTATTCTGAGTGGGCAAATATAAATCAAGCTATCTTTGTTTTTAGAAAAGTCAACCGTAGCAGATGTTGTGTAACATACATTTTAAAAGGATGGGCGTTAAGTTGTAGATATAATACGTTGGATGATCCAAGGGCACTCATCTAAGTACTGAATTCATCTGAAGGTACCCTAAAATTCTGCAAAGAACAGACAGAGAAACTTTAGATTCAACCGGTATATTATACCACTTAAATCCTCAGTTCTCACGAGTGTAGCGCTAGATATAAACATGCAAAGTGAGTTTATCAGTGAAAATAGTGCTTCAAATGCACTTACCCTCTATATTGTACTTTTGTTTCTTTGTAACATATAAAAAGAAAATACACAAATAGTAGTGCAGTATGTCAAATGAATATTTAAAAAAGTCCTTTTCTGCGAGTTATAAATTGAAATAAACTCACATTTTCTAGAGCCTTTTACAGTTTTAAGGCTCTAAACTTCCAGATGTCTGTGTCTTTTTGGGTAGATCACACGACCCCTCTCTCAAGGTGAAAAAGCGTATGTTCCTCTCCACATTGCGTAGAACAAAGACACGCATTTGAAGCACTATTTTCACTTATAAACTCACTTTGCATGTTTATATCTAGCGCTACACTCGTGAGAACTGAGGATTTAAGTGGTATAATATACCAGGATTCACTGTGCTGAGCACTGTGTCACTCAGTATATAGCAGTGTTCATTGTGCAGTGCATGTGTTCAGTATATAGCAGGATTCATTGTGCAGAGCACTGTGTCACTCAGTATATAGCAGGATTCATTGTGCAGAGCACTGTGTCACTCAGTATATAGCAGGATTCATTGTGCAGAGCACTGTGTCACTCAGTATATAGCAGGATTCATTGTGCAGAGCACTGTGTCACTCAGTATATAGCAGGATTCATTGTGCAGAGCACTGTGTCACTCAGTATATAGCAGGATTCATTGTGCAGAGCACTGTGTCACTCAGTATATAGCAGGATTCATTGTGCAGAGCACTGTGTCACTCAGTATATAGCAGGATTCATTGTGCAGAGCACTGTGTCACTCAGTATATAGAAGGATTAATTGTGCAGAGCACTGTGTCACTCAGTATATAGCAGGATTCACTGTTCATAACACTGTGTGTGTCATTCAGAATATAGCAGGATTCATTGTGCAGAGCACTGAGTGTCATTCAGTATATAGCAGGATTCACTGTTCATAGCACTGTGTGTGTGTCATTCAGTATATAGCAGGATTTATTGTGCAGAGCACTGTGTGTCATTGAGTATATAGCAGGATTCATTGTGCAGAGCACTGAGTGTCATTCAGTATATAGCAGGATTCATTGTGCAGAGCACTGAGTGTCATTCAGTATTTAGAAGGATTCATTGTGCAGAGCACTGAGTGTCATTCAGTATATAGCAGGATTAATTGTGCAGAGTGAGGTTTCCAAAGTTGAAACCCAATCAAATTAGACAAATACTTACAAGGCTGCTTTTCAACAGTGTCTATGATGCGATCAATCACATCTTCAAGTTCCACCTCAGTCACAGAACTTAGTACATCTGTGAGATATTTACTGGCCTCTCTAGAAAATTAAATTTAAAGAGAATTACATTGGTGTCTAAACAGTGCATCCAAAGCTTTTGAAGAAAGAAAACATAAAAAAAAAAAATGGTGAATGTTTAGTGAAATCGCCAGCTATATATTATTTTTTTTATTATTTTTTTTCCTGTTATGAAGAATGAATGGAATAGGAGAAAATATAGAACCATTATACTTTTTTGTTATGTTACCTTTGACATAAACATTGCAATTTCTGTGACCATGAGATTCTGTATACTGCTACTGTAGGTGTCAATAGGACGTCATGACTCATTGACTGAGAGTGCGCAGCTGATGCTCTCAGCTAATGACTGACAAATTCTGCACAAGCCAGTTAAGCTGCCATCGCAGTCTCCGTTGCAAAATGGGAAAACTCATATCACACAGAAGCCCCCCATTGATTCAATGCTTTGAAGTTTGAATTTGCGCCATTCGAGGAGTATTAGATTGGAAAGTATCGATGAAGGGGCCATGCCTCCTCCGTGATGTTGAGGGAGGCGACAAAATTCCTTTAACAATATTACAAAGAAAAGGAAAAAAAAAAAACAGTTGACCAAATTTATTTAAATAATTGTAAATCTAGGGAACTGATCTATACAGTGAGGGTTTAAAGCTCACAGAACATGAAAAAAAAATGTGTTTTTTTGGGTGGTGAGTGCCAGGTACAATCCTACCACCAATGCATCGGGGGTGGGGGTGATGGTGTTTTGTTTTATGATTATTTCATTCCATTATTATTATAGACTGTATATAGTATTACAGACTGTATATAGTATTATTACACACTGTATATAGTATTATACACTGTATATAGTATTATTACAGACAGTATATAGTATTATACACTGTATATAGTATTATACACTATATAGTATTACAGACAGTATATAGTATTATACACTGTATATAGTATTGTTATACACTAATATTACAGACTGTGTATATAGTATTATACACTGTATATAGTATTTATTATAGACTGTATATAGTATTATTACAGACTATAGTATTTGTGGCGAAACCAACCTCGCCACTGTGAACTGGAGAAGCCTGGTTGCTCGCCTGCTCCCTTTGGACTATGGCCCTGCAGGTTAAACCGTTTATTTCCCCTGCAGAAAGGCTTATTTGTGTGATCAGAGTGCCATTCATCTAATAATGTGCACTCAGATCCCAGCTATCTGGGGATATGTGATGTATATTTTGGGAGTTATGAATGTTGTGTAAAAACTGTATTTTCCCTACCTATGATAATTGTATTTCCCTGTGTGTACAGATAATTAGTTTACAGGTAGAGGGGAGGGCTATGTGTGGGATGTAACTATTGTGTGATTGGTTAATGTACGTTACTGTGTGTGTCCCTCCCCTTCATGGGAGCACCTAATAAAAAGGGCTGCAAGCTAGCAGCCAGAGAGTTCTATTTTTACCCTCAACTTGAGTCCTGTCTCTTATTGGGGGAATCTGCTACAAGGGATTGCTATGCTAGGCATATTCCCTTGCTATAATCACTGAGCTCTTGTAAGAGCTTGTTCCTGCTTCGTTCTGAAGGGAGATAGCTGCAGCCTGCGGTGCTTATGGTGTCTGGTGGAGTGCTTGGAGTCCTCTGGAAGCGCTAGGAGCATCTTTCAACGGAGGTACCCAGTCGGGGTGCCAGGTGATCCGTTACATTGGTGGCAGCGGTGGGATGGCGTCCTAGTGCGAGGTAAAGCAGCTCGGAGACACAGTTCGTGGATTTACAAATTGAGGGCAACGCTAGTACCCGTACAGCGACCCTATCTACAAAAGAACTAACTTCAGCAGAGCAAGCATGGCATATGACTACACTCAGGAGGAGTTTGACAGAGAGGTTAATGAGGTGCTGTCTACCTTTGGACCCAACCCCCCAGAGAGAGCCGTGCAGCTCGCCAGGAAACTAGTAGGAGAATACCTGCAATCTCTAGTAGATTTGGCCAAAAAGGAGTCCCAGGGAGCTGAAGGTGTCGTCCTTCCTCCCCAGCGGCAGTGTGTGTCCCAGGGAGCTGAAGGTGCCGTCCTTCCTCCCCAGCGGCAGTGTGTATCCCAGGGAGCTGAAGGTGCAGTCCTTCCTCCCCAGCGGCAGTGTGTATCCCAGGGAGCTGAAGGTGCAGTCCTTCCTCCCCAGCGCAGTGTGTATCCCAGGGAGCTGAAGGTGCAGTCCTTCCTCCCCAGCGGCAGTGTGTATCCCAGGGAGCTGAAGGTGCAGTCCTTCCTCCCCAGCGGCAGTGTGTAACCCAGGGAGCTGAAGGTGCTGTCCTTCCTCCCCAGCGGCAGTGTGTACCCCAGGGAGCTGAAGGTGCCGTCCTTCCTCCCCAGCGGCAGTGTGTATCCCAGGGAGCTGAAGGTGCCGTCCTTCCTCCCCAGCGGCAGTGTATATCCCAGGGAGCTGAAGGTGCAGTCCTTCCTCCCCAGCAGCAGTGTGTACCCCAGGGAGCTGAAGGTGCCGTCCTTCCTCCCCAGCGGCAGTGTGTATCCCAGGGAGCTGAAGGTGCAGTCCTTCCTCCCCAGCGGCAGTGTGTACCCCAGGGAGCTGAAGGTGCAGTCCTTCCTCCCCAGCGGCAGTGTGTACCCCAGGGAGCTGAAGGTGCCGTCCTTCCTCCCCAGCGGCAGAGTGTCCTGCAGGGAGCAGAGACCGTCAGTCTCGCACCCCAACCACAGGACAAAATAATGAAAGGGGAGACAGCTGGTCCCCCTCTCCACCAGCAGAGAGAGTGTCAGGGAGAGGAGCCTGATACCCCTTCTCCCCAGCGGCAGTTTACAGTTCAGAGAGAGGAGCTTGTTACACCCTCTCTCCAGCGGCAGCCTAACCCAGCAAGGGGAGATGTTACACCCCCCAACAGTGCAGATGGGACTGTAGTCTCTGCACTTACAGCACAAGGGATAGGGACAGTCGGTCCTGTTCCCCAGCCACAAAGCGGTGTATCCAGAGGGGAGACAGTCGGTCTCTCCCTCCCACAACCAGGCTCCCACCAGGCTACTTCCGTGGTAGCACTGGCATCAGGGCAGAGTACCGCTGGTCTCTGCCCACTCAGCAACCCACCAAGGCAGCCTAACAGTTGCCCACACAGTCGTGGTGAGGCACCTGGACATGGACAAAGTTCTCCTCTACCCAGGTGTAGTAACCAGTTATTGTGGGTGGGCTGTACTGCTGTTTCTGTTTTGTGGGTGGGTTGCTGGACTAACCAGGGCACTGACCGGCAGGAGGTCAGATACCCTGTTAGTCTAGTTGGTAAAGGGGAGAAGTGTGGCGAAACCAACCTCGCCACTGTGAACTGGAGAAGCCTGGTTGCTCGCCTGCTCCCTTTGGACTATGGCCCTGCAGGTTAAACCGTTTATTTCCCCTGCAGAAAGGCTTATTTGTGTGATCTGAGTGCCATTCATCTAATAATGTGCACTCAGATCCCAGCTATCTGGGGATATGTGATGTATATTTTGGGAGTTATGAATGTTGTGTAAAAACTGTATTTTCCCTACCTATGATAATTGTATTTCCCTGTGTGTACAGATAATTAGTTTACAGGTAGAGGGGAGAGCTATGTGTGGGATGTAACTATTGTGTGATTGGTTAATGTACGTTACTGTGTGTGTCCCTCCCCTTCATGGGAGCACCTAATAAAAAGGGCTGCAAGCTAGCAGCCAGAGAGTTCTATTTTTACCCTCAACTTGAGTCCTGTCTCTTATTGGGGGAATCTGCTACAAGGGATTGCTATGCTAGGCATATTCCCTTGCTATAATCACTGAGCTCTTGTAAGAGCTTGTTCCTGCTTCGTTCTGAAGGGAGATAGCTGCAGCCTGCGGTGCTTATGGTGTCTGGTGGAGTGCTTGGAGTCCTCTGGAAGCGCTAGGAGCATCTTTCAACGGAGGTACCCAGTCGGGGTGCCAGGTGATCCGTTACAGTATTATACACTGTATATAGTATTATGCACTGTATATAGTATTATAGACTATATATTATAGACTGTATATTACAGACAATTATATACAGTATATATATTACAGACAGTTATTATATACAGTATATAGTATTACAGACTGTGTGTGTGTGTGTGTATATATATATATATATATATATATATTATACACTGTACATAGTATTATAGACTGTATATAATATTACAGACAATTATATACAGTATATACAGACTGTATATAGTATTACACACTATATATTATACACTGTATATAGTATTATAGACTGTATATAATATTACAGACAATTATATACAGTATATAGTATTACAGACTGTATATAATATTAGAGTTATTATATACAGTATATAATATTACAATTATATACAGTATATAGTATTACAGACTGTATATATCCCATTATAGACTGTATATAATATTACAGACTGTTATATAAAGTATATAGTATTATAGACTGTATATATTACAGACAGTTATACACAGTATATATTACAATTATATACAGTATTACAGACTGTATATATTATAGTATAGACTGTATATATTACAATTATATACAGTATATAGTATTACAGACAGTTATATACAGTATATAATATTACAGACTTTATATATTATAGACTGTATATAATATTAAAGACAGTTATTATATACAGTATATAGTATTACAGACAATTATATACAGTATATAGTATTACAGACTGTATATATTATATTATAGACTGTATATTACAGACAGTTATATACAGTATATAGTATTACAGTTATATACAGTATATAATATTACAGACAGTTATTATACACAGTATATAGTATTACAGACTGTATATATTATATTATAGACTGTGTATATTATTATATACAGTATATAGTATTACAGACTGTATAATATAGACTGTATATAATATTACAGTTATATACAGTATATAGTATTACAGACTATATATTATAGACTATATAATAGTTATATACAGTATATAGTATTACAGACTGTATATATTATAGACTGTATAATATTACACAGTTTTTTATATGCAGTATATAGTATTACAGACAGTTATTATATACAGTATATAGTATTACAGACTGTATAATATAGACTGTATATAATATTACAGTTATATACAGTATATAGTATTACAGACTGTATATATTATAGACTGTATATAATATTTATATACAGTATATAGTATTACAGACTGTATATATTATAGACTGTGTATAATATTACACAGTTTTTTATATGCAATATATAGTATTACAGACAGTTATATACAGTATATAGTATTACAGACTATATATTATATTATAGACTGTATAATATTACAAATATATACAGTATATAGTATTACAGTTATGTACAGTATATAGTATTACAGACTGTATATATTATAGACTGTGTATAATATTACAGACAATTATATACAGTATATAGTATTACAGACTATATATATATTATAGACTGTATATAATATTACAGACAGTTATTATATACGGTATATAGTATTACAGACTGTATATATTATATTATAGACTGTATATAATATTACAGACAGTTAATATGATGGGGGTGATGGTGTTTTGTTTTATGATTATTTCATTCCATTATTATTATACACTGTATATAGTATTTATTACAGACTGTATATAGTATTATTAGACTGTGTATTGTATTATTACAGACTGTATATTGTATTATTACAGACTATATAGTATTATTATACACTGTATATAGTATTATTACAGACAGTATATAGTATTATAGACTGTATATAGTATTATTATAGACTATATAGTATTACAGACAGTATATAGTATTATAGACTATATAGTATTACAGACAGTATATAGTATTGTTATACACTGAAATATTACAGACTGTGTATATAGTATTATACACTGTATATAGTATTTATTATAGACTGTATATAGTATTATTACAGACTGTATATAGTATTATTACAGACTTTATATAGTATTATTACAGACTATATATTATTATACACTGTATATAGTATTATGCACTATATATATATAATATTACAGACTGTATATAGTATTATACACTGCATATAGTATTTATTATAGACCATATATAGTAATACACTGTATAGGGTATTATTACAGACTATTTAGTATTATTATGCATTGCATATAGTATTATACACTGTATATAGTATTACAGACTGTGTGTGTGTGTGTGTGTGTGTATATATATATATATTACACACTGTATATAGTATTATAGACTGTATATATTATAGACTGTATATAATATTACAGACAATTATATACAGTATATATTACAGACAATTATATACAGTATATAGTATTACAGACTGTATATATTACAGACAGTTATATACAGTATATAGTATTACAGACTGTATATATCCCATTATAGACTGTATATAATATTACAGACAGTTATATACAGTATATAGTATTATAGACTGTATATATCGTAGACTGTATATAATATTACAGACAGTTATTATATACAGTATATATTGCAGACAGTTATATACAGTATATAGTATTACAGACTGTGTGTATATATATATATATATATATATATGTATATATACACATATATTATACACTGTACATAGTATTATAGACTGTATATAATATTACAGACAATTATACAGTATATATTACAGACTATATAGTATTACACACTATATATTATACACTGTATATAGTATTATAGACTGTATATAGTATTACTGACAATTATATACAGTATATAATATTACAGCTATTATATACAGTATATAGTATTACAGACTATGTAATATTACATAGTTATTATATACAGTATATAATATTACAGACAGTTATTATATACAGTATATAATATTATAGACAGTTATATACAGTATATAGTATTATAGACTGTATATATTACAGACATTTATACACAGTATATATTACAGACAATTATATACAGTATTACAGACTGTATATATTATATTATAGTATGTATATATTACAATTATATACAGTATATAGTATTACAGACAGTTATATACAGTATATATTACAGACTATATATTAGACTGTGTATAATATTAAAGACAGTTATATACAGTATATAGTATTACAGACAATTATATACAGTATATAGTATTACAGACTGTATATATTATATAGACTGTGTATATTACAGTTATATACAGTATATAGTATTACAGTTATATACAGTATATAATATTACAGACGTTATTATACACAGTATATAGTATTACAGACTGTATTTATTATAGACTGTTTATATTAGTTATATACAGTATATAGTATTACAGACTATATATTATAGACTGTGTATAATATTACACACCGTTTTTTATATGCAGTATAATAATATTACAGTTATTACACACAGTATAATATTACAGTTATTACACACAGTATAATAATATTACAGTTATTACACACAGTATATATTACAGTTATTATACACAGTATATATTACAGTTATACACAGTAATATTACAATTATACACAGTAATATTACAATTATACACAGTATATAACATTAGTTATTATACACAGTATATAATATTAGTTATATACAGTATAATAGTTATATACAGTATATAATATTAGTTATATACAGTATATAATATTACAGTTATACACAGTATATAATAATATTACAGTTATTATACACAGTATAATAATATTACAGTTATTATATACAGTATGTAATACACAGTATATAATATTACAGTTATTATACACAGTATAATAATATTACAGTTATTATACACAGTATATAATATTACAGTTATTATATACAGTATGTAATACACAGTATAATAATATTACAGTTATTACACACAGTATATAATAATATTACAGACAGTTCCCCCTATGGCAGTGATTACTGTACACTGCCCATAACAGGAAGCCTGACTCGGGTAACAGCCCTGTACATGCTGGTATGACTATGAGGTGACTCGGTTACTCACGCCCGCAGTAACAGGCCGTGCATTTTGAAGGCTGAGGCCACTTTGCTCTTCAGCTTGCAGGCAGCCATTCTCCAAAGGTTCGCGCCAAGTCCCGGGGACAGCTGACACTGACGTCACTTCCGCCCAGCTTCTGGTACCTGAAGCAGAACGCTGGCACAGGCCTCCGCTCTGCGCATGCGCACTGACAAACAACATCCTGCCTTGTGCATGTGTCTGCTAATAAAAGAGGCATTGCTCTACCACATACTGTACAACTATTGCCTTCTGAAGAAAAGAGAGAAAAAAAAAAACAAGTTACAATTTACCAGGAAATAAATAAATAAATGTCAATGAGTTAATACTAAAAGAGCATTTTTTAAATGGTGATTTGGTGTAGCCTAGAGATGTCAGCTGGTGTCTTTTGTTTATTATTCTCTCCCATTAAATTAAGGATAATTATAAAAAAATGTCTGTAAGGTTTAGAACTAGGAAAAAATGTAGGTGTCCATGAGCTCACAAATCAATTAAAAATATAAATGGTGACTTGGTGCGTTTTAGTCATTATCTGCTGTAGGAATGACTTTTTGTCCACTGTATAGTTACCGTACAGGTACAGTACAGTAACTTTAATTAGGAATAATTATATAAATTGCAACCTACAGAAAAGCAGTGTTTGAACAGCAACCGTTAGCTGCGGGCGGTACACAAAGTCCACCACAAGCAATTGTAGTAATTGTCTCTAGTAAAGAGGGACAGGGAATGAAGCTCAAGTTGTAGGTGCCAAATTTAGACTGTTTGGCACCAAAATAGTAGGCCTGATAGGGGATAGGAGCTTAGCAAGCAGCCGTGCATACTAGCTGTATATGGATTCTCCTCCCAAAACCACCTTAACCACTGTTAGCTTCAAGTGCCACCACTAGTTCAACTACTGCTGGTCCCACTGCTGCCATGACTCCTACTATATTTTATACTTGCAGGGTAGTTTCATCGTAGTCTGAGAGGTCGCCTCTTCCAAGTCTGTATAAGCATCCTAATAGGGTGTTAAGAAAGAGAGCGGGCAGGGTAATCCCCACCATAACCACTGCAAGTAGCACGAATATTGCCAGTAGTATCGTAAGAAGGACAGACTCTGGAGGAGTAGTAAATATTTCCATTGTGCAAAGTAGTCAGGGAGAAGAGAGTATCGACAACATGTTATTAGACATGTGCTACTTATCCATCATCTTAGAGAGGAGGAGGAATGATTGGCACCCTGCTGACCTACCAACCATCTATCAACTAGTTATCTCCTAATCAGGAACCTAATTGTCTTATTGCAATACAACCAAAACAAATCAACACATAAATAAAATTTGGTTTATTCGAATTGATCGTATAATTTTGACAAATTGGCTAAATATTTCCACTGTGTACATGTCTATTACCACCCTATATATCACATTTGCCTTCCTGAAATGTATTGTATTGGTTTGTTACTGTCTAACTGTACTGGTTTGTCACTATCTTTTCTTATGTCCTTTACCCTTCTTCTTATTACCTTGAAAGGGAGCTGGAGTTGAACCTCATCCCTTGGCTCCAGTGGTTTGCTGCTGGGATCTCTCTTTACTATCTCGCATACCCGCCAACATTTCAAATGGACAAAGAGGGACTCTTTAATTTTAGGGGTGTTAGTGGGTGTGTGGCTGTTCAGAGAAGTTTTCCTGATTTGCTAATAACAATGTTTTTCAACTAAATTGTAATTCAGAACAAGAAAAATGTATCTTATATACACATGTTTATTGCAGTTTGAAGAGACACATTACTGTGAATATTATTGTTGTAGAGTTCTGTTATACACTCAGACAAAGCAACAATATGGAGTTTCTAAATGGACATTAGTATTGAAAAGAGGGACAGAGGACTTTGGGTCCAAAATTGGTACTGTGCCTCCTAAATAGGGACACTTGGGAGGTATGCCAGCTCTCTGCAGCTCTGTAATGAAGCCCTACCTAAGGTGATGTCCCATCCTGACTCCAGATTTGGTAAAGGATCCTAGGGAGCTAGGCTATCAGTACTGAGAGATCCCAGCAGCTCCCTCGTGACCCACTCTCTTGCCAGCAATGCAATGCAAGTACAAGTGCTTTGCTTTTAATGGGGGATGACCGCCTTCCCCCCATCGTGTTAGTACACTTCTGGGCACATCAATGGTTATTTTTTTTGGCAAATATGGTGATGTGTAAATCATAGCATTAATGATGACATGTGGTAAGGGGTGGAAAATATTTGCATGTGTATAAAATATAGCAAGTAAAAGGTTACACATTGCATGAAAGGTGACCCATTGTGGTTGGTGAGGATTGAAATATGAAAAATAAGGAGTAGATTATGGCAAGGGGATAAAATATGACACCAGGGAAGAAATAAGGCATTACAAATCTTTACGTGGCATGGTCTCTTTATTTAAAAATAATCAAGTGAATATCCTGCCCCAAACCTTAATGCAACAGGCAGGAGCTGATATGATAATGTTGATACGTGCGATAACAGGCCTTTGGGGAGTTGTCCCAATGAACTATGTTATTTTGGCAGTAAATCCATAAACGATACTGGTAAATAATTAACGAAGAAAATGTGTTTTCTTCTCTTTTCCTTGTATAACCACAATCTGTAATATTGTATTCAATCACTAAAATGTTTAATTTGATGTAAAATACCTATTTTTTGGATCGTTTAGGAAGATTTATTTGCTAAAATTCACATCCCTTGGCTGGGAATTTTCAATGCAATCCATATATGTTTGTAATCCTGGACTACCCATACATTGTAAATACCCTGAATGATATGAATCATCCTCTCACTCTATTTGCAAATCTGATTAATGCTTTACAGTTGCATAATTTTGCACGCTTAAGTCGTGATTGTGTCAACTGCAAAAATTGACACAAAATGAAGAGCGTCACCTGGGCATATAAACTGGCATAACCAAATAACTAAATAACCCAATTCATACACATTTCTAATCCTCTGTGTCCATATGTTGTGTTCAGGCAGGGCTGACAAGGTAAGACCACTATCTACAGAGAAAGAGAGACACCTCTAATAGGTATCGGTGGTGACTAAATATTATTCAGAGGTGATAGCTAAAGTCAGAACTCCAGTCAGAATCCAGGTTGGCCTGTAAATGTTCCAAGGGTCAATACAACTAACAGACAGAGAATGGTGAATTAACAATACGGGTTAGCAAAACAGGAATCAGGATAAATGAGGAAACTAGCCAAATAACTAACATAAGCTAAAATGATTATTATTAGCATTTATATATCGCCAACATATTCCACAGTGCTTTACAATTATAGAATGGGAATATTTGACATCAAGTACTTGGCATACAAAAATTAACAGAGACAAGAGATGAAGAAGGCCCTGCTCAAACGAGCTTCCAATATATTAAAGAGGTTTCTTCTGAAGCCTTACTTGCCTAATTGACATTTGCGTAAAAAAACGCAGAAATATTGACACGTGAGTCAAACGAAGAAAGCTATCTGAGCGGGTTCAGCCAGAGAGACCGTCAGTCAGCACGGTGCACCCAGACTGACCCACCTCTCTTCTCCGCCACCTTGGCAGGTCGCCAGACGCCATTGTCTGGACGCAACTTCTGGACTAAAAGGACGCAACTTCTGAAATAAAAGGTAACCGTGACGGAATATTTCTGTGTCCTTTAGGGGTTAAATTTTTAAACATCGGCTCCAGAAAATTCACATTTTCCTGAATAATAATTCCCGAGTTACAGTTATTTAAAATGGTTAGAAATTTTAACATTTACACAAACATATCTCAGCGGTGACTGTAGCTGTATTAGATATTTTTATTTTCCAGCCATTTGAGCTATATTTGCCTTTTAATATTTGCAATTGGGTGTCTATTCCCTGCAGTGAGTGGTTTAGTGAATAAGCCCTGTCATTCTGTCATCACGTGACATGTGGGATATCAATGGGTAGCTTGTTTCCTGCCTGTCAGATATACCCCATTATTCACCCAGCACAGTATACCCCCTCCCCCTGCCAGTAGTGCCCCCATGGCAGTACATGCCCCCCCTCTCCCCGGCTCTCTGTGTCTCCCTAGTGGCGGCTTTTCAGACAGGCGCCAGTCGGGGCAGTCCGGTTGCTACGGGATCCCGGGGTCCTGAGATTTGAACTGGTTTCAGCCAATCAGAGCAGCGCTGGGGAGAGCGGGAGAGACGGATGGCGGAGGGTTAGACGGGATGTAGAGTGAGCGAAGACAGGAACAGGAAAGTGGGGAGAAACGGAACGGCCTGAGAGAGTAACGGAGACCGCGGTGTGAGGCTGTGATGGTACTGAGTGTGAGCAGGGTATAGGAGGCTATTATTACACTGTGAGTGTGAGCAGGGTATAGGAGGCTATTATTATACTGTGAGTGTGAGTGAGAGCAGGGTATAGGAGGTTATTATTATACTGTGAGTGTGAGTGTGAGCAGGGTATAGGAGGCTATTATTATAGTGTGAGTGTGAGCAGGGTATAGGAGGCTATTATTATACTGTGAGGGTCTGAGTGTGAGAAGAGGAAGTTACACTGAGTGTGAGCAGGGTATAGGAGGTTATTATACTATAAGGGCCTGAGTGTGAGAAGAGGAAGTTACACTGAGTGTGAGTGAGAGCAGAATATAGGAGGTTATTATACTATAAGGGCCTGAATGTGAGAAGAGGAAGTTACACTGAGTGTGAGCAGGATATAGGAGGTTATTATACTATAAGGGCCTGAGTGTGAGAAGAGGAAGTTACACTGAGTGTGAGCAGAATATAGGAGGTTATTATACTGTGAGGGCCTGGTGGGCACTGAGTATATGTAAGGGGAGGTTATATTGAGCCAGAGATGAGGAAGTTACACTGAGTGAGAGCAGGCTAAAAGAGGTTATTATACTGTGATGGCCTGGTGGGCACTTGGTGTATGTGAGGGGAGGTTATCTTGAGTGAGAGTAAGTTATAGGTTATAATACTGAGCAGGTTATATTGTGGGAGAGCTATAGCGGTTGTTGTTGTTATACTGTGAGAGGCTGGAATGGACTGACAGCACGGTGACAGGACTAAGAGAGACACCGATATCATGAAGCAGAGTCCGGACTATCCAAACCTGGCCAGACTGGCCGTCATCCAGCACCTCCGCTCCTATGGCATCAAAATCAAACACTGGAACTGCAAGCAACGTCCTGACACAGGGAAAGGACAGCCTAGTGTGAGTATACTGTTTGCTTACATAGCCAGCCCAGTGTGAGTATACTGTCTGCTTACATAGCCAGCCCAGTGTGAGCATGCCGTCTGCTTGCGTAGCCAGCCCAGTGTGAGCATGCCGTCTGCTTGCGTAGCCAGCCCAGTGTGAGCATGCCGTCTGCTTGCGTAGCCAGCCCAGTGTGAGCATGCCGTCTGCTTGCGTAGCCAGCCCAGTGTGAGCATGCCGTCTGCTTGCGTAGCCAGCCCAGTGTGAGCATGCCGTCTGCTTGCGTAGCCAGCCCAGTGTGAGCATGCCGTCTGCTTGCGTAGCCAGCCCAGTGTGAGCATGCCGTCTGCTTGCGTAGCCAGCCCAGTGTGAGCATGCCGTCTGCTTGCGTAGCCAGCCCAGTGTGAGCATGCCGTCTGCTTGCGTAGCCAGCCCAGTGTGAGCATGCCGTCTGCTTGCGTAGCCAGCCCAGTGTGAGCATGCTGTCTGCTGTAAAAGTGTACTTTAGTGTATTTTTTTTTGCAATTTTATTAAAAGCAAATAGCGTATTTTATTAAGTCATTATTAAAGTAACAACATTGTGTCTGGGATAATGGGCAAGAGCTCCAGACCTCCGTGAACACTGCGGTGGGTGCTGCATGTCCGTTGGGGAGCCCTGCATTGGGTGCTGTATGTGCATAGTACACGGAGTGCTGAGTGTTTAAAGGAAAACCTTGCATTGGGTGCTCTGTGTGCCCATCAGGGTGCCTGTAATGAATGCTGCTCTGCCAAGGAATATCCTTCATTGGGTGCTGTCCTGCAGCAAGTACAGTCTGTGCCAATGAGGGTGCCCTTGCAATGTCTGTGCACAGGAATGCTGTGCCCATCAGGGTGCCCTGCACTAGGTTCTGTCTGTACCAGTGAGGGTGCTCTGCAATTGGTGCTGCTTGTGCCAGTGAGAATGCTCTACAATGGCTGCTGGCTACACCGATGAGGGTGCTCTGCAATGGGTGTGCTCCATAATACCTACCTAGCCCAGTGTGCGTATATCGCCTGGCCTGCACACTTAGCCAGCCCAGTGTGAGTATAGACACCGTCTGTTTACCTTGCCATACCAAAGGGCATTGGTTGCTGGCCTTATTGAACTACACTATATATTTTGTTCAGCTGAGTATAGATGCTATTTACTTACCAAGGGACACTAAATACAGTCCTGGCTAGTGGAGTATAGACACTCCCTGTTTACTTGGGCTAAAATAAGGGACACCACATGCTGGCCAGCCCAATGCGAGTTTAGATCCAATCTGTTTATCTGAGCTATCCCCTAAGGGACACCACATGCTGGCCAGCCCAGTGTCTATAGATAGTGATGTCCCGAACGGTTCGCCGCGGACGGCGAACATATGCGCTGTTTGGTCTGCCCCCTATTCGTCATCATTGAGTAAACTTTGACCCTGTACCTCACAGTCAGCAGACACATTCCAGCCAATCAGCAGCAGACCCTCCCTCCCACCTCCTGGACAGCTTCACAATGAATGTAAAATGGATGCTGTCCAGGAGGTGGGAGGGAGGGTCTGCTGCTGATTGGCTGGAATGTGTCTGCTGACTGTGAGGTACAGGGTCAAAGTTTACTCAATGATGACAGGGGGCGGACCTAACAGCGCATATGTTCGCCGTCCGCGGCGAACCGTTCGGGACATCACTATCTATAGACACTGTTTAATTGGGTTATACTAGAAGTCACAACAAACTTGCCATCCAAGTAGGAGTAAAGGCAATATTTAACCCCTTCCTGACCGCAGACGGAAATATTCAGTCAACCTTGTCCTTCAGTTAGGACCGTTGACTGAAAATTTCCATCATTTACTAAAGTTAACCCCAGATCGCGGGGTTAACGGTGCTCCGGTCTACCTCTGTATTAGAGGCAGACCGGGAGCACCCCGATCGGGCTTCCCCAGCACCGTTGCTCGCTCTGACAAGCTGTCAGAGCAAGCACATGTGCTCAGTATACTCACCTTCCTTCAGGTTCTGTGTGAAGTGCAGGGAGACGGATCAGTGCTGCTGATCTTCTCCCTGTGTAAAAAAATAGTTAAATCCCACCCCCACTTTCCCCTGCTTTAATAAAATTAACCCCTTCCCTGCCAATTGATACAGTGATCAATTGGCAGGGTATACATTTTAATGTCATCTGATTTATTTTTATTTTTTCAAAAAAGTGTTAACAATTTAAAAAAAAAATTTTTTTTTTTTTTTAACCCTCAGGGGTTAAATTTATTTTATTAATTAATTTAAATATTTAAAAATTATATATTTAGCTAGCTGGGATGGGTGGAAGTTAGTGGGGAATTGGGGAATTTGGTGTTAGGCTAACTAGGGGTTAACGTTAAAAAAGTTTTAAAATAAGCTTTAAAAAGGTAAAAAAAAAAAAAGTTTTAAAAAAATGTTTTAGTGACGTTTAAGAAAAAAAAAACACCCCCCTTTTCCCAGTCTAAATAAAAATTAACCCCTTCCCTGCCAGTTGAACACTGCCTACAGTGATCAAAATACAGATCACAGTATTATACTGTAATCTAATTTCTTTTAACCCCTGAGGATTAGCTTTTATTTATTTTTTAACCCTCAGGGATTCAATTTAATTAATTTAAATATTTTATAATTATATGTATTTTGCTAGCTGGAGTGGGTGGGAGTTATGGGAAAGGGGGGGAATTTACTGTTAGTGCTGCTTACTGCTAGTTAGGGGTTAACGGTAAAAGAAAAGTTTAAAAAAAAAAACATTTTAAAGTGTAAAAAAAGTTAAGAAAGTGTAAAACATTTAATAAGTTAAAAAAAAAGTTTAAAAACGGGTTTTACAAAGTAAAAAAAATAGATTAAAAAATGCTTATTACCACTACACTTGGTACAAGTTAGCGGAAAAATGATCCCGCGCTAAGGTTCAAAATAAGCCTTTTGAATTGCCCTGGGATGTCTTCTTTAAGAAATGGTATGCCTTTATGGTGTAATTTGATTATATAGCCTTGTAAAATACTCTAAAATGGGACATGGACACAGTATAAAAATTCAAAGTTTGATAAAAACTGGAATGGCTGTGTCCCAAATGTGCCCCTCCGATGTCCACATATACCTGGCAAAGGTACATACGGGGGTATTGCTGTACTCAGCCTACATAGCTGAGCAACATATGAAGTATTATACAGTCGTAGCACACATAAGGTTTGCAAAATATACTGTGCAAACTCACTTTGTGTGTCAAAAAGGCAGAAAAAATGCTTATTACCACTACACTTGGTACAAGCTAGCAGAAAAATTATCCCACGCTAACGTTCAAAATATGCCTTTTGAAATACCCTGGGATGTGTTCTTTAAGAAATGGTATGCCCTTATGGTGTAGTTGTAATATGTAGCCTGCTCAAGTGCTCCAAAGTGGGACACGGACGCATCAAAACCCTCCATGGAAATTCACACTTAAAAACCTTAACTTGTCAAGTCTCTTTTACAGCAGGGTAACTTCACAAAATAGTGTCTAGGTCATACATTGGGCATATTGTTTTACTCAGAAGACTTAGCTGAGCATAATTTGGGGGGTTTAAACTTAGTGGCACATATGAAATGTACAAAATGCCCAGCAAAAATGTAATACGTATGCAAAAAAAAAAAAAATGCCCAAAATAATTTTTTACCATATTGATTAAAGGGACACTGCTCGATCCTCTGCCATTTAGGAGTTAAATCCCTTTGTTTATGAACCCTAGTCACACCTCCCTGCATGTGACTTGCACAGCCTTCCATAAACACTTCCTGTAAAGAGAGCCCTATTTAGGCTTTCTTTATTGCAAGTTCTGTTCAATTAAGATTTTCTTATCCCCTGCTATGTTAATAGCTTGCTAGACCCTGTAAGAGCCTCCTGTATGTGATTAAAGTTCAATTTAGAGATTGAGATACAATTATTTAAGGTAAATTACATCTGTTTGAAAGTGAAACCAGTTATTTTTTTTCATGCAGGCTCTGTCAATCATAGCCAGGGGAGGTGTGGCTTGGGCTGCATAAACAGAAACAAAGTGATTTAACTCCTAAATGACAGTGAATTGTGCAGGGGAATGATCTATACACTAAAACTGCTTTATTTAGCTAAAATAATTTAGGTGACTATAGTGTTCCTTTAAATTGTTTTCCTTCTGCAGCATATGAATCCAACATACTACATTATAGCACTCAACTGCTGATAGTTAACATGTCCCCATTTGCATGTACAAAGGTTATTTTGGAATTTTCATCTCCATTATAAAATGTATGCATATTCTTCATAAAATGATGCATTATACTAGTTTTTTTACGTGCAGAATATTTGTCAATGTCTGTGCGTATCTCCATATTTATACATAAAAAGTGAGGGAATGTTGTGAAAAAGTGTTGTGCAATGGCGTGTGGGGAACTTTAACATTTGACTTGTAATTTGCTGATTATTGCACTTCAGCATATTGTGGTTGTAATTTAGTTATTTTATTTATTCTAGTTGTGTACCATTATGTATTTTTAAACATTAACTATAGAATAAAGATAATTCATTAAACATAACATTTAAAATACTCACATTATTTACTAACCTTCTAATACAGTGGGTTTTAGAAGAGGCCAAAAGAACCCATAAAGGGGTACCAGGACACTCCTAACATTAGGCTTACCAGACCCACCATGTTTACAGTGACACATATTGATGGACAGCACAAGAAAAAGGGTTGCCCTCTGGTATGTAGAATTCAGAAAGTGGTGTATAAGATTAAGTAGGCAAGTCAGAATCCTGCAGAATATGCATTCTACATACTGCAGGGAAATACTTTTCATAAATGATAAAGTTAGGTGTCCCTAAAAAACATTACAATGGGCTTTAGTAATAACTGGGGGGGAAATAATCTCTAAATCCGCTATGTTCCCAGTTCGACTGATTCAGTCTTTCATTTAAAATCCACACTTCAGTTAATAACCCTGACTCTGTTTTGGTTTTTCTCTTTCCTGTAAAATTTGGCTTTTTTTATTATTATTATTTTTTAATTTTTTTATAGCACGGAGGAGAGACCTTTCAACATACAATGTGCAGGTCTATATTAGAAAATGTTAAGAACAGGCATGTGTCTGGAATATAGGACAATATTCATGTCTCTGAACTTCAAGAACTTCAAATAATGTGGAAATGGTACTTTTTCCCCCTGTTCTAATTAAAGCAATAATAAGCTGTAATAAAGATATTAGCTGTAATAATGCTGCTTGTTTACAGAGGATCTGTCACCTTTGAGTTTAGTTCCTTTTTTCCTGATGTATAGTGGCAGTTGACATGGGTAGTTACCCTATACTTGACAGGTGACATAGTTAAAGGGACACTATAGTCACCAGAACAACTGCAGCTTATTGGATTTCTTCTGCTGAGTTGAATCATTCCCTGCAGGCCTTTTTGCTGTAAACTTTCATTTCAGAGAAAATGCTGTGTTTACATTACAGCCTAGTGATAACTTCACTGGCCAGTCCTCAGATGGCTGTTAGAGATCCTTCCTGAGTCATGGCTGCCTAAAATGCATCCAAACATTCAGTATATCCTCCCTCTGCATGCAGACACTGAACTTTCCTCATAGAGATTCATTGATTCAATTCATCTCTATGAGGAGATGCTGATTGGCCAGGGCTGTGTTTGACTCGTACTGGCTCTGCCCCTGATTTGCCTCTTTGCAGTCTCAGCAAATCCTATGGGGAAGCATTGTGTTTGGATCAGGCTACCACTTCTGATGATGTCAGCAGGCTGCTTGTTTTTTTCTGAATCTAACAGCATGCAGAGTTACAGCTTCAGGCTTGAATACAGTAAGATTTCTATATTTAGGGAGGCATGATGGGCTCAGGGTGGCTAGATCGTGGTTTTAACTCTGACGGCTCAGGAACACGTTTGTGTTCCTGACCCTATAGTGATCCTTTAAGAATTTAAATAATAGGTCTATACTGTGACCTACTTCCAGTAGCCAGTTCTGATGGGTGACATCCTTGGAATGCAGCTGGTGGATGGAGGCATGGGTTGCTTCCAGGGGTACCACTGTTTGATCCAGATAGGTGTCCAGGTGATGGCCACTGGATTTGCAGCCAGGTACAGTTAAGTGTATTGAAGTGTTTCCCTGGTGGAGGTTCTGGTGTGTAGGAGGTTTATCTGACTCCTACTGTGTGAAAAGCACAACTGTGCTTCAGAGGATGTGCAAACTGTTAAGCTTAATGTTTCCAATTTTTAAAATGACAGTGTGTTTAAAATGCTGTTTAGCCTGTATGGCCTCAGGGTGGGTGGTAGTGTGTCGGAAGACCGGTTTTACGTGTACTTGCCGCCCCTCTCCCCTGAATTTAGACCATTTAATTTGTTTTCTTTTGTCTTTTTATTTTTTTAATTCTTTATATTTGCAGTGCTTTGCTTTAAACATGATATACAAAAGACTGTCCTATTGTAGAAGTAGCTAAGAATCAGATAGGGAAAAGACAAAGCACAATTTTTTTTTAATCAACACGGTAACACTAAACTTACCTTTATCCTATTGTTTCCTCTTTTCTCCCTTTCTCAGAACCTGTTCTTTTCTTTTTTTTCTGATCTAGTGTTCTTTAAAATACAAGACAATGTAGGGACTCTTAAGTATCGTCGGTAATCTGTCAGCCACCGTCTGGGTGAAGTCTCCCTTCGACTAGACAGTCAAAAAGCATATTCAGGCCTATGACCAGGTTTCAGTCAAAAGAAGAACCATAAACAAAATACATGTGCAGAGAAAAACAAGGTTGAGAAAGAAAACATGCACACAAGTGTACAGCCCAGAATTTGTAAGTTGATATTGAATAATTGTGGGACTGTCTGGAGTAGTGCTGTGTCCCAAAATAGTCAGGTTTCTCTATTCTGCGATCCTCCACCTCTCCGGATAAATGGAACAATGTTAGCAGAGTCCCAGGTGTTCATAGTGGCCTCAGTCCCAGAGATGGAAGTAAGATGGGTGATTCTACCACCGAAGTGAGTCTGTGGGTGGTTCCGTTGAGTTGCCATTGTGGTTCCAGGTGCTCCCCCTGTAACTCGCAATTTTGTGGTGACTGGCCCTAGATCCTTGCGACAAAGGAGGGTGGCAGTTGGCAGTGGTTAGATCCTGGAAGATTGTCAAAGATGAGCCCTCGAAAAGCAGTGGAGTTTTATCTCTTATGGCTAGCATTTTTGTCTTAAAAGGACATGCAGTGGAGCCTGTTATGTGGTAGACTCTATCAATGACCATTTTTTGGCAACAGGATTTGGTAAGATAGTCACCAGCAGCCTCTGAATGTAGTGTGATAACTCTTCGGCCGAAATTGCAGCTGGGATGCAGTGAATTCTGACATGGTTGCGACGCTGTCAATCCTCCATGGCTGTCATTTGGGTCAGGGTCGTATGAGTTTGAAGTTGTTTCACTGTCATGTAGCGCAGAGCAGTTGCTTCAAATATCCTTTTTATTTTTTTATATTCTTTATTTTTGCATTCCACAAGTTAAAGTAGAGGTGTACATCAATTTCTTCATACAGGCTTAAACAGAGTCTCTCTGGTTCTCAACTCTCATTAATGGGCATGTGGAACATTTAATGTATTTCGTTGTAGCATAATGGGCTGTATGTGTAGGCAGTAGTAGAATTATCCCTCTAGGAGGGTTGTGTGGCTTTGTGCGTGTAAACTAATAAACGAGCTCTGCTCCTCCGGAGGAGGGTACCTTTCACCCTGCTGTGCTATCATAGGTGAATGTTTTCTCATCGTGTGCCAGTTGAGAGGAGGGGGGAGCTAGATTGAGACAACTCTATATAAGCTTAAGAGTCAACCCGTAGCATAAAGCCGTCTGTAAGGGGCTTATGCATGTGTCAGGGGCAATGTGTGCAGGGCCGACTATTCCCATCAGCCTAGGTATAATGCTGGTAAATTGGGTACTGCAGAAGTAGAGCCTGTAGCTATGAACAGACTTAAAGTCCGAGCATGGTACAACTGTGCTGCCATAGATATCTAAGATTTGAGGTAACTGCAAACTGCGGGTGAGGTTTAGACAGGTAAGTCCTGGATATCCCTCAGCTTTTCAGGTCTTTTCCTTCGGGGGTGTAGGTCATCGGGATGATCGGGGAACAAACTCCGGCACTGCAGAGGGATCCAGCTGGGACAGACCCGATGCCGTCGCCTGAGGAGAGTCTGCAAGTCCTAGTTTTTGTAGGAGAGTCTGCAGCTCGGAGAAGCCACAGCCCGGGCTCGGTGTGTTGCACCCTGATGTTGGAAGAGGATCACTCTTGGGGTCCCCCACCGGTACCTGATGCCCTTGTCTCGGAGCGACAGTAGGAGTGGTCGCAGGGCCCTGCTCCATTCAGTGGTGCCTTTAGTAAGGTTCGGGAACAGTGTCAGCTCGGCTCCTTCGTGGTGTAGATGAGTTTTGTCTCGGGCAGCCGCCAGTAGGAGGGTTTTGTCCTATATGAACTGGAAGCGGACAATTAGGTCTGTGTGAGCGGTGTGCGGTGCTGTTGCTAGCTTTGGCAGTCTGAACATGCCGTCGAGCTGTATTGCCTTGGCCTGTTTAGGTGGCAGTAAGGTGCCTAGCATACGCCTGACAAAGTGAGGTAAGTCCGTCAGGCTTACTGTGTCCGGTATTCCACGGATTTTAAAGGTTATAAAGCCTCCTTTGATCTTCAAAGGTGTCAACCCTGTCGTTGGTGGCTCTTTGTTATTTCTGAATCTCAGTGATTTTACTTTCCATAGAGTCAAGTCTTTGATCTTGGTAGCTCAATGAGGCCTCCAGCAGGGTGATCCTTGACGTGACGCCATCTACAGCCTCTTTGATGCTGGCCATGTCCGCCGCTATTTGCTTCCGTAATTCGGCTAGCATGTCTTTTAGCTGGGTGGCCGTTACCGGGTCACCAGTGGTGGCTCACTGGGGCTTAGGTCTGGCAGGTAGAGCACTCATTTCCCACATTCCTGCTTCGTACGACTCATCTGCCGAGGAGTAGGAGGGCTCCTAATCCTCCATTGGCATTTTGTCACACACTGGGGCCTGCGAGTGTCGGAGCAGCTCCCCTATATCTTGACTTCGGGGGCTTTTGTCTGCTCTCAGTTTCTTATTTTCTTGGCCCATATCCTCCTCCTCTGCAAGGTGAGGGGCTGTGGATTTTGTTAGTAGCCTATTTTCCGTTCTTAAATTGCCGTTTTTCACTCATGAGGCCTAGAGCTCGAGTTGGCCCGTCTGCTCGACGTGGCGCTCCCCCAAAGATCTATTCTATCTTCTTCTGATGCTTACGTGATCGCCTGTATGTCAGTTTTGGATTTCTGCCAGCAAGACCTTTAGGTCACCTTTAGTGGTGGAAGCTGAGCTGTCAAAACACTCAGGAGGTTAAGTGTGTCCAGGCTGAGGGACTGATGTGGCGTCTGGTACACGGCTCTCCAGTGCGGTACTTGGCAGGTTAGTGCACGGGCTTTCTGTAGTTGGCAGTCTGGGCTGCGTGGGCCTTTGTAACATGGCCCCATGTCACTCCCATCAGCTGAGGTGTTTGGCCTCTGAGAGCGTCGTCCCTTGGCTGGCATGGCATTTATCATGTTGGTTGGAGCTCCTAATAAGCCCACTGATGTGGGTCTGCCAAGGAGTGCTTCTAGGCCTAGGAATGTCGGTGCGAGGTAGGCCCCAGGCTTACACATTAGCTTATGCTGTTATGGTCTGAGAAAGAAGGCCCTTTCCTACAGAATCCAGATACTATAACTTCAGAGAAGTTCCGTTATTGTCGAAAACAAGCACAAGAAAAAAAGAGCCACATAAAGATAAAATCGTTTTTGTCGGTGCGGAGCCTAGCCTTTGCAATGAATGGACGCTCCGTGCTAAACAGGGATATTTTGGCATATTGTGCCCGAGCCCGGTCTGAACGGAGACGGGTCGCAAATCCAAAAAAGCTCGACTGGGCAAACCCAGATTGGAGGGGCATTATCGGAGATCTCTTCTGACAGGCCAGAAGCGCTGCTGGGCTTCCTGGGAACTCCTTACTAGCCTACACAGACTCCTCGAAGGAACTATCCCTCGACGAGGAGGATGACTCTTTACCTCCAAGGCCAATAGCTGCCCCTGCCCCGGAGAGGACAGACTCCTCACCGGTCACAACAGCGGTGCTGAAGGTCTTGCTAGCTTAATTGCAAACCACACTACAAGTGGACGTGGCGGCAATAAGATCTGACCTCTTTGGCCTCACAGGTCGGCTCCAAGCAGTAGAACACATCTCAAGTGACCATGCTCCACGGGTCACGACCCTGGTGAGAATATCCCAGGAGAGGTGCATACCTGCTATTGAAGACGCGTGCAGAAAAAATAACCAAGATACGTGGTGTAGCAGATGACATCAAAGCCGCCGAAATTCCTCACCTCCTAAGATGGCTCTTCATAGAGTTACTCACCCCTAAGCAAGCCATGAAGATACAGCTGGAGGGCTTCTTTAGGCTCCCTAAACAGACTAGGGCACCAGCAACCGCAAAACGTGATGATGTGGTCCTGTTCAAGACCAGACCGCAATAGCCACAGCTGCTAGAGAGAGAGATCCACTCTCACCTTTAAATCAATGGAACTCACCTTTTTCGAGGACCTCTCCCCTGGCATATTGGCTTGGAGAGATCCCTTCACCCTCTCACTACGATCCTGCGGACGCACACAATCCGCTACAGATGGACTCTATCTTGCACATTCTCTGTGTCCCACGGTGACACCCAGCTACAAATCCGAGATCACGGCTGCAAAAGCCACGCTGAGAACCCTGGGCCTGCCACAGAACTCGCTTCTCAGGGCCATACCTGCTGCTCCCTCCCACAATTGGTACCCCTCCAGGATTAACCTGTTCATCCAAAGACTAGCCACTGCTGATCCATACGTCGCGGCAACGGCCTGAGTCTGGCACCCTAGAAAAGGCCTGGATGCTTTCCAACCAAAGAGGACATTGCTGTTCCTGATCTTGAAAGTACCTCCTTTTATTAAAACTTGGCTCTTTTCCACATTAATGCCCAGCTACTGAGCTCACCCCTATAATTGTTAAATGTCTAGTCTCTCACCCACTCACGTTGCCGAGCATTAATAATACACTAATGGAGAGCAAAAAATGGGTCGCAAGAGTATTCTGAGAATGGACAGCAGCTAAAATAGCCTGCCCTTCGTTGGGAACCCCGCTCAGAACTCTAGCTGGTTTTAGCTCATCTTGTGCCATTACAGAGAGAACATATCTGAAGCGTATCAGACTGGTCCCACCCATACGGGCAGTCCAGATCCGAAATGCCAGCAAGTTCTCTTTGCTCGAGAGATACTGCAACCCCAGACGATCGTTTCAGCCTTGTTAGGCATCATCACTGAGGCATAGCTGATATCTCTCTAGGCACCGTGAGCAAGGGGTCCACGTCTGGATTACCCTTTAAACTAAAGGAGAGCAAAAAATGGGTCGGAAGAGTATTCTGAGAACAGAGCTTCCATCTCCAAAATTCTGGTGCTTGCTTATAAGTCCCTACATAATGCTGCTCCAATCTACCTATCCTCCCTAATACACAAGTATATCGCGTCGAGGCCCCTACGCTCTGCCAAAGACCTACATCTATCCTCTGTCCGTACTCCCACCTCTAATGCTCGCCTCCAAGATTTCTCCAGGGCTACACCTCTTCTGTGGAACATCCTTCCCTTCTCCGTAAGACTTTCACCCAGTCTCCACTCATTCAAAAAATCATTGAAAACTCACTTCTTTAAAAAAAATAAAAACATATCAATTAACCTGTTAGCAGGTTTTTATCCCCCACCCCCATGACTCCTCTCCTGCAACTGTCAAAAATTACCTACTAAGCCCTCAATTAATACTTTTCTAACAACCAACTTTGTACCCCTGCTTTTACCATTTGTCACTATGCCCCACTCTCTCTAGAATGTAAGCTCATTGAGCAGGGCCATCCACCTCTCTGTTCCTCTACGTCCAATTGTCTGGTTAAAATTACATGTCTGTTAGTCCATCCATTGTACAGCACTGTGATGGCGCTATAAAAATAATATTGCATTTTTGTAATCTTGTATCCTATTGTAGCAATGCAATATTTTGTGGACCCAGGACATACTTGAAAACAAGAGAAATCTTAATGTATCAATCCTGGTAAAATATTTGTATATAAATAAATACAACTATTTGTAAGGAATTGCAAAAATACTAATTCTTCAGGTAACATGATTCTTTACCACACAAAGGCAGAACTTAAAGGACCACTCTAGGCACCCAGACCACTTAAGCTTAATGAAGTGGTCTGGGTGCCTGGTCCAGCTAGGGTTAACCCATTTTTTAATAAACATAGTTTCAGAGAAACTGCTATGTTTATCAATGGGTTAAGCCTTCCCCTATTTCCTCTAGCAGCTGTCTCATTGACAGCCGCTAGAGGTGCTTGCGTGATTCTCACTGTGATTTTCAGTGAGAGCACGCCAGCGTCCATGGGAAAGCATTATGAATGCTTTCCTATGCGACCGGCTGAATGCGCGCGCATTCAGCCGACGGGGAGGAGAGGAGGAGGAGAGCTCTCCGCCCAGCGCTGGAAAAGGGTACGTTTTTACCCCTTTCCCCCTTCCAGAGCCGGGCGGGAGGGGGACCCTGAGGGTGGGGGCACCCTCAGGGCACTATAGTGCCAGGAATACGAGTATGTTTTCCTGGCACTATAGTGGTGCTTTAATAAAGGAATATTTATTATGAGCAAAAAATAGTCACAGTGCTTACAAAAATATAGATGACAACAGATAAAAAAACAAAAGGGATAACATAACCGAAGTCCTTAACACTTACTCGCTTAGGTATTCAAAGTAGAACTTCTTTCTAAGGGGTCTCCGGCAAGGAAGATGGTGACTTAGTCAAAATTAGATTTTTGACCTCAAGCAAGTACAATGCACACTTAAAGGGACACTATAGTCACCAGAACTACAGCTTATTGAATTTGTTCTGGTGAGTAGAATTAATACCTTCAGGCCTTTTGCTGTAAATACTGTCTTTTCAGAGAAAATACAGTGTTTACATTACAGCCTAGTGATAACTTCACTGGCCACGCCTCAGATGGCTGTTAGAGATCGATCCTTGGTCATGGCTGCCTAAAATGCTTCCACACATTCAGTATCTCCTCCCTCTGCATGCAGACACTGAACTCATTAAATTCATTGATTCAATTCATCTCTATGAAGAGATGCTGATTGGCCAGGGCTGTGTTTGAATCATGCTGGCTCTGCCCCTGATCTGCCTTTTTGTCAGTCTCAGCCAGTCGTATGGGGAAGCACTGTGATTGGATCAGGCTACCACTTCTGATGATGTCAGCAGACTGCTTTTTTTTCTAAGTCAAACCGCATGCAGAGTTACAGCTTCAGGCTTGAATACAGCAAGATTTTGATATATTTATGGAGGCATGAGGGGCCCTGGGGGGCTAGATGGTGGTTTTAACTCTATAGGGCAGTGATGGCGAACCTATGGCACTCATGCCACAGATGGCACGCTGGGCCCTCTCTGTGGGCACGTGGCCATAGGTTCACCATCAATGCAGAGTAGGCGCCTGCCTGCCCAAAACGGCAGGCGACCTACTCTGCTTCCGTGTCGGGAGGCAGGGGGAGATCTGTAAAGCAGCTCCCTTGTCCTCCCGCGAGCAATCTGTGTGGTGTGTTGCCACGCGTTACCCTGGCAACGCTCCACACAGCATTGCGTGGGAGGACAGGGGAGCAGCTCCCTACAATCCTTACCACCACCGGACCACCAGGGATGGCTGTGTGTGTGTCCCCCCCTCCTTCATTAAGGGTAAGAAGGAAGGAGGGATGGGGGGATACTGAATTAGCATATTTTTTTAACACTTTTACCACCCCTACCTCACCCCCACACACAGTACCCCTACCCACACACAGCACCCTACCCCCCATACACACAGCACCCCTACCCCTCCCCCCACCCCACAACACACAGCACCCTTACCCCCACGAGACACAGCACCTAATTTTATCTATTTATATCATTATTTAAAATTTGTATCATTAAACTCTGTTGTGTTCTTCTTTTAAAACAAAAGTTGTTAATTAGCTTGGACAACTGTACGAGTTGTTTTTTCGAAACTTAAACCTCAGTATTCACGTTTAATTGTCATGTTGGCACTTTGAGGGGGAAAAAAAAGTTGGCATGTATTGCGGTTTGGGTACTGGGGCTCAAAAAGGTTTGCCATCACTGCTATAGGGTCAGGAATACATGTTTGTGTTCCTGACCCTATAGCGATCCTTTAAGTATCATTAGAGATATAACCTGTGAATTACCACACCTCACCCAGAGGGGGAGTTTAGGCATATCTACAGAGACACTAAGTGATCACCACCTTGTGTCCAGACCCACATCAATCCAAATGGAAACCTTTGGTTCTATCTTCTCTTATGGATCTGCCACAGAAATAATAATGGCATCTTTATTTTTCCATTCCATGGATATGTCACGCGACCCAATATAGCGGACATCACAATCCAAATCCAAACATGTTTGGGCTTGTTTAGAAGATGGCGCTTGTCACATTCTAAATATAACACAATGAGGATTAATTATTATTCTGTGGGTAAATATTAATATTTTTTTCTTTTGGATATGATACTGGAACAAGGCTAATGGCCATTAACATAGAGATTGACTCCTCAATTAAGAAGTACAGGCCATAAGAAAAAGGGAAAAAATAGGCACTCTTGATGGAAACTCTCTAATGCATCTTTTCAAAGGAGTAATAAAAAAAAAAAAAAAGTTCCCCCAAAATATGAATTTTGGGGAATTTATTTTGAACTATCCCTAGTTTAAAATCCCCATGACTCTTTCAGAACAGCCTTAGACTTAAATCAAATGTGTGAAATACCAGAGAATCTCCATGGAGACAATTTTATCAGCTACACACTTCTTGCAAAAATGAGAGTTCATGGGTTTAAAAGATGTATATTTACACATCCAGATAGATATAAGATCAAGAAAGGTCATGAAATCTGCTGTAAGTGGACAAAAAAGTAAAATCATGCATTTCCAATCCAAAGCAATGCCATTTGGTCTTGCTTCCAGACCATAATTAATTACCAATTGCCTTTGTAAGAGGAAAATTCATTTGTGGATTCTTACTTAGATGTCTAGTTTCTGAATGCAAATTGTATCCCAGAACTAAAAATAAACATGGTTTTCCATAAAGTACCTCCAACAGCATGGTTGGTTGAACTGGAAAATGTCAATCTTGACTCCAGTCACAAGTATTTCTTTTCTGGGATTCATTTTAGAAAGATTCTAAAACTCCTTGAATCTATCGCAGACAAAAAGGAAGCAAATGCCGTGTTTACGTTACAGCCTAGTGATAACTCCATTGGCCACTCCTCAGATGGCTGCTAGAGGTGCTACCTGGGGCAGTGTTGCACAATGAGCAGCACTGCCATTCAGTGTCTCGAATCTCTGCATGCAGACACTGAACTTTTCTCATAGAGATGCATTGATTCCGTGTATCTTTATGAGGTGCTGATTGGCCAGGGCTGTGTTTGACTTGTACTGGCTCTGCCCCTGATCTGCATCCTATGGGGAAGCATTGTGATTGGCTCAGACCACCACTTTTGATGTCAGCAGACAGCAGGCAGGTTAGAGACAGACAGGTGCAGAGCCAGCAGCTGTAGACTTGAATACAAGTACGATTTTACTATATTTAGGGAGGAAAGAGGGGGTCAGGAGGACTAGATGGTAGTTTTAGGGAGAATTTCTTTTTTTCTTAAAATACAGAAAGGAAAGTAGGGACTAATTTTCCTTATGTATAGCAGTCTAGTTGAAAAAATTGACAATAGGCAGAGCTTAAAGCAAGGTTCTGTTTCAGTTGCCAATCAAATTTATCCAGAGTTCAATATTAAACGACCACTATAGGCACCCAGACCACTTCAGCTCAATGAAGTAGTCTGGGTGCCAGGTCCCCCTAGTTTTAACGCTGCAGCTGTAAGTATAGCAGTTTGAGAGAAACTGCTATGTTTACATTGAGGGTTAATCCAGCCTCTATTGGCTGTCTCCCAAAAATCGCACTGAGGACACGCTGACGTCCATAGGAAAGCATTGAGTAATGCTTTCCTATGGGCGGTTTGAATGCCTGTGCATGCGCATTTGAAGTGCACATCTGCAGGGGGAGGAGAGGTCACCAGCGCAGAGGGAGCCCGGCGCTGGATCAAGGTAAGTGGCTGAAGGGGTTTTAACCCCTATAGCCCAGCTGGAGGGGGGAGACCTAATAACCCTATAGTGCCACAGAAGGGCAAACTGTAGACCTCATGGGCAAAGGAGAGCAAAATGGCTGCACACAGATATTGAAATCCTTCACAAGAAAAGCCAATTATAAATAAAGGTGATGGGGAGTATAAAGGAATGCCATAGCAAACATGTATTGTGAATGTTATTGTGTCCTAGGACATATGTTTTTCCCAAGGAAAAAATGCAGCAGTAAATACTGAATTGTTAAATTCCATTGGAGTGTTAATTACGGAATGTGACCGCATGAAACAGTTTTTATATTCCTATGTCCTGTGTTGAACGATCACCATGGGCGCGTTCTTTTTATTGTACAGTATGTTTCATGAGTTTGCAATCTCACAAGTGTAGCTAATGTAAAGCCTGGGATATATTGCTAATGCAACAGCTGCAAATGGGAACTTTCATTATTATTTTGCGTTCAATGTTTTTGCACATTTTTAAATCCATTCTCTATGGACTGCATTAAGATAAAGGTTAATTCCAGTCCAGAGTGTGTGAACATTACTTTTCATCTTTCAGGTTGTAGCACTTGGATTAGTTAGGGTTTTTCTTTATTTTTATTTTTTTTATTTTTTATTTTTAAACTGTGTATTAAAAATTTATTATAACTGTGTTTAAAAGTGAAGTAAGATTGACTTTCTTTTGTATCCATCCTGTAGGGTAAAGTATTTGGAACAGCACTCCATGCATTGCCACAGATACATGTTCAGGATTATGGAACCATTCCCAAGTGAGTATTAACACCTTTATCTGTGTCTAAGTCATTTAATAATGGAGGTAAAGGAATGATTGGTAACCAGCTTGGTGTAGTGGCCTCACTGATTCATACCTGGATGAATAGCTATTCTGAGACTGTAATAAAAACCTGTTTTTGAGCCTCACACTATTGTCTATGTAACGGAAATTCCAGAAGTCAGGTTTCTAAATATCCTCTTCTTGCTCCTTGCCTTGTGGTATGATTTGATTCAGACCTCATTTGCAGTAGTTCGTTATGTTCATTTTAAGTATGAAGAACCATTTGTTTAATCATATTCTGGCAACCGTTCTAAAAGGGCAGAAACATTATTCTACTGTTAAATATACTGCTTGCATCATCCTTGACGGTCCACTGGACACAGCCTGAAGGTGGAGAAATAGGTTGAGTGTTGATTAAGAACACATAATGCACAACAAGTTGCCAACATCACTGTAAAATTTGTTTTATAATGAGACTTAACTGTTACTTCAATGGTCCCCCCTTTTCAGTTTCCTTGTTGATGTTTGTAATTACCTTGAACTTCATGCACATACGGAGGGTCTTTTCAGAAAATCTGGATCGGTTATGCGACAGAAACTGTTAAAGGTAAGCAATTTAGTATGTGTGTGTGTGTGTATATGTGTATATGTGTATATATATATATATATATTCATTTTTATTTTATTGTTTTGAGAAAAGATAACATACAATGTGAAATGATAGCAGATTTACTGATTGTGACATGTATATAATGTACAGGTATTTGTTAACCAGATAACTGTGATCACAGTAATATAGATGTAACAATCCTTTCTGCGCCCCTGATTGGCCGCTTTAATGCAGAAGAGTTTACTTATTTATTTTAATTCTCCCTCATTCATATTTACATGCAAACCCCCAAAATAATATTGTCTGAAAAAAATATAAAGCTCAACAGGTTCCTTCTTCCTTTCTATGGAAATCTGAACAGAATAGATAGACCCATTGTATAAATGCTTGTTTAATACTGATTTGTCACACTTATTTTATTATTTTCCCTGATAATTTTCATAAAACGTGACACTGTCCTAATGTCTGTCGGGGGAGGGGCTACCATTATGCTGATTTGGAATTCTTTGTTCATGTCCTCAGGCTAAACTCGATAGTGGTGGTAACGGTTTGTCTGATGCTCCTCCTTGTGATGTTGCTGGCATCCTCAAGCAGTTCTTTAGAGAATTACCAGAGCCAATACTTCCTGCAGAACTTCAGGACAGTTTGTTTAAAGCCCAGAATTTAGCTAACAATGAGGATCGGGTTTCTGCAACACTTCTCATCTCGTGTCTCATACCTGAACGGTTTATCCATATCCTGCGTTACATTTTTTACTTTCTGCATACTGTGTCAAAGAGGTGAGTATGAAATTGTGTTATTGCTGGTTGGTAGATAAAATCAGTCTCGTACGTATATATGGAAACCTTGAATTTGTGTTGACACTGAGTAATGTTGCCCATACCATTTTAGATCAGCCAAGGCCTAATGTGCCTTAACCAAGAAAGGGTAGCTAACATATGACTTCGGAAAGTTAATGTCGTATCAAAGTAACTTTAGAATCTGCACATGCTGGTTTTTTTTGTTTTGTTTTTTCAATAGAAAGAAAAATGAAAAACGATAAGCACTAGAGTATCATGGTGCAAGTTAGGTTATACATCGGGATATGACTTCACTGTGCATTATGCACCATTAACAGCACCGTGATTTGGACAATTAATAATTGTAGAGAGTAACAGGTAGCTTAGTTACGTTGAAAGTTAGATCATGCACTTATGTATGTAATATTAAACTAGGGGTTTAGTAATGCTGAGCAGTACACCTAATATAAAACTGACTAGCTCTTAATCAGACACATAGTTCAAGAGGGGGTCCGGCCTCTCTAACATAGGATGACTGGTTGGTCAATATTGGTGATTTAAGGCTTATAGTGAGATGGCCTGTTGGGATCAAAAGGAATTACTGATAAGAATTAAAAGTAGCGTAAATGAAGTGTTGCTTTTAATCTGTTGGCATGTGTAGCGGCATATTATGTGTGATCGTTTGGGGTCTGCAAAGCTTACCCCTCATGTTTTTTTTTTTTTGTAACCTAGGTTGGGTTGGACAGGAGGCCGAGGTCTTATGATCAAATGAACGCTGAGGACAAACAGCCTGCTTTGGGCTTAATTGTAGGCCTCGTCCACAATGTCGGGAGAGCTATTTGAGTTGTCGCCTGTGCTTGTGGTGCCCTATTATCTGCTTAAAGATAGCTTAATAACACCTGGAGTATAAAAAGCTAAAAAAAAAAACTATAAAATAAATCAATAAGATAAAACAAGACAAGCTGTCATCATTCAAAACCTAAAAAAAAAAAATAGTCAATAGTAGTGATACAGAATCTGTATCATTGAGGAAGAACGACCTGTTGCAGCAGGCTCTCGGAAGTGCTTCAAGTGGTGACTGCTGCGTAGGCTTCCTTCGCGGGCCCCTGGGGGACAAATGGAGTTGCGGTAGCTGGGTTCCAGACGTGAGTTGATGCTGTCAACCCGGTGGTAGCTAGAGGGTTTTGTGGAAGCCTTAAAGTAGGTTGTAGCTCTTTTGCACCCTGTAGATCTTAGATAGGATACGTGGTCTCACCATGTACCTGTAGTGTGCGGGGTTTTCTCCATCAATATTTGATGTTGGTCACTCGTAACCAGGGATGTGAAGGGCTGGAGTGAACGGCGCAATGACTGGGTGCTTTCTGATAGGTCCGTTTAGAATGAAAGTGATATGCCCTCAAATGAGTATGATGAATGGTTGCGTACTGTGTTTAAGACCACTGTTCTGTCCTTGCCCTTCTGGAATCAGATCAGCATCTTGTGTCGAGGATGGAGCTTTGACCGGTTTCATTAAACAAAACATCCCTTCTGTTTCCATCAATTTCGCTTGCTTAGGTGGTAGGAGTGTCAGTAGCCTTCGCACCAAGTGCGGGAGCTCTGCGTCTGGTGTTTCCTCAGGTATCACCCTGACCTTGAGGTTTAGGCTTCTCTTCTGGTCTTAGATTGCCGCAAACCTCAGTTCTGTTTTGGCTTGTTGCGGTTTCATCTTGTGTGCTGCTTGCTGCAGACCTGCTGTTTGGTGGGTATATGTTCCAGCATGCCCATGTCTTGGCCTATTGGGCCACATCAGCTTAGATAAAGGCCTGCCAGCAGTTCTTTTAGGACTGCCGTTGTGACTGGGGCCGAGCCTGGTGGCAAGGGGGCCGATTGTGCAGGTATGTGTTCCTCTGCTGCCCCAACGGAGAAATCTTCTGAAATATCAGAGGCATTATCAGCAAAGACCATCTTGGGATCCATGGCACTATGAGCCTGTTGCCAGAGGTCCCCTATATTCATGCTTATTCTCGGATTGTCTGGCTTTGGTTTTTTTTGGTATTTCAGCCCATTGTGTTGTTGCCAGGGTTCCGTTTGGGGCTCCTGTAGGAAGGGTTTTAGCCTTGTAATTGGAATTAAATTGGCTTTTCAGTGCAGAGCAATTCCAACATGTGTTAATTCAGTTCAGCTGCTTGGCTTCACCCCTATGTTAAGCTGTTTTGGGGGACTCAAAGCACCGTTATTCAAACTGCAGTTTCATAGATCTTCACAAACCATTTACTCATCTGAGTATGTCTGCTGAATCATTCCTTTATGTCCTCATACTATAGCATGCGTTGAAATTCATTAAGCAATTGACACATGTTTAGGTGCTATGTGCACACACACACTTTTTTTTTTTATTATTATTATTATTCATGCGTATATTTTCTTTTCACTTTTTCTTACAAAGATCTGATGCAAACAAAATGGATAGCAGTAACTTGGCAGTAGTATTTGCTCCTAACCTCCTGCAATCAAATGATGACAATGAGAAGATCTCATCCAGCACAGAAAAGAAACTCCGTGTACAAACTGAAGTAGTGCGAACTTTGATAGATCACGCAACAAATATCGGTAAGTCTGAGTGTATGGTTCATATATTGCAGTAAATAATTAGTCTGCATAGTGTCCTGTTGAGCCCCCAACTAGATTCTCTACCAGAATAAAAAAAATACAGATTTGTCACCAAGGGTCAACCCAGCCACTCTTAAGGTCAATCTATCTTCCCTGCTTTGTTTGATTAGCCTGTCTCCTAATCCTAGGATCAGATAGCTTATGGCCACGACTCCCAAAGATAAGGCATGAATACATATTTTTTACCAGAGATTTAAAAAAACAAACAAAAAAAAACCTTTATTATCTCAGTAGCATATGTTCCAGCACAATAAACTTTATATATATTTTTTTTGCCTTTTTTTTTTTTCACTTGTAATTGAGTGCAAGGGTGATCCACTTCTTCATTGTCAGGCCTCCTACCTAAATAGGATAATCCATATTTCTTATATTTTATATTGGCATGAGATAACCGAGAAATCTTATTTATTTTTTTCTGACAGGGTGTGTACCTCATTTTCTGCTTGAAAAGATCCCAGGAATGCTTGGTGTTGATGGAGGTACAGATACACCTGGGCGAGAAGCGTCCGAGGGTTGTGATGTAGACCCTCTTCAGGAGAAGAAGAGGAGGAGAAGGAGCGTTGGAGGTGATTCTAATATACTGTACAAATCTCAAGCCATTTACTTTGGGTCTTTCATTTCTGGTGGTGTGATCTTTGCGTGTTAATAAAATGTATATGTTATATTGTCCACTAAGATAATGTAGGGAGGGCATTTAGATACATGGAAAATAGCTGTACTAAAGGTTATGAAATCTCTAACCTAGGGCAATGCGACATTTGGTCAGATTGATTCTAGGCTGACGTGTTGTGTGAAAGGAAACCACTATTCATCTAGCTACAGATTAATATGCGTAACAGTGGGCTCCATCTAGCCTGCTGATTTTGTTGCCATGTGCATCGCCAATACATCCCAGTTGTTTTGGCGATGCATTAAAGTGAATGTGTGCCATTCCTAGTCACCAAAGCCTTTTTGTTTTCTCGTGTCCTCATGGTGCTGAGTTTGTCTTACATTTCAGATTATGTTAGTGGAGCATTGAATAAGCTTATAACTAACAGAACACCTTCCTCTACACCTCAATCAGAGAGGCCGGGTAGGTATATATTGCCTTGTTCCGTAGCTGCATCTGGCCTGCACGTAGCATTTGCTTTATCTGTCACACTTAGTACATGAAGAAAGAAATTCTGCTCGTATATCCCTTGGCCTGCATGACCCTCGCAGGAATGGCTACTCAAAGCTATATACCATATTCAATTTGTTACATTATTTATTTTAGAACCAGTTCTTCAGAAAGCTTAATTTATAGATCTCAACTTTTTATTTATTTTGTTCGCACCCAGCATTAAAAATAGCAAAATTAAAATGTTAAAATACTAATTTTTAGTATCTTTGTAACATCTCATGTCGTCCATTCTTTTCTTGCTGCGTAGACTATGCTTTTTAACATCGATAACGCTGTTGCTGATTAATTGTATATTTTGCTTATTGGTGTTCTTTCTAGACAAATTAGTTTTTATTTATTTCAGCCTTGGGATCCATGGTGACTCCATTAATTCTTACTCCAAGCGTCAAAAGGAAACTCCCCACAGATTCTGCACAGGGATTTTCAACAAAGAAAAGAAAATCCATAAAAAATAGCTTGGGATTTGAGTTGTTGCCGAACAGTCTCTTTGGAAGCGGATCTACACCTGCCTCAGGTAAATCTATTCTAGTTACCTTTTAATGGGAATGGACAGATGTATTTTAAGGTGACTTATTTTTTAGCCCTTTTATAATGCTATCTCTTATATTTTTTATTTTTACTGACATCATATACATATATTTTTTTCTTAGCGTGCTTTGAAAGTCCACACACTTCTTTTGAGGCCTCACACAACTCATTGTCGCCATTGGTCACTACTGGCAAACACCTCTCCAATTCATCTATGCTAAGGCGAAGCAAGAGGTGTGAAAACCGTAAAGTACAAAGGTGCAACTGTGGGAGTTTTGTTTTTGTGTGGGGGCGGAGGGTTTCCTTTTTCCCTTTTATTTGCCCATTTCTTGATAATGCATTTCATTGGTTTGACCGTGTATAAATATTTACATTTTCTTAATTTTTCTAAAAGGGTGGATTCAGGGAAAACTGGTTGCTTTTCCCCCAAAATAAGCCGGAAAGAAATGGTACGCAGATCACTTCGACTTAGATTCAGTTTGGGGAAAAGTTCCAAAGATGTGGTAAGTGCTTTAAGACTTATAACAATACCATTCCTTCTTGGAATATGGATTATATCTTCAAAAACTTCTGGGCTCACTTTCCTGCTTCTTTGTGTTCTGGGGCCTAATGGTAATTTTAAAGGAACACTCTGGCACCATAACAACCTCTTCTCAGTGATGATATAATGCTTGCTTCTCACGTGTGGTGTCTTATCTTAAAGGAACACACTATTTAAAAAAAGAATTTATAACAATTTAGTAGACATACCCTAAATAAATCATTCTGGTCTTTTTATTTTTTTTGTTTTCTTGAAGTATATGAAAAATACAGTTTGTAAAAGAACACCTCCAGCTCCCATTTCCCCAGTCTATGCTAAGTTATTCACATTCGTGATTGTGGCTTTACTAATGTTGAGTGACAGCCAGGGGGTTGTTTCTGCCACTGAATATCAAAGTGTAAATTTTGTTTGAAATCAGCACTTTTATAAGCAGTCACAAGTGGGACAAACTACAGCCACACAAAGCAATTCAGCAAGCTCTGAAGTGCTATATGAACCTTTAGTGTTCCATTAAAGGAATAAACCATTTACGAACTGTTTAACCTCACAGTTGTGTACAGCACGTCTGCTCTGCCCCTCTTTGTTCACCTCACCCCTCTGCTTTATTGCGAAAGCCTCGGACTGGGGATTGATAAACTGCAGAAATTGTTTTTTGGTGGGTTTTTTTAACATTATCCCCACGCTGTTCACTTTTTTTATGTATGGTTTTTGTGTGGTTAGAAAAAAAAACCAAAAGCTACACTTTGTATCCACACTTTATTTATAGCGCCAGTTTTTATTACACAATTTTTTTTTTCTTGTTGAGCCTTGATAAATGCTAAACCATTATTGCACTCCCATAAAGCTATTATTGGGTGTTTTTGTTCCTGCCCTCTACATGCCAAGCAAAGTGTGTCACAAAACATTGACTTCTAGGCTGTCATAGGTTAAAGCACTCCTCATAAGGTGTTCTTATTAATATATCCACGTTAAAATTGGAATTTACATCTGCTAGTAAAAACTAAGTCTATTTTGGTTCATATATATCTGTGGCTGCAGGTATAGTGTAATGTTTATATTGCAGGGTTTAGTCCACCTCTAGTGGCAGTCAATAGGATCTTTCTAGATACCCATCCGCCCCCTATGAGGGAAGATCAAAAACGGAGTTCTTTCTAAGTGCTCTCTTTATAGTGTGGAAGAATGACATGCCTTTAAACACCTTATGTATTGAAATTTGTGAGTAGCTGTTCACAGAAAGGCAAATACTCATTTGTGTGTACTGCCATTTTATGCAAGAAAGTAATTTTGTTTTCTCTCTCTCTCAGAGCACGAGTGGGACATCTTCTAACTTGAAATCTCAAAATATCGGTTGGCGACTTGCAAATTCACAAGAGTTGACCCCAGTGACATCAAGTCATAGAGTGGAAACTCTTTCCTTCCCCATCGAGAGTCCATTTGTAAGTGCAGGTAAGTGTCTGGCCACTTACCCAGCTAGTCAGTTTACTTCTGGTTTGTTAAGGAAATTAAATATTTATCTGTGATTATGGATGACACTATCAAGGTGGGACATAACTGTTTCTCAGGTTTCTGTCCTAAAGAAGACATGTTGTAGAGTTAACTGGTAACTTTAAGCTGCTAGATATTCCCATAAGCAAACTAGTCCATGTATCTCTTCGGGCATTTTGCAATGTTGATTGCCTTTCTGTGCTATATTTTAGGAATTAGCCATGGGAAAGTGTGTGGACTAATAGTTTCAGTGGTAAAGGGAAGTGCAACATGCTCCTTTTTCTTGAGTGCATTACATGTCTTTTAATACATAAGCTTCTAATGATATGTAAAAGTCCAGTACAGGCAAGTCTTTTTGATAGTACTTGTTTTGTCACTATATTGTCCCATACTCATCCACATAATCTCTTTAACTGCATCTTTATAGGTACAAAGTTAATAAGCAAGTCTGAAGACAACCTACTATCCCCAAAGCCGTCTGATGAGTCAAGTCATCGCAAGTCTTGGACAGGGCCACAGCCATTCAAGTTAGACGGCATTTGTGATGAGAACACACCTGTTGCTGCACAACTTTGGGCTACACATTGCTACTCTGAGCCTGTCCTTGTCTCTGGAAAACCTCCATCTATGCCAAAGCTTCCCGGATCCCTCAATGAAGTGTACAGGCAAGACCAAAATAAAAACAATGATTCACTGTGTGAGGAAGAGGTGAACTTGGCAGACAACACTGCCATGAGGATCTCAAAGGCCTTTACTCAATCTGGAACTGATCTTCATAGGGTAATGACAGGCGACAGTCTTGCACTAGGTAACGTTTCAAACTTGGAAAGTGAAGTTGATTTTCAAAATAAAAGTTTAGAAAGTGGAAAAAGTGCCAGTGTGTTTGACAGTGAAAGTGTATCCGAAGAGGGTATAACTCAAGGAGAAGTTAAAGATAAATTGAGGACAGATGCAGTAACAAGTCCAGCTGGATGCTGTGAAAACAGTTTGATTAAAGAACCTCTTGCTATTTCTATAACAGAACCGCACAATACAGCTGTGGATACAAGCTTCACAGAACTGAGCCAATGCCAACAATCGTGCATCAAGGAAGTTGTTCTCTTAAACAGTCCCGAACTGTTCAGTAAAACCATTTCTTCCACTGCTCAAGTCAATGCTGTTCAAATGCAGGTAGATCGGGCTCTTGTATCTCATCAAAAGGATCTATTTCCTCCTTCAGATGTTGAGACTTCAGTAAACACCACTCAAGACTGTCATATAGCAACTTCAAAACGTAATTCAAACAGGGTTTCTGATCAAATACAACTCTTCAATAGCCTCTGCCTCAGTGACAGCAGCTCTGTGCAGAAACTCAAGTCCCCCATCAAATTCCAACGTACCCCTGTGCGCCAATCTGTCCGGAGAATAAACTCATTGTCGGAGGTGGTGAAACCAGTAAATGTTAGCAGCAGAAAGCAAAGTACAGCTAGCTTACCTATGATGAAATCGGTTAGTTCTGATAGTTCTCTCTCTTCAGAACTTCCCTACATACATTCGAATCGCTCATCACCCACTACGAATGTTAATGAAGCTTCTGTCCCCCACAAGACCCTAAATCCTGCAACCCATCTGGTAGTAAGTTCCAAGTTATCTAATCAATTGCTGAAGCATATTGGACGCTCTGTGACAAATACGACTAGTCCATCAAAATCAGTGTTTGAAGACCTAACAAATCAGGACATACCCAAAACTTCCTACAAGAGATCTGACCTGTCTCTAAAATTACCAGATAAATATGCTGCGCGCATTGTATCAGGAAGAGAGCGCCATCGTTACAAGGGCTCTCCAAGGAATCCGATTGGGAGATTAAATTTCCTGCCTTCCTCTAAACCTTTGGATTTATGAAAAGGCTTCTTCTACTGTAACTCACTGTTTTTATTTTATTTTAAAGCAACCGCATTAAAAAAAAATACAAATTCAGTTTACATGCATGGTATATGCAGACAAATGTCTTAAATCATAAAAAAAAAAAAAGCTCCGTCTTTTTATGTGCAGCTGTACGTCTTGAAGCACCTTGTAAATGTTGGTACAAACTGTTCTTGAATAGATTTTGACTGAAAACTCAGGAACTAGTAATTAAGCAGTTTATATCTCGCTTTGCCTTATTTTTTATTTTTTGCTCTTAATAATTCAGGGCTTTTAGACAATGGAACAAACATTGGTCTGAAATTTCAGTGACTCTAGAGTACCCTGGATGATAAGCGATTAATGTGTGACCGAAACATCTTCTGTTTTTGAGGATCCTTGAATAAACTTGGAGCTTTACTCTAGGAATATGAGACTTGTATAATAGATATTTTTTACACGTCTCTTTCTGTCTCCCATTAACAATTATTTAAACTGGAATTTTTTAGGGCTTTTTTCCCCCCTCTAACCCTTTGTAATATCTGATTTTCCTCAAACATTGAGTGCATGTTGGCTACCAGAGCATAGCAAAAGCAGGTATTGCTGTATTTTTCTTTAAATCTAGCTTGGGTGAAACACATGTGTATGTTTTAAAATATGCCATTGTCTCTGGTATTTACCTTTCAGTTGTTCAGCTGTAGGTGTTTACAGTTTAGGTGCAGGATTTGTCTGATTTTAACTTAAAATTATTTAAACAATGCGGGTGCGAAGTGAAGATTGATTCTGGGTAATTGGAGCATGCATTGTGTAATTCATAGAGTATTTATTTTGTGCATGCAGTATGTATGTAACGCTTGTGTTCACTACAGATACTTGATTACAATAATCCCTCTGACCAAAGCAACCATGAATAATTCAGCCTTCGAAAGTAACAGATGGTTTAAGTAAAGTGGTTGTTGAGTTATTGCTATGACATGGTAACTTAAGTCTTTTTTTTTTTTTTGGCTTAACCTCTTAATCCGCCTGTAGTGGTTATGGTACAGGGCATACCTTGTCACTGTGCGACAGGAAAGATTCACACCTGCTTAAACAGTTTGACACTTACCTGGGTCTCCCTGAAGCATGCAGTAACTTTAGCAATATCATTTTTGTGTAACTTTTGAAATTATTCATTGTCTGAGCGTGTCAGCGGACAATCCATGAATTATATGAAAAGCTGCATAAAACGACTACTAATGCAGAATAGTAACTTCCATTTTTGCAACAGTGGGCTGTAGTAGCTGTGGTTCCCTGTTGTCATTTCCAGGTATGTTGAATTGTTTAGAAGCAGTTTGATATATATACCAGGGCACTTCTTGGCATCCAGGGCCAGCCCCTATATAAGCTCCATTTGTAATACATATCTTCATTATCAAAGTCTATTTCATCCAGTCTGGACAGTATTGGCTGGGCACTAACCTGTTAACGGAACCTTTTTTGTTGTCCAGGCTGAACAAAATTGATATTGGTAATGCAGAATTGTTAAATGCATATTATCAAAGTAGCTGAGATGGGGAGCTGCCTGAATGTAGAGGAACCCTGACTTATATTAAACCATTCCCAAGTCATTTGATATTAAACCCAGGGAAGATGCTAGGGCACTCAAATCAATAACTGCCACAGCTTGCCGTTTTTATATTTATTGAACTTGGCTATGTGAATCAAACGTCACTCATAGAATGCATTATACTAGGACTTGCAAAACAAAGGAAGCCGGGGAGCTAAATAAAAACTATACTGATAGTTTAATATTTAAGACATTTCTTTATTTTATATTTTAATAAATGTGCCTCTTATTTTTATTTTATATTGTGTGTGTGTATATATAACACATGACAGCCCATTAATCTCTAAATTCTGCAAATGTTTATCAGCCCCTTGTTTGACATTGTATTTATGGACTTATTTACTAAACAGTGATTTGTCAAACATTTAATGCCAGTACAGCAGATTTGAAAGGTTTCAAATTAGGTTTTTGGGTTTTTGTTTTTGTTTGTAACTTGCTACTTTTAGCAATTTATTAGTAGCACTATGTCAAAAATACCTTCAAATCTGATTAAATCCCAGCGCAATTTATTTACAAATTAAGGATTTATTTTTTTTCCCTTTAATAATGAGTCCTTTCACAGCCCTTGATCCCTAATCCCCAGGAAACGGACTGGCGCCCTGAAAAGGTTAGGGATGGAATTAACAATCTGTGCCCCATATTAACTGAGATTTAATTTGCAGAAATCAAGCAGGTGGCTGGCACCAGGTAGATACTTATATTTTAGATTGCTGTTATTTACTGCAGGTTTACTGATTAACTCGTGAAATTAATCTGTAGTATCTCTCCCGAATACTGTAGACCTTGTCGAATTGTTTTTTATGCAAGATCCACAATTTTCTTGCTGCATAATTGTATAAAAATTGTGTTCTTAAGATGTCGGTTGTATGACTAGAAATGGGCATCACTCTGGGTTGGATATGATCCTTCGCAATTGCATTGCTTTATTATCTAGCCAATGATCAAAAAAAAAATCTGATAACATCCTCCTAGCTTGCTCCCTGAATACAGTAATGGGCAATGTCTAAAGCAGAGACTGCATGCTACCCGCTAGATGCCAGGGAGAGAACCATTTAATCCTTCCCATCTCTTCTGTTTGTGCCTGGAGGAGAGGAAGAATTAAACTGGCAGTTGTCTTTGTATGTAGATATATAAATGTGTAATTCCTTGTACAGGCAGAGATATGCAAGATTTTCTTTCTATGTAGATATCTATAGATGAGTGGCTAATTATGCTTATATCTCTTTATATATTTATATTTCTGTTTTACGAACGAAATCCACTGAGATTCAAGCATCATTTTTGGAAAGCTGACTGGTGGATCACAAACTCTCAAAAAATATCCTGTGCACTCTCTTAATGTAATAGCTGTGAGCTGTAATTCTGTATTGTAAAGGGGCAACTGTGCAAGTATTTTTGGGAGAGGGGAGGATGGTTTTATAGATCATAACTTGAGTTTCCGTTAATGCATGCTACATTTTAATTAGTTCAGAAAATTTGTGGCAACTTCCTACAGATCTGCTAGTCATAGTCCCATTAAAACACGGCAATTGATTTTCATATATTTGGCAAATGTTCTCAAAAGAAAGTGTCAAAGCTTAATTTTTAACACACAGGTGCTGTACGGGAGTTAGACTGGTCAATATTTTAAGCAGTCTGGCATTGTCAGAATTGCACTTTGCCCTTGAGAATAGTAAAATGACTAGAGCTAGCCATAAATCATATGCTTAGCTACACATATTGTACTTCAATGGGCTACATTGACCTAGTTTAACTATATTAGACTGAATTGTAGAGAATTGATAAGATCTCACAAAATAGCCAAAGTGGGGAAATAAATACCCAGCTCATTAGCGTTTTTTGGCCTACAATTTGCTATTCCATTGACATTACCCACCTATTCCCACATTTGTGAATGATTTCTGGGCCTCATTTTTATACACTGATGCCTATAAATGAAAGAACGATTTAATTTCTATTTTAGATCAATACTTCTTTTTGGGTTTGAAAGATGTTTTCTTTGCAAATGTTAATCTACGTAAAGGTATTCCAGCTGCAACAGCGATTTTCTGAAGTGTTTTAATAAACAATCACTGCTGTTATGTATGTCCTTTTATGTTGGGGTGACTTTTTATTGATTTCATGTTTTCATTTGAGGCTGGAGATAAAGAATAAATGTCCTAAACTCAGGTGTGTTTTGTTTTTTTTGTTTTTTTACGACTCTTCATTCTGTCGCTCTATTAACCCCTTCAATCCCACAAACATGACAATACTGATACAAACAGGGCGAAGGAGGTTGGGGGTCCGGCAGAGCAGCTTACTTTTTCAAAGTCCAGCAGCAGTGACATTCTTGTGCCAGGGACATTTATAATTCTACTCTTCTCACTTATTAGAATTTGCAACTTGAACATGCTGGTAACTGAAATGTTCCTAGATGCCAGCCTACCTATAAACTAAAACTTTCAACCTGCACAGCAATTCTTTCTTGCCATATACATATATTGTCACAGTGCTTGGTGCCATTCTAAATGTGGCTGTTAACTTAAAGGAAGAGTACCAGTATTGTAATGTAAATAAAATAACACACCATTAATAAGACAATTATCAGATTTTACTATTTACATGACGTAAAGTCATGATTTTATTAACGACACGGAGGTGAGTCTTATTCTGCACTCTTTATTTCCCTCCGCAGCAAAGAAAAACTTTAACAATGATATGAACACCGGAAACAGTCATTAACATATATCTTCCCTGGCAACCTTTCAGCCAATCATGTTCCACTCGCAATCATAATAGGCGGTATTCCCTTGACAATTTCCTCTTTCTTGTGATCCCGAATTTGTACCGCCATCCAAATGAAAGGAGGATTCCAAATAACGAACGATGTCATCAGTGGAAAAACTTTCAATTTAAGCTTTAAGAGAGAGTAGAATATGGTAATATTCACGTATAAAATTGGATGTATGCATAAATAACGTGTTATACTTTGAGGCAATATCCACTGTAACTAATATTAAGTCAACCTGTACGAGGTGAAAACAAACGTGCATAGTCAAACCGATCACTTTCAGTGAGAAAATCTGAACCAAGCAAACTTACTGTAACTAACTTACCCAGGTGAAACACCATCCAGGGAAGGGTGGGAGGGATAATACTCACCTCCGTGTTGTTAATAAAATCATGACTTTACGTCATGTAAATAGTAAAATCTGGTAATTTTATTAAGACTCAGAGGCTCCTATTATGCTGGTTTAAAGCTGTGATATAACTGTTCCAGCAAAGTGTTTGATCGGTTTGAAGTAGAAGTCATGGAATGTGGATTCCAAAGACCAATTGGCAGCTCTTCAGATATCCTCCAATTGACATCCGACCGCAGAGGCTTTTGAGGACATGGCTCGACAAACAGAATGTGGAGAGAACACTGAAGTATCTATGCCTGCTAATGTCATCCATTTGACCCATCTGGCCAGAGAGGGGTTTGATATTGGAAAATGTGGTTTGCGGACACAGGTAAATAATTTGAGGTCTTATGGGATTGTGGAGCGGAGCTGTACGGATTTCGTATTTCCGTAAGCATGCCGCTGGGCACAATAGAGGCTTCTGTGGAAAGGCCGGGTACAGTACGGACTTAAGACGTTTTGGTCCTTCTAGAGATATCAAAGAGAACTCCTTCTGGTGTAAAGGATCGAGTGTCTGTATCCAATGCTCGCACATCCGAAACTCTTTTGCACGATAGAAGGCAGAAGAGCATGACTAATTTTGCTGACAGTTGTTTGAGTGATAATGAAGAGTCGTCCAGCCATGACATAAGAAAGCGAAGGACAAGGGAAACATCCCACAGTGTAGAGTAACGAGGGAGCGGTGGACAAGAAAATCGTACTCCACGTAGTAAGCGGCAGACAATGGGGGTCCCATTGATGCCTTGATGTCCCGCGGAAAGCACCAAACGGTAAAGGTTAACCGTGGGGTAGGCTTTCCCTGCTTCAAAAAGTGAGGTCAAAAACTGTAGGATGGCTGTCAAAGCAGATTTATAAGCGTGTCTCATGCCGGGTGCCCATGCATTCTTGAGAAGTCTGAGAGTTGATTGCGGAACGCCTTCGATTGACCATGGTCCCCTGAAATCAACCACGCCATAAGCCTGTGAAGGCCTTGGAGAATTTAAGGGGTGAGGTTGTCCATCCGGATACTGAAGAAGAGAATCGTATGATGGGAGAAGGCAGGGGTAGTCTATCGACATTTCCAGAAGGTGAGGGAACCATGGTTGGGACGGCCATAGGGGAGTCACAATGACCAACGTGCCCTTTTGGCGCCATAGATGTAGGAGGCAACGGGGAATCGTTGCAAACGGAGGGAATAGGTAATTAGTCTCCGTGGCCCAATCCTGAAAGAAGGCATTCATTTCAAGAGCCGAGGGATCCGGTCTCCAACTGTAGAATCGTTGGTAGACTGGGCTAGGAGGAGGATGTCATCTAGATAGATAAGCCGAACAACCTCGACTTTGAAGCTGAGCAATCACGGGTTTCATAACTTTTGGGAAACACCATGGGGCTGATGACAAACCGAACGGGAGGCATGTGAACCTCCATTTCCTTCCTTTCCACGTGAATTGGAGAAAATCTTGGTATTTGTCCAATATAGATATCATGAGGTACGCGTCCTGTAAGTCTAACTTGGCCATCCAATCTTTGGGTTGTAGAAGGTCGGGCAGGCTATGTATGCCTTCCATTTTGAAATGGTGATAGGACACATAGGCGTTCAACTGTTTCAAATTTATGACTGGCCTCGTTTCTCCACCTTTCTTGTGTACCAGAAAGAGGTTGCTGACGTACCCCGGAGTTTTGAATGGGATCTCTGTGAGGGCTTGTTTGCGAATCAGATTGTGAATCTCCTTGGATACGAGGATAGCATCGTGTTGGGGAAAAAACAATCTCTCTGGGTAGGGAGAGTTGAATCGGATGTGATACAAAATCTATGCAGTTCTCTGTTACAGCTTGCAGGACCCAAGCATCTGATGTCAGATGCGACCACAAATGGGAAAAATGTCTGAGTCTGCCCCCCACAACCTGAAGGGGAATAGTAGACACTTACCATAAGGTTGTCGTCCAGAGGGAGCTCCTCAGATGCTCTTAGCGACCCAAAGTCTGCCTCTTTGGGGGAAGAAAGCTGGTGTGGCCCTCTGTTCTTGGAATCCTGCTCTTCAAGTATAGGAACCTCTGTTCTGTCTGTATGAACCTCTCTGAATACGGCCGTACAGACGGCCCCGGCAAAAACCTTTTGGTGGAATATCTTGCGCATGTTATTCTGCGCCTTATCTAGGGCCGTAAAGGTATGCACAAAATACCCCAATTCCTTTACAATAGAATCACCAAGTAAAAGCCCTTTAGCCTGGGCACCCGGCTCATTAAGCGCTAGATTGACTAGCTTAGGCTCGATTTTGAGCAGAATAGATTTGCGGCATTCTGTAGCCAACGCCGAATTTATGTTCCCAACCAGGCAAATGATCCTTTGGATCCATCCACGGATGACATCCCTGTCCATGTCCCGTTCGTCTTCGACCGCCTTAAATATTTTTGCCACGGGGCCCAATATTTTCAAAGTCTTGTCTTGGCAATTAGTCATGAAAAGCAATATAAATGATAAAACTTGCGAACGGCAAAGAGACGAACTGTAGGATTGAATGCACAGTTTGTCTAAAAAAACACGCCAACGGTAAAATGTATGCGAACGCGCGCCGTAGAGTGAAATTGATAAATGATAGGAAATTGACGAACGGCACTACTGCTCAAATCTAGGAGCAGGTAGACCGTTACATCAGTTAAAAAAAAAAAAAAAAAGGCGCAAAATTGCCACAAGGCTAATAAATGCAAACAAAACGTTAGAAGGGTAAAAATAATAACTTAATAAATTCTCCTTCCGGTGTCCAACCAAAGCAAAATTACAGAATATGAAAGCAGTTTATATGCAGTAACGAATAAAGCAAGTCAAGAGTTAAAGCAATGTGAATGGAAAGAAAACAACAATATTAAATAAACGTAATCGGAGTAATAATACTGTAATAATAATTGTAAAATAACAATGGCAGTAATACTAGCATAATATCCCTAAACACCTGCTGGCTTTTGTTTGTAACACTGCCCTGATTTTGGTGGCTTATGATTTACAATCTAGGCTTGATACTAGACATAGAAGCAGTGTAACTATTACTCTCTGCTAACTTTGTTTTTGTTTTGTTTTTTTAACAAGTATACCCACATTCTTTGCTGTTCACTTTCTTTTCTCTCCTAATCCTCTTCATGTAGCATTTATTAACATCCATCTAGCATCGACCTCTGATGTTCTTGATATTTTTTTTTTTTTTTTTTGCTTGGTATTCCATTTTTGTACAGGGCACTTTAACATTACTCATATAAACCTTCTGTGACGAAGTGCCCTTCGCCACTTGTGCCTAGAGAGGACTAATTACCAGCCTCCTGCCCTGCGACTATGGCCCCTGGGAGATTTTGCCCTTTAAATACGTTATTTGGGCATATTGGATTTTATTAGACTGGTTCTGGCCCTTTAAATGCTCTGACAAAGGATCTGCAGTTTTGCTATGCACTTCGGATGCAGAGTGTGAAGAAAACCCCTGTTTTATGGACTTAGTTTGACTGTTTTATTCCCCTCTCCCTTCTTAGAACACCAGTTTAAACCCTTAATAACTGTCATATTTGCAAACTCTGTCTGACCCTTTTAACTGTCAGTTTGTTTTCCTCTGAGGAGGAGTTGTTTTGCTGCATGAGTGCTGTTGATTTTGTGTGCTCATTAAACAGACCTGCTTGACCCTTTCTTGAAGCCTTGGCTCATGCTTGGGGGATGGGATAAGTCTGCAGTGCTGATGGTGTTGGTTGGAGTCCTCGGCAAGCACTAAGAGCATCGATTGGCAGAGGTACTCTGTCGGAGTGCCAGCGGGTCCGTCACACATTCCAAATTTCTCTTTCATTAACTGACAATAATTCCTAACTTTCGCTGGCAGTTTAACCCCTTAAGGACACATGACATGTCATGATTCCCTTTTATTCCAGAAATTTGGTCCTTAAGGTGTTAAAGGTCTCCAAAACCTTGACCTCGGCAGACTCCGGTACATCCTATTAATTCCTCTCACTTACTCTCTTGACATAATCGGTATATAGCTGATAGTAGTATTGTTTTCATGAAGTATCATCCACCAATTCACCATAAAATAGTAAATGAAATCGCTTTAGAGTATAGTTGCTAAATAAAATGTTATGGTTGATTATATATTGTATATGTATTTTGTATAGATTATATATTCCAATGTCAAAAGTAAGCAGAACAAAACAATTAAGATATACCGTATGGAAATCATGAGTGCTAAGGGAGTATAGTGATATGATCTCATAAACTGTCATCTTCAAGTTCATCTGATAACGGTCACGCTGTTTTCTTTTATGCAACATTCCTGTTTTTTTTGGGGGGGGGTTTAAGTACTAGTCATTTTTAAATTACTTTATAAACCCTGAATGCTTTGAGGTTTGTGGAGGGGAGCTGTTTTACATCTGTGGTGGCTGCCTGATCTAGTAACACTGGCATATTGGCATAACTCTGGACAATATGAAAGTAACCACACTTCCCTGGATTTAAATATGTCTAAAAATCTTCGATATTTAACAAATGTTTGAAAAATTAAATGTAGAAATCCTTGCTTCTGTTTTGTGGGGTTGAGCACATCCCTATTTCCTCCCTGTCATTCATTGTTAGAGGTTTGTTTTGGTTTTACTATTTATAAAATAAACTGTCTGCATCACAAAATCAGCCTTGAGAAAGAGGTCCGATCATAACCCTGTACAAATATCAGTGAGATCTCTGCTAACCTGGCCCAGAAAATGGACTTGGAAATTGAATGAAATCCTGCTTGCCAATGTAGGTGTGTAGTGGAGCTCCCAGTACCCCGGCTGGGTATCTCCGCCAAGGATCGCTTCCCAGCTGGAACCAGGGACAACCTCAGTGCTTCAGCCCAGTGCTTCAGCTGTGTTTTGACTGGGGTCCTCCTGGAGTCTTTGCCTCCTGGAACAGGACGACACACAATCCTGGGAGCTTTAGTCCTTACAAGGACTTTTCCCCGCTGAATCCTCCACGATCTGGAACCCGATGCTGAGTAGTGAATAGCCCTTTCCCCTCACAGTAACTAGACAACATATACTTCAGGTAGTATAACTGATTTTAATGTGCCAAACTTGGCCTTTTATGCACAGACCCCAGCAGGGGGTCTCCAAACCATACAATGCAAGCCCCTCCCAGGAATCTCTGGGCCCTGGAGTTAATTGAGTTAAAGACCGGTAAGCTAATTATCTCCCGAACACTAAAACATGAAAGTACCCCAAAACCTATAATAACCCCATATGTCATTCATTCCTTGATCTGGGTGCCTAAGTTGTCCAAATAGTGCTCAGATCCATGCAGTGTAGGAGAAATGCCACCAGGGCAAAGTTCTGACCGCCGCACACATGGACCTAGCCCAAAATAGTTCCAGGATGAAATACAGGGTGTTCCTATTGGTCTCAGGCACCTTCCCTAATAAAAAGCGCTCTCCTGGCAGGTCAAAAAAGTGATTCAAAACCTTGGACCAAGTTGTCCAGGAAGCGCAAGGTCACCTCATGCCAAACACCGTTCCATAACATTCGTGGCGAAGTACTGCTGAGGTGACCGGGAACCGCGAAGTCCTTATGCCAAAATTAGCTCCATAACAGTTGCAGCTTAGTAGCGCTGAGGACCATTCGTGGATTTGTTCATGCGAACGGCCGCCAGGGAGCTAGCGTTTGGTTCCATTCGAATGAAGGGAAAGTGCCGAACCAGGGGCACAGAAAGAAAGCTGCTAGTGGTGGCTGGGCAGGGTAACACCCGAACAGAGTCTCAAACTTGGACCATATTCAGTGGGCAGGAGGCCAGCTTCACACACACCTCCATGAGTTTGTGGCAAAAGTGAGGAAAAGAGTGTTTGTTACAAGGTGTTGTTTCCCAGTTGACTCGAAGTATAAATACTTACCTTGAGGAAAATAGATTTACAAAACAACTGTACTGTTAACTGACAAGTGAAATGTTCGCTCACGCCTTTGGTTATATGACATTATTTATTCTTCATAATTATTATAAATTTGTTCAGACAATGAATAATTGTTAACTAAATAACAAACACTATGATCACGGAATAATGATATTTTGTGCTACATCTCACTTATGCTTCCTGTGTTTTGTTTAGTGAAACATTTGAAAATATTTAATAAAACCTAGATTAAAAAAAACAAACAACCATACTAACAATATCATAGTCCGCGATCTGGGTGGTCTGTTTTTATCACAACAGGTAGTTTTAGGTAACAATGTAAGGAGGTAAAACACCCTGATATGACACAATGAGCTTTTGGGGGCAAGTCCACAGTTTCCAACAATATATTACAGAAAAAGTTGTACGTACATGGCATAGCCATCCAGTTAGAGAGGTAAGCCTCATATATTAAAATACATTTTTTTTTTTTTTTTTTAAACTGCATGCCTTGTGAATAAAGCATTCTGAAATTAAACACCTAGACATGTCCTATGGATTAACACTGGGTTTGATTGAATCTGTACTTTAGCAATCTGCCTCCTTACTCCCTTTGGGATCTAGTCTGCTCGCAGTTGAAGTCCTAGACTGGATAAGCAAAGGCTTCTATTCCATTTCACTCCATCACTGTGCTGCCTCCCTCCTCACCTGTCACATCACTCCCCCACCCACTCTCTGCTTCCCTTGCATCCTCATTCTCTCCTCCCAGCTGCTTCCTCTTAACATTTGAGCCTGTGCTGTCGCCTGCTGCCTGCCTCCATCTTTGTAAGTCATCTTGCTTTTATTTATATATTTTTTTTTGGGAGTAGAAGATACTATATCTCTGAGAAGATGCTTGGGTACCAGTTAAAAGCAACACACAATTCAGAATCCTCTCTATAGAATGTGATGTCATGAAATGTGATTGATTTTTTTTTTTTTTTCTGATCTAAATAATTGCCTGGAAATTCTAAACAGGATTGATTATAGATTTAACCATCTACATAACTGTAAACTGCTTAATGAAAGTATTTTCCTTCACACAGGCAAGCAGAACCCTAAGCAAGCAAATATGGTGACCTAATTTTATGAAATGGATGCAGGAACAAAAATGTTATGTGGGGAGAGAGTCAGTCATTTGAACCTAAATGGTTAGCAATTTATTATTTAATCTCTGTAAGGATTGATACTTCTAAAGGGTTAATTGAAAGTGACAATCTTCTATTGGCCAATTTATGCGTGTCACATCCCACTGTGATCCATAGAATAAATTAATTTCTAAGGAACTGTTATATTGGTGATTCTGTATGGTGCCCTCTAGTGGCAAGCAGATTACACTGCTACGTATGCAACTGTAACATTATTGTTGCAAGTGTAGATTTAGTTTAAAGATTAAAGAAATCATAATTCTTTCACACATAATTTTGACAGTCCATTTTAAACCTATGTAGAAAAGGGGCTGTTTTAAAAACCATATATTAGAATATAGTTGTATAATTGGTTACTAATTTCATGCAAATATTTAATTTTTTTATCCATTTGACAAAAACCTATAGAAATTGTTGAATCACTTTGTTGATATTAATATTATGTTATTATTTATATAGCGCCAACAAATTCCACAGCGCTTTACAGTGGGTGGACGAACAGACATGTAGTTGTAACCAGAAAAGTTGGACACACAGGAACAGAGGGGTTGAAGGCCCTGCTCAGTGAGCTTATATGCTAGAGGGAGTGGGGTAAAGTGACAAAAAAGGTAAGGATAGTACTAGACTAATGACAGTTGCAAGAGAGGAATCAGGCAGGAGCTATTAACAGTTTAATTGATATGCTTTTATGAAGAAGTGGGTTTTTAATTATTTTTTGAAGGAGTGGAGACTGGGTGAGCATCCAACGGAGGAGGGAAGTGAGTTCCACCTGAACGGTGAAGCCCTCGAAGTCTTGTAGGCGAGCATTAGAGGTGGGAGTACGGGCAGAAGATAGACGTAAGTCTTCAGCAGATCGTAAGGGCCTAGACGGAACATACGTGTGTATTAAGGAGGATAGATAAGTGGGAGCAGCATTATGTAGATATTTGAAAGCAAGAAGAAGAATTTTAAATTAAGCCCTATATCTTACAGGAAGCCAAAGTAGGGACTGACAGAGGGGTGAGGTGTGGGAGGTGCGGGCGGACAGGAAGATGAGCCTTGCCTCATTATGGAATGTAACAGTACTAGTTGGGAGCACATAAGACTACTGAGAAGCGGATTGCAGTAGTCAAGGCAAGAGAGGACCGTGGAATGGACCAGAACCTTAGTCGCATCTGGCGTTAAGTAGGGTCGGATGCATGCAATTTTTTTTTTAGATGGAAGCTGCAGGATTTGGCAATATACTAAACATGAGGCGTGAAAGGGAGGTTAGAGTCAAAGAGAACACGTAGACAGCAAGCCTGCGTGCTAGAGCTGATGGTCGCTCCGTTGACTTGGAGGGAGACAGACACAGGAGTAGCAACACTTGAGGGAGGAGAGACCAGAATTTCAGTTTAGGGAGGCCAACCAGTTAGAAATATATGTTAGAAATATTATGATCTGCCTCTGCCTACCTAGAGACAAACTTGTTTTTCATTTTTCAGGAAAAAATGGGCAACAATGCTGCCATGACGCGAAGTTTTCCCCTATTCCTACTTCTGGTCTACAGTTTGACTCCATCTTGGGGTCATAGCCCTCGGACATCGGACCATGTGTCGGAGGCGCAGATCCAACATCTTTTCCACAAGGTGATGGAGGAACTTGGCATCGCCCGGCCCAGGATGGAGTATACTGCTCACCAGGCTATGAATCTTGTGGGTCCCCAGAGTATTGAAGGTACTTCTTTACAATACTATAATATCCTCTTGCAGCCCTAACAATGCACTCCCCTTGTAAAGATGGAATCTATTCCACTACAAATACATGCTTCTAGAATAGAAGCATCCACGACTAATTAAACAAGCACCTGAATGCCCAAAGTGATACTTTTAGATTTTTCATCATCTCTCAAGACCTGCAAGCTCAGGATCGACTAATTATCGGTCTGGCCGATATTCTGTATTTTCAGAAATATTCAGCAATATCGTTATCAGCCAATAAAGATACCGATATTGGCGATAATGCAGACCAGGGCCGCCACGGCACAAACACACACGCTCTGCATTCACTATACACACTACACACACACACACTGCATTCACTGTACACACACTACACTGCATCCACTACACACTCACATATTCTTGAAAACATAAACAATTCTGACAGGCATGTATATTTTGTGCATTTACTTTAATAAAAAAATTTTTGCAAAAAAACAAATCAACAATATACATTTTCAGTTAACAGTAGATTTGTGTAGAAATAGTAAATTTTTTTAAAACTGTAAATGTACAGAATATTGGTATCGGTACATTATCGGCCTGAAAGTTCTCAGAGTATCTGTATCGGCTCTAAAAAAAAATAATCTATCGGTCGATCCCTACTGCAAGACATCCTGGAGAGCCGGGCCGAGGCTATCTTTCCAAAAATGCAGGTCACTATTTGTATCCTGACCACAATCTGTGAGAAATTCCCCTGACTGATGTTTTTCATTTTTCCTTTTTGTGTTATTCCTGTCTCTTACTACTCAGTAGTAGCCTCTTCTTACATAATAACTTGATAAAAAGGGAGACGATATTACAGTTTCAAGAGATGTCTGTGCTTTCATATATAATCATAATTTCATTCATTATAAGGATTATTTATTAAAGCAATTGTTTTATGGCGTCCATTTTTGGAATTAATAACCAGACGAACTTGTGATGGAGTTAGAAGTCCAAAAGCTAACGTAATACTAAATATTTAGTCTGTAAGTGGGCACTAGTAGGAGTGGTGGAACTAATGTAGACAGGTGCCTGGTGCCAACATTTTTTTTTTGTGGCCCCCTCTAGTGCAATGCTAGTCAAAGGGTAAATCCCCATCTGTTGTTCATCTCCCACCATGCTACGCCAGCTGGGCATCTATCCTTGCAGGGCTGTATTTGTGAGCAGTGTTTGTATGAATGTAAGCATGTTTTTTGTAGAGTATGAGTGTGTAATTGTGTGTATGTGCTTTTGCTGTTTGAAAGCAGTGGTGTATGTGTGTGTGCATTTGAATGCAAGAGTGTGTTGGCTTTTAAATGCAGGGATGTGTTTCTGTGTTGTGTTGGCATTTAAATGTTGGGATTCAAACAGCCATACTAATACACATACACATGGAGACACACACACATGTCATAAGTTACATATTTTAGGCACCATAATTGTTTCTATGAGTTTTTGGGTCCAGTGGCTGCAGCTGGTGATGGTTGAGACTGATGGAAGTCTGTGGCTGGCTCTGACTCCCCCCCCCCCTCATACTATTCCTTGTCCACCCCACACAGCTCTCTGGAAAGCTGGGAGGAAATGACCTGTACATATTTCGTCCTAGCTCCCCATCTGCAATTTGATAGGAGTGTATGGGGTGGCTCTAAGTGAGTGGGCCTGCCGATGGGCTCCCCAGCTTGGTGAACCCAGTGCAGCCAGTGAAAAAGAAATCCAGGACTTGAACAACTTGTACACCGACCATCCCCATACGTGGAAGCTCAAGGCAGTCAATACGTCACTTTGAAGTTTTTCTTTAACAGGAAGACATTTGTCTCTATCCAATGTGTTTGCTTCTCTTGTTTCCATAGATTTCATTTCAACCCAAACATGTTTCTTCCTCGTGCCATTCTCCACCCTCACATACACTGCCACGCACACACACTATCCCACTCATGATTTCCCATCACTCGCCCTCTTTCCAAATCTGTCTACAATTCTGGAATGTAGTTAACTCATGCACTAAGTGAATAATGAGCAGGATGAAAGATTGCTATTACAAGGGATTACAAATATAAATGTGTTTTCCGACCTTTCAAAGATTGTCTGTCTGATGCTTGTTATGATCAGTCTTTGGTTGGACTCATTTGGACATCTAAGGAAATAATAACAAGCAAATCACCAGTGCCACCTTAAATTACAGATGTATTGTCTGGGTCTGATGACTCATTTTTTTTGTTTTGTGATTTTGATTCATTTTAAATTCCACCCACACAAACACAGTCTATCTTCCTCTCAAGTCCCAAGGTGATTTTCTAAAAGGGACACTTCAGGATTACATTGGTGTACCCATTTTAATGTATTATGGAACGCACAAATAAACTAATAAAAGGATTCAGCTCTGAATCATTCTTTTTTTTGCTGCCTATCTCAAAGGCTTGCAGAGACATATCAGTCTGTCTTAGTCTTCCCTGCTATTGTGTTCTGTAAAAGACCCGTGCTCACCCCCATAAACCCCTGCACAGCACTTTATCCAGAAAAAATGAATACATCTACTTTTCATGCTAAGAGCAGCAACGCAAGCAGCTTCTAATAGTTTGAAAAGTAGCTATATTAATTTATTTTCTTCTTATAGGGTGGGGTTATTGTTAATGACCAAATATGTTCAAGCGCTGAAGGCTCTCAAACAAATAACTAGTTAAAGGGACAATATAGGCATAAAAACAACTTTAGCTTAATGAAGCAGTTTTGGTATATTGGTCATGCCCCAGGAGTCCCACTGTTGAATTCTCTGCCATCTGGGAGTTAAATCACTTTGGTTATACATCCTTAGTCATACCTCTTCCTAGCACATCCTGTAAAGAAAGATCTAAAGTTTAAACTTCCTTTATTGCACATTGTTTAATTTAGAAATATCTCCTGCTCTGTTAATAGCCTTCTAGACCCTGCAGAAGCCTCCTGCGTGTGATTAAAGTTCAATTTACAGAGCAGGAGATAACATTTAAAGCAAGTTAACATCTGATTGAAAATTAGGCCATTTTTTTCATGCAGGCTATGAGAGGCACAGCCAGGGTGGGTGCATGGACAGAAACAAAAGCGATTTAACTCCTAAATGGCAGTGGATTGAGCAGTGAGACTTCAGGGGCATGGTCTACACACCAAAACAGTTTTATTAAACTAAAGTTGTGTTGATGCCTATAGTTTCCCTTTAAGTTTTAACATAAGATTGTTCCAACCAATTATATCACTTTATTAATTCCCCCAAAGGCTTGTTTGTACACTGCAATTATATGATGGGATGAAGACAGAGGTGTATATGTGTGCATGGCTTATTTTCAATTAACCTTTTTTGCTAACAGCCTCTACTACTCCTGTCTTCTTACCCTTATAGCATTATGGTGAATGCTCTAACAGTGATATAATCTGCAACAAATGACACACTTCGGCCTATTACATTTTATATCCATGCTCTCATCTGACACTCAGCAATTCTCTTCTGTTCTATGATATACTAGCCTCGTGCTTCACCAAAATTATAGAAGCCAAAAATAATGTTAGAAAGTATATAAAACCATAAACCACTGCTTGGATCGTTCTTGAAAAAGTAGAGCAGTCATCCCTAAAACCATCTATTAACTGATAATCCTGTAAATTGTGGAACACCCTACCTGCCTTTAGGTGGCACAGGTTAGAAAAGGCAAAAGTGAGAATTCTGGTGTCCCTGTGCACTTTGTGCCAGTCCCTCCCAATTGAGTGAGGTTACGCCTTGTAAATTCCGATTTCTTAATTCAATAAAATACAATATTTGTAGACCTTTTCTACATTGTTCATGCTTGTATCTTTCTTAACATTATTTTATCTCAAGTATTTCATTTTGAGACTAGGCAGGACCACTCTTTGCTAATAAGAGGGATGAGGGAAAGACATATGTTTTAAGTGACGGCATGAAGTGTAGCTTTTATTTACCTTTATTTCACGTGTTGCTGCATATTCCATTAAAGTTCGTTATGAATTCTCTAAGAAACCATGCAATGTACGATTTATTTTTCTTAATCTTCTAGAGAGGTCCTCTATATGGCATTCTTTACAATCTATGGTAAGGGTGGGAGAACTTTAGCACTCCCGTTGTAGAATACTTTACCTTTGCATTATGGAATGTGTAGTCTACAGCATCTGCAGTGCTGAAGGTTTCCAACTCTTGAAATAGGCAATCTGTTGTATATTGTCTTTTTTTGATCATTCTGAATCAAAATGGAAACTTTCTACAATGTTTATGGAAACAAGTATATTATTCTCTGGTCTAAAGACCTCTAATAAAAGAAATATGTTGACATTTAAAAAAAGGAGAAATAGAATTTGGCGTTTAGCCAGGGACATCAAACTCAAGGTGCCTTCTCGAAATGTGGTCTTAATTTTATTGGATTCTGTAGAATGATTCAATATCTTTAGAAATAATTTTAATCCCATAGAATTTGAATTGCTAATATGAAGATCCCCAGAGTATGTAATTCTTTAGTTCTGAAAACTTTCATTTTAGGTATATTTTTTTTTCATGGTACAGTTTACGTAAACTGTTACAATGAACAAGCTGCAGAGTATCTTGGGTTCTTGACTGTCATTCCTCCCCAAAAATTTCTTGTTCTTGAAAATATTTAAGTTTGCCCTTGGGGGTAGATTCATAATACATATCTGTATAAAGGAGAGCCACCTTGATAAAGTAACACTCATATTACTTTGTAAATGTTGCATAAACATAATTATCTATATTGTAATCAGGAACTCTCCTTCTAGAAACCACAACATTCTGTAATAAAGGAATCACGTTATGTAGATTGAAAGCTATGTTTAAACATCATCTGTACAGACTCTGATAAAACCAGCTCTTCGGGCAGAGAATTCCACATCCTGATTGTTCTTACGGTAAAAAAACCTTTCCTTTGGGGGCGGGGCCTGACACTCATGGTGACTGGTTGTGTTTCTTGTGAGCTCCCAGGAACACACTAAGCAAACTTGCTATTTTGACGGAAATATCCAAAACTGGGCACCAAGCTACTTACCCCCAACTACATGTAAAAAGACCCGACCTGCGAATGCTTCTAACAGCCTTTTCAAGCACTCCAGACACCAAGATCCACTGAGGCCTAGTGAGCGCTGAGGAGGGGAGAGGCGGCCGCTCTCCCAGACTGGCGCGATCAAAGTGCTGAGCATGTACCTGGAGCCCTGCTACCCCCCCCCCCTTGGACCGGTGGGGGTTATCCCGGTCCCCACCTTGATGGCTCCCAAACCCCATCGGAGAGCCGCAGCAGAGCCGCAAACACCCGCGAGCAAGGTGGAGCACTACCTAAGATGGCGGACGACACGCGTCTGCTCACTCCTGGAGGGGAGATACCTGACACATACCAGCGCCTGGAGGCAATCTTCGACACCTTTTGGAGGGCGCTGGAGAGCAGGCTGACACCCACGGAGACCATCAAGGCACCTCCTGAACCATCCCGCTACTCCCCGAAGCGCCCTGCTGCACACACCGCGAGCCCAGCATACCGGAGCCAGCGACAACGGCCTAAGCGGCGTAAGGCGGTAAAATTAGCCGGCCGGCAAACCCTGAAGCTCTTTAACCCCAGCACCATGCAGAAGGAAACACGCAGGGATGGTGAGGGGAGTAGAAAGCGACTGCTGCACAAAAATATGAAGAAGTCTCCCCTGCCTGACAGCCTGAGAAGCCAAGCACTCTGGGTCACTACATTCCCTACAAGGGGGATAGGATGACCACCAGGATGGATCCCTGACCCCAGCGCCCACCCAGAATTGGGGCCATATTGGACTTCTGGTTTGCCATACTTGTGTTACCTGATAGCGTTACACTTTGCTTGCTACAACAGGTCCAGAGGGTAATGCAATCTAATTTGCTACCATTCATATAGGGTGCTAGCCAGGGTGTTGGGGCTGTCTGGGGTGGTAAACTCTACTGTACCCCTTACCTTACCATGACTATCTACACATAGTACCTATCTCTTAGCAGTAAGGGGATATGTCATACATTTGTTACTTACTTTATTTTACTACTCTTATGTTTCACCAACGTTATTGCTACTATATACTATAAAATTGTGCATTGCCTAGCGATTACCCTACTTGTTACTTATGTTAAGCAGCTCGAGGAATGCCTTTGGGGTACCTCAAGCCAGTCTGTATCCATTATATGCACTGCAAAAATTAAAAATAAAAAATAAAATAAAAACCTTTCCTTTGCCTTGGACTAAATCTCCTTTCTTTCAGTCTAAATGAGTGACCTTGTGTCATTAGATTAAACTCCAGGGTAATAACTTATATTGTAGAACCACAAGACCTTGACTTTTTTTCCCCCTTTGCTTCTTCATATTTGGGGAAGTTTTTTGTTTCCGAATTGTCCATTTTAAAACTGCTTTTATTGATTTTAAATATATATATATATATAATTTAGGGAACTTACTGAAGGGTAAGCTATTGAATTCCGCTAAGCTTTTATCCTTTCACAGTGTTTTATATTCTTTATTTGTGCTTAAATGCATTTGCTTGGGCTAAAAAGGGTAATCCAGATGTGGACTATGTGCTCACTGTGTCTAGGGGGAATATCAGCTAAACCTCACAGACGAGGCTCAGATAAGACTGAAACGATAGTACATGCAGAGGGAACTTGACGTAATTTTGGATTTGGACTGCCCTTATTGGTGGGATCAGTCTGATGTGCAAATAATATAGATTATTTTTGTAATGGCACAAGTAAGCAAAAAAAATTAAAATATATATATATATTTTATTTTTTAATTTTTAAGATTTTATTGGTCAGTGTGCTTGAACTAAAACAAGTGCAGAGTATGCAGAAATTCACAGTTAAACTGTTTTTTCAGTATTTACATTTGAAAGTAGACCTAGAACATGGAGATAAATAAGGACTGCAAAGTGCACAATCCAATTACACAGCGAATTGTACAAGTGAAGCGCTTTTACTTTTTCAAAGGTGGTGCCACGTTTCGGTAAACCTTACTCTCATAGGTGTAAAAAGGTGCTTGCGCAGGCATCAGTCAGGTCAGGTCCTAGCCAAATGCCTAGCCAGTGTCAGGGGTGTTAGCAAAAATATTTTTGATACTAACTGAGCAACATGCTAGTGAGTTTCTTTAAACTTTTGTACGTTATCAGAGTTCTCATATTCTTTATTTAAATTTTTATTTTTTTACAAGCTTGATTTTAACCTCTCTTTATCATTTTTGTTATTAAATGTCGATAGGGGAAAATGTGTCATATTATCCTTGGGTTTATGTGTTGGATGGGACTCAAACATGTACTACAAACATCGTTTGCAAGTGCAAGTAATCAAGTACCAATGTGTGTGTGTGTTTTCTGCATTGGATTAAATCTTCAAATTCTACAGGAACAAAACAATATCTGATTTTGTCCATCTTCACAACTCAAATCTACCAACACCACTTGAGATCAAGACCTTTGAAATATGTATTAAACATTGCTAAATATAACCTTTTATCCACCCTCTGTAACATAATAAATATCTTGCACTTTTCAGCCTTTATAAACCTCAAAACGTCTGTCCACTGACCCGTGTTTTAGTTTGCACCTTACTGACCGTGTAAGTTTCTGATTTGGGTATCTGGGTTTTAGTTGTTGGTTTGGACTTTTGTTACTCTTGGATAATCTTTGTAGCCGTCATTTGTCTGTTCGTGTTCGCATATTTTGGTAACTGTGTAACTTCGTGCTTTTTGTTGTTCTGCTGTGATTTTCTGATCTTTGCTTGGGTACCGAATACTATACCGATTGCTCATGAAATAGGCCGTCAGATACTATAGTATTCAGCCTACATTAATCCAGATTGACAATCACTGTTTTGCCTTCTGTATTTGTCTTTACATGCCCAATTAAAACCAGTAGGTTCCCATTCCTATTCCCATAAAAGCAGACTCCACTTATGAGAGCGTAACACAATGTGACAAGGTTTAAGTAAGAACTTGTAGGAGTAGCTCATATACACGATTCCAGGAAACAAGGTGACCTTGACTTAACTCCAAAGAATCCTGTGCGTGAGGAGACCCTCCTTCTGTTATCTCCTGGGGTCTGCAAGTCATTGTAGACATGGGAGAGGGATGTTATATACACACGCCCCCACTCTTCACATGACAGTGTTTTGATGAAATGCATTGGAAAAGGAATCCGTCTGCTTTGTATTACTCAACAGCACGCAGTTGAGGCATTTACATATGATCAACTAGGATATCTCCATTAAGTGTTATCACATGCATAACACAGGCTGCAATGCCAGGATTTGTCCACAAGGTTGCGATCATGCTATTGAAGTGACTGGCATTACAACAAAGATAACTCCTATGAGTCTGAAAAGTTAAATCCTCCTGCAACAGAGACTTATTTCACAAAAATATCAATAGACCAGACACATAGACATGATTATTCCACAATAACTATTCTGAATGAGAGCGTGAATTAGAAGTTTATCTAAACTGCCCATTTCACATCTAAAACCATATATTTATTATTTATTTTTTCTATAACGCTCAAGGTAACAGTTTCTCTAACCCAGGTTTTCTTGTACTCTTCCATTGTATGTTGTTGCCTGCTGTGCAAACTTTGTCAATATTGCAACCTAAAGTCCATCTTATCCTGTTTGTACTAGTATTATTTTAGAATTTTAGAGGTCTGCAGTTTCTTTCATTAAATGTATAGATACAATCTTGGAAGCTTGGTTCCTACACAGATAACTCATGCAATAGCCAGTTGACCTTAAAACCATGGGTATCAACTTGTTGCCAGCTTGTTGCCATGACCAAAGTACGTGGGAAACATGGCTTTGGTGCCAGTTGACCGCTAGGGTTTCCCATTCACTACCACAGCCCCCCTCTAGGGATGGCTTTGAGTAGAAATCTTGTAGCCAAGCTTACTGGTCACTGGTTGTCCTTGATACAATTCTGGCCTGGCTATCACATAAACCCCTGACAGTGCTGTCATCTGGTATACAGTTTCATCCCATCATTGGTTGCAATCAAATTCAGGCTTTGACCATTGGTCCACATATAAACTATGGTCTTAATGTAATACGCTTTACAAACCATTCAAAATTTGTAGAAAACTTTCCAAGTGATTTAGCTACAAAAATTCCCATAGACTTTAATGGTGACTTCTGTAGATTAAGAGGAGCCTATAGTGATGAACTGTTTTGTTATCTTGACACAAACAAGACTATCATACTTTCGATTAATTGATGATTTGGTTTACAAAGGAAAATTCTTGTGTCTGTATATACAGAGCCAGTGGACAATGGGACAAAGGCCATTCATTGTGTTAGTTAATATACCGGTACTTGCATTACCCAGGAGAAAAACCACCCCATAACTCCACTATTCCATATATACTGATATTTATCCATTGTTCAATCCACTGTGCCTATGTGTCTGTTAGAAATAAGTTCATTATGATGATTCATAGTCAGTTTTAACTTTTAGCAAAAGCTGGCATTTCCTTGACCGTACCGTCTGTTATGTGACATTTTCAGGAAGTGGAGGAGAGGTAGGTATGATTATACCCTCATTCAATGTATAATTAATGTAAATAGACCACTCCACCTCTTACCTGCTACCAGCAGTCCCCCACCAGCCCCATTTTCCGACACATTCTCATTTTATTAATTCAGTCACTCTTCCTACCTCCAGTACAGTTCTCTCTTCCTTTCACATTTTGGGTCTCCAAGGGCTAGATATTGTAGTGGTATAGGCTACACTAAGTGATCCGTTCTAGTACAGCTATATCCTTATATCCAGAGTTTTGATAGTCACTGCTGAGTATGGAGACAGAGGGAGAAGAACCAGTGACAGCAACCAAGAGTAGGGATCGACCAATATTGATTTTTTAGAGCCGATACAGATAATCTGTGAACTTTCAGGCTGATAACAGATAAAAAAACATTTCTACACATCTGCAGTTAGCTGAACATGTTTATTGTTAATGTTTAGGGTTTTTTGTAAATCTTTTTTTTTCAGAACAATGATGATACATACATTGTACAGACATTTGACGAGGCATCATAGTTCGCAGCTTCAGATGTTCAAAGGGGAGGGTTTCAGGACTGAGTGGTACATAGTACATCTTTGTTAGCAGTATCGTACCTGGTTGTATATAACATTATTTATTTATGCATAGAGTGACAGGTATATCGTGTCAGGTCCTTTAGGAGGCTTATGCTGGCCTGGTGTGTGCAATGGGATGGACCCGTGGTAGTAATATAGTGATCTCCTCACTTGTCTATGAACGGGTTGTCTCGCCAGTCAGGGCCATGTTTCAGTTAGGTGTAGTAACTTTACCTTGGTCCTGAGTTTTGGTAAATCTTTCTTTTTGATTGTTAAATTGTATTATATAAACAAGTTAACCCATTGGCCATTATGCAGAAAACAGTGTCCCCTCTCCACTGCTCTGTATGACACAGATGAAGTCCACTCCTCATTTTACTTGTATTTCTCCCAGCATCATCATCTCCCCCTCTGTATTTCCACCTCAGTCCCAACGAGCCTGGTATTGCCACGTAGAGCATTGCCGTGGTAACCCGCGGCAACGTTTTGACGGCCAGGGTCTCGCGAATTGCGAGACTTAGAGGAGCTGTAGATAGCATGCGCTGGGCCGCCGCTGCTTCTTACATTATTGGCAATATCGGTAACAACAGTGGACGATACCGATTTTTGACAGAATATCAACCGATAATATCGGCAGAACTGATACTCAGTCTATCCCTAGCCAAGAGTGTTTGCAGACATGCATTCCATGAAGGGGGTGGACATAAAAATATCAACCAGCTTACAATGAATTAATAACAAGAACCTAATAACAAGTCAAGGATATCTTTCTTGCGGTCATATTGGTCTTTGTATAAATAGGGTATTGCATCATTGTTCAAGCTCAAAAACTCAATTTTTGAGAGGCAATGGAGGTGAGAATCTTCTCTGCCTGCTGCACTTCATAACATCCTATTAATGTGCAACAATGTTTAAAGATGTTGAATGGAGAATGTGACTGGTGTTTTATTTTGCCCTAGTGTTCATTTTACCACTCTCTACTTAGTTTAGCAATTTGTTTGGGGGGAATTCCCATACTGGAATATGAACCACTAGTGAGGGGTTATGACCTCATATTTCTTGGTTATTATACACAATACAAAGTTAATGACTTTTGGCATATGCGCACTTGTCTCACATGCGCATCAGATCGACAATACTTTTCTATTATGACCACTGTATATGATTGGACCATAACCGGAGGAGGCCATGCCTCCTCGATGATATCACAAGAGGTGGAGATGTGAGCAATGCCGAGGGAGCCTCGGCAGTGGAACAAGGGGAGTATAACTTTATTTTTATTAGAAAAGGGAGACTTGAAGACAACTAGTGATAGGGGCACCATAGTGTTAGGAATACAGGTTTTGCACATGCAAACGCTTCCAGACTTTGCAAAACACCAAACTGCCAAAAAGGTTAAATTAAATATTCAAAACTAGTCTTATATACATTTACTATATTATACACTTTATTAGATTGTGCTATTAGCTTCAATAGCTTTTTATATATCCACTGATATAGAACTAGGGCAACAGAGAACTTGTATTTATGAGATTTCAAAAAATATATAATTTTAGGATTACACTTACTGATATTGCTCTATTAGTCATTATACTTGCAATGATTACCAACATGTATATTGGTCTTGTCTGTCATGGAACATGCAGATCTTGTGGTCTTCAATTACTCCTTGGGTGATCCCATAAAGACACACTGAAATATACGGTCAGTCTCAATGAGGCGTACTGCTTGTTTATCATACCTTGTGTTACTTAATGGTAATTTGCCCTTCCCACCAGTAAAAGCAGACATAGCTCTGTGTGCTACAAATATTGAAACAAAAAGGATATATAAATACCCGTCTCTGAGATCAGATAAAGAACCCAAAGAATTACAGTCCAACACTTAAACTTCCTGAATTATCCCATTTTGTTTGTTCATTGATATTTAAAACAATGCGCTTAAAAATCCGTAAGATCTATGTTCTTCTAAGTCTCGGATCCAGAGTGCTGTAGATAAATTTGTAAAACTAAAATCATCAATGAGTAAACTGTAAACTGTTGGAAAGTTTTATATAAAAAAATTGAATCCTATAAAATTTCAGGATAGGGTGGAGTTGCTCTGGGTTGATTTACAACCATTTTTGAGCAAGTTCATTATGCAATCATACGAATTCTGTATTTAGTCACATTCATTTCTATCTGAGCTACTAAGTGGCAATCTAAGCACCATAACGACTACACAAACACTGCCATAAACACTACCCTGTGATGTTATGGTTATGGTGCTTAGAGTGTCCCATCAGGTTTTATTAGTGATCATTAAGATACATTACTTTACCCATGTGTCCAATAAAGTATGTAATCATCCCGCAGCACCGAATGCTAATTTAAAATATTGATAAACACATTATTATACATTAAGACTAGATTTGTATTTAAATTTTATTCTGTTCATTTTTTTTATTTATTTTTTTAAAGTAAACTAGGCAGTCCTAGTTAGGAAGTTGTAGCCCACCAGCACATCATTAAGCATCACAATTAGACTTCCACACTGAAGACTATACTCTAGCCAACAACTGTACCCATAATATTAGAAATAACAATGGCGACCATTAATGCGCACTATTCCTGCAGTCATTTCACTAGTAGAGGTGGGCACGGTGGTACAACCGTTTTGTAAACCAGGCATCAAATACACGTCCAATATAAACCCTTGCGCTTGCGTTTTGATTTTTTGCCTGTACCTTGGGTATCTTTGGTCACTGCTTTCACCAACCTTGGACCTACTGGTAAACTAGAAAATGGTCAGTTGAGTTGTGGCAGCTGACATTTAATGTGGATAAGTGCAAGATAATGCATCTTGGATGTAAAAACCCAAGGGCAGACTACAGAATAGTTGATAGAGTCCTAACCTCAACATCTGAGGAAAGGGATTTAGGGGTAATTATTTCTGATGACTTAAAGGTAGGCAGACAATGTAATAGAGCAGCAGGAAATGCTAGCAGAATGCTTGGTTGTATAGGGAAAGGTATTAGCAGTAGAAAGAGGGAAGTGCTAATGCCATTGTACAGAACACTGGTGAGACCTCACTTGGAGTATTGTACACAGTACTGGAGACCATATCTTCAGAAGGATATTGATACCTTAGAGAGGGTTCAGAGAAGGGCTACTAAACTGGTTACAAGGAAAGATTAAAGGATCTTAACATGTATACAGGGCCGGACTGGGAATTAAAAGCAGCCCTGAAAAAAAAATATTTACCAGCCCCATAATGCGTCGCCCCAGCATAATGCGCAGATACAGAGTTAGAACAGATAACTTAAAATTTAAAAGTACTTCAACGTAAAAAAGCGCACTCATTGGCTTCAAAATAAACAAAAGTGCAGATTTATTTTAAGCAGATGTGCCTTTGCATGTAATCAATGTTTCAGTTCAACTACCTTGACATATTAAGGAAAGCTTGTTAATTTGACTGAAATGGTGAATGTATGTAGGGCACAACTGTAAAAAAAATGTTTATTTTGAAGTCCTGTGGGTGTGCTCTTCACTTTAAATATGTTATTGTGCTGGAGTTTGCACCTAGCAACAAGACTGGGCCAATATCTGCTCATTACATAAGGTACATATTAATGAAATTTCTCTGTGCATTTTGCATGTATAAATGTACATTAATATGTGTAAATATAATATACCAGTGGCGGATCCAGAGCCTGAGCCCGGGAGGGGAACTTGTCGATTATTTAAAGAAATATTCCATGCACAATAACCACTACTCCTCTGTGTAGAGGTTATGGTGCCAGGAGCGTCGGCACCCCCTCCCAGAGTAAGTAGTCAAACCGTTTAAGAACAGTTTGACAACTTACCTGGAGTCTGCTGGGATATGGGGCTGTAGTAGGGTATAGGAGCAGTGGTGCAATGTGTGTGAAAGGTTCAGTGTATGGGTGGGCAGTGTGTGAATGTGTATGGTGTGTGTGTGTGTGGGGGGGCAGTGTGTGTATGGGGCTAGAGTTCACTCCTACTATTGCGACCACCAGGAAGTGGTGAGAGTGAACTGTAGCCCGTAGCTCCAGGGCTAGAGTTCACCCTTGTGAGAGCCGGAGCGTTGCCCCGGGTCCTCTCTTCCTCCCCTGCCGGCTGCCTGCACGGTGCCTGTGGAACGGGGAGGGAGATCGGCCGGCAGGGGAATGCCTCGGGGGGTGGGGAGGATATATACTGCCCCTGTGTGTGTCTCTTTATCTCAAGCCCCTCTGTGTGCCTTTTTGTGTCCCCCGGTCACTCTGTATGTTTCTTTCTCCCCCTCACTGCTCCTCTGTGTCAATGTCTCCCCTCCCCTTCCCAGTCTCTCTCTTCCCCCTCTGCCTCTTTCTTCCCCTCCCCATGTGTGTCTCTCTCTTTTTCTCCCTCTTTGTCTCTCTCTTCCCCCTCTGCCTCTTTCATCCCTTTCCCTGTGTCTCTTCCTCCCCATCTCTCTCCCTCCCCCCTTTCCCTGTGTCTCTTCCTCCCCATCTCTCTCCCTCCCCCCTTTCCCTGTGTCTCTCCCCATCTCACTCCCTCCCCCCTTTCCCTGTGTGTCTCCCCATTTCTCTCCCTCCCCCTTTCCTCTCTCCCCATCTCTCTCCTCCCCTCTTCCCGTGTCTCTTCCCATCTCTCTCCTCCCCTTTCCCCATGTCTCTTCCCATCTCTCTCCCTCCTTTCCTGTGTCTCTCCTCTCCCCATCTCTCTCCCTCCTCCGCTTTTCCTGTATCTCTCCCATCTCTCTCTCCCCTTTTCCTGTGTCTCTCCCATCTCTCTCCCTCCCCCCTTTCCACTGTGTCTCTCCTCTCTCCCTCCCTCCTTTCCCTGTCTCTCCCATCTCTCTCCCTCCCTCCTTTCCCTGTCTCTCCCATCTCTCTCCCTCCCTCCTTTCCCTGTCTCTCCCATCTCTCTCCCTCCCTCCTTTCCCTGTCTCTCCCATCTCCCTCCCTCCCTCCTTTCCCTGTCTCTCCCATCTCCCTCCCTCCCTCCTTTCCCTGTCTCTCCCATCTCTCTCCCTCCCTCCCTCCTTCCTTTCCCTGTCTCTCCCATCTCCCTCCCTCCCTCCTTTCCCTGTCTCTCCCATCTCTCTCCCTCCCCCCTTTCCCTGTGTCTCTCCCCTCTCCCTATTCCCCTCACCATCTCTCCCTCCCCCTTTCCCTGTTTCTCTCCCTCCCCTTTCCCTGTGTCTCTCCCTTCTCCCCCCTCACCATCTCTCCCTCCCCTTTCCCTGTGTCTCTCCCTTCTCCCCCCTCACCATCTCTCCCTTCCCCCTTTCCCTGTGTCTCTCCCCACTCCCTCCCT
>OW240924.1:71033606-71076106 GCA_933207985.1 Pelobates cultripes
CCCCTTTCCTGTGTCTCTCCTCTCTCTCCTCCCCTTTCCTGTGTCTCTCCTCTCTCTCCCCCCTTTCCCTATGTCTCTCCCTATCTCTCTCCCTCCCCCTTTCCCTGTGTCTCTCCTCTCTCTCCCTTCCCCCTTTCCCTGTGTCTCTCCCCTCTCCCAATTTCTCTCCTTCCCCCTCCCCCCATTTACCTAGAGAAGTCAGGGGCCGCCAGACTGGAGCGGCAGCTTCCCCGGTCCGGCCCTGCTCCTATCACTGCTGTGGCTGCTGATGGCTCATAGAGGAGGAGCCTGTCTCTGTACCATGCTCCCTCGCGAGGGAGCATGGTACAGAGACAGGCTCCTCCTTCATCCATCAGCAGCCACTGACAAGAGCAGGGCCGGACCGGGGAAGCTGCCGCTCCAGTCTGGTGGCTCCAGCCAGGAACCCGGCCGGCCCCCTCTGAGTGCCACCGGACCGGTATCCCGGTGGGCCAGTCCAGCCCTGCATGTATAGCTTGGAGGAAAGACGAGACGGGGGGATATGGTAGAAACATTTAAATACATAAAGGGAATCGGCACAGTAAATGAGGAGACTATATTTAAAAGAAGAAAAATGACCACAACAAGAGGACATGGTCTTAAATTAGAGGGGCAAAGGTTTAATAATATCCGGAAGTATTACTTTACTGAGAGGGTAGTAGACTGAAGTGGTAGAGGTTAACACAGTGAAGGAGTTTAAGCATGCGTGGGATAGGCATAAGGCTATCCTAACTATAAGATAAAGCCAGTGACTAATGAAAGTATTTAGAAAATTGGGCAGACTAGATGGGCGGAATGGTTCTGATCTGCCGTCACATTTTATATTTCTATGTTACTGACCTTACTTAAGTATTTAACTTAAAAGATAGCTCTCCTTTTCCTCTCAAGACTCTGGTTCCTCAGATGCAACCTAGCATCTTTCCTATCTGCCCCAACATCTCCGATGTATCCCTTGCCAGGGACTCTCCTTTATTTAAAATACTGAAGAATCCACCGGTCAACAATGTGCATTACTTTATCACATTCTGAGAGAGTATTACAGCATCTTTCCTTATATGAAGTTCTTGTGGAGCTCACAGACTCTCATACACACACACACACACACACACACACACACACACACATACGTGTTTGTATTCTTTAAAAATAATTTCCTTCTAAAGACGTAGCCCTCTACAAGTCTGATTTCATCTCTGGCGGATATTCTGGGATTAACCTTCTCACGTGGGACCTCAGTTTGTATGACTTTAAAAATAAAATAAAAAATAAGCTGTCTTCCAGGTATTCCATGGGAATCCTCTCTTTGATAAATGGTCCTTCGCCCTCATAATGTTAAAACATTTGTTCTTTTCCTTCACTTTTGTTTGTACATGAACTCGTGAGATTTATAAAAAGATCAGTAAGGCTTAACACGATTCTAGTTTATATGAGCAGAAGACATTATCACCACTAATGCTCGACCATATTTTTATAAAAGCTCTCTGGCTTTTCTGTACCATTCTATTTCCAGATGCTTTAGTCGGAGAGAGATGTGTTTTCTCAGTGGAAGGAATGCTGTCATTTGGTTAAACTTTAACTAGGTATGTGTTAGCACCCTGGAGCCTGCTAAGTACCTCTGTTTTTTTATGGGCAGTTGACGGTGCCACAGGGTCTGTGATGTGTGTGTGGGGGGGGATCCATGTATCAGAAGTGACACATTGTAAAACAAACTGCTTACAAGTGGCGCGCTGCCTATTGATTCGAGAAGGGCATCTCATTGCTCATAGAAAGAGACTGCTCCTCTTTAGGTCTATTTACTGGAATCTTGACACCTCATCCTGTTTTACTAATCACTGGTTCAGATCATCTGTGTATGTTCTGTCTACCTTCAAAACCATCAGAGAAGAAAGTAACATTTCTTTGTAGGGGCAAATTATTCTTCTGGCCGTCATTAACCCATCCATATTCCAGATCGTAACAAACCCATTCGTCCAATATGAACTTGTGAGAGAAATCCGTTGTGGGGAAGAAATAGCTTGGTAAACAAATAACAATTCGAACCATAAAGTGAATTACATTTAACAAATGTGCTTCAGCGATTCTCCATAATGAACATATTTAGCCGTTCATCTTATGAAACAAAATGGGGGCATTTTTGATCAAAATTTACAAATATTAACTCCGTAGTCTAGCCTGCAGCAACTCAACTAGACATATCATATAGTGTGTATTATTATTTTCATGTTATGATTATGCAAGTTATCTAGTTGGAGGCTTTATCAAATAAATCTTCTGGTCAAGTCTTCTCGTGTTTAAAATATAACCACCCTTGGGGGGTACAGTGAGGGGAAAAAAGTATTTGATCTCCTGCTGATTTTAAATGTTTGTCCACTGACAAAGAAATGATCAGTCTATAATTTTAATGGTAGGTGTATTTTAACAGGGAGAGACAGAACAACAAACAAAAATACAGAAAAACGCATTTCAAAAAAGTTATAAATTGATTTGCATGTCAATGAGTGAAATAAGTATTTGATCCCCTATCAATCAGCAAGATTTCTTGCTCCCAGGTGTCTTTTATAAAGGCAACGAGCTGAGATTAGGAGATTTCTCTTAAAGGGAGTGCTCCTAATCTCAGCTTGTTACCTGTATAAAAGACACCTGTCCACAGAAGCAATCAATCAATCCGATTCCAAACTCTCCACCGTGGCGAAGACCAAAGAGCTTTCAAAGGATGTCAGGGACTAGATTGTAGACCTACACAAGGCTGGAATGGGCTACAAGACAATCTCCAAGCAGCTTGGTGAGAAGGTGACAACAGTTGGTGCGATTATTCGCAAATGTGTTTCTTCAACATCTGTTGTCACCTTCTCACCAAGCTGCTCGGCGATTGTCTTGTAGCCCATTCCAGCCTTGTGTAGGTCTAAAATCTTGTCCCTGACATCCTTGAACAGCTCTTTGGTCTTCACCATGGTGGAGAGTTTGGAATCTGAAAACTGTCAGTCTCCCTTGGTCTGGTGCTCCATGCAAGATCTCACCTCGTGGAGTTTCAATGATAATGAGAATGGTGAGGAATCAGCCCAGAAATACATGGGGGGATCTTGTTAATGATCTCAAGGAAGTTGGGACCATAGTCACCAAGAAAACAATTGGTAACACACTACGCTGTGAAGGACTGAAGTCCTGCAGCGCCCGCAAGGTCTCTCTGCTCAAGAAAGCACATGTACAGACTCGTCTGAAGTTTGCCAATGAGCGTCTGAATGATTCAGAGGAGAACTGGGTGAAAGGTTTGTGATCAGACGAGACCAAAATTGAACTCTTTGGCATCAACTCAACGCGGCGTGTTTGGAGGAGAAGGAATGCTGCCTATGACCCCAAGAACACCATCCCCCACCGTCAAACATGGAGGTGGAAACTTTGGGGGTGTTTTCTGCGAAGGGTACAGGACAACTGCAAATTGACTATGGACGGGGCCATGTACCATCAAATCTTGGGTGAGAACCTCCTTCACTCAGCAAGGGCATTGAAAATGGGTCATGGATGAGTATTCCAGCATGACAATGACCCAAAACACACAGCCAAGGCAACAATGGAGTGGTTAAAGAAGGAGCACATTAAGGTCCTGGAGTGGCCTAGCCAGTCTCCAGACCTTAATCCCATAGAAAATCTGTGAAGGGAGGTGAAGGTTCGAGTTACCAAACAGCCTCGAAACCTTAATGACTTGGAGAGGATCTGCAAAGAAGAGTGGGACAAAATCCCTCCTGAGATGTGTGCAAACCTGGTGGCCACGTCTGACCTCTGTGATTGCCAACAAGGATTTTACTACCAAGTACTACGTCGAAGGGGTCAAATACTTATTTCACTTATTGACATGCAAATCAATTTATAACTTTTTCGACATGCGTTTTTCTGGATTTTCTTTTTGTTATTCTGTCTCTCACTGTTAAAATACACCTTCCATTAAAATTACAGACTGATAATTTCTTTGTCAGTGGGCAAACGTTCAAAATCATGGGTACTTCCCTTACTGAAAGTACCCATTTGTTTTATATATATATATATATATATATATATATATATATATATATATATATATATATATATATATATATATATATATATATATATATATATATATATGTATATATATATATATATAATATATATATATAATATATATATATATATTTAATTTTTTTATTATTCTGTTCATGTACAAGCTGTTTTATAATTATAGTGGGTGGTTATTCATTTAACATAGGAATCAAATAAATTTGAAAAGTAATTCCAAATATTGGGTCGGATTAGAGAAATTCTCCTACTCAGATCTCTTGGCCTAATATTTGAAATTCCTTTGTCTATTCCACCAAAATTCCCTGTTTAACAAATAAACGTCTGCATCTATATCTGAGAAAATGGTAATTTAGAGTACAAGCTCTGTGAGTCCTGTCCCCTCCAGCTTGGGAAATTTTAACATGATCTATGTGGAACTCCCTAAAAGTACAGTATAAAATGAGCATCAAGCATATGATTACACGTCTGTTTTACTTAGGAAGGAACTGTAACAAGTTTTCCTTGACTCTTTGAATGATGAAAGATTGCCTACGTTCTAAACTGCTCGGTTATTAAATATATTTTGAGGTTTATTCACACCAACTTGTGAACTGAGAGATGAATTAGACAATTTAGACTAGAATAGCCAAACTGTGAGCATAAAAGAGATGGAGCTTTTTTTAGTTTTCTGTTCAAACCTAACTGTTTAAATGTTGCTGTTCTGTTTTCATTTCAATATAATTTGGTTTTAGCAAATAAATCCTTAAATGTCTATTTTGTTCCTTGGTTATATTGCATCTCTTTACAAGTCTACATTCATTTTATTTCAGAATGTTTTTTCCCAGTTTACAAGATTGAATAAACAAGAATCATTTAGAAGAACATCCATTCAGGTCTTTATCTTAATTTCTGGGCAAGTCCTGCTTTTACAGGGACGTACATCTGATACCGCCCTACAGAAATAAGACATAGAGGACTGAAAGTTTATTCTGCAGTAAATGTGCTTCGTGACTTGCTTTGGTGAATAAAATAAATTTTCTTGTAATTAACAACTTGCCCAGTGATGAAAATCTATAGACAATGTAAAGTTGCATAAATATTCTTGTCTAAGCTTTCCTTCAAAAGTTATATTGCTAGACAGCCAACTTAAAAACAAAGGTATCTCATTTTGGCCAGTTAGAATGCTAGGAAGGATGCTTAGGGGGGCAGTTGCCATTTAGACTTGAATTTTTGTTTGTTTATTTCCATCACAGGTGGTGCTCATGAAGGTTTGCAGCACTTGGGACCGTACGGTAATATTCCAAATATTGTAGCAGAGCTTACCGGAGACAACATTCCCAAGGACTTCAGAGAAGATAAAGGATATCCAAACCCTCCTAACCCTTGCCCTGTTGGGAAAACAGGTAAATGCATTCCTTGAGTGTTGTTTGCGTGCGGTTTTGTGTATACATGGCTGTAGAAAGATGCAGTTGTGGCCAGGTGGAGAGAATACTACTACTATGGTGTAGGCAGAATATCTAGGCTTTAGGGCTTGATCAGGTGGATTTTTGGGATGTAAAGGAGGCTATGTAAGAAGACAGAAAAAAGTTGTAAGGTGGACCTCAAGTTTCAAACACTGGTGGCGTAGATCTTGCTAGCTGCAAACTCATTCCATATTGGTCAAGGTATTGAGGAGCAGGTTTGGACTTGAGAGAGGTTCTAAAATTGGACTTCAAACGGGACAAACACAGAGGGAATAATTTCCCTGAAGAAGACAATTGCTCAAAATGCGCTGTGTGTGCAGTCATCTGAAAAGACTTTGGTTGAAAGCACCTTATTATGATGTTAGAGTTGGTATGTTTTTATTTGAACACATTTGATGTTCATTCACAATATCTGTATCACTCCTGTGCTGATTTACTTGAGCCAGTAACATACAGTCTCAGAATAATGTGAGTGAGATGTGATTAAGTGTAAAATCCAGTGTGCCACTTGTATTATATAAGCGGTACTACCCTATATGAGTGTTTCTCTTTCAATTACATTTGGAATGAACTCTTATGGGGTGTATATGCTTTTTATATATTTTGTGATGCACTAAGTCACAGAGCACATGTACATAATTGTAAATTTAACACATAGTCCACCACCCACCCACCCTTTGTTTTATCTTGTATTGGTCAGGGTACCCAGGTCTTATATCCTATCCCTGCTTCCTCTGCCCCTAGAGCATACTGCCATATTCAAACTTCTCCAACTACCCATTTTGGTCTCCTCCAACTCCTGAACATATTTAGATCAACATATAGACAGCTTTAACAATTTAATACGTATAATACTAGTTAGTCTCCCAGTCGGAACCTCCACCATTCATCTGCTTTCCCAACATTCTAAAGCTGTCTGCTTTATTTAAAGTCGGCACTAGTGGTTTACGATATGTCTTGCTTTAAGCTTGCATATTGTAATCTCATAATTTTGTCTCCACATAAATTCTCCTGAGTAGAATTTAAAAAATGCTCAGTCTGTGCCTTGTTTGCTTTTATTAGGCATTTTAACACTGCCCCATAATCTAACATTTATTTGGTTGTAGGCAGCAGTGTCAGAGTCCAAGAATGTTGTACATGTCAATCCGCGAGATGACTTAGACAATATATTGGCAAAAGTAAAACTAGGAGACGATTTAAAAGCCAGTTATCAAAACATGGAAAAGCTACCCAAGCATAAATAAGGTATGGGATAAAAACATTATAGCAGGGACAGGGAGATGGGATGTTAGACTCCCGTTCAGAGTGGTATGTATCTACAGAAAAGTTTGATGGTATCCCGAAATAATGGCAGTGAACGTACTGCTCTCTTGCCCATTTTGCATAAGAATCTGTGGGCATTTTATAGAGTTGCAAAATGTATTCTGTAAGAGCCAAGCCTTGACTATAGATTTGGAGAATTTGTCAAATTCGCACAGTTGTGTAAATTATACAATTTGGTTTTAAATGCTCTACAATTTGGTGTTTAAACTCCATAATCTTTAACAGCTGCCATATCTCTGGCAGATCTTTATTTACTTCTTTTTCTTTAATATGCCATATGGTATACTTTACAACAAAACATTTAAGAATTTACTTTAATACACACTCTAGGGCAACAAGTATGTGAACTCCTCTTTGTAGATATTACAAGCATACCCATTCCTCCACGGCTTATGAAACCAGGCCCATGTAAAAATTAGCTGTAAAATGTCCATTATTATAAAGTAATGAGATGAAACAAAGCTCAATTAGAGATTGCCATCTTGCCAACATGTTGGTCACATACTTGCCCTACTGAAGGCACATTTCCAGGTTAACTGAAAATGTGTTTATTGCGAAGTAAGAAGGCTTTCGGTGGTTTGCTGTAATGCTCACTGCTCAACCATAGAACAGTAGAAACAGTCTCTGAAGTTATGAACCATGCTTCTCCATCTGGTAGTCAAATTGATTACTCTTGGTAGAGACTGCATAGTGACAACTGTAGAATTTTATGGAAAATAAATAATGAGCTGTGTATATATATATATAAAAAACAGATAAAATTATTATCTTGTAATACCTTTTTTATTGGACTAACAGAATTTTTTAATGACAAGCTTTCGGGAGAACCTCCCTTTCTCAAGTCTGAAGCATTTCTGAGCAAAACGACACATAGAATTCAAAGTTGAGTTGTGATACAGGGGTTAAAGCGACATGAGTGTAGATAAGACACAGGTTTGTTAGAAAATAGACACCATCTTAGCAGAGGGTCATAACCTGTGTCTTTAAACCTGTGTCTTATCTACACTCATGTCGCTTTAACCCCTGTATCACAACTCAACTTTGAATTCTATGTGTCGTTTTGCTCAGAAATGCTTCAGACTTGAGAAAGGGAGGTTCTCCCGAAAGCTTGTCATTAAAAAATTCTGTTAGTCCAATAAAAAAGGTATTACAAGATAAGAATTTTATCTGTTTTTTACATCTACATCACTGGACTAATACGGCTACAATCTCTACTTGAACACTATATATATATATATATATATATATATATATATATATATATATATATATATATATATATATATATATATATATATATATATATATTTTCAGACTAGAGACAACACTCTGAGTTGAAATAAGAAATATAAGGGTTAAGTGCTCACTTATACAGTATAGTTATTCAGCAATATTGATTAGCAAATGTGTATTCAGCCTCAAATAAGCTTGTATGATTGGAAGAGCATTAATGATCTAGACCAGGCCTTGGCACAGTGATAGAGATTGTTTAGGACAGATATAAAAACCTGGGCAGGATGTTCATCGTTAAAACTGAGATTCTCCCAATCAATGATATGCTTGGGTATGTACAGCATCTACGGTCCTTTTGGACAGGTTGGAGGAGTTGAAGATAATTTCTACAGAAAGTAATATTATAGTGTAGCAAGATAAAATAATAATCTAGGAAATATTTGCTTCCAACCTTGAGGCAACATCACGTATTCCAGCATGACCATACCAAGTGCAAAACACAGTATAAATAGACACGAGTTATTTAGAACAGTGTGAAAGAACTTGATTGGCCAGCATAGAGCCCTGACATTAATTTACCTGGTCAAATACCTTTACGAAGATCTGTGGAACACTCACTACTCCAACCGGTCAAACTGGCCAATTTAAGAGCTAAGCTTCACTCATGCTCTTGTGGCTGAAATTAATTAAATCTCTGTTTCAATATTTCAACCCCTAGTGGAAACTCTTGCTAATGCCCATGGTTTTGGAATGAAAATGTTCAAGTCCGTGTCTAAATAAGTTGAGCTGTTGATATATCTCTGTGTGTGTGGACATGTATATAACTGCAAAGCATGGGAGATCGTTATATCATTTGCCAAAACAATATATATAATAGTATTCTATCAAATATTTAGAAATCTTTCTGTGTCTTAAAGTACTTCGGACAAAATGGAGATAAGTGGAATTCAGGACTAGTGCATTTCCCAATTAGATTTCCTGGTCTAGTAATTGCATTAAAAAAATCATATACAGTGCTAATTTATTTGTAAAAGCATAACAGAAAGGGAAGGAAGTTGAGTTGATGTTAAAAGTACATCATTGTAGGTTGTGATCGGTGCGCCATTTAAACACTGGTCACTGTTTTATATAAAGGGTATTTACTATATGGGTTAATACTATCCTTATCAAACGGTTCTTGTGTATCTGCACTAACAACAAATGAAAATTAAATAAAATGCTACGTATGTCTTGCAAAGCTTATATTTTAAAGGGTCGCAGTTACAAAACACTAGGCACGGCCTTGTGGGTACCCTGCATCCACCTGCGTCGTCTCCTAACCAGCTGATCATTAAGTGGCGTCCAGCTGTCTCTGTGTAAATGAACACAGAGTAGGGGGTTGTTAAGTGGACTCATGGTTGTTAACATTTTTTTGCCAAAGGCAAAAAGTGAAAGTGTTCTTGGTAAATAAGTTACCAGGAGAAATGAGCTCTATGGAATTAACTGTTTGGTATCCACGGCACCATGTCAGACAGGGGTTACGAGACAAGGTCATTGAACCACATCAAACGCCTACAATAGACAGACCGGTGCTCTGTGCTACCTGGATAGAAAAATACATTAAACAAAAATAATTTGATTGGCACAGTCAGTATGACAATTACACAAAGCAGATATATCTAGCATCCTTGGGTAAAATGTGGGATGTTATAAAAGGTTATCAGAAGCATGAGTACCGCGTAATTGCATTCAAACAGCGAATTCTTTTGAAATGTGGAAAACAAATATTTACAAGATGTAGGTTTTGCCAGCTGTCTATGTTACACATTTATTTTAACTTTATTATTAAGAATGGACACGAAACCAGAATTGCACGTACTGCATATAATAGCCTACTGGGAGAATTAATTGTTCTATTTAATTAAGAGCACAGACTGTTCAAATTTTCATCTCTTTTAAATACACACTTTACGGTTACTGGCCCTTCCTCGTAAATCGATGACAACCCATGCAAAAATGTGATTGGTCTGTCTCTCATGATGCCAACCTCGATGAAAAAAAAATATTATTTGTCTGCCAGTAAAATAAAAAAGTACAGTTTTATTGTAAGGCTAGAAAAGTCTTCTGAATATATAGAAACGAAAACTCTTCTGTAAAGCCACTTAAAGATTTTTACAGCATTTTGTAAGAAATTAGCTAAACTCTTAACATAAACTAACAATCAAGTATATCATAGTTACATAGTTACATAGCTGAAAAGAGACTTGCGTCCATCAAGTTCAGCCTTCCTCAGAAATGTTGTTGCTGTTGATCCAAAAGAAGGCAAAAAACCTGGTCTGAAGCACTTCCAATTTTGCCACAAACTAGGAAAAAATTCCTTCTTGACCCCAAAATAGCAGTCAGATGTCTCCTTGGATCAATCAGCTATTACCCACTAATTAGAAATTATATCCCTGTATGTTATGTTTTTGTAAGTATTTATCCAATTTCAGTTTAAACATCTGTATGGACTCTGACAAAACCACCTCTTCAGGCAGAGAATTCCATATCCTTATCACATCATTTGGTTTTTTTTGATCGGCTGAGAGTACTGGGCCAATCCCTGCAGCACTCTCAGACGATCATAGTCACCCAGGTTGGAAGACATTGATAATGTTAAAGTGTTAATTCTACATTAAGCAAGCAAACAGGGGGCTCAGAGAAGAGCCCCATTCCTAAACAATTTCTAATTAAACCCAGAGATGACCCGAGGGCACTCTAGGCAACATAACACTACAGTAAGTGTACCTTTAATAACTAACCCTCTAGGTGCCATAATTAAAGTTAGAACGTAGACATTAATATCTATACCTACCGTATCACTATTTCACAGGTGAGGATCTTAAATAACCTTTAAAAAAAAATAAAAAGGCCAAAATACTAGAAAAATAACTAAATACACCCCGATGATATGCAGCATAGTCCCCAAACCAAACGTATGTAATTTTTTTTGCCCCTTAATGCAGGTTTATAAAACAATTTTCCTATTATGTTTTTACACCCCATCTCCTCTAGATTGTGAGCTTGTTTGAGGAAGGTCCTCATCAATCTATTGTTCCTGTCAAAATTTGTAATAGTTTCTCTTTTGTTGTTAAAGTTCCCTTAATAATATTCTAAAGCACTGACGATTATGTTGGTTGTATATAAATGCCTATAATAATGAAACTAACGAAACAATAGTGAAACCAATATAACGGAGTAGGATCCAAAAATGAAGACCATTTAGACTTTCCTGCCAGTTCCTAGTGGGCGTCTCTTGCACTAGTTGATTAGAGTGCTTTAAATTCAGCCAATCACGCTATATCACATGATATCCTCCAATGGACAAACACAGGGATAACTACAATATTCTGGGGCCTTTCTATCATGTATATGTAAAAGGCTAGAAAGACCAATCGTAGGTCCCCTCTAGTTACGTATGGGTTCTAGACACCCCCAGCGATATTTTATTCTTATATTTCTGTTTCTCAGTGCTGTCACAGCAAATTAGACTTTCCTGCTTTCTACTGCAGCTGTGAAAATGCTCGATAGTTATAATAAGTGTTTAGGGCCCCAAACAAGGGAATGTTTAGTGGGTTTTTGGAACAAGGTTGGCACATTCCTCACTTTCAATTGATTTACTGCACCCTGGACCATGTTTCATAGGTCTTTTTAAATGCATAGTTGAGTGTTACAATGTTTTTGAGCCTTCTCAATTGTCTTAGAGTAGCCCTGAATATCAAAAATCACAGCAATTTTAGCTTTGGACAATATTATCTTCTCCCAACAAAAGTATTAAATCCATCAGAAGAAATGAGGTCATTAGTGTTATTAATTTGTAATACTTTATAATTGTGAGCATGCCTTAGTACTTGGAGACCTACACTCTCACATCATATATGATCTGTTTGAATAATGCAAATCAGTGTCTAGCAATGCCACATTTAAGACATTTTACAAACTACTAATCAGAGTTGGATAGATAAGTCATTGCTTGTGCTATTTTGTGATATAACTACAATAGTTTTAGCTACTTCCCGACTTGTTTGTAATAATGAAACCCGTAACTCAACAAATTGCCCTCCCTGGCCCCTAAGCCATGACTTCTCTTGAATAACGTTAAAGTACAGATTCTAAATTCTTCATTACGATCTGTTCTGTCATCTTGTAGAAACATCTAGATACTTACACTTTTTACAGGGTTTTTTATTATTACTGTTACTTGCATGTTATATGACTATCCATATTAAAAACACTATATGTTCCTCCAGGTGATGATTGCCTTGCGGACACGCCAGATACAGCCCAGTTCAGCAGAGAGTACCAACTCCACCAGAATCTCTTTGACCCAGAACACAACTATCCTGGAGGAGTTAAATGGGTAAGTCTCTAAGCAAGTTGGTTAGCTGTGAGTTTCCATTGGAAACATCAAAGATTAGTTCTTTATCGCTTTAGCCCTTAATTTACTACATTAAAAACAAACCAAATACATTTTAATAACCCTCACAAGCTCCATTATAATTATTAGTAGTAGTTATAAAGCTCCACCAAATTCTGCAGCTCTGTACAATTGGTGGAGTAGTTAGAAGAAGAGAAGTTGGACATACATCAACAGAAGGTGCGGAGGACCCTGTTCAAACGAGTTTACATTCTAAGAGCAGTGGGGTAAACAGACACAAGAGGCAAGGTTATGATGTATTTCATCTGAATGTTGCAGAAGAGTTTGCAATGAAGGCTTAGAAGACACTGTTGCAGGAAAGAAGGTGGGTTAGTGAAGTGTGGGGAGGCTGTTAACAGTTTAATTGAAATGCCTTCTTGAAGAAGTGAGTTTTCAATTATTATTTTGAAAGAAAGAAGAAAGGGTGAGAGCCTAATGGAACAAGGAAAGGAGTTCCAAAGGAACGATGCAGTCTTTACAGTGAGTGTCAAAGGTGTGGGTATAAACAGAGGATAGACACAGGTCTTCAGCACAGCATAGGGGTCTGGATGTGACATACTTTTATATTCGTGATGATAATTAGGTGTTACGAAGAGAAGTGTCATCGAGGGCCAGAATTTTTAATTGAGCCTTATATCTTACAGAAAGCCAATGAAAGAACTGACCTAAAGTGAGGCATGGGAGGTACGGGCAGACAGCAAGATGAGCCTTTCCACAGCATTCATTATAGACTCTAGCGGGGAGTGCATAAGACCAGTGAGACGTGGATTGCAGTAGTCAAGGTGGGAGATGATGGTCCAAGCTGCATCTGGTGTTAGGTAGGGTCAGATTAAGCTATGTTTTTGAGATGGAAGTGAACAGATTTTGTCAAATGACTGAATGTGAGGAGTGAAGTAGAGGTTGAAATCGAAGAGAACACCAAGACATCGAACTGGTGAGGTACAGCTTATGGTAATGCTGTTGACTTGGAGGGAGATACACGAGAGCAACATCATTCGAAGGAGGAAAGGCAAGAAGATCATAAGAGCATAAAGCAAAGTATTATTCGGGCAATAGTAAGGGTGGTATATACTTTAGGTAGGAAAAAACATACTGGACATCAACAACAATAAAAAGACCTAAAGCAGATAAATAAGAAAGTAACTTGATATAAACAGATACAAACAGACTAGAAAATAAATTGATATTGTATCAGGCAGACTCTCATCTCTTTAACACTGTGGTAGCCAAACTCAACAGAGAAATAATTACGTATTTATCGGGGGAAAACACCCACAAAAATAGACTTTTAGGCCCTTTGTACTGTTGCCATTATCCCCCCCCCCACACTACCTTTGCAGTAGCTGCCCCCATAGTAATTTTTACTTTTGTGTCTCTCGTCTACAGAACAAGAAGTTGCTCTATGACAAAACTAAAGGAGCCCCACAGAGAAGAAAAAGGGTAAATCGAATGCATTTTGTTTTCTGTGACATGATTTGATATAATATATAAATGTACTGATTATCAAGGGGTACACTGGGGGTTTACATAACTCTACATCCGTTTCTGTATAGCATAATTACTTGTCTTTATTAATTATAATTATAGAAAACACAATTCAGGCTAGGCAAGTGTGGGCAGATGGTAACAAAACCAGGGAAGGAGATCAGGACTCAAGGACCAAATTTAAAGTCCTAGAGATGAACTCCATCCACTCCATCAACACACATGCTCTACCAGTCATCAGGTACCCAACTGGGATTAAAACTTGGCCAAGAAAGGAGCTGGACTCCATGGATATTAAGACCCAGAAACTACTTGCAATCCCTGGAGGATTCAATGCGAGGTCCAGCACCCAGAGACTATACAACAGCCAGAAGAAAGACACTCAGAGCTTAATGCGTGTCAAAGCCATCCTGAATGATTTATACAAATAAAAAGAAAAATTAGGCTGTGCTGCAAGGGCTAAGGCAGGGGTTCTCAACCCAGTCCTCAGGACCCCCTACCAGTCCAGGATTTGGGGATTACCTGGGTGTGTCTCAGGTGTTTAGAAAAAAGGGGAAAAAAACACCTTAGACTCTAAGGCAGGGGTTCTCAATGTTAGTCCTCAGGACCCCCTACCAGTCCAGGGTTTAGGGATTACCTGGGTGTGTCTAAGGTGTTTAGAAAAAGAAAAAAAAAACACCTTAGAGTCTAAGGTGTTTTTTTCCCTTTTTCTAAACACCTGAGACACACCCAGGTAATCCCCAAATCCTGGACAGGTAGGGGGTCCTGGGGACTGGGTTGAGAACCCCTGGGCTAAGGGAATGTCTTACACAACAGCAGAGAGAGGATGCAGATAAAGAAGAGATAAGGACAAACTTGTGTATGGGATTTACCTCCAGCAGATAGTGGATGTGGCTAACATCACAAAGTCTGACCACTTGTTGGGAAAGATAGGACTAAAATACATCAGTGTCACTACTCCTCATGGCACAGGAGCTGGCACTCTGCACCAGAGGAAACAGAAGCTGGGGTATATCACACTAGACAGTACCCAAAGCGCAGGCTATGAGGCTGGAGTTTGGAAAAGAGTGGCACGATTGAGGGAGTGAATTTAGACAAAGAGCTAATTACACCAGTCGCCAGCGTGCTGATAACAGACATACTTTTTACACATAATTGACGCTAGGCAGCCGGTAACCCATGTCCTGGGCACAAAAGTGTAGATTTCTCTGTGTATGCAGAGTTTCAAGCAGAAACAATGCACATGCTAATATGTATTACTGAGACTATAGTCCTGGTTTGGCTGTTTAGCTCTTCTGCCCTGCTCCAATATTGCTGAAAAGTTTTTAGTCACCTTTTTGTTCCATGCCGCACCGGTCTCGCCACAGCTGACCCTGCCTGGCTCCACCTCTATAGCTGAGATCATCAAACTTGATGATCTCAGCCAATCCAATGCTTTCCTGAAGGAAAGCATTGGGAGGCTATTATGCATGCGCGGCAAAATGCCGAACTATGCCAGCAGCATCTCCTCATAGAGATGCATTGAGTCAGCCATGCTTTGCAAGAAGACGCTGAATGCTGTCTGAGTGACTGCCACTAGAGGTGTTACTAGGCAGCAATGTAAACACTTTATTTTCTCCGAAAAAAACAGTGTCTACATAAACCTGCAGGGACAGGCTATACACACCAGAACAACTACATTAAGCTGCAGTGGTTCTGGTGACTATAGTGTCCCTTTAAACCCTTAAGGACCAAACTTCTGGAATAAAAGGGAATCTGTCATGTGTCCTTAAGGGGTTAATAAAACGTATGTGTGCTGGACATATTAACTTTTTACACAGCGAGTCCGATGTTCTGGGAAGAGACCACATTGGTTTTAGTTAAACTTGGTGGAAATCTCCAGACACAATATGGTTATATTTTCCCCTAATCAGAGCCACTATTTAATTATTATTCCGGATTAGCTTTTCAAACGATCACAGTCTGTTAGAAAAACCTTTCAAATTATTTATCTACAGAAGTCCCCACTAAAGTCTAGGTGAAGTTTTTCTAATAGATTGTGATCATTTGAACCGCCTATCCTAGAGAATTAAATCGAGGCCCAGGTCTGGTAAACCTGGCTGTAGAACAACGGAAATACTTTTGTTTTATAAATTAAATCTAATTAGAATGACACCGTCTTAGCATATCAGGACCCTTCACGATTTAGAACATATAACAGATTCTTCTCATCTTTAACAGGGATGTCCACAGAAAAACCAGACGGCAATGCAATTCTCATAAAAAAAGGACTGTCAGGGGGTGGGGACACTTGGCCCCTATTACCCCATGCTACAGACACCTCTTTAATTGAAGAGATGTGTTTTTTGGAATATATCTGGTACCAAATTTAGAGAAGAGATACAATCCATCAATTTAAAATGCAAATATCTTTCTACGTACTCCTGTGTACATCCGCTAACTCTCACGTCTCTGTTACCTTTGCAGACAGTAAATCCATACCTGCAGGGACAGAAATTGGACAATGTTGTAGCCAAGAAGTCTGTTCCACATTTTTCTGGTGAAGAAGAGGAATAAGCAGAACCAAATGATTGAGTCGCGGGTGCTGTGATCTGGCTCGGCGTCCTATCTGCTGCTTCAGAGCCCCACTGACTGGCAGTATGTTTATTATTTATAGACCTGTGAATGGGAAACAGCTGGATTTATAACATTATGTTGTCATAGATAATAAAAAATATAGACTTCTGCTTTCTGTTAAATTAGAGGATTGGTATCTTTTTTTTTTATTTTTTCTTGTGTTTTTTTTTAGTTTGTTTAGTTTTTTTTTTTTTTTTTTTTTGAATGTTAAAAATAAAAAAAAATTAACCATTTCAGTCCTACCGCATTGGACTTTGTATTAGATGAAAATGCAAACTATTTTTACTATGTGATCTAGTGACCTGGTCGCTGTTCCAAGTCACTACCTAGCAGAATTAGGTGTTACGCAATAAAGTTTTCAACCCACACATTGTGCTTGTTATTTATCATTAGATACATGTGTTTAATATCCTGCTATAGAACGCCGCGTTTAATTGCATGACGGCTAAAGGTATAGATGGGATACAATGCTTGCAGCTTCTACCAATCAAGGACTGAAACTGTAACAAAGTATCATAGGTACTTAATCAGTAATGGCTAATCCTTGAACCCCATGTATATTTCCCATGATGCCCAGCTGGCCATCGTGGGCGCTATATATTCTCAAACATCTGGAGAGTAACTTGCAGTCATCACTGATGTAAAACATTTAGCTCAGGCATCTCCAACTACAATTCTCTCCATGCATTCCATGCAAAGAATTCTGGGTGTTGTAGGCATTAAACATCTGGTGGCGGCGTTTGATAACCCTGCAAATTGTGGTTAAATTACTATCGCTAGGTATTTTGACCTACATTCAGTAATTCTGTTGTCCATGCACCATTTAGTGAATAAACCGCGTAAGAAAATAACATCATTCTCATACCCATTATGAGCGAAAAATCATGTATATTTATTTTTTTATTATAATCGCTTTGCATTTTCCATCATTCAATAAACCATTTCAGCAACATTTTTAATAGACAGGTCTAAGAATGCCGTGTTGAAATTCACCAACTAATAAATCCCTGATCCCAGTCATTCTTCAACATAGCATAACAATAAAACAATCCTTCATGATGTTTGTCACTTAAAAGAAATATCTTCGCAAACATAAGTCTTCGGTTGCTGATGGGCTGATCAGAGAACTTTTTTTATCGCTATGTGTTTGTTACATATTTTCGTGGTGATTTGACATTTGTTCGTTTTTGTTTTCTCCTCTGTAGTTAGTTCTTAAGAAATCTGATCCAAGATTACTTTTGGGAATATATTTTCTTTGATACTGACTTTTCTTTTCTGCTTGTAGGCATCTGGACTCGTTAAATAAAATTTGATGGCAGATAAGAACAGATTTGCCTAGTCTACCCATTCTAACAAGATTCTTTAATAATCCGGAACAAATTAAATATTTGGCCTTGTGTTGTGTTTAGAGACAAACCCTTGGTTATAATTATATTTATTATTTTATGTTGTAATGTTCTTGTTGTATTGACATATAATACATTTCAGAACATGTCCTATAGTAGGTATAGCTGAAAGGTCAGTCTTTGAACTAAGAAACTACAAATCCCACAGTACTTTGCTTGCCGTACATTGACAAAGCATCATGGGAGATGTGGATCCACATCTCCACTGGAAAACCATAAACTACCACCCCACCCCCCACAAAACGAATAATAATGCGGTACACATTTTTCGGAAGCATCCTCCAGTGAAGGACACATTTGGTCCCTTTACAATGTGTCGCTCATGTCCGTAATGTAATTAAACTGGGCTGTAGCCACTCAAGCGTAAACTGGAACTCTGTTGGCTCTTAAGTAGATAAATATTATGTCATAACGTTTTGCAACATTGTGTATAAAGCACCAAATGTCAAAAAGATGGATGAACAGACGTCAGTTACAGTGTAAACAATAGAGACTGGGTAGTCGAATGCACGGGATGTCAGTGATAGTAGATAGAACATATGTTTGAAAAGCAATGACGATACGTTCAATATAAGCCTACACATGCAGAGATTAAGATATAGATATTTATTTAGGGTTATTTACTAAACTGAGAATTTTGGATAATTTGCAAGGGAACTGCAATATATATATATATATATATATATATATTTTTTTTTATTTTTTATTATATTATCATGGACCAGTTTTACCCCAGGCAAATCATACTGCTGTAAATGTGCAAAAATTTAATAACCACAATCACACTAATTGTAGATGTTAATTATTTAACACTTTCAATGTTATTAAGTAGTCTGGTTTAATTTTACGAACTAATCTGCTCCTGTGCATTTCCTATCAGTAGAACCCCTCTTTTAACTCTAATTAGTAGCTCCTGTCAGTCCAGCTAACCAGAATTGAAATCTTTGATTGAAATTTTTTTTTTCTTTCTTTCAAATGATCAGTTAAGAGCCATGTTGTCAGGTAGTATGTAGGATGCCATTACCACTTGCCGTATGGAAGCAACACTCAAGACAACGAGCCAGCCATCTGAATAGACAGAGAAACAGCCCTGATATCCAGAACAGGCAATTGTTCTCTCCGAACCCCAAATATGTTCCATCTATTCTTTATTATCAATCAGTGTGTTGAAAACCCATCCAGGAGAGAAATAATGGCTCCACAGGTAAGAACCAACATCTACCTATATTACACACGAATAGTAAACCTAATTAGTCCTTAAGATAGCCTTGTGTGTGTGTATATATATATATATAATGTAGTGGTATTCCTGAATTTTCTCTTTGTCTTTACCTCCTCAATTGTAAATCTATTCCATGTATCAACTACCTTTTTTGTAAAGAAATGGTTATGCATTTTACCCCTGATCCCATTATTCTCTAATTTAGGATTATGACCCTTTGTTCTGATGTTTGTTTTTGTTTTTTTGGCAACACTGTACTTCAGAGTCATTTCCCAGTAACCCAAGGATCCATAATGATTCTATTTACAAGCCATACACCAAAATAAATCACCGCTCCTAGCATCTTATAAAATGTGTATGAACTTTTACCAGAAGTCTTAATCGTCCCCCATCTCTTATGACTCTCTGCCAGGCTACAAGGTAACAGAGTTCATCACACTGACGAGTTAGAAGCATTGAAGCAAATAACGGCATTTCTATTTTTTTTCTATTTTCTCACTATCGTAAAACATTTTGGAGTTTTGATAACTTGGGGGTTTCATAAAAAGATACTCCAAACACCATAACTACTGTAACTCATTGGCAGCCCATATCCATTTGGGTTAACATTGAGTCACCGTTATACCTTTAACCTGCACAAATTATTTGTAGATATTATGAAACATAGAATGTGACGGTGCATAAGAACCATTCAACCCATCTAGCCTGCCCAATTTTCTAAATATTTTCATTAGGCCCTGGCCTTATCTGATAGCTAGGATAGCCTTATGCCTATCCCACGCATTCTTAAACTCCCTCACTGTGTAAAAATAGCTGGAAGGCTATTCCATGTGTTAGAGGGGCAAAGGTTTAAAAATATCCCGGGGGGCGGAGCTTGTCTGTCAACTCGAACGGACGCCATCTCTGGGAGCTCTCCTCACATCTGCACAATCTACCCAAATATCTCTCTCACCAAAGCTCATCCAGAGCTAAAACCCAAAGCATTCATTTCGGGAAGGCGAGCTGAAGCCATTGGTGCCTTTCTTTCAAGCATTGAAGCCAGCGCTGTAAGACAGTGGCCTACCGGGCCTCACCACTCCCAAACCTTGAGGCCCTGTTCGGAGGATCGTGGGAAGCGCAAATCACTGCAGCATACTCACCGCTTGGTGAAGACACCCTGGCACACCACACATGGGTCGCCGCACACACAAGGCTACTACCTCAACCCCAGGTAGAGATATCGGGGAAATGTTAAAAAGGCCAGCACAATCCGAGCAGTCAAGTGTGGAGCACCATGCTGACTCTACCCCGGGGTCAACACGGGAGCAGAGAGAGCCCGATCCCCCATGGGTCCTGCAGACAAACCCAACCTTACTGCGGACAAACCCAACCTTACCGCCAGAGTCCTCAGATGACTCAGTCCCCACTACCAAAAGGGATCTGAAAATCCTCCTGGCTGATATCCAAAAGCTGCTTGCGGCTGACGTGGCCCTCGTCAAAGTGGAAATACAGCAGGTGGCAGAATGGTTTAGAAGCGCAAAGGATGATATCACAGATGTCCAGACAGCAGTGTCCAATCTTCTGGACTCGGTACAACACCTCCAAACTGAACAGCAAGTGCTGGCAACACAGATGATGTCCCTGGAGGACCGCCAGTGCAGAACACACATCAAGATTCGGGGTATCCCTGCAACGGTCACGACCGAGGAACTCCCCCATTATGTAAGACTCTTGCTGTCCACCCTCCTGCCACACACAGTGGCCAAAAACATTGTCCTTGATGGGGTTTACCTGGTAACCGGTAACCGGCACCGGCCGTACTTAGGCTGCAGGGATGTTATACTTCGCTGTGTGACTGTGCATGATAAAATACAAATAATGATGGCCCTGAAGGGCAAAACACCCCTTGCCTTTGAATATGTACAACTCCAATTCTAACAAAAACTAACCAGAGCCACCTTGCTGCAACAAAAGTTATTTGGGCCTGTGACGACAGCACTATGAAAAGCTGACATCCCCTACAGATGGGGTCACATAGGTTCCCTACTAGTGCACTGCGAGGTACACATTCTCACAACCATCTCAGGGTCCGCAGCCTTTTTGGAAGCTATGGGATTACCTCCTCTGCCACCGCCCTCAGCAGGAGGAGACCGCATAGGGTCCGGAGACACAGATGGAAATACCCGGCATACACCCTCCGTGGAGGACTCACGGTTCCCGGACACTTTATCTCTGATGGTGACTGATTTATCCACATTACCAGCCACAGCGTGGCGCTGTCTCCTTCCCTACCTCAACCCCCCTGCTACCCCCATTAGGTCAGGGGTGACCAACACGGAAGCCAGATTTTAACTCCCAGACTTTGGAGGTACACACCTCGGTAATCACCTTCTCTACGCGAACCCGCCAGGCACACCATCTGGCTCGCCAAAATCTCTCTGGCATCGCACTAGCACATGTATTCCAGCGTGCCTTACTTCTTGCATCACTGTATACCTTTATAATTATTCTTGACCCCCTCTCCCTTCTCCCCGACGCTGGCACATTCTAACCCAACACTCTCCACACCAGCTTGGCGTATCCGGGGTAATCAGATATGTATGGCCATGACCATCCCATTTTAATAAACCCTATACCAGACCGGGGTGTGAAACCTCACTTGTATCACAAAATTCGGAAATGTGCTTAACCACACAAGCATAGGGTGACTGTCTATGAACCTGCTACTGTTATTTAATGTTATAATATAAATTGTCTCTTATGTTATACTTCTAATATTGGGCATGCTGATCCAAGCACTGACAAATTAAAGAAAAAAAAACAACAATTAGGAAGTATTACTTTACGAGGGAAGTGAAACTTCCGCACTGATGTCCATTGCTGAAATGATGGGTTTCAGGTGCTGGAGACTCTGTCATTTGTCAGACTGGTTTTTAAACAGATTGACAAAAACCAGAGGAACTTCACTCACAGAGTGCTTTTACCATAAACACTGCAATATTTTGTTGTGGTTATAGTGCTTGGAGTGCCCCTTTAATAACTTGCCTGCACTCATTTTTACAGGATGATTCAAATGATAGGAAAGACCAAAAACTTTGAAGTTGCTTATTGCTAATTCCGTTTTGTTATGTAACGTATTTAACATTTGTGGAGCTGAATCACTTTCCTCTGCTGTGAAAATCCGTCGTCAGCTTGTCTGATACACAAATAGGTTGTTTTTTTTGTTTTGTTTTTTTAATAAAACAGAGTTGCAAAATAGACACAAAAAAAGAAAAAACTGTTTTGGGAAAAAATCCAACATCGCTATAATCAGAGCTTTACTATTTTACCTTCGATTTTACAAATTAATTTTTAGTTCATTACAATATGGTGTTTAGTGGATATAACCCATTGTATCCATTACTGATTTAGAGGGACTTAGCTCCACAGTTTGAGGTCACAATAACAGAAGTATTTCTCATTAGCCAACACCGACCTCTTCACTTTGTTAAACACATCAAGATATTTTCTCCAATTACTTGTTAACTTGTTAGCGTATCAGGGTCACAAGACACCCTTGGGAAACGACATAGTTATTTACTAAACTTACTTGTTGGAGACGCAGTTTAACATTTTATGCCAAAAAGGCCACACTACGAACATTTCACCAAATTAACTATTTTTAAATCTGTGCTGCTTTGGCGTAAACGGTTGAATTCTCTAGAAATCCCTGGTTTCATAAATAACCCTGATTGGATTTATTCTGCCAGAACAGTCCAAACAGGCTTCAATGCAAAATGGAAATCACATGACATTGGGCCGAGCACCCGTCAGGTGCACCTATTGCAGAAAGGAATTAAGACAACAAACCAAGCTCCATGCTGTGAGAGGATCAGCTAAACTCACACTTGGTGTTAGCATGGTGTTGCATTAGCTTAAGATCAGCTAAATCCCTATTGAAACTGCTGGAAAACCCATTTAAAACTGATATACATGATCGATTGAACTCTGTCTATGTAAAGTTCCAGGCTGCCTGCCAATCATCTACAGCTAGTCCACTGAGGGCAGACCTTGCCTGGAGCACTGTTTTAGATCTCTCTGCAGGGTTCTAGTACCCTGAACGTAGTGCAAGGTCGTCTAAGGATGCACACGCACTATGCGCAGCGGGACTGGTCAGGACAGGTCCTAAAAATTGGGACTGTCCTACCGAAATTGGGACAGTTGGGAGGCCTGCTTTAGCCCTGCCCTCCCTGGACACGTTTTGAGTAGAAAACCGAAGACAAAGGAGGATGTAATAAGTGCAGGATAAATTGTTTCTCCCTTAAAAAAAAAATGCAATTTCAAATGTTATAACTGCAATGTAGCAGAATCTGGAAACACAGACTGCTTAATTCACGTCACCGTTCAAGTGTGGCATGATTATCTTTTAATAACATCCCTCTCAAATGTCCCACTTTAGGGACCAAAGCCCTCTGTCCGTATTCTATAGAACTTTGTAATAGTTGATTGAATAAATGTTAAGCATTGACCATTTAAATATCTTTCCTATCAACTAGATCTATTCAGAATGGATTGGCCCCCCATTACGTCCCCCATTCAATGTACATTGTTTATATGTTATGTAAATAAGGTACATGCCAATTAGTGATGTCCCGAACGGTTCGCCACGAACGGTTTGCAGAACGGTTTGCCGCGGACTCATCATTCCAGCCAATCAGCAGCAGACCCTCCCTCCCAGACCCTTCCACCTCCTGGACAGCATCCATTTTGAAGCTGCATTCTTAGTGAACTGTCCAGGAGTTGGGAGAGTCTACTGCTGATTGGCTGGAATGATGAGTCCGCAGCAAAACGTTCACGAACCGTTCGGGACATAATTACATGCCATATATTGTATGCTAATAGTTTGATATAGCAGATTTTAGGCGTAGAACAATTTGGGCTTTATAGCATGATTTCCCCGCAGAACCAGTAGCAGAGGAGCCTGTTGTATATAGCTTTTGATAGATAAAAAAATTAAAACAAACATTGGCAGATCTGACACCGGTCTACCCATTTAAAAAGTACAGCCTTGATTTTTCATGAATTCATATAAACCTGCTTAACTTGTATTGGATTGTTGTTCAATCTATGCACTCACTTATATGAAAAAAAAAAATATTTCCTAATTTTTATATTCATACTATTTTATAATTTCAGGGAAAACCACATCACAGAACCCCTCTTCCTGCAGGAAGTACAAAACTCTTGTACTTTACTACAAATTAAATACATTAATCTACTACGTAACTTGCAGATGCAGAATCTATATCTAAAAAAAAACATAATATGGTCATGCAACATTGGCTCTCTTAGCTGTGACAATGGCATTCCCCATAATTTACAATTTAAATTATTTTTATATAGCCAACATATTCCGCAGCGCTGTACAATAGGAAGCGAGACAAACTTGATGAAACAAGCATGACATACGGCAACAGTGGGTTAAGAGATCCCTGTCCAAAGGAGCTTACAATCTAAAGGCCCTAAAAATGGCCATCAATCATTTATGTATTCGAAACGAGAGCTGGGAGGCCTAGGTTGGACAACCTTGATGTAGAATTTACCATGCCACTTGAGAGTAATATCTCTATTTTGGTGGGGGAGAAGCACAATTTCCATTTTTCTCAACGGGCGCCAGTCGGTCTTTGATTGCTATTCTCCATTCCCCCCATCTCAAAAGTGGACATAGTTTTTAAGAATAAACCATAAATCCTCGTTCAGAAATGCAGATGTTTGATCCATTAAGTTCTCTAACGGTGACAGTTACACATGACCCTAATGTCAGTGCAAAGTCCACAAATTCACCATCTCCGCTCTACGCGGACTTCCTGCAGGATCTATGCTGTCTGCACACTACTTTAGAATTCCAGTGTGATTCTTTATAATTCAGCGTGAGCGCAGAGGATGTAGCGTCTGATCATGTTTAGCTTATTTATGATGTTAACTGCTCTGCATTGACCCAGGCAAACATGACAAGATGTTACCCATGTGTTCAACACATGTTGCTTCTCAAAACCTGCAGTGGAGGTGCACAGAGCCTGGACTGTATTTAATCCCCCCGAGGAATGGGATGTAAACCTAACAGAAATTGGTTCATCTAAATTACAGGATTATTCACAGTACATATTATTGCACTGTGATCCTGCAATATTTGCACAAGCTGAGTGAGTAATCTTGTCTGGAGCCTCTGGGACGTATTTCTTTTATGCCCCAACTATTTATACAAACAAAAATAAATTAAAATAATAATAATTTGCGGTGAGTCAGTATACGCTCACTTCACATAGCGCTGCCGGACTGTTTAATATAGAAAATGTATTCCTCTTCTGCAACTGTCATTAGTCTAATACTATCCTTACCTTTTTGTGTCATTTTACCCCACTCCCTCTAGCATGTAAGCTCAATGAGTAGGGCCCTCAACCCATCTGTTCCTGTGTGTCCAACTTGTCTGGTTACAACTACATGTCTGTTCGTCCATCCATTGTAAAGCGCTGCGGAATTTGACGGCGCTCTATAAATATCATAATAATAAAAATAGGGTAACATCACGCTGTTACTATAGCAATTAATATTTTAGTCTAGGGTAGCAAAAGCAGACTTTGTAACCCCAGTTGTTTTCAAACTACACATCCCATGACGCTCAGCAAGTTTTAATTATTATTATTTATAAAGCGCCAACAAATTCAGCAGCGCTGTACAAAGGATGCTGAGCATCTTGGGAAATGTAGTACAGATATTTCTCAGATGTCTAGGTTAGCCAAAAGTTTTCTACTTTTACAGAATTCTATGCCATTTGTGTTTACATAGTTAAATAATACCCGGTGTATGCAATCTTTTGGAAAGGGACAGTAAATGACACGGACATATTTATGGTCACACAATGTGGCAAACAGAAATTAAATTTCCCCTTGGGAATTGTAACCACAAACCAAAATGCTCTGTAAAGTTAATGGGTGCCTGGTCAGCTGTAATTCATTTTCAGACTTCGTACATATGATTTTATAAGCAGCACTGAAATTTGAAATAACATTGCAATTATAAATTTCAGGCTCATTCTTGGAGGTTTGTTTAAAGGTCACATTTGGTTATAGCAAGCATCTCCAACTTTGGCTGCTAAAATACAATGACTTTAAGGTGTGTTTTTGGGTATGTACATGTGGCTTTGATGTGAACTGATGGGGTTTATTCCCTAAACTCAGAATTGTATCCAATCGAAAGCAAGATGTCAACATTTTGGCAAAACCAGGTGCTCTGGAAACAATTCTATATCTACTATGGTAAAAGCTTGTCAGTTTTTGCCTAAATGCAGGAATTTAGATTTTAATTGTAGACAATTCAGAATCTAGTGAATTAACCCTTGTCTGATTAATATTATTTAGATAGGAGTATGAAATTACAATTACAGTAAGATGCCTTATTTTCTGTGTATCTGTATACATGTCTAATGCGCGCGTGTGTGTATATATGTATAAGACGAGAAACCAGAGGATACAACCAGATTGAGCATCAGCCCCAAATCAGGACTGTCCCATCAGATACATGTCTGTTGGGTGGTATGCTAACTTCCTCCCCATCGCATTTCTGCTCCTGTATCACGTATTTAAGCTTTGAATGACAATCCACATGCCCAGTAATTCACCGTTAGAGTGAATGAGACCCGTTGGTGTACACTCAATACAATTTTTGCAACATCCCCCTTCTCTCCTTAGCTCTCCTCAGCTAAACTCTGCAGTCAATTGATTGCTCTCAGCCAATGAGCTAAACCCTGCACTGCAAGGCTTAATTCAGAGAGAGCGCTTCTAGCTCGTTGGAAGTATTAAATCCAGAGTGGTGGACCACGGTTAAGAAGTCAAACTGTTCTAAAAGGTATGATTACTAACAAAGGGGGCCACTCCTGGCACCATAATACAGTGTGCAGTAGTGGTTATGGTGCTTGTAGAATTCCTTTAAATACTCACAAACCCTTCCTTCCCACTAGATCAAAGCTAGGCAAACTTTGGCACTCCAGCTGTTATGGACTACATCCCCCAGAATGCTCCAACAGCCATAATGCCTCGGGGGAGATGTAGTCCATGACTGACATCTGGAGACCCGAAGGTTGCCTACACCTGCAATAGATCATGTTTTACACTGACTTAAGCTTGGCCTTGAATTTTTTTAATGCACTGTGCCTTCCTCACCACCTCCATTTCTGGTCTGCCCTTCCATGGATCTACTACTATTCTAGTCAATAACATTATATTCAGCACTTTTGAAAGGGGTTATACAAGACAAACTCTGGGTACCCCATTCTACAACCAGACATGGGTGCATGAAGGTGCTTTCTACACACTCACCCCCTGATCCCCCCAGGTGGGAATGATTAAAAGGGAAGCGGTGTTCTGAGGTTGACACCCCCTAATGTGTGCTCTGTACCCTGAAGGTCCAGCTGAAACCTGGAGGGACCTTCTCTCCCTGCAGAGCTGCGCTCTCCTAGCGGTGACCATTGGAAATGTTAAGGGGCGTTGAGAGGGAGCGCCCCATGTGCGTCCAGCAGCCAATAACGGGAGAGATTCGGAGAGCAGCGCTCAGCTGGCAGGCATTTAAATGGGAGACAGCCCGGCGCTGCTGCAATGTGTCCTTTGGATGTGATACTGCTGGCTCTTCCCATCCTTGTATGCATGGACTGCATCTCCAGCACCGCACTCCTGTGAGCCAGGGGAGCCTGGGACCAGGCACTATACACAGGTGAGGGCAATTATCACTTCTCCTGGGGGTCCTCACAGTCTGCATGCAATGGGGGGCACTGATTAGCAGGATGGAATCAATGGATCATTCTATCAGGTTATTACTGCTACATTGTATGATGTGTGTAAGAAAGGCAGGCTGGGGGAATACTGTCTGTGTAAATGTAGAGCTATTGATACATGGGTATATTTTAGCTATTTATCTGTGGTTTTTAACCTTCTGATTAATTCAAATTGCTCTTATCACTTTATAAAACACACAGTGCAGTATAGATGTAGGTATATTTCCCACTGTCTCTCTACATCTATCTATAATGTATATATTGGGCAACCCAGCACATCCCAATATTTGTGAACACATTGCAATAATTTAACAAATTTATTTAGAGCATCATTTTGTACTGTGACTGACTGAGTTTAGAAATGTGTACAATAAAGTCAGTTACAGAGGATTTATCTATCAATGATGTACATTTCCATGGCACCTAATGATTGCATGAATATAGTGAGCTGATACTGAAATGTTTTTTTTTTTTTTTTCTCATTCATGGGGTAAAGAGCAAATGAATATTTAAAATGCGTTTATGTGTGTGTGTGTGTGTGTGTATTTGCATATGTCTTCCATCAAAGTTGCAACATCTCACTATTGTTTCCAACTGATATGTAAATACCTGAAATTTAACTACCACTTTGTTGAGTGTCAGTGTACCCATATAATCGTTTGTGATGAATTTTATTGATCCAACTGTATATCTACTTTTGGGCGTGTGTGTGTGTGTGTGTGTGTGTGTGTGTGTATATATGTATGTATATGTATATGTGTATGTGTATGTATGTATATGTATATGTATATGTGTATATATATATATATATATATATATATATATGTATATATAATGTGTATGTATATATATATGTATGTATGTGGATTATTGACCAACTGGGGAAAAAATGAGGAAGTTAAAGGAAAAATATCTTTAGCAGTTGGAGAGTCTGTGCCAAATTTATTTTGGCCTACATTTTGGAAGTCAGCTGTCAATTCAGCGAATAATGACCCCTAAAAATTATCGAAATGTAATATTCTATACCTAGTTAAATGTTTCCTAGAAGCTTAATTAGACTAAGCAACCCTGTACTAGCAGGATAAATAATGCAAAACATATGTAATTATTTTAGCTGATACTATGGATTATATATCACAACTAAATTCTGTTTTAACACTATATATAATTTGAATAGGGGTAGATATTTTGTGTGTATGTATGTATGTGTGTGTATATATATATGTATGTATATATATATTCGTGTGTATGTAGTTCTAATTCACAAATAACTTTTATAGGGACGGACATCCCTGAAGAGTTTCGCTTGCTTGAAATGTAAAGGACTGCGTAGCTTTAAATTTATGAGGGAGAATTGTTTGCCCAATCTGGATTATTAGAAAACCGTTAAAGACCAGAATCTGTATCTGTATCTCTTGAGTATGTTAGTTTTTAATTAATGGGGAATCTAAAACCTGTTTAAATGGATATTCCAATATATGCATTTGACATTATTTTTTTTTTCACACATTGTAGCGCATTCAATAATATGAGCGTTTTGGAGAATTGCAAATTTGTCATGAGAAGGACAAATATTCCAGCTTGTTAGTTTTGGGTTAATACTGTCACTTACCTGATGAATCCGACAGAACTAGCAGTTCAGTAAAAAAAAGTTCTATTCATTTACTGTAGTATATTTAATTTTAAATGCATTTACACGTAACACTGTTGACGTAACACGTTAAACATGTGCGTATATATGTAAAATATTACGCCCGTTCCTTTTAGCTGTGTATGTATAATGTATCTCAGTATCAGCAGCAGAATTTTAAATCAATACCTGCAAAGTTGATACAGTGTGACTTATAAGAAAATTATTCAAATTTTTTTTTTTTTTTAAGTTTAGTGTTTACAAAAAAAAACTAAACATAATCACATAATCAGTAAAATAGTGCTTGTGTATAACAGTGTTTGTTTTCTTTTTGTTTGTTTTTTGTCCTAGCACTTTTTGAGAATTTATCATTTTTTGCAAGGGGGGAAAAAATGAATCGTACCTCTCTATTGTAAATAAATATTAAAAAAAAATTTTTGTTTATCATATGCAAAGTCATGTTGTATGTGTTATGCTTTACCCCTGCCAACTGGCCTAGATTTAAAGGAAAAATCTAGTTTTATCTCGAATTCCACTATCTATTGTCCAAAATCTTACACTTCGATCGTAACTGCATCAAATGAGCTGGCAGTCAAAAAGAGTGAAGGGCCCCACATTGTCCTTCAATATTTATGGCTGCCAACTGATTTCATTTAGTTCGAATATGAAGCTCAGATCTGGCGTAGAATTTCGAAGAGTGAAACGATCTTGAAAACATTCCAATGGTTTCCACGTAGAAATGTTTATAGTTTTCCACCAGAATTCTACGTTTATTTATCATTCTGAAATGAAATGCACGTGAGAGGGAGGTTATTTCTAAATGCCTTATTCCTTTGGTTTTGTTTATTTTCTTAGCCGTATTTGCCAGCTTTGACTCCGAATCAACAATAAAAACCAGTTGAAATGAGAGTTGTGTATATTTATTCATTTTTAGTGTCGAAATAATAGTTTTCATTTTTTGTGGACTCCCAAGTATTAGTATAGATAATGTTTTAAACAAAAAATTGCACCTGCTGTCCAATTGTTGACGAATGATAATGTGATGTAGGACTGAGACATGCAACTAGTTAAAGGCATAGGTGTGCGCAAGGGGCGTGTCATGTGCGCAGGACAGAATTGCCCCCCCTGTGTACAAATTAAATCCATGTCTGCAATTTCATTTCAGTTCGGGTTAGCTCATTATCCAAAGGAAGTTAGAATTGTGATAATTGTTTGTTTATGAATGTCTTGTTAATGCGAGAAAAAAAATATTTGGTATTTTCGGATTCATTTATTAATCTATATTGTTGGTTTATTTTTGTCAATTTTTCACAAAAAAAGTTATACTCTTTTTGTTTTAGTTTAAATACAAATTTGCCATTGATTTCACATTCAATAAATATTTGCCTTTTTTATAAATGTCCTTGTGCTGTGCCTATTTTTGGTTCTAGGCCAGTGGGACGCCTTTATAGTGACATACAGGCAGCCTAGGTCGTCCTTCCTACCTTTGCCAATTCCTCCAGCCGTCAGTGCTGTGGCTTTGCCAATTTTATGACGCAATGCGCATGTGCTAATGATGTTATTTTACATCCATTTAAATGGCCCCTCACATTTTGGGGGTCGTGGCCACACTATAAATAGGCTGTTTGTGCTTGGTTCCCTGTCCTGCTGTGGTTTTGTTTTGGTCCCAATATTATGTTTATATTTCTATACGGTCTCTCTGGTTTTGGCTTTGGCTTATCCTGACTATTTTCTGCTCTGTAATCCTTGACTCTGCTTTTTTTTCCTCATTCTCCCGATTTCTGGTTCCCATTCACTTGGCCTGCCTTTGTCCATTCTCTATATAGTTTACATAAAGCTTGGCCACTCTAAGGACCGGTATACGTTCTATTACATTTTAGGGTTACTCTTTGCGTGTTGGGTCTCATAATCATGACATAGTTAGAGTAACTATATGCTGTAATGATCACATTCTGTATATGATTTTATAAGGCTAAATATATATCTGTTCTGTTAGTAAAACCATTTTCGAATAAAAAAATAAATAAAAAAATTTGGGGAACGGGTCCGTTCTAGCGGGAGATCTCAATGTCCGTTGTACCATCTTGTTAGTGTTTGTCAACGTTTTGTTATTCCTCTACATTGCTAGAGTTGCTATTGAAATATCTGACTTAGAATTTGCAGAGGTAGATCGAATAATGATAAGGAGGAATCTTGGTGTTTGTGATGAAAAGGTCAGTCCAGTGTCCCAATGAGACTAGGCAGGTTACAGTAAATAGACGTTGTCTTGGAGCACCAGGCTCACACAGTCTGGAACTGTATCTATCCTATTCTAGACTGTTCTGAAGGCACTTGTGTCTCAATTGGTTATTTTCACATTGCGAAGGTACCATTTTTAAATCCCTTTTTGAATAGAGATTATTTTATATAAATTGTTAGAATCATTTGAACACTATGGTTGGTGAGTAGATACGCAAAGTTTCTAATTGTGGAAGTGTCAGAATTATAAATTGCAATGAAACTCAAGTAAAAATCTAGAAAGAACATACTTTAACAGAGTACTATTTTAATTCTTTCAGAAGCAAGACATATTGGCAAGGAAACTAGGTAAACCAGTTGGAGGTCTGTCTTGTAACTTGGGGGCTCAACACAGGTTTCCCACCCAGAAATATAGCCATTGTCTATTATATGCGAAGTATTGTTTGAAGTCAAACACAATTGAAATTAAAATGCACTAGCAGAGATATATAGTAGATAATTTAAATATTTAACTAGGACAAATCCAATGGTACTGGAATATTAGTCGTCTGCCAAGTGTCTAGGTGATGATTAATGCAAATTTTGTCTGGGACTTACTATGTGCAAATATATATGAAACTATTTAACATTAAATAAAGCAGAGTCTCTGTAATGCCTGCCTGAGTGCATTTGTTTCTGTATTCTAGACTGCTTTATAAAGACAAATTCTATAGAAACTGGCAGTTAATGGTTTCCTAATTTATTTTTTAAAGGGACACTATAGTCAAAACAACTACAGCTTAATGTGGTGTCTCTAGCCTGTCCGTGCAGGCATTTTAATGTAAATGAAGTGTTTACATTGCTGCCTAGTAACACTCATTCAGACGGCCAGCACAGATCAATGCTGCAGTGTGGCATTCAGCGTCTCGACGATCCCCATAGAGGTGCATTATTCAATGCATCGCTTTGAGGAGATGCAGATTGGGGAGGCACAGAATTTTGCCACGCATGCTTTCTGATGGGAAATCATTGGATTGGCTGAGGTTGTCAAATATGAGGATCTCAGTCATGGAGTGAGACTGGTGTGGTGCTGTAAAAAGGTGAGTAGAGGGGGCTGGACACCCAAACTGTTTTACCACTATAGTGTCGAGAATACGTTTGTATTCCTTTTTAGGTGGGGGAGAGTAACAAATCATGGGGCCTGCTTGTAACTTGCAAGCTACACCCGTAGCCGAGGCTGGCCCACAGCACACCGCCACGTACATTCTTGTGTTACAGAAAGGGTTGTAATGTGAGGGTTAGAGGGGGGGACTGGGAATGTAGTCTAGGAATAGGGGCTGCAGTGGGAATATATGGGTTGTAATTGGGGGATAGACTATAGACTAGTGTGAGGGTTGGGTGGTTAGGTGCTGTATTTGGGGGAGACAGACTGTAGTGCGGGGGTTGGGTGGTTATAGGCTGCTGTAATAGGGGCAGTACCTGTAGGTGCTGTAATGTGTTGGGGTATAAGGGCTCTTATCTGGAAGAACAGGGGCTGTTATTGGAGAGGTATGAGCTGCTGGGGGCTGAAGGCTGTAATGAGGGCATTGGGGCTGTAGTGGTGGGATAGAGGCTGATGAAAAAATAAAAAGCAAGTTATTCCCTTCCCTCCCTGTGGCTTACCTTGGGAAAGGAGGGCAGGATTATTGTGGTCTTTGGTGGTTCTGTGGGAGAAATACTTTCTAGCTTGGGGTCCGGTTTATCTGCTTTTGTGAGCTCTGGTGTTCAGTGTGACGGCAGCACTCTAAACACTGGAGCTCACAGGAGCCATTCAAATTTGGGCCCAGCTCCAGCCGGGACAGAGCAATCTTCAAATGTAAAGATGGCCGCTGAGCATGTGGGGCGCTCACCATTCGAAATGGAGTACCAACCTAAGGTTCAGAATTGGCCTAACTGCAGTGAAAGTTAATAACTAAATAAGGTGATGTTTTAGTCTCTACCAATATCCCTAACTTGACTCCTAAGGGTTAGATTGAATTGGCAGATAAATGTTAAAATTTGAGTTGCTATTTATTAACCAGATTCAAAGGATTACTTCAAGAACCATCACCATTTCTAGGCCGCTAATGTCCGTTCTGTGCTTAAAAGGTGTGCGTTGGCGACGGACGACTAGTGACTGCATGGCCTCACTCCGTGCCACCCCTTTCATCTCACAGTCTGTCCGTCATGTCGCACTACCTTCCGCGACTAGCGGTGACATGACTGAAGGTGGATGGGTCTGTAGGGAGATTTATTTATAAAATATTTTACCAGGAAAAGATACACGCGCAGGCTTTGCCTAGAGACAAGGCCGGTGCCACCGTTGGGCAAACTAGGCATTGGCACAGGGCGCTAGCCTGCTGGGGATATTTCCTGGTGGGCTCCCCCTGTCTGGTGCCGCAGCACTGGGCGAGAGGCTCTAGAGCCGCCCCCCTCAGCGCTGGGCCGCTCCTCCAGGTGCCTAAAGGTGGGGGCGCCCAGAGGAGCCCTGTCACAGTTTGGGAGAGCAGGCACCTTCTTATCTTGATGACAGGTGCCTGCTCTCCCATCAACTGCCGGTGCCTGGAGGAGAATGCAAGTGGCGAGGGAGGCTCTTCTTGCAGCTCCTCACTCCTCCCTCGCGCGCCCTCTGTGATGCCGGGAGCCGTAAAACTATGACATTCCAGCCCCGGCATACTAAACGGCGGGAGGGAGGAGTGCGGAACCCACACTGGATCCCAGGGAGGTGAGTGTTTGTCTCTGTGTGTGTGTGTGTGTCTGTCAGTGAGTGACATGAAGGGGTGGAAAAATGGATCTTTGCCTATAGATTTTATATGGAGATCATGCTAGCAAAGGTTACTTCTACAAAAAACAATGTTTAACTAAAAAACTTTTGGGTTGAAGTAATTCTTTAACACAGGACTGTCACGGTTCCTAATTTCCTCACCACTGTAAAGTTTAGATGCTATTACTGGGGAAAGTGGTACAATGGGGTAAGTAGAATGAAGACTTTGATGTCCAATGGGATGTTATTGCACCATGATGGAGAAATGGCTTTGAGCGTGTGTGTGTTTGTACAGTAGTGACGTAAATGCACCTATGCCTACAGCATTGTACAGGTAAGTAATTTTTATTTACAATGTAAAACTGTTCAGATTTCTGTAGAAATAACATAACTTTCAGTTAATTTTTGGTTTGTCTGTTGTCAGTTTCTCTTCTAACAGAATTTACTCCTAGTAAGGGTTATATTAAAAGAACAAATCTACTATATTGATTAGACTCCTGGGATTTGGGTGCACTCACTGGCGGAACTACTGCAGATTCAGGGGTCGCAGCTGCGGCCGGCCTGTCATTCCAGGGGGCCTGGCTGCCCTGTAGATCCCTGTGACCGGGGTGCCCGCCAGCATTTTGGTGCGGCCCCGACAGAGCGGTAAAACCGCCGGAGCCACATTAAAGGAGCCCATCGAGTGGCCCAAGCTTTTGGGGCCACCCGATGGCAATGGATTTCCTGGGGCCCAGTCAGCACCGCAGCGTTTTAATAGTGTGACCGGGCTTCCGTGACTATGTTAGAGCGCTGCACAGGAGGAGAGGAGGAAGTCAGAGTGGGAGCTCTGACTTCCATCAGCGTGAGGCAGCCACTGGACACCAGGTAAGTCCCAAAGTTATTTTTTTTTTTTTCTTTTTTTTTTTTTTAACAGTTTGTGTGTGTGATGGAGAATGTGTGTATCTGTTTGTCTTTCTGCATGTATGGGGGGGTGGGGACGTATGGGGGGTGCCCTGGGGCAATTTTTGCACAGGGGCCCCGTGGTTTCTAGTTACACCTGTGGGTGCAATTACATCATTTTCTAACAACTGAACTCAAGATGAGTTAAACTAAACTCGCTCAAATTATCCCAAAATTAGAACCAAAACACTCAGGAATTCCGGAACTACTCCTGAAAACTGAGACCTTTTTCCCTGCTTGCAGCATAAATGGCTGGGGAGCACAGAGCTATAGATCTTTTTATTTTAAAGATCTCTCTATATTTATCGCTTCTATAAGTATATAGAATAAAGCCATCATTAAATACCATCTTAATTACTTTTTTTTTTTTTTTTATATTCTTTGCTACAAGTTTTTTTCATGTATTTAAACTTGCTGTTTAGTTAGTTTTGTTACAGCTTTAGAACAAGAACTATAACAAACAGATTTTTTTTTTTTTTTGTTAAAATATTGGTTGTTTTGGGTTTGTCTGGCTATCTCATTGGGATATCATCCCTGTTTCAAACCTTTTTTCTTTGTATATTTATTCAAACATTTTATTTTTTGGGGGGGCGGGCAGAAGGGGTTATACTCATACAAATATAGTGTTTTGTTTTCCATTCTTCTAGGTTAATGTTATCTATTCATGTAATATGTGTACATATTGCTCATCTAGTTTTCACCTGATTTAGCAACCCATCACCCGCATATCCAGTACTTGTGTAATTGTATATTGTCTGGGATTATTTTTTTTTTTTACTAAAGTTATATTTTAATGTGATTTTACATATTTTAGGTAAAGTAGTTTAACTTTTGATATTTTCACCTTTAAATTTTAAATTCACGTTTAATTCACCATTAATTCTCACTTTAGTGAATAAGTTGGTGGGAATTCTTCACATCTCTACACTGTTTTGTGAATAAAGTTCTGTGCACCAAGCAGCAAGGCCACAGTCCACAGCTTGACTCTAACTTGGGAAGAGAGAGCTCAAATAACTAACAAAATCGAGATCTGGTCTCCAGAACTGAGCATTCCATCTGCTTGACTGACAGCTGTGAGGGGCTGGCTTGGAGCTGCAGTGCAGTGAAATGCAAAAATAGTTCTCTAAATACAGAGTAAAGTAAGTTGTAATAAAACCCTATCACATTTTCAGACATTCCATACTTGATACAGGTTTTCACGGACACCACCATTTAATGGCAAGCTCCACCTACATATTAAATAAGTCTAGTTCTACTCCTCGCTCACTTGACTTGTCTGGAATGAAGACACTAGGTGATCAACACAACTTCAGCTTAATGAAGCAGTTTTTGTGTATAAATCTTGTCTCTGAACTTTTACTGCCATTTAGAAGTTTTATTATTATTATTATTATTTTTATTTTTTATTTTTCTGCGGCCCTAGGCAGTAGGCACTCATCCCCAGGCTGTGACTGACAGCCTGCATGGGGGAAAAAAAGTTTTTTTTACTTTCAATCAGATTTTACTTACTTTAAAAATATATATCTCCTTCTCTGTAAATTGAATATTTACACCTACAAGTGTGTATGTGTCATATAACTATAATATATATATATATATATATATATATATATATATATATATATATAAACAAAACCAAGAGATTCTGTATTTTGTGTATATATATATATATACTTGAACGCATATACCGGTGTTTACTTTAAATTTCTCGCTGTTACTATGTTTTAATTTTTATTGCATGGTTGGATTCTGCTCCTTGTAGACTAGTCCTTTCTAATGGGGCAAAGCTGGCATGGTTAAATGGCGGTAATGCAATTTGCATCGCTGGTGATAATGTGTTGGCATGGTTTGCGTATGTGCCAGCATCAAGTGTCTCGAATGCACGGTTGCAAATAAATTCTTATATGGGAATATATACCCTGCAAAGGCTTTGTGCACGCTGTTAAAGTGTGAGATAAGAAATTCTAAATTAAACAGAATGTGCATTAAAGGAAGTTTAAACATCAGATCTTTCTTTACAGATAGTGTGGGTCACAGCCAGGGGAGGTGTGGCTAGGGCTGGATAAACAGAAACAAAATTGATTTAACGCCTAGATGTTAGATAATTGAGCAGTGAGACTGCATTGTCATGTTTTACCCACCAAAACTACTTCATTAGGCTAAAGTTGTTTTGATGCCTATAGTATCTCTTTAATGACGAAAATTGTGCTATTCTTCGTAGGATTCTCTGGTGTCTCCAGTAATCTGTTAATGGGGAAATAATACAGGACTCTGAAATAGTGATCTCAAACTGGGAATAATTTCTTGTAATCTTGTTGTGAGTATAGATAAGATAGTATTACCATAATTTTGTCTGAGGGCCCCTTTTATCTGGATTGCAAGGTACCGCTTTGTATTGACAGACTGCATTGTACTGGCAGGAGTGATTATACATTGCGATTAATGTTTATTTTATTTGGAAAGGTTTGGGTCATTGTTACGTTGTTGGATTCCAATGTAAATAGCAGCTTTAAACTCTCGATATCTGAGTGAAATTATCCACGAATTAAACCACTTTGATTACACACAGGCTGAAAGCATTTCTCTAATTGTATGACCTCAGAAAGATATTCTCCAACAGACAGAGTTGATTGAAGGCTGAAGTACCAAAGCGATATAATAGTTGCGCAACTGGGATTATTTGCCTTTTTTTTTTTTTTCCTCTATTGGCCCTGGCTGTTTCCAGATTTTCAAATGACCATGAGTGACAAAAAATAAATAGATTCTTCACCAACTAATATTCTACCCACTGAGTTGTTCTAGTGCTCTGTTCCTTCCTGCAGATTTCAAAATACAGGACAGGTCCATGGGATGTACATTAGCAGGCAGTATATAAAAATTGCAGGACCATCCAAGCAATTCGGAAATATTGACAATATGCTCACAATTCTCATTATACATGCACATAAACTTGCCTCTCAATATACCCCGATTAGCAGGACACTTGTAAGACTCCAACAACTTTTTGTTTATCTGAAAACCAAGACGATGACTAAATGGAAAATGGATATAATCATTACTGAGGCATGCCTCCCAACTGTCCCGATTCAGCCTGGACAGTCCTGATGTTTGGGTTCTGTTCTGCTTTTGAGGACACAAGGGAACTGTCCCCAAACAAGCATAGCATGAGAGCCAGTGCTGTACCTAGGGTATGGCTGACATGGCACGTGACCCGTGGCGCCACTTGACAGGGACTCCACATCAGAGGCAGATGGAGCTCTGTTCGTGCCCCCCTTGAGCTGGCAGGGAGATCAAAAGATCTCCACGCATGCGCTTTAAGAATGATCCCTTCATGGTGGTCTGTGGTTCCTTGCGTTTGCCGGGGCTCTGTGAGGTCAGAGTGTAGGTGCAGGGATTTCCAGTCGTGCTTTGACTTCTTGATAGAGTGCCAGGGTGGAAGACCTGCGGCTGCACCAGCAGGGAATGTATCGGTGTTCCCCTTTCTTCCCCCTTCCCATACATTATCAACCTGTCACATTCACTGACACCCAACCTTGTTACTGTAACTCACCGTCTCAACTCTTTCACTCTGCCACACTAACCCCGTAACTCTTGCCTCCTCCCCCTGCTACACTCACACAAACTCACCCTATCTCACAACCTCACTCCCCCAAAACATTGTCACTGCCACACACGACACCATAGACACCACTCACAAAAGCCACAAACCCCCCCTCCCCCCCCCCCTTGTAAATAACTACAGCACAAGCACAGCAAAACAGACAGGCATTTACACACAAGGATACTCTGTACACATTTCTGACTGAGTGTGTCTGTGTATGTGCCCCCCACACACGGACATAATGCTAGACACATACATATTCAGCCCCCCAAACAGCCTCCTCCAAACACTCTCACACACAATATATAGGGCCCAATCCGGCACTCTACCTAGGGTCCTGTACAGTCGTATTCTATTATTGGACTTGGGCATTGTAGCTGGCACCCTGAGGTTTCCACCTACAGGAGGTGCAAACTTCCATAATGTCTTCCTTGCAATCAGGGACTCAGAACCCCCAACAGACCTCGGCAGAGATCACCAGGAGTTCTAATCCCTCCATGGGACCACCAGGGATTATAGCCCCCTCTTTCTTAAAGAAAGCCAAGCAGGAAGGAGCTTCACAGAGCACAACCACACACATTCTATATGCTGCCAGCACACAGATCCAAGGCCAGATTAACATAGGGGCTGATGGAGCTGCAGCTCCAGGCCCAGGCCCATGGAATAAGCCAATTTAAAAATAATAATAATAATATATTGTTTGGTTTTTTTTTAGCCACCTGACTGGTATTTTACCAGCACAACCTGTATTTGAGACTGCCTGGCTGTGCCAGTATTGCAGTAATACCGGCAATACAAATGCAGAAATTTTTCTCAGTATAAATGGAGATTACAATGCAATACCAGCACCGGCCAATAGGGGTCACTGTGTGTGGAGAGAGGCAGAAATAGGAAGTTACTCCCTGCGCCTCTCTACTCACTGACCCACGGGGGCGCAGCACAGATAGTTCAGACCGCAGCTCCCAGCCTGCAGACACAAACTACAGCTCAGGGAAGTGAGGGATGGCATAAAAGCTGAAAGATGGGGAGGCGAAAGGCAGCAGGGATACATGGGGATGCTGAGATATATGGGGACGCTGTGAGACATAGGGACATTGGGAGACATTGGGACATGGACACTAGGGACACAGTGTCTCCATGTCTCTGTGTCCCCATGTCTCCCAGCCAGTGTCCCTAGTGTCTCAGTGTCCCCATGGCTACCAATGTCTGTGTCCACATGTCTCCTAGCCAGTGTCTCCATGTCTCCTGGTGTCCCTATGTCTCCCAACTAGTGTCTGTGTCCACATGTGTCTCTATGTCCACAAGTGCCCCATGTCTCCCAGTGTCCCCAAGTGTCTGTGTCCCCATGCCTCCCAGCCAGTGTCCCTAGTGTCTGTGTCCCCGTGTCTCCCAGTGTCCCCTAGTCTCCCACTGTCTGTTTTCCCATGTCTCTCAGTGTTCCTAGTGTCTTAATGTCCCCAAATGTCTGTCTCCATTTCTCCCAGTGTCCCCAAATGTCTGTATCCAAAAGTGTCCCCATGTGTCTCAGTGCCCCCATGTCTCTGTGTCCCCTGGTATCCTAGTGACACAGGAAACACTGAGACATGGGGACACGGGGAGAAAGGAGGACACTGAGACACTGGGAGACTGGGCGACATGGGGACACTGATGCCAGGATGGCCTTCCAATTCTTTGGACAGACATGCCCCCTTTATTGGCATGTTTGCCCCTTTTGGCAGTTCTGGTCACGGGATTCGCGTCAGTGGCCCACCCTTTTACCCCACCCATTGACTTCCTACTTCACAGTATACTGGTTTTAGGAGGTATGGCTTTACTTGAAAGATGAAAGCATGAATTAGAGAGATTAGCATAGAGTATGTGTTTTCTTATAGCTGCATCCTTTGAGTTTCCCTCCAACACCACCTCCACCAGATACATGACGCTTGGGTGGTATAGTTGTTTTAGTGTTTTTAGTCGATAAGATTCTGTAATTAGGCCCCATCATAATTGTCAGCATCAGGCCCACTGGGCTCTTAATCTGGCCCTGCACAGATCACATACAGTAAAAAAGAATACTTATACCAAGTATAAGCGATACAGCTCCACATGAAAGAGTGAATACCGTCTGAAAATACAATCTCTATGAAAGAAAACTATACATAGAGTAATACATTATGGGCAAAATAAAAGACAAGGGTGGGGGGTAGTGAGAACTCACAAGACGTCTGATAATTCAGGGTTGTCTACCCACAATTAGGGGTGGTATGTGGAATGGTACTTCAGCTGGCCACTGCAAACGGCAAAAGAAAGCCAATAGCGTGATATAGTAAAAATAGACACTTTAATGCTTAAAATTGCACTTACAAGAGGGCAATGAATTCAGGCTTGTCTCCACACAAGGTGGACCTGGTACAATGTACTGCAGAATGTAGGTGAACCATCAACTAGCAGCAGGAACAGGTAAAAACCAAATGCAGAGAAAGGGAAAATAAAAACAAATTAAGTCCCACAATTAGATATACAACGCGTTCCATCCGATCCACAGACTTCCTCAGGGATACGAGAGCTGTGTTTAGTAGATAGTTTCCTATTTTAATATGCTTAAATTTGTTAATCACACAGTATGTATGTGATATGCACAGGATAGCAAATTAGGGAGCGGTCTACTAAATAGCTGGGACGCCAAAAGCACCCTTTTCTTAATTTTGCTGTTTCTTAGTAGATAAATCCCTAATTTGGTACCTTTAATGTTACTTTAAGGTTACCAAATTGGGGAGATCTAAGCAGCACCCAATTTGATTTTCTTTTGGAATGATGGGAATAATGGCGTCTGAATTTTTCTGAATCTGCTCAAAATCAATTTTCACGTTTCAGATGATCCAGAATAAAAAATAAGAATTGAAACTAAACCAATTTTTTTGTTGGCTGGGCATATTTCTAGGGGATCGCCCTTTAAGTGCAATAATTTCACGAACTAGAATATGAATAGATATGTATGTAATATATAATCTTTTTCACAACTGATATAAATATATATTATCACTACAGAACACAAAATCGGATATTTCAATATCTGCATGCCAAAATATATTAAAGGGACACTATAGTCACCCATGCCACTTCAGCTCAATGAAGTGGTCTGGGTGCCAGGTCCTTCAGGTTTTAACCCTTCAAATGTAAACATGGCAGTTTCAGAGAAACTGCTATGTTTACATAACAGGGTTAATCCAACCTCTAGTGGCTGTCTTCCTGACAGCCGCTAGAGGCGCTTCTGCAACGCTGGATGCAATTTTCGCATCCAGCGTGCAGAGCGTCCATAGGAAAGCATTGAGAA
>OW240924.1:71078606-71159916 GCA_933207985.1 Pelobates cultripes
ACTGTGTTTAACCCTGTAACTTTCCAAGACCCCATAAAACCTGTGCATGGTGGGTACTGTTTTACTCGGAAGACTTCACTGAACACAAATACTAGTGTTTCAAAGCAGTAAAATGTATCATGATGATTTCGCACTTACACTGATCTTGTTGTGATATGTTTCTGTTTTGAAACACTAGTATTTGTGTTCAGCGAAGTCTCCCGACTATTACAGTACCCCTTATATAAAGGTTTTAAGGTGTTTTCAAAAGTTAGAGTGTCAAATATAAGGCTTGCGTTTAATTTTTTTCCACATTGAAATTTGACAGATTGGTTATGTTGCCTTTGAGACTGTATGTATGGTAGCCCAGGAATGAGAATTACCCCCGTGATGGCATACCATTTGCAATAGTAGACAACCCAAAGTATTGCAAATGGGGTATGTCCAGTCTTTTTTAGTAGCCTGTTAGTCACAAACACTGGCCAAAATCGGCGTTCAAATTAGTTTTTTGCATTTTTCCCACACAAACCAATATTAACGCTAACTTTGGCCAGTGTTTGTGACTAAGTGGCTACTAAAAAAGACTGGATATACCCCATTTGCAATACTTTGGGTTGTCTACTATTGCAAATGCCATGCCATCATGGGGGTAATTCTCATTCCTGGGCTACCATACGCTCTCAAAGGCAACAAAACCAATCTGGCAAATTTCAATGTGAAAAAAACGTAAAAATGTAACATGCTATATTTGACCCTGTAACTTCCCAAAACAACATAAAACCTGTACATAGGGGGTACTGTTTTACACACGAGACATTGCTGAATACAAATATGTGTATTTTATTACAGTAAAAGCAAACAGTATTATGACATTCACAGTTAAAATGTCATGTAGAACTAAAAAAACACAACTTTTTTTCCCCCTTTTTTTTAATAGTGTATTCATATTAAAATGTTTCATAGCTAAATAAATATTTGATGTTAAATTAAAGCCCTGTTTCCCTTGAATAAAATGATAGAAGTGTGGGTGCACTTAATATGAAAGAGGTTAATTACGGTTGGACAGACCTATAGCGTACATTTGGCTCAGTCCTTAAGGGGTTAATATAAAAGTATTCTAATTGAATCTAATTTAATGACATTTTTATTGTTTCTTTTTAAATTCAGGTTTTTATTCATAAAATGTATATAATCTAAGTGTAATTAATTTCTTGGGTATAGATTTTAAACCCTTCATTATAAATCATACAAGTTTAACCCCTTAAGGACACATGACATGTGTGACATGTCATGATTCCCCTTTATTCCAGAAGTTTGGTCCTTAAGGGGTTAAGTGCTGGGAATTCTGTAACCTTAACACTGAATATCTACATTAGTTCCCTGTGAAAATGACAACACATTTGTCCTCCACAGGTAGATTTGTGTCCATCAAATTACACGCATAGAATCTCACAATTTAGGTACTATAAAGGCAGCTTCAACTAAATGCTCTAAAAGGAAACTGTGTGGGATATTTTCTTTTTGTTTAGTTTTTTTGGCTTTTTATGTACAAATACACACTTCTAGTTCATTCTGAGGTTTAAAAAACCCAAAAACGAACTTTAAGTGCCTCGACAAGTGGGAAGTTTAACCAGGACAGCCGCGGTTTTACTGTCTTCTGTCTCTTAGATCTCCTTAATCCTGGGGTGATTTTTTCCTATCAATAGAGTACAATCCTAAAGCCACTAATTTGAGAGAGCCACCTCTTGCCCTTTCCAACTACAGAGTGAGTAGTCAAGTCAGCCAGATGGAGAATCTAAATCCATGACCATAACATAGCAGTTTACGGAAATTAGGATCCGTCGGAAGCAGAATGTTACTTTGTCTTGCGTAAAGCTGTGTTTAAATGGAAATTTTAATTATAAAACCTGCTCCTTTTGGAATGTAGACACCACCGCTCCGTGTAGAAATAATTTTTTCCATGGCCTGATCAGTCTTGTGATTAAAACCGAGGGATTATGTATCAGGCTTGCAGGGATGTTTAGACATCTACTATTGTTAAAGTATCCGTTTTTTAAATACTTTGCATGGAGAGCCAGAACCTGACTTCACAGCTCTACCATGCCTGGAATGTTGGAGGAGACATTCTGTGTAAATACACACTAGTAGAGCCAGAACGTTGTGGTTAGCTCAGGTGCTGCTTCTCTTCAGTAGAAAAAATGCATTACATTGTCTTCTTCTCGCAGAGGTTCCTCTTGGAATCTCTCCGCTAGATGGAGTCTTAGTAACCTGAAATGAGAATACTAGCGTAGGATCTTCATCTTGGTTTTAGGACTATAAAGAGGACACCTGAAAATGTATTAGAGAGTGCCAAAAGTAGTTGAAACAAACAGGACAAAAATAGACCAAATAAGAAAATACTCCTCACTATGGGCCTTTTCCTTGTTCTCTCTTAGAAATACAACAAAGGAGGATATATATAAAAGCAACCTTTCTGTAAAATAGACAAACCATCACTTAGTAATATTTTCGTATATTTCATGCCTACGTAGAAATAATAGCATTTGTAGGAAGATCCGATGTATGGACTCCTCTTCTCACTGTACGAATTTATGCCCTCTTATTTTATTTATTTTTCACTCCAAATGATCTGGTTATTGCTTAATAGCGGTTTGTAAATCACAATGACTTAAAAAATTTTTTTAAAAAAATCTTAAAACCCATAATGTTTGACCAACTTGTGCAGTTTAGGCCAATATAACTGTTTTCGGTCAACTCGAGGTTTTGTACAAAAATCCAAATCTGCCCTTGATACGGAGAATCAAATTAAACAGACACCCATTTCCATAATTTGCCTGTATTTACTTAACTGTACATGATGTCCACGTATTCCCTGTTTGCAAAACAAAATTCAAGATAAAAATCTATTTATTGTTATTGGTAAATGAATGTTACCATTTTCAATGATTAAAGGAAATACATTTTTTCTATAAAATTGCAGCATTAAAGCTACGATAATGCTGAATGCAGATTGAGATCTATATGATGGCTATATCTTTCTTAGAGGCAGGCACAGGACCCTGGAAAGTGTAGTTCATAGAAGGCATATATTTTATCATAATCTTGTATCTAATTACTGTTGTGTTCCTTCTTCCTAGGATGATGCGCTTGATCTATGCTTTGGGATCGCTCTTCCTTTTCTGTGGGCTGTTTATTCCCTGCATCGAAGGGCAGAAAAAGACTCGTGGCTCCCAAGGTGCCATTCCACCTCCTGACAAAGGTCAACCCAATGACTCTGAACAAACACCAAGACAGCCAGGAGAGCGAAACCGAGGAAAGGGCAAGGGCCAAACTATGCCAGCTGAAGAGGTGCTGGAATCCAGTCAAGAAGCTCTGCTGGTCACTGAGCGCAAGTATCTAAAGAGGGACTGGTGTAAGACCCAGCCATTAAAGCAAACTATCCACGAGGAAGGATGCAACAGTCGTACAATCATCAACCGATTCTGCTATGGGCAATGCAACTCCTTCTATATTCCCAGGCATATCCGCAGGGAGGAAGGGTCTTTTCAGTCTTGCTCTTTTTGTAAGCCCAAAAAATTTACCACCATGGTGGTCACGCTTAATTGCCCAGAACTCCAGCCTCCAACTAAGAAAAAAAGAATCACTCGTGTCAAGCAATGTCGATGTATCTCCATAGACTTGGACTAGATGTTAAGAAACTGCTACTCCAGAACATCAAACATTGTGTCAAAATGCAGCCACAGTGCTGTTGTGTTTTTGTTTTTGCACGCAAGTTTGGACTGTCACATCTGTGCAACTGGTATTATCTATGTCATGACCCAAGACCGAACTTGAACAATTCAGGTTATTCAGTGTCCATGAAAACAAGCTTACTCTATAAAAAATAAATTGCAAAGGGATAGGTGAAGGGAAGAACATGAACTGAGAACCCCAGGTAAAGCACACCGTGCCCTCTTACTTGGGACCAGGCAAGTACCACTGCCCATGTATACATTATGTATATAGCTATTATTTATTCACACTGACGAGTTTGTGATGCACACCAGAGGCCCAGCAGTAACAGAGTACCCGTGCATGCACACAACTATAGATCCTGATGTTGGTTGGTATAAAGTACTGAGAAGTTGTATAAATGACGCCTTGCATGTGACTGGTGGAACCCAGAATGCTCAAAATATACAGGAGATATACTGTATTAAGGCAAAGTAATTACTTTAAAAAAAAAAAAAAAAAAATTCTTGGGAGCACAATGGATTCTTGTGTAATAAAACTCCTTGATCAGTTTGTTAGTAGTCAAATTTACTCTGTAATAAAGACTGTTCTGTTCTTTAATACCTAAAAGGACACTATAGTCACCAAAACAACTTTAGCTTATTGAATTATTTCCCTGCAGTATCACTGCTCAATTCTCTGCCATTTAGGAGTTAAATCATTTTATTTATGCACCCTAGTCTCACCTCCCTGCATGTGACTTACACAGCCTTCCTAAACACTTCCTATAAAGTCATCTAATGTTTACACTTCCTTCATTGCAAATTCTATTTATTTTAAAATGTATTATCCCCTGAACTGTTGATAGCTTGCTAGACACCACAGAAGCATTCTGTGTATGATTTAAAGGTCACTTTAGAGAGCAAGCAATAAGAACTTTTAAAGTAAGTTACATCTAATTGAAAGTGAAATTTAAAAAAAATAATATAAATTTCATGGTATGAGTCACAGCCAGGGGAAGTGTGACTAGGGCTGCTTAAACCGAAACAAAAGGGATTTAACTCCTAAACTTCAGAGATTTGAGTAGCGAAACTGCGGTATCATGATTTATACACTGAAACAGTTTCCTTAAGCTAAAGTTGTTTTGGTGACTATAGTGTCCCTTTAAGGTCTGATTTTACTACAGGTTGCAAAAAAAGTTCATTCAGTGCACAAAGCCATGTACTGTATGATATTGTTGACCCAATAAGTATATCCTAGTTTCCGAAGGACACAGAAGGATATGTGTGATAGCAATACAAATAGTTTCAATGCATGTCATTCAGATAAAAGGTCTGAATTTTCCTTCCAGGCTTATTATCACCTTTTGAACGGTTTGATTATTTCCATTGGGAATTACTTTTGTAACTATTTCATGGAGAAAGCTAGGAATTGTACTACATGGTGGAAAAACTAGTGTTTTGTGAGTTTGGGTCATGGCGTTAATATCTGTTGTACTAAGTGCTATTCAGTGTCCATTACAGTACCCCTTTTACTTCCCATTTGCTTTGCAGAATGCTATGTGTTCTATAGATTTGAGTCTCTAAATTCCAGAATTATGTATGTCTTAAACTTTCAATTCTCCATGATTTCTGGCATGGTAAATCCTGTTTTATAAGAGTCGTAAAATAATAACTGAAATAGGTACACAATGTGCCTTCGTCTACAATAAGTCACAGATTTAAGAATTAATCTAGGTCACCTAGAGTATGAATGTTGCACCCTGTTAAACTGGCATTGCTACAAATTAAGGGGTTCAGTCACTGAACAAATTGGGGAAAGAGAAATGTGGTATGCACACACATCTACAAACCGTGCCTCCAGTCAAGAGGCAACCAAACTCTTCAAGTGAAAACAAGACAAGCCACAGGTATAAGGCTTGACAAAGGCTCATTCAGAGCTAAAACATTGCAGGTTTCTGTCCAATAAATCTGCCCTGGACCTTATACCTATGTCTAGTCTGTATCTTGTTTTCAATGAAGAAGTTGTGGTGACTTTAAAACTGAATTAAAATAATAATAAAAAAGTCAATGCAACTTCATTCAGCAACTAGAATCTCAATCTGTTGACATTTTTATGGCTGTTATTTTATGTTAGTCATTGGGACAAATGATGATTGCATTCTCCGCATTTTTACTTCTTGGGCTTTATTATAACAAAAAAAACTAAACAAGAAAACCCAATTATTTTTTTTTCATGATATTTGCGTGTGCACTGAATTCCTGAATACGCACCTCCAGTAATACGCTCTCCATCAGCTCAAAGTCTGTGAAATTTCACTTGTTTCAAACATTTAATAAAAATTTCAAAAAGAAAAAAATATTTTTGCTTCCAAGACTTTCCTTTTTCATTTTTTTTTTTTCTCTTCATGTGATGATCACCACAATGTGCTATTTACAATTTGTGTACACAAAGTATAATGCAGTCTCGTACAAGCAACAGGATATCACAGATAACTACCTCCAACTTTCTGGCATTAAGGGTAGGAAGTGTTGGTAAAACGGATAATATTTAGCACTGTATGGGATTGACTTAGGCAGATCCTGCAGCAAATAAAAAGAACATGTTTCATTATTGGTGGTTTCCGTTATTTGTTATTGCACTTAGATTTTATCTATGGGATTTTCAAAAATTTCACATGGTGTTTTTAGTAATCTCAACAGCTGCTTGTAGGGAAAACAGACAGCAGATACTGTCGCTTGTGGTTAAGCAGTGTGTTCAGCCCACATCTGAATTTTGTCCCTTTTTAAACGTTTCATTATATACAAACGTCTCGCAGCAGTTCAGACCATGAATGTCTTGCCTCGCCATTCCTTCACTATTTGCTTTTGACACCCAATTTTTCTGCAAGTTGTTGTATGTTCTACAGCAGTATATTGTTAACCTAGTCATATGTTTGCGATACTTGTATCCTCATTCAATGAGGATAATTACAGGAATTTGAATCTAAACCTCTATTTACTAGATTATGCTTCTACAGTATACATTAACTTTCTATTATGTTTGTAGAATATAATTAAAATGTCTGTGTATGGTGATTAAGGTTGATTTATGTTGGAGAGAGAAGAGGAGGTATCTAAAAAGGTTTTCATTGATAAGAAAAGCTGCAAGGGGTGGGCTGGCGAGGGTAGTGCGGGGGGCGGCTATTAACCCACAGGCCACATATAGGAGTTGGCTACGTCACAACTTCAAGAATGAATTGGCAACTACAAATGTACTAACGTTGTACACAATCAAAAACTAAACTGCATAGAATGAAGTAAATCTGATATATATACACAATTATGTAGTGTTCAAGTGTGTTGATGGTTCACTACATAAAGAGACAAAATTCAAACGTGTCAAAATGGTTGCATTCTGTATAGCATCTTTGTACAAAGTATCAGTTCAAATTTTTTAATTTTTTTTTAAATGCATCTGCAGTTGTGCTGGGCTGTCTGTTGGAACAGTACTAAATTAGGAGACATGCAGCAATTTCAGATCTCTCTAATCTCCATCTGTGAGACTGAACTGTCTGGATTATAGATTAATAAAAGAATAACCTCACAAGTTCAGTTAGTGCACTCCCCCAAAAAAAAAAAAATCAATCCTTACTTAAAAAGGTACAAACGTTTTAATCTCCATTCTTCTGTTTCTGCTTGTATCTGGCCTGCACAAAAGTGCCAATTTGACAATAGAAATTTGCAATCTAAAGTCCATTACTATATATTCTGCAGTATGCAGGCACAATGGGGAGGGGGGGGGGGGGAAATAACTAATTGATTATACATGGTGTTTAAAATGCTGAATTATTGCTATGTAACCTTAATTTGTATAAAAGGAATTCATAGTACAGGTTTTTGTAAAAGGATGGGTATAGGGGAATTGATCCTGCTGAGAGGTCTAGGACCATTTTAAGCACACATTATTTTGTTGGGATATGTTATACTCTGTGTTGGCTGTAATATATCAATGTATAATAACGTGCACACTGTTGGCATGCACCAATCTGTAGCTTTAAGAATTCTAATTACAGATCCTGATGGAAGCTGAAGTCTTAGTTTTAATGGCATCTCTCAAACCCCTTGCTTGGTCTGGCCAGATGTTGGTTTGACTTTGATCTGAACAACACGTCAAGTCGCAGACAATAAGATTGGTTTAAAATTTATTGTCCCTTTGATTCTTGCACACTGATGAGTTTTAAATTTGTTACACTGTGCGTGGTCGCACGAGGAGGGACCACAGAGAGAAGGGGGGAAAAGAGAGCGGAAAAAAAAGCTGTGAGGTTAGCAGGCAGAGGTGTCTCCAAAATAGGATCTTTGACTCCAAGAACAAATTGAAGACATGTCTCAGGTAGAATGTTAGCTGTATTCAGCATGTAAATTTAAGTTTTACACAACTCAAAGATGTAATGAGGAGACAATTGCAAAACATACCAGACACTTAATCTATAGTATTCTCTACAAATGTGTCAGTTGTACAGCAATATGTAATTTAGATGGTAATTTATAATATATAATTGTCTATGAAGGATAGATATAATCCTTATTGCCGCTTTTGTTAAATGTTTTAATATATGCCAATATTGTGTACTGCTAAAAATCCACTCATTACCTCTTACGCAACTCCAGATATTTTCTGCCACTGATTTAATCTGTATCATCAGTCGAATATCTGTCAAGATCATTCATTAATCGTTGAATATAATTTTGAATATAATTTTATTATAACATTACGGTGTTGGGAATTAAACAGTTTAAAGATAATGATTTATAAACCGTGGCAACTTGAACAGTTAGTGTTTTACTTACTGGAAGTTAATATTTCCATCAGGTGCTCTCCATTCATTTTATTCTACATGTAAAAAAAGTTGGGTATCTAAGTCACTACACCATAGCAAGGAAAGCGAGAAGTAATTTTAACCAGGTTGTCGAACTACTAAAGTAAAAGAAACACACAAAATAGTGAAGATTTGATAACCTTTGTAGCATTTCTTCCCAGTTTTGATGTTTGGTTTATTCCAAGACAGACCTTAAGATTTCGGAGTATGGCCGTAAAAAATCTTACGGTTTTGCCAAGAGAGGTTTTGCAATATTCAAACCATCAGTGGATGAATGCAGAGTAACTCTGTTAGAAGTTGTGCTAGCTCTGTGATGAAGCAGTATATTATAGGGAGGAAATTTAGGACCTCATAAAAACAAACAGCATGGCATGGCCGGTACATGAAGGGTTCTTTATATTAAAAGTGACGTTCTAAATATTTACATCTGTGTGCAATAAATAGTGGTTTTAAAAATATATATATTTTTTACAAGTTAGAAATATAAGTGCTTTGTCAACTGAAAGTTTACACAAGAAAGCCAAGATCAGAAGACTGGCTTCCTTTTTAGGTGCCAATATGTATGTTGTTCACTTAACCAGATAGCATGGGATGGATTGAGCAATGGTTTAATACCAGTGAAAAATAAAGGAAAGAATTAAAAACTTTGAAGTAATACAGCAGGCATATAAACTTTAAATATTTTATTAACGGGATAAATACAATTTTAGCAGATTTCATAAACTTGAAATACGGAAGCAGCAATATCTCTGAACCAACATGTTTATATACATACAAAAATACACTTCTGCTTAAAATGGTCTGCAGGAAGAAAAATATAAACATCCTATAATTTACTGGGTTCATATAACTTTATAAAAGAAAGATACTTTAGCCAGCATTAAACCCTGTTTCACGGGTGAACAATTCAATTTCAAACCGAAAGAAAACTATTACATGCCATGCTTGGAAAGCAGACAAACGGATTAGAGATATGTATCATGTTTAATGCACAACCTCGTCTTTGGGGAAAGGACATCTGATATACATACTGTAACTGTATAAGCGTTAGCCCATGCTTTCCTGTGGCTATACAAGCACAAATGCAACGTCTGAACAGTTTATTCATCGCAATGTGTCACGAAGTCAATGCCATAATAGTGTCTAAAGCTTCATGAAAACCATGAATTGAACTATCAAATTAGGAATTTGTTTAATTCATGGCTTAACGGTCAATTGCTTTACTACATGCGTAGCAGGGATTTATGGAGTACGCCAAACACTCCCCTTAATAAAATACAAACAACAGATTTGGCCGACAGGTGGCAGCTACATCTAGTTAGGGCAGAGCTCACTTTAGGAAGTTGAAAAACCTGAGGATTCCAAGAAAACATTAACTTTGAAGGGGAGTGGATTTGTATTGAATATATATATATATATATATATTCAAAATAGTATGCATACAATGCAGTAAAGTGTATGAGCCTTATAAACAGGGGTGTTGCTAGGTTCCAAAATCACCTGGGACTTGAGCATTAGGAAAACGTGAGGACTTGCACACAGACAAAAAGGTGAGGATATGTCAGGACATATCTCTGCCTATATGTTACGTTCCGTCCTTTAAACCCATGATGCTTAACTAATAGAAGGGTGTTTCCATTTAGATACTGAAATACCAAGAGGAAACTACTACTTTTAGATCAATAATCAACTCCTTTATTGATCAACACATCTCAAACTAGTGTACAATGTGACAGGTGGGTAACACTGTATACCTTGCATAGCACACAAAAACTACCTGAAAACTGTAATATCAGTGCTATAATAGGGTCCAGCCCTCTGGCCTCTTTGCATAAATCTATATAAATAACACTCCTTAAAATATGAACATTACTCCATAAGAATATTGTCTGCTTGGCAGACTAGAGATGCTCCCATTCTGCTCATAAAACCAAACAAACATACTATTCAGTACACTTCTGTAAACATGCAATGTTCTGTAATTCTGTATAAGACACTCGCTGCTTGCTACAGGAATACATCAATCTGCACGGCTAGCCAGGTACATCAATAAACGAAGAGCCAGGCTCCATATTTTAACCATTAGCAATTGTTAAGCAATGTATTTCTCCAGGAGAGTTGGTTAGAGGGAAACTGGCTCCTCTCAGTGCATTGTACCCTAACAATTCACCGAGGCTGCTAGATCCCATGGCAAACAATCTGTAAATAATTGTCTCAATGGATGGATTCCTAAACATCCTATACCTAAATAAAAAGTAGCTTATATTCTGCAAAGAAGGAAATACATTTATAAATGTCTATAGTTATTAATGTTTATAGCTATGGTTTTCATTCTACTCCAGCTGATAGGTTGTTTATAGTTAAAGGAACACTGTTGGCACTATAACGATTTAAACTCATTAAACTAGTTATATTGTCCGTGATCCCCCCCATTCAGTGTTAAATCAACATCTCTCCCCATTGTGCTGCTTGGCTAATGAGAACGCATTAGCCTGAGTTTCAGAGGGGATGGGTTGCTGGGGACTTTTGTGTAGAATTAAACTATTAATGGTTTAACACTGAATGGCACCAGAGGCCTCCGGACGCTATAACTGCTTCAGTGGGATAGAGCAGTTACAGTGAACAGTGTACCTTTAAATGTATCTAATCTTTTTCTCTACTTTGAAGTCTACTGAGGGGTTCTAGGTATATCTCAGAAGGAATGGTGAGAATGGAGATAACTAGCTATGCAGGTGTTGCATAGGTACTGAACTCCTCTTTACGATGGAAAACTAATAGTACCTGTGGTTTACACTAGTAATAGGATTCTGGATAATATGATTGTCACTTTAAGTAAATACAACCGATAAAGACACATTTTAGTTTTTCATAGACAGAATAATGATGAAAAACTCATACAGACTGTGCTGAATGTCCAATGCAATCAGAAGGTGTATATGACACAAAGTAGGGACTATAGACAATGAATACACCATACATCACAAAGATCCATGGTTTATGCAACGTGAAATATAAAGATTTACTCACTTTTCCTAAGTTCCAGCGCCTCCATCTTCAAGCTTCGTGGGTGTTATTCTTCATGTAACACCCTCCGGGCCATCATCCATTCTGCTTTTGTTCTTCTTTGATTTGTCCTGCTTGGGATGCATTCCCAAGCAGGGTAGATCTGGTCATTGACGTTAGTACGCTGGATACATTGCCACTGTTAGAATGAATGTTCCTATACTCCCTAGAGTTCTGTAGCAACCGCAGTGCGTGTTCTGTGGTTGCTATGGGAGTAGAGCAGAGGGACCTCCTTTTCAAGGTTTCTTCTGCTTTCCCCGGTCAGTCAAAAGCTTGGCACGCTGAGGCATTGACTGACAGGAAAAAAAAAATATTTTTAAATAGTTTTTTTCCCTAATCTATACATTTGCTAGCACGGTGGTTCCAAAACCAGTCCTCAAGGCACTCCTACCAGTCTGGAATTTAGGGATTACTTTTGTTAGTTAGTTGTGTCTAGGTTGTTTTTTTTCGGATCTATAAATCTTAGACACAAGTGGGTAATCCCTAAATCCTGGACTGGCAGGGACCCACCTGAGGTTCTTTGAGGACTGGTTTGGGAACCACTCTACTAGCAAAACTGCTAGCACAATGTATAGATTAAATCTTATTCTTCAAGCACCAGGTAAGTATATCTATTTTTCCTCACCACAATGTTGTAAACAGAAATGCAAAAAATGTGAAGACCACACAAATGAATGTGCTGCCTTAATACACAGTCAAAAACATATCCTAGCTTAGAGGATGCTAGATCACAGACATGTGAAGTTAAGGTTTGCACCCAGAGAAAATGACAATGTAAAAAAAATATTAAAGGAGCACTATAGTGCCAGGAAAACAAACTCATTTTCCTGGCACTATAGGGTCATTAGGTCCCCCCCCACCCCCACCCTCAGGGCCCCCCTCCCGTTGGGTAGAAGGAGTTAAAACCCCTTCAGCCACTTACCTTTCTCCAGCGCTGGCAGACGTTAGATCCAAATGTGCATGCACGTGCATTCAAACAGCCCATATGAAAGCATTACTCAATGCTTTCTTATGGACGTCCAGTGTCTTCTCACTGTGATCTTCACACTGGGAATTACAGAAGCGCCTCTAGTGGCTGTCAGTGAGACAGCTACTAGAGGCTGGATTAACCCACAGTGAAACATAGCAGTTTCTCTGAAACTGCTATCTTTTCAGCTGCAGGGTTAAAACTAGAGGGACCTGGCACCCAGACCACTTCATTGAGCTGAAGTGGTCTGGGTGCCTATAGTGGTCCTTTAATTTGAAAAAATAGGGGTACAGCCTTAGATTCTCACCTAAAGTTCAACTAAGGACTTTGACAATGTAGCCCATAATCATGGGTACATCAATATATGAATTAGAGCAGTAATATTATTAAAGTATGGACAGCAAAATCAACAGTATGCAAACTTATTATTAAAATATTAACTTGCCAATATTGCACATCTAGTCTGAGAACTGCATATACAGACAGTGATCAGACACACCTCGTAATCTATGCAGTGCCAGTTATAAAAATATGAGCTTACACTAAGGTTATATAATAATAAACATTATTTCATGTCATATAACTTTATTGGAATACTTAAAAATAGGAAACATATGTTCCAGTGTAAAAATACAAAACATGAATGGTACCAAAGCAATGTTAAAGAACTATCTGGAGACGAAATTAAAAGGACATTTCAAAATGAATGAGCTGGTCTGCTCTTTTTCCAGACCTCAAACTTTTGGGTATGTTTAACATCATTTAGCGTAATGAATAATAAAGCACTGTCCAAAAATAGGAAATTTTTATAACACAAAGCGGAAGAAAGGGCTCTTCTAGAGAGGCTTTTTATTGGACGGGAGATAATCAGAAGTGACGGAGCTACGCTACACTGCAACATGGTACCCATCACCCCAGGATTACAGGTAGACTTGTGAAAAAATGGTTAGGGCTGGTTAATATAAATCAAATTCCTTTTAATCCCTTATTCAATAAATAAGACTCAACAGGTATTCCCTTACGGATCGATTTATTCGGCATGGATTAAAAAGGAATTAAAATCAGACGACTTGGCCAAAACAACATTTTTGCACAAGTCTTATTACAGGTAAGTAACCTAATTTTCTTTTAGACACTGTGGGGGACAATAATCAAGCTTTAAACACTTCAGCATTGCAAAGAAAAAAAATATATTTATATCACTGAATAGTTTCTTTAAAGGGATACTGTAGGGCTAGGAATACATGGGGATTTTCCCCAAGCAAGCAGGAAAGGCCTACAGTGGCTGTCAGACTGCCAACAACTAGAAAACGGCAATAATAAACATTACGGGGTTAAGGGGAGAGGCACATAGTACCAGACCACTTCAATGAGATGAAGTGGTCTGGGTGCCTTTAGTGTCCCTTCAATGAGCATACTTATGGTGAGGAAAGGTATTCTTTATACTGATCTATACATTATTTTTCTTTTTTATATACTAATCTTAACGTAGACATTCTGTGACTGCTACTTATTATTATTATCACCATTTATATAGCGCCATCAGATTCCGTAGCGCATTACAATATTATGAGAGGGGGGATTTAACTATAAATAGGACAATTACAAGAAAACTTACAGGAACAATAGGTTGAAGAAGACCCTGCTCAAACGAGCTACTTGATCAATAAAATGTTGCCAACATTTTTTTTTCCCACACGTGTTTGTGGTACAGAATGGAAGATGAAGATTTTTTAAATTTATTTTTTAATGCTCTTATGGAGCAAATATATAATGCTCTTGATACATAATCCACAGATTTTTTTCAAGAGTCAAGAACTATGTACTAAAAATGCTGCACCATACTGTGCACTTCACCCACGAGAGCTCAGTTTGATAAAGTCCAGTTTGGAACCACCAGTTAGTTGAAAAGCAATAACGGATCATCCCGTTAGACCTGACATAGGCAACCTTCGGCACTCCAGATGTTTTGGACTACACCTCCCATGATGGTTTCCAGCAATATTGGTGTAAGAGCATTATGAGGGATGTAGTCCACAACATCTGGAGTGCCGAAGGTGGCCTATTCCATCACAATATCTACTTCTGAAAGTATGTATTTTTACTTCTCGGTTCCCTTCACATCTAACTATAATTTATTTGGTTAAAATAATGCTATTTTACAAAATGCTATATTTATATCAATTTCTGTATTCGATATATTCATAAGTATTGTTAAAGTTTTAAAACAAAAACATCAGTAATCACGTACAAACACAAAACCTTTGAGTCTTCAAGTTTAAAGCTTAACCATGAATGATCCGTAATGGTTTCCATGTCTCTGTTCCCAATTCCCAGTGCTCTTGGTCTATAGTACTTACTAAGGCAAATGGTATATTTAAGGTGCGGCTGCAATAAATTATTACTATATAATCATTCTGCTGCTTTAGAAAGGAATGTTTTTGTTTTTAGAATTTTTTGATTAATCTAAATTTCAAATATGTTAAAGTTTCCCAAACAAGGACATATATGAATATTTGGCATACATGTTTCTCAAAGGCATATCAATTAACTTTCTTTAATTGAGCAGTTTCAATTCTCCCAAAAGCTTGTGAATTTTTATTTTTGAGTTAACATGCCACCAGTCACTGACATGAAGTATTCGCAGGACATTAAGAGGATATTTATAAAAGTGCTGAACTGCAGCACACATTTAACACATGGGGCTGGATCTCTGCTACAGGGGAGAGACAGAAAATGGTCCCCTGGCTGTCATTGCATGATGATGTAATGACATATAACTGCAGTATATATAAGATAAAATTACGGAAAACTACCGTCACAAAAAACAACATCCTCGAGGCAGTGGATACTTGGTGCCATGCATAAATTATGTGGAAATACGTCATGGATTCAATGCATAACATTGTTAACATTCCAGGCTAGCAATAAAACCTAAAAACTGCCATCAACTAGTGTATTGGGATCAAAAGGGTAATCCACTTATAATCCCACAATGCAGTGCGCAGCAAATATAACAATCTAAACAGGGGTCTTCCTAATACCATAGTCCATGCAAAACATATACGCTGCTAGGAGGACTCTCTCTTTACCCAGTAGAGTAGTAAAGGGAAGGGTTGATTAACTGCCCCAGGTGACCGCTGGTAGCAGGTGCACACAGCTCTAACCTGGATTATAGCATGGCCGAGTGGTACTACAGCAGAGACAATGAATACTCTTCTACTTGGTCTATCAGTGAATTTGGAAGTAGTAAGAGAGACAAATTGGGGTGAGATGGCTACGAGAGACACGCAAAGGAGCAAGTGGGATAAGGAGAGATGCGCCACAGGGCATGGGGGCAAGGAAAGATGCTTAAGGAAGGGTCAGATACCCAAGGATGAGAGAGAGATACATAGAGACTCCAAGAGCTACATGGTTGGAGCAAATAATTAAAGAAAAATGTTAAATTCTGACCTGGGTGTTAAACGCCTTAGGTAGAGCTCTGCCTTTAATAACCTACTTGAAATTGAAGACAAGATAGTGTCAGGAAACATCTACAGTTACAGTTTTGACCCAAATCATGCTGTAAAATTAGTCACCCCAACACAAATTATTAATCATACAAGATGGGATATAAATAGTACCTAACTAGGTCTTGGTGGTGGTGATTTCAAAATATTTGCCCTTTTAAATAAACGTTATCCTTTCTCCAATTTAACTGGCTTTCTGTTTTTGCTCTCACTTGCACTAAAAGCTGTTTGACGCCTGTAGCAGGGAATAGATGTGATGAATGTATTCCCAATACTTTGTCAACACTAAGAGGTGCATATTCAATTCCTTATTAAGTCTTTGAAAATCAGCCGATAATAGTAATCCCATTTTTATTACTCACTGTTACATGCGCAGGCATCTGTTAACTATAACGGAGTTTACAAACTACAATCAAAGGAGGAAACGACAAATGAGAACTAGACAAATGATTAAACAAGTACCAAATGCAATTTCTTAAACTTGGCATAAAGCTTTAAACTCTGCCAAAATGGGCTTCTAAACAAAACAAAGTCATCTTTCTGACTCCACAACATATAAACAAAGACAATATGAGACATATAATCAGCAAAGAGGGCTGATCACCTAGGAATAATTTTGTATCAATACGGTGCAATCGGGGGTGCCCAGAAAACAGATCTTCAGATTTTGTAAAATAACTCCCATGATATTTTACAAGGCTTTAAAATGACAAAGCATCATGGAAGAAACACCTAGGAACCTGCCATTTGGGTACTCCGGTGTCACATGTATTTAGTACTTATGAAACGATAAGAATTAGGAAGCCCAGGAATTAATTAAAAACTCTTGCACTTGCTTTTAAAGGGAAACTGCCACAATTATTTTCGTAAACCTACATGGCTTTCAATAGCTTCTTTTCTGGCAAGGGGCTATATTTAATTTTATATATGTTCAAGTTTGAGTACATTTTTTACATTTTAATTGTTGTATTATTGGAATCAGATTCTTGAAATTTGAGATTCTGGCATTCCTTAAGGTCTGTGAGAGAAGTGTTGGTGGAGAAAAAAAACCAAAAACACAGAACAAAAACCAAAACCACAAAAATAGTCTTTGGGTTATGGCGATTCACTTAGACGTCTCTATGTGTTTAGCGGTGGAGATCAAGCGAGAAGTTTTGGATAACGAGTGCCAATTAAGCCTCATCGTGTCTTATTTCTATCACAGATTGCCCCCTCTACAAGCCAGATATGCTAGCTTGCTAAACACTATCTAAAAGTGATGTAAATACAATCATCTGATGATTTTTGCTTGTACTGGTCTGTCTGTATTGCATTGTCTGCATTCTAAAATTGTAGAATATTCTGGCACTTTATAAATGCTAAACAATAATAAAATTAATAATGCATAATTTATACAAGTTAAAAAAGAAATACAAATGATAAAAATGTAACAATATGTTATATAACATTAATTCAAAGCAAGGGTGGGTACACAGCAAAGAAAATAAATGCAAATAATGACAGTTTCCCTTTAAATTAGACATTCAAATTAATTATAGCTAACTAACAAACAGTAAAGGTTATTAAACAAATTGCAGTTATTTGTATTCGTATGAGAAGATCGTAAACTTACTCTGCATACAACTGCCTATGGGCTGAAATTAAAGGAACACTCCAAACGCCTAAAGTACTTCAAACAGCTGGGACCAAGGACAGACCCAGCACAAAGTGGAAAGAAATGCTCTCCTACGGAAATTCTCCCAAGTACTGATGATGACTTGGAGGTGCAGAGGAGATGTGATGAGGAACCCTCTTACCGCTGGATTACGGCTTAAAGGGAACCTTTGGACACCAAACAGGCAAGAACAAGAAACTTTGGATGGCCACCGACATGAGTCTGAAGCTTCCTGATTGAAGAATCTGAGAGCAGCAGAGCTAAATGGCGCTGGAGAGAAGACATTGAGGACCTTCTAGCACCATCAAAACTTAATTCCGATGAAGTTGTCATAGTTCCTGGAGTGCTCCCTTCAAAAGGACAATGTAGGTACTGTAACTACTTCACCTTATTAAAGTGCTTATAGCATCTGAATCGTTCCATTCAATCTTAAATGGTTTCTAATGTTTTAATACTTACACAGCAGCCCATCCCCTCTGTGCTGCTTGGGCTAATGAGAAAACATTAGACTGAGAAGGAAAAGGTGGCTGTGATTGGCTAAGAGTGCCAGCTGTTCTCTTTCAGCCTATCGCATCACCCTTTGCTGGTATGAATTGGTATGGTTAGAAGGAAGTGTGTAATCTCTGCCTACGTCACACCTCCAGTTTGGAATGGGGTGTGGGTTTCCAGAGATTGTTATTTAGTGTTAATCTGCTCAAAAATGGTTTAACACTGAATGTAGGGACAGCACCAGGGGACTCTCGCCACTATAACCAATGCAACGAAATGAACTGGTTATAGTGCCTGCATTGTTCCTTTAATTGGTATAGTAAATAACCATATATGAAATGGTTATAGTGCCTACAGTGTTCCTTTAATTTAATTCTTCATTAAATAGATTTTGTTGGGGAGAGGGGCCCAGGAGATTATAAATGCATGTATTAAATGGAAATGTATTAATTTAAAACTCTAGAGTATTACTTTAAAAGCAAGCTAACATGTGCACATGTATGACCATAGAAATTGCAACATTAATTTAACTGGATTGGAATCACTCACATCAACTATACAAATGTTTTAATCATAAAATCGAGTTCTTCGTTTATACACAATTCAGGACAGGTGAATGTTTTTTGTCCTATCTTCATTAAATGGTGGGAGGGAAGATAGCATGTCATGTTTAGCTGGAACCTATTTTGTTTTCCAAATCTTGACACCGATGCTTAAAATCATGAAATGAAATGTAAATACACGTAAAACGTTATCTATGTTTCCTGGTTCTTGGCCATAGGTTTTTCCCTAACCGATTCCTAGTGGATTAATAAGTCCATAGGTGGATAGATTATATAAGGGCAGAGCATCTTTGGAAATTCGATTCACAAACATCTGGAATGCGGCTGTTCATCATTCCATTTGTGTATTAATATACAACCTGAAGAATTTGACTAAATACAATTTGTATTTACCACATATCACTCAGCCTGACTGTGCACAAATGGTTTCTTACCAATGCAATGTGATAGCACAAACAGATGGAAAGTGTGTATCTGTGACCGCAGGGAATACTAACTTTTCTGACTTTCAGTATCTGAGTTTGCAGCACACGTTTTCCTCTGATATCAAAGTAAAAATGAATGTGACTGGAAATGCAATAATGAATTTGCATTTTCCTTTGCTTAAAATAACTCCAAAAAAGATGGCAATATACCGTATGTATACGCAGTGTAGAAAAAATATAGTGCAATTTTCTAGCTGCCATTTTGGCCGGAGAGAACTAACGTCTAATTGGATAGTCACTAACTAAATCACACAGTTTTCCTGGGTAGCAACAACAGCTCTGCCTACAAATGCCATATACATACACACACCCTATACAAGAATATAAATATGCATTATATAAAAGTAACAGAAATAAAACATTTCAGGTAATAAAATAACCTAGGACATTGTGAATAATTTATAATAGCCCAGGTAGCATTAATCTTATTTTTGCATTTAAAACACCTCTCTCTTTGTATGTATATATATTTGTGTACATACACACGCACACACACACACGCAGACACACACGCGCACACAATATGTCTCCAGTACTGGAACATGGAGGTCTTCTTTTATGTATGCCTATATAAAGGTCAATATCCATTAAACGTCCGGAGATTTGTTCAGTCACAAAATGGTCCGTGCTCCTTTACACCCAAAATATGAGCTTGTGAAACGGGTCTCCAGCTTCTGATTGCTAGTAACACCATTACAGCACATGGATTCTGTTGCTGCTGGTTGAGAGTCCGTTCACCCCCACAGCAGCCAAGCTGGACCTCACAAATTGCACTTTAGGGTTACTTTCAGTTGCCACTCACACTGGCTTCTTTTTGACGAAGTCTCTCTTTCTGTGATTTTAAATAGGAAGAAAAAAAATATAAAAATCTGAAATTAAAGTTTTTTCCAACACATTCTGACAATATGCACAATCTACTTTTTTTGTACATTAAGAAGTTAACGGTAACATACATTACAAGACAACATAAATGTTCAAATCTGTTACACTCTCTGTGTTTGTGTGTTTATCACCTGCATGACAGATATCACAGAAACCAGCCTAAGGCTACAAAAGAAATGCTCAATAGCTACTTTCACTAATAAGTTGCAGATCTGATTCAATTACCAGCACCTCGGAGAAAGTGGCTTTTTGCAGCCACCCACCCTCCTAATCACATTCTTGCTTTTCAGACTGGCTGCTGCTCCAGACATAACACAGAGACATCCCTTGTTAAGGCTGGCTAATCACGTCCTGCGCTCTCTCCAGCCTGGATAGGATTCTCGCTCGTGCTTGCATGTGTATTTGCCAATTCTTTTTATTCTGCTTGATGTGAGAGTTAGAGTGCAGTGGAATTACAAACCAGGGTCACGAGTTATAAAAATTATAATGACACAATGAAGGTATTAGTAGGATTATGAGTTTTCAATGGGGGAGCAGGTGAATGAGAACACGGATCTGCATTTTAGGATTTGGGTTAAAGGATAAAGAGAGGAAATGAGAGTATAATTATATGTGAAGAACTGTCAATTATTCTAATTAGAAGAGGAGTATATGGGAAGAATGACTGGGGTAGAAGGAAATTGTGGAAAAGATATGCACGCACACACTTTTAGCCCTTCATATTGTTTGTGCATTGGAACAGAGCCTTCATAATATAATTTATGTAGTATATATGGCTTATCCAATATGGGTTCGTTTTAATATATTTTGGATAAGCTTTTGAAATTATTCTGGAAAAAACTTTGCAAGATTGAAAAAAAAAATGAAAATATCAAAAAATATATATCATACAAAAAAATATATCAATATTTTTCAAAATATTAAATCATTTGAAAAGCGTATCCAAATGTCTACAATATATGGTCAAACTGTAAAGTATTATTATAGGAGGTAAGTGCAGTTGTCAATCAGGATGAAATAAATATGCATTAGGCAAGGTGTGTGCGTTAGAATAGAGACAGGAGACTGGGGGAACAGGATAAAGCAAGGAAGGCTTGGGTGGTTGACTGTACATTGTGATTAGGCGAAAGGGGGTTTACAAAGATATTGTTATCATACTTGCACTGTAAGTATGTAGCTAGATAGGCTGTGCTAAAGCACATTTAGTGGCAATGATGAAATGAGGTGAGGTGGTTGAAAAGCAAACCTTGGTTGTATTGGGAGACTCCTGCAGCCAATAACCCACATTATGCTATGACCATGGCAGGATAGATAAATTGGACAAGCTCTGTTGGAAGCAGTGAATTAGCAAGAATAGGCAGAGCCAACATCTACCTACATAATCCAAAAGCCTCAGTGCCAGGCCCTGAAGGGATGTATCATATTCTTTGACAAATCCAGCCTGGTAACTATAGGACAGTCTATAATTAAAACAGAACTAAAACAACATACACTGTAACAGAATATTTAGAAAAACATCGAGGCTGGTTAGGAGGCATGTGAGTTCCATGACATAACTCCAGAATCTGGAAGAGGAATGCTATAAAGCCACCGATCAGGTTGCAGGTAACAGTTTCAGCTATCAGGATCTCAGTCTTACAAGAATACAGGTTTGCAGACAAGAGATTTACAGGTTACCGGGAAATCAAGTTTATAGGAACATAGGTTTCAGGTAACAAGTTTTCAGATATGTTCCTTACGTAGGACACATAACAAGAATACAATCTACAGTGTTTCCAAAAGACAAAGTATTACTAAAGGGGTGTTTCATTTATGGCCTATAATCTACCTAACAGGTCTACAAGGAAAACAAAAATAAATGGATGAATAATGTAAGCAGTAGGTGAAAGAAAAAAAAAAAGGAGCAAAGACTAATAGTTGAGGTACATTAATGTATATATTAGTTTAAATTCTGATTATCTCCCTGTTTGCTAACTTTTCAGAAGGTTAGTCAAGTCTCTAAATAATTTATATTGTCTTTTTACCAAGTTGTAAAGGCAGTAAGAATGGGAACTGTGACCTCTATTGCACGTTTGTCTAAAGGTTTTCTTGCGGCACCATTTAACGGACGCCTAGGCTCACAAACAACATTTAGGAATGGGATAAAGCAAAAACAAAATACAATTGACTTGTATTTCACAATAATTACCAGACTAGCCGCAGGGTTAATCTTCTTGGTTTCTACCTTCTTTTCTGCTGTTAGTTTGTTGACCGTCTCCTGGGCCAGACGGAGCCTACAAGACAAATGGAAGAACATCAGCAGCTTTTACAGAATCAATGGACAAGACTTGGAACAAATTTCACCAACGACCACAGTAGTTATTGTAATCGACCAGTTCACAATATTAGACAGTGAAAAACTCATAGTGACAGGAATCCATCAGTGATCATATCCGACACTGACCACCACACTCAAATCATGGATTACATTAGGTAATGAAAGCCCTCTGTTAGATGACATTGGACGGTATGAGGTGTGATATGTTGTGGACAACCCAATTCTATATAATCAGTGAGCAAACCGTGCTCACACTGTACAGAGATGCAGTTTTGCGTACAAAACAAAAATAAAAAGTAAGTTTTCATGTATAAATATTCAGTCTAATATATTGGTGTACCAGTAATCATACCTTGTATATATTTTTTTAAAATAAATAAAAACAAAATCACATCTTTTTCTTAACGTATCTATGATGACTGAAAACATTTTATTGTACTGCAAATTTTTTTTTTAAAAGTTATATTAATAAATAATGTGGGAGATTGGATGAGGTCAAATAAAGGACTATAGACCCTTCATTAATAGCATTGACACTCAGAGTGGAAAAACTGGGCCATTTCAACTGGTTTGGTATAATATGACAAGGCATGACAAATTCCAGGTCCAAATAGGCCATAGTAATGAGAACGTTGATCCTGGCAACCAGGCGACCCATGGGTGCATCATGCTGTATAACCACTATGGAGATGTCCATTTTCCACATTACAGATGCCAAGAGCATTCTCAGACACATGCAACGCAATACATACATTTGTTCTGCCATTGACGCGCATTCAGAACAGATTGTACATGCTTTAAACTTATATTGCATATTTATAGCACAATGTAAACTGTAAATATCTTGTAATTAACACATTTGTGCATGTCTGTTATTTAATAGATCACTGTATCCTAAAAACCCTAGCTAGATCATTCAAGCCCTGTTCCTTTGGACTGCCAACAAAATAAGTAAGGACAAAAAGGATTGGGAGCGGAAACTTAGTCTGTTTCATGAACAAAATAAGTACGGACAAAAAGCAAACGCAAAATCTATACATGGTTAAGACGTGCAAAAAGTGCAGCTTTTCTCAGAGTATGGTTAATCCTGTCAGTCCTGATATAATTAATGACACTGGTTCCCGGGGGTCTGTGTGAAACCAAAGGGCTGTATATTTAACTTGATTGTTATTGTATTGTGGCTAAAGAGAAAATTTAAATTTATAGAATAAATAGACACTTGGGATTTGATATAGCTAGGGTTTAATGAAAATTCCTAACTATCCTTCCTCACTAAGAACCTGTAATTTGGGAGCGTTAGGTCCCTGAAATCCATTGAACCACTGTCACATATCTCAGTAGGTAGCTGCGTAGAGGTGCCTTGCTGCCATCATCATTTCCCTGGTAATTGCACAAATCAAGGTTTTAATTTTAGCTGTAGATAACCACAATTATAGCTATATATAACTAGTTTACATTTGAACTAAGGTGATTTTTGTTTTCAAAGCACTGACTCCATTGTGGTGTTTTGTGACCTCCTACATGGTTTTTAACTCATCTGGGGCCATTGTTAATAAGACACCACATATATATACACACAAATATTCTTCACCAGTGTTAAAATGATCAACCATCCAGAATGTATAAAGTTTCGTGTGATCACCTGCAAAGAGCTAGATACCCTAGTAGAATGGACCCACTTATGTCAAGTTGGAATACATTCTCTCCGTTCCATCAAAATGGTCTCCACTGCCTTTGCCAGAGTTTATACATAATCAAAAGCTCTATGAGTACAGAATGGCTTTTATCATACATTTTTGTAACTAAGTCCAAGTATTTTTTTAGACAAAGATATATTACACCATTTGTTTTTTTTTTTCTTGCTTGGAAAGCAACACAGACAAATATATCGTTTAATTATGTAGAAATGGGAATCAAATAATTGTAAAGGCAAAGGCAGTGGAGACCATTTTTATGGAACGGAGAGAATGTATGCCAACTTTACATAAGTGGACAAGTGCAAATATTGAACCTAATTATGAAGGAGTTTCTTAAAGCAGGGTATTTTTTAGGACAGGCATTTTACGCATGCCTTTAAGCAGACAGTTGCATCAATCTTAATTTCCAGGCCCATTGTTAATTAGCAAACCTGACTTTCTGTAACACCATATAATATGTTAATTGTTAACAGTTATGTGGATCTATTTGGGTGCTTACAGGTCTGTATCATTTAGCTTATCTTAGTTTAAACGTGTATGTTTATTGCTGATCTTAAGCCTTTTACAGTCACTGTCAGGATGACCCATCCATCTCTACGGGAGCTAGAGTTTATTGTTTGTCAACTCAGGAAGAACCTTTAATAGTAGAGAGTGTGAAACGTTAACATGAACTGTGTGAGGTCTGTCAGATACATTGTTTAAGAATCACTCATTAGCAGGTTTAAGCTTTGTTCTAAAAACAGATCTGATTAGTTCACACTATGTAATACCACACACCGAGGCCCAAGAAGAGGCTAATTAATGCAATCATTGGTGTTAATTACATAAAAACACAAAGGCATGATCAACACTTCAAAACAAATGCATAGATCAAATGTGTAGGGGAGGGGGGAGGGGGGAGTAACAGCAGGATGTTACTAAATTTAAAAAAAGGTTGATTTTCGTTTCATTTATAACAAGCACTGCCTGGAAATGTACACAGCCAAGTTTAGTTTAACTTCCCCTATAGATTGCTCTGAGCATGAACAATAATTTGTTACATATGTTTTATGTTGTATACAAATGGTCCTTAACCCCTTGCTTTTTCAGTGGGTCTCCGATTGTTGAAACAGGTACATCTTACTGATCATGTCCCATGCAATTGGCCACAACAAACTGCAAAGTTGTGCCGCATATTGTGAGGTTGTTAAGGCAACCCTGAGATGGGGTTACACTCACTTTTTTGATAAGATCTGTCCCAACGTTGTCAGCACTAACGCTAAAAGGTATGGGGTTATGCATTATGTTATATTTTAAGAATAAGTCACAAAGCTAAATTTAATACTGAAGATTGGGTCACCAAGCTAGTTTCTGTAATTCAGGATACTCTAAAGAAATGTTAAGAATCATTACTTTGATCTATTGTGTACTGACCATATATATTCTAAATCAGAAAATTTATAAAGTACCATACAGGACAGTGGCAACCTTGCATCATATATTTTGCAAAAAAAAAAAAAGGAATAATACATTTACAGAAAAAAAAAAAGATGCAGAAGAGGTTGATGCAATTTTTGTGGGCTAAAAAAAAAGTTGCCTTAAAGTATTAACAAGAGTAAAAACAAAAAGCAAATTATTCATGCAAGGGGGGAGGTTCCTGATCATTTTGCTAAAAAATTTAAATGGTTTGGCAAAAAGCTGGATGAATGCAGCTTGATTTGTTACTAATACTTTCCTATGTTTCCAAACATACTGAAATTTAAAGCAAAATACTGTTAGACACTAATTGTGATCTATAGTAGTCTCCATTGCATAGGCAAAGTAATATTTCTCTTTCTCAACAATCAAAAATCAAGCTTAACCTGTTTAGAAATGATGTTAGTGACAGTCCACAGTATCCTGACTGTGGGTGTACCCCTTGACTTACATGGGTAATCCCTTAAACCTAACAGAAAACACCAACCTCTTACCAATAACATGACATGCTAGTACAATATGGTAGTTAAAAGATCCCATGCCAAATTAATTGCCCAGGTTATACAGTGCTGTTACTAAATGAGTAGGACATTCTATTTTGTAAAATAATCTGTAAAGACCAGATTCACATAACAGCACAGTAATTACCAATCTATAAGGTCTTTAAAAAATAAAATAAAAAAAACGAGCATCATTATGACTGGCGCTAGAATACAAAATACAGATTAAGGAACAGTGCGCACACAAATACTTTATAAGGCTACTTAAAGTCACCTATCTCAGCACAAAAATATGGGATTCAGTTCCACCATATGGCCATATCGTGTGAAACCCACCACTACTCCACAGTACCCCAATATCAGTGGGTCCTACACCAATTTAACATTGGAAACCAATTAAACAGTATTATAACAAACTGATAAAGCAAATCTGTTACAGCATTATAGTCCAGCTCCAATCAGGGATCCCTTTTATGTTTTTTTTTTTATGTTTAGAAGACATTAACTTAATCTTAGCATAATGCTTTTTGGAATTCCAAGTGCATCACTTGACAACATATTTACTACTGTATATCCTGCACAAATTAAATCAATCCTGTAAAACGTCTGTATGGATAAAAACTAACCCTTTGGGATCAAATGGAAGAAAATCAAAGAAAAAAACAAACATTGGGACAAACAAATTAAGTACAGAATGTGTTTCTTTTTATTTTTTCTTCAGCTTGCTTTCCCCATCTAGTTTATATTCCTGTAAGGAATCATCTGGACGTTTCTGCATTAAGTGTGGTGCCACTTACAAAGCATCCCCTGCTCTCCTGCTGGAACGTTACATGTCTCCAAGGAGGCTATAGATTCAACTCCAAACTATTAAATGCATCTGGTTACTCTTTTCCCACCGCACTGCGTTACACTGTTTAAATCTCTTAATTGATTTATTCAAGTCAATAAAATAAATGCCACAGTGGCTCATGCTGCTCATTTTCCAGTTTTACTGAGGTAAGAGACTTTTGTACGACATTAAAGGGGTAAAGATTTGTAGAAGGACGCAAGCCTTGATTTGTGCAGGAATCAACAAGCTTTTTATTAGACCAATATAAAGAAATACGTAATACACAGGTAGGTCAACAGAAATGCTGGCAATGGCCACCTAGGCTACGTGTGTACATCATCACTGTATGTTTTAACATCATTACACATTCCAAAGAATACATGCAAGGTCTTTCCGAAGTATGCATTTATTTATCAGATGGCTTGGGAATTCTATTTCGTGTTAAGGTGTTTTATTAGTATACATTTTCTTATTCAACAAAAGTAATGATGTTTTTTTGATTTTTATTATTACAGCTTAACTATATATATATATCTCAATTCAAAAAAATACCGGCAATCTAGGCTTTCCAAAATCGCTGTTTATTTGCAGTCAATCCAGAATGGTCAACATTTCAGCTCCCGGTCGGGACACATAAAAAGTATCCTACATAATAAACAGGCTTATATAGGACTATCATCCAGTAAGCACTCACCTAATCAGCTGTTTCCCGTTTCTCCCGATGCCCGGATTGACTGCAAATAAACAGCGATTTTGGAAAGCCTAGAGTGCCGGTATTTTTTCAAATTTATAATATTATTGTGACTTGGCACCGGGCAATTCCTTTTTTTTGACAGTTGGAGTGCAGGAGTTCTAATTTCGATATATATACTAAAATGGTTAACCATCACATTTTACCATCACAGTTCTCCTGGAAAAAACGTTATACAGTTTATCTCCATTTTGACTTGTAAACTGGGATGTTTTGGGATTCACTTTTTAGGCCACAAAAGCCACTACAACAATTTACTTAGTTCTGACTGGAATTTATCAAGCGCCAACATATTCTGAATTGCTGTACAAATGGAGGGGTGGGGGGGAGGGGAGGTGAATAAATTATTGCCTAAATTAAAAACTCACAAAAGATCCCAAAGGATACTGTACCAGCTCGGTTTCAGTATTTTTAGTATTTGACATTATATTTTGACATCAGCATTGCTGGTTAAAAAAGATGCAGATATGGGTACTTGGCTATTAGGCTATAAAGAGAGGTTGTGGTTCCCCATTGATAAACATGACACTATGCAAATAGCTCTCGTTATTCCCGCTTCAGAACTTAGAGTGCAACAGAGTTGAATTCAACATGAAAAATAACACGTGCTTTATAGGTTTTAAGATTACTGTTAATCAGTAGAACACATGTGATAGTACGTATGATCTTCATGAATCTTTACCATGAAGCTGCACAAGACTGACCATGTACAACAAAGAAAGAACAGATGTATATACTCTGCTCCTGTCATAGGAGGGAGGAAAGGTGAGTTTGTTTTGACATGGGTTGTTATTCAGGACCACTGATCCCAGGGTTGTATACTGATGACAATGAAACAATTATACATCCAATAATGGACAGCAAAGAGGTGGATATAGGACTGAAGGTACACAGGACAGAAGTATACTAAGCTTTGATATTAAGAGAGAGGAAAGAGGCAGATATGTTTTGGCAAGAATTTATTACTCAGAACAACCATTTCCAGAGTTGTACAGTGCTGACCACATAAAAGTGCGAAGTCTTAGCATTGACCAGAATGTGGCGGATATACTCCTTTACTATATTATTCTGAGAATACACGGAATACATACATCAATGGATTCAGCACTGATAAAACCACAGAGAAAAAGGCTATATGCAAAGAGTTGCTTGGGCTAATACAAGCTGATTCCATGCAACTGAGACACCAAAGAGAACAAAAAAAAAAAAAAATGATAAGAGGGGGAAAAAAGCAGCAGCAAAGGGCGGAGGAATCTGTTCCAAATTAGCAGAGGTCTCTTTCATTTTACTAGCAAGTAATTGGAAGCGGTAAAGAAAAGTGTAACTTATCGGATCTGGCGTGTTTATCTTTTCGTGAGGACAGACGGCCGCTGCCGGGTTCCCTCTGGAGCCCTGGGGGGGAATCACCTTCCCTTGATGTCCATTTGATCCGAAAAGAAAACAAAGGCGCCTGTGGAATGAGTGAGTGTAATTTGGGCTTCCCAGATGCTGGGCAAGGAAGGATCTTGATTGGAAACGTACCTTTCTGTTGAGAAGGTTTTGCTCTCTCGTTTCCATACGTCCTTGAAGTCACTGCAGAATTCGTACCACACCACGAAGAAGGAGTTGGGGCTAACTTCCTTTTCACCAGCCTTTGGCTTCGTTCCAAAATATTCAACTGTTTTATCAAAGCTGGGAATAGGAAGAGAAGCTGTCAGCAAACAAGGTCCCCTGGGGAGATGATATGTTTTCTAACCCCCCCCCCGCTAACTCTTAAAAAAAAGCTGCCTCTAGGTCTGAAGACAAGACAACAGTAATTACAAAAACATCCTACAATCAAACACACACCTCTGTAATAAATGACATATGAAACCTTACCATGAATTTTGCCTGATGTTTCCCCCCTTACTGAGCATGTCATATGCCTACTTAATGGGAATACAAGACTGCTGGGCACATAGTCTGTATTTTGTGTACCAATTACAAACCAGTGAATATTAAAACAATTAAGCTAACTTGAGCAACAGTGATTATTAAAAATACATTTACTCTACTTTAGAAGACATGAGAATCGATAAATGGATGGAATGTTGAATACAGATGGGGCCTCTTATTGTTTTAGAAGGTTCTGCATAAAATTGTATCACATGTTGACATATAAATTAACAGCAAAAGGACCCAATTAAGTCGAGTCTGGACCCCATGACAAGGATATATTCACAGTCATATTACTGGCAGGTCGGTAGCTTATTTTCTCCTTCCCTTTCTTTTTTTTTTTCTTTGAAATCTTTGGGTCCTCCATTTAACCTTATTACATGGCATCTGCAAAGAACACTAACACACTGTAAATGTAGTACTTTCCTTCTCTTTTCTACTCTGCTGTATCATGGAAAGGCATCAAGATAAGGAATGGGCTTTATAAATGATCTTATAAATTATAATTAATAGTAATATAAATGTAAAAATAAAAACGTTAAAATGTAAAATGATAAAATGCTCAATTAGATTAGTATGTTAAGTCAGAAAAATAGACTGGTATACAATATCAGGATTTATCTCTGAAAACAAACACTGTCTTTGGAAGGCAATGCTGTATCTTATACTTTCGCCTCTGCTGTATTTGTGCAAGATTCTAACAAATAAATGATCCACATTTGTGAAAACAACAACATTACTCCACATATAGCATAAACATATCATTACTATAGGATGTTAGTATTCCATTATATTACTTAGACTTAAAAACGACTCCTGAAACCATTAATAAACACAGGCCCAATTTGCAAGCAAGTAATGCTATAAGGGAAAGTGATACACACAGGTTGTAATATGAAATCCCACTCTACTTTTCCTTCACATTTACATTAGTTACAATGACTCCAATGACCAAACAGCCAGGCTTCTCTCTGTGATGATATTAGTGCTACTCGGGACTTCTTCAGATGTCAGAAGCTGACAGTTAGCCTCTAATGTTTACTAAAGATTAGGAAATTCATTGTTGTTTTGATGGAAGCTTTGTCCCTTACCTGGTTTTTGCTTTGTTCAAGTCATTTTCCTCTGTCTCGTGTTCTTCCCTGGCTGAAAAGAAAAAAAGTTTAATCATCATTAAACCTTTACCATGAAGCCAATAACTGGAAGAAAAAAAAAAAAGACAAGACCTAGGGCTTATGGGAAAATGATAAAGGTTTGAATTCCGTAGTTGAAGGTCACTTTCACACTCGTAAATTGCTGGTACACAAGATGTCACCGTAAATTCTCTACAGATTAAATATTTTGGGCAATGGCGGGAAGGAGTGGGCGTTGTGAGCTATAGGCCACACAGTGTGAACAATTCAGTGGAATTTACAGTACTACATAATAGTTTCAGAATACAGCTCTGAATATCATCTCAGATCCTCAGTAAAATCTTTAAGAAGCTTGGGATATATTCACTAAGCAACTTTTTCTGTAGACAGTACATAAGCCCATTGCTACCCCAGCAATTAATCCTATTATATGTCTTGTAAAGGTTATGTTCCATGCAGTCATATAATTTTTACTCACTATCCCTGAGGCATGTCTCCATAGTGTAATAACTAATAACAAAATAAATTATTATACGACAGGTAGTAAAGTATAATGTCACTATTATTAACACAACAGGGGGCCAGAAAACACATGACCGTCTAGGCTCAACATGCTTCATGTCTGTACAATGCTTTTTCAAGAGTCCTCGTTCAGCCATGACAGACATGTGTTTTGTGGCCTCTATCCTTGGGTTAGTAATAGTGGCAATATACTTTACTACCGGTCATATTTTAATTTACTTCATTATTATTAGAAAACATATATAATAAAGCTATATATATTTTTTTACTTTTGTATCAACTGCGTTTTGAGGTATCAGAGTTCCAGAACACAGACTGATCTTCCACTACTTTACCTTCCCAGGTATCAATGCATAATGCATCTGTCACACTGTCTATCAAATTTTGAGATAGCCTATTCAATAAAGTGGGGCTGGTAAGAATTGATTGCAATTCTTCTCCAAGCCAAGTTACATAGTTACATAGCTGAAGAGAGACTTGTGTCAATCAAGTTCAGCCTTCCTCATGTTTTTGCTGTTGATTCAAAAGAAGGCAAAATACCCAGTCTGAAGCGCTTCCAATTTTGCAACAAACTAGGAAAAAATTCCCTCCTGACCCCAAAATAGCAGTCAGATGTCTCCTTGGATCAAGCAGCTATTACCCCACTAATTAGAAATTATATCCCTGTATGTTATGTTTTTGCAAGTATTTATCCAATTGCAGTTTAAACATCTGTAAGACTCTGACAAAACCACTTCTTCAGGCAAAGCATTCCATATCCTTATTGCTCTTACTGTAAAAGAAACATTTTCTTTGCCTTAGATGAAATCTCCTTTCTGCCAGCCTAAATGTGTGACCTCGTGTCCTATGTATAGCCCTGTTAATGAATAGATTTCCAGATAATGGTTTGTACTGGCCCTGAATATTATTTGTATAATGTTATCATATCCCCTCTCAGGTGCCGTTTTTCCAAACTAAAGAGATTTACATTTTTTAACCTTTCTTCATAACTAAAATGCTCCATTCCTTTTATTGATTTTGTACCTTGTCTCTGCACTCTTTCTAGTGCCATATCATCTTTTTTAGAACAGGTGCCCAAAATTGCACAGCATATTCAAGGTGTGGTCTTACCAGCAATTTATAAAAGAGGCAAAATTATATTTTCATCTCGAGAATTTATGCCCCTATTTATACATGACAAAACCTCACTGGCCTTAGCAACTGCAGATTGACATTGCATATTGCTGCCTAATTTGTTGTCTATAACAATTCCCAAATCCTTCTCGTGTGTGGTTATCCCTAGTTCACTACCATTTAGTGTGTAAGTTGCTTGTGCATTCTTAACCCCGAAGTGCATAACTTTGCATTTCTCTACGTTAAATTTCATCGTTAAAGTCATTCTGTTTTATTGCGCACAGTATTTAATAAAAAAAATAAAAATCCTCTGTAATCTGGGCAATAAACAGTTTTTCCAAAGCCCAACATGCAGTGATCCATCCTCCCCTTCATTAAAAGGCTTGATCTTCATAGCAGACACTCTCGGAGATTAATTTTCTGTAGATTTATATGCATCTTTCTTTCTAATGACAGACGTTATTTTTATTAGCGATATGAAGAGTTCAAGAAACAGAATTGCAGAAGATTCTGAAAATGCTTTGCAAAGAGGTCAAGGATAGCCATTTTGTTAAATGTAACAAACAGGACAAAGATATAACAAATACCAAGTACATTCATGTTTTACTGCATACAACTTTATTAAATGCAAGTAAAATGTCCCCCCCACTCCAAAAAAAGAAATAAAAATACACAGTGCAATTTTATTAATTGAGTGATATTTTCAGAACATATCCCAGCTTGGCATTTCTCATTTCAGTGAATTTGCCTGATGTCATTATTCTTAATATTTATTTAGATGACAGTTAAACAGCAATATGCTCAAATTTGGGGGTGAGTTCTGTTAGGTTTACTCAATGGAGGCTTGACACAGACACAGCGTTGTCGGTCACTAATAGTTTTTTTTTTATATATATTCTTTATTTTTGCTGTGCAAAAGGAAGTACAAATAAGTCTGCGATGCCACGATAGCAATAACAGACAATTCAACGCTTACATTGTCATGACATAAGATTAAGTTGCACATTTTTCTGTTAATAACCGGTACATGCTAGTTTTGTCGCCAGGTTAGTAAATAGAAGTCTAGTACAAGGTTCTGTAGACTGGTAACTGTAACTGTAGTAACAGGTGTAAAATGCAATTAGAGTGATGCAGTTTGGAAAAATTGATACGTTGATTGAGGCACAGGAACAGGTATGTTATTAAGGATGTATGCACAATTTTGATATTAACACTTTCAATAATAACAGGCTGAACATAAGTTATGAGGTGCTACTATGAGGTTAATCTATACATAGGTTTATAGTTACGATGCTGCAGGGCATTGCTGTGTAGTGAATGCTTAAACTTTCGCGTCGGTACGAGAGACATGGCGGGAGCCCGGCAGTGTACTTTGGCACACGAGTGGTGACAAAGAGGGTCAGATCATGCCGCAGGCACCAGGTTACTGGAGAGGCAAGAAACAAAACCGCTGAGCGCTTACTGAATATATGATACTTGTCTCACATTTTTAAGTGTAACAGTAAAGCTTATTAAGTCAGGCGATTAGTAACTATGAACGACCCTAACGATAAGCTGGTACAACTGACAGAGTAATAGCATGCTGATTATCATTGTGTTAGTCAGGCTTAATGCCTCAGTGAATAGAGATGGTAGGCATATCATCTTATGCAGACTATATGCCTATATAAGGTACTGACATGCTAGCAGTAGTGAGAGAGGGTGATGGTCTCTTAACTGGGATAGCTGTTATCAGCTAGAGCTTATATGAGTGAAGCCTAGTGTGTACTCCTTAGCCAATACTGCTAAACACCAACAGTAGGTTTGACATAGCATTATATTCTCATGGGCATAAGGCAGAAAACATAGTATAATTAGTTGTAGGCAAGATGATAAACTTGGTTATGAGCGCGGAGCAAGCATTTTACATAGTCTAGTGCACAGCGTCCATGGCAGGCAGCACGGAGCACCGGTTTTGGGACCTGCATCCGGATCAGCAGATCCCCATCAACGGCAGTGTTTGCACCTGTTTAGGTAAGTCCAAGCTCCAATTTAGGCCACGAGCAGTTAAGTCCCGAGGCACTGCAAGCTGTGGTTGATTGCTGTTTGTGAAGCCTAGTCCCGGGTGTAGCGCAGTGCGGTCCAGGCCTGAGGCGTGTGTGGGTACTTTCCTGCCCTGTGGCTGGTGGAGTTTCTTCCTCCGTTTGATCTTGTCCGGGCGCTTTGCTTGTGTAGTAATGTAGCGGACTCCGAGAAACTGCCTTCCGGTTGTCGGTACAGGTTTTACGACCTGTTGTTTGGTTGTCTGGCGTTGCCTTCTTGGAGCTCCCGGGGCTCTCCGCATTGGTGAGTGGCGTGTGCCTGGTGTTGGGGCTTGTAGAGGCCCTGCTGCCGGGCGTACAGGAGGGTGAGTAGGTTTCTCGCCTCTTGTTGCTCTGTGGGTGGGCCCCTTCAGCTTTTGTCGCCTTTCTCTGCTCTCCGGCTGGTGCCTGGCATAGTTGGCTGCGCTTCAGTGCTGTATGCTCCTCCAGAAGCATCCAGCCTCCTCAGAGATTCCACTGTGGCGTCTCGTAGTGTTTTCAGCTCAAGGCCCTCGCCTTGTTTTACGCAGGGCATTAGTGGTTCAGCAAGTTTTAAAAGGAAATGGATTCTTTGTTAAGTGGTGCGGGTGTTAACAGTGCCTCTGAGTTGCTCGAAGTGGGACCAGGATGACCCCCACCGGTCCGGGGGGGTGGGGGTGGGAGAAGGAGTGCAACAAGTCCATATCCCGGTCCGAAGCGCGAGGGGACCGGCCGCTTCCCCTCAGTTCCGTTCCGGGCAGGCTGCGGCGCCCAGGTTCTTGGTGTACAAGATTGTCGAGTGAGGTGTCTGTTTGTTTGTCTGGGCTCCCCTGACCTGTAGGGCCCATTTGGCGGTGTGTGGTCTCTGTGTTTTTCGGGTTTTTGCTCTGTTTTCCGCCAAATTGTCGGGAGCTCCAGCTTGCCACGTCTGGCTCGCTCTGAGGTCAGGCTTCGCCCCCCATCACTAATAGTTTTGATAACTCATACTGCATATAGCCACCTTCTGCTTTAAATTGCTCAGTCACTTTACAGCTGAGATCTGAGATATTCATTTTGAGGCTATTAGAAAAGTTGTGAATCTTCACACTGCAGGACTGAGGCTGCAACTCTGAGGACTGAGCTGATTTGAATCCCTTTTAATCTGTAATGATTACTCATTCTGTTAACCATGTCAGTTACTTCTTGGCACCATATAATCACTGCAGACTATTTATATTGCCAGCTGTAATAAGGTAGTCTAAGGTAATAAGGAGTCCATTAGTAACCTGACGCTTTAATCATGTGTACACTGTGTGGTGAGAGCTATTAGTGAGTCAGGAGTAGCTTAAATGGTTGGAGTATATCAGTATCTTGATGATTTAACCATGTGGATACTATGTGCTGAGAGCTATTGGAGTAACTGACATGTTTTATGACAGCAGCAATACTTAATAGAAAGCTGAAGTTATCATAGCAGGAGCACTACTGAAAATTAGATCATATAAGGGAGAGCTAAGAGATGGCTAGGAAGATGGAGAGAGCTAAAGCATTTTACAGAGACATATACGGTGTGGTGATCTCTGATTTGCAGCTCTGTGTAATACATCACAGTGATTATGGTTGTGTGAGATAGTTATGATTCTTATTATGCCCATCTCTGTATGATATTTCTCTTTAATTTACTCAGCTCAATCTGATGTATTGGTACCTCTGTAGTCTACCCAGCTCTTTTTAGTTTAGTTTAGTTCATACGATGAGGCTGTGTTTTTGCTATAACTAATGTCCCTCACAATACCAGGGAACTGGATTATATAACATTGTTATAGGTTCTGTAATAATAGTATCACCTTACTCACTGCAAGCCACTAAAGATTCTGTGTCAGTTTAACAGACATAAAAGCACAGATTTTTGGACATTTTCATTGGATGGACTCAAGCCGCGCGTATTCCAAATATCCCGGTGATGGTGAACTTTGGCACCCCGGGTGTTTGGGAATTCTAGTGGTATATCCCTGACCTATACCATTCCAATCTGGGACGACAATTCTCTGCACCAAGGCATTTTCTGAGTTGTCACAGTGACACGGAACCTTGGATTTGTTGAGCCTTAAACTATACATGCAATAAGCACTAAAGGTCTACCTTTAAACTCTCTTACTATTTTCACACCTGCGCAACACAGTTCATGTTGTCAGAAGCTCAGGTATGTTTGGAATGTAGGTAAGGCTATCCTAAAGAACAAACAAGGATGAGGTTTCATAATGGCCAGACTAGATGGGACAATTTGATCTTATCTACCGTCGTGGTAGCCTAAGTTTCTATATTTAACCCTAGCTGCTATGAGGTCATGTCTCCACCCTTGTGTTCCGTGCCAGCTGAAATATCGACTGCATGTTCTTGCTTTAGTTTATAGACTCAGAATTGTCTAAAGTAACAATTTCATTGTTTCCAAGGGTTTGCACACGCCAGCTTCCATGTGTCTGGCACACATTACAAAAATAATACACTGTTTTTTTCTGAATACTGAAATTAAACATATAAAGGCACAGAGGTCGATTTTCTAAGTGAAGAATGGTAGCTGATCATGAACTTTTGGTTGCAATATACAACTGGTTCTTTTAATAACATTAGCACTACAATCTGGCTGTCATTTGCGTAGTTTTTCAAACCAGATTAATCTTTATATACACTGTTAATATTTTTAGTATTATATAGCACCAACATATTGTACAGCACTTTCCAATTATAGAATGTGGATTTTTGGACGAGGAAGGTTCTGCTCAAATGAGTTTACCGTCTAGGAGTATAAGAGGCAGGTAAATAAAAAGGGAGCTCTGTCCCTAACCTCGCCACAACCAGCATGAATGCCACGGAAACATTTGGGATAGTACACTTCTGTAATAATGTCAGATTTTATTGCATCATATTACAAGGCAATGCTTAGACCATCAAAAATAAAAAACAGTCAGTCTATCGGTCGGAATATTATGTTAAGAAAAACAGTGATTTTATCACAAAGACGGGCCATTTATTTATTTCATATAAAATCACAGGAGTTACAAGTTGCTTGTAAGATGCTGCAAAGAACTAGTGTAGTTATGTTTGGAAGCCAACTCACAAATGTATTTCTTCATCATGCAATCATTGCGATGAGAACTAAAACACCACAGCACGCATTCTGTTTTACAATAGGTTGCAAAGTTGCCAAAATATGTTGTAACAATATGATCTTAAGATTTTTTTCTTAAAGGGGAAGTACACTAAACATTTTTCAGCCTTTGTATCAGTAAAGTGAATCATGATTTGTGCCACTGCTCATATTTTTTTTGTTAATCAATATATTATTAAGGCATGTTATGACAAATAATGGAATCCAAAATATGACAAACATATGGTTAGAGAAAAGGTCACAGATAATCATGAACATTATGACAACAGAGAGGGAGTTGAACAATATGTATCAGCTGTATACGTTCAACGTTAAAAAAAAATCATGCAGGCTTCGTGTACAAATGTTCCATTCAATATTGAACAGTAGGTATATAAAAGAAAAAAAACTAAAACATACAAGCGACACTGCAATCATGGGCACCATTCAAAGGGAAAAAATTAATGTGTCATCAATTAATGCCTCTTTTTATATTATTTAAAAGTCAAGGTAATTAGTATAGAGATAATCCCCAAATTAAGGTAGAAGCCAAACTGCAGTTTTAGGCATCAGTCGGCAGCTAAAACCTTCCAGAGACAGACTGCGTCTGGTGAGTAGCAATATCTGTCAGCCAGATACCAGTTATTTGCCAAAAACTCTGTCACTGCATCGGAGCTGCCCAAGATGGGGTCCAGCTAACACCGCTGTCAAGCTTTGCCCCCTGCTCATGGATTTTGAATATAGACTAGTTCTACTCATGTGTCCTCTCATGTCCCTGATTTACCGAATGTTGTAATATATGTACATTCACACAAGTCCTTGTTTATCGCAGGTTTTCAGTGTAGATGCACAGCCACAGTTATGGGACTTGCTTTACTATTTAGCCATACATGTTTACCTAATTAATGTGGTTCCCTGTGTATATATTATTTGGATTCATAACATGAGAACAAAGTTTGCATCATAAACATTTCTATTAGGAGTGTATATTTGGTTTTACAAATAGTTAACCCATAGCGTGAGCCTTCCTTTTGTGGTCACTCAGGTCCAGTTTAGGTATTTTATGACCAGCGTTAAAATGATCTGCTTATAATGATGTTAAGGGCCACACATACCTTTTTGGATAAATGCTGCCATTCGGTCTTTAAAAGGCTGCAGATGGCACTCAGGAGAGTCTTTTTCTACAATGGCTGCTTTTTTTTCGCACACTGCAAAACACCAATAACAAACACTTAAACACGAAGAGTTACAAGAACACACTCAAAAGAGTCACAATGAGATTTAAGTAGGGGCTACAAGACCACATCAAATATATTGTGAAATGCAACACTATCTTTTAATATAAAGATTCTTCAGCAAGTTTTAAAAGGAAATGGATTCTTTGTTAAGTGCAGCAACACCGTCAGACTGACTCGCTGTCACATTCAAAACACTGTCTGACCCAAGATGCATATGTATGGCCGAATGAGTTTTTTTTTTTATACTACCTTTCAACAAGTTTTGATACTTAAAGATAGTGTTGAGGTGACAGTCGTCCTTTATCTATGCTTTTAAATTTAAAGAAATTCCATGGATTATGCATCCTCTCCTAGGCAATTATTTCCTGTTATGTTCCTGAAAGACCTGCTATATTTTCAAGATGACAACGAATAATATTCTATATATTTTCATCTAATCTAAAAGGCGCTTTTATTCTTCCAAAACTCTGACAAGTAGAGCTACCAACATGTACGCAAAAGCGCAATGGTTAGTAGATCCAAGCTGACTGTCACCACAAACAAGCTGGGGTTCTAGGACTTAATTCCAATGGCATAGCCTTCTTGTTTTTTTTCCATATATTGTTTATTTCTGTGAGGTATTAATATAGTGAATAATGGTAACTATGCAATGTTCTCATCTTTTCATTCCTCCACTAATTAAATGATCATATGTTTGCATTGTGTGTGAATTAATGTGTAAGGAATATCTCACACCAGCACAGGCACTTTGCTTTTTTTTTTTTTTATGTGCGCAACACATCGTTTAATTAATAGAAAGATTTTACAACATGGAAAAATAGCATTCAGAAATTGGGATTATGCCTGCAATGGAATTATAAAATGACATTAAAATATGCACTTCATGATCAATGACTGAAAGTGCATGTTGTGTTAGCTCACTCTTATACACTGTTGTTATAACCAAACCCCAAATCAGGCCAAATATGTGTGCAGTTGAGATTTTTCAAGCCTTTGATCTCTGAGTCTCTAACATACTCTGCAAAGCATGAACAGAAAGTTTAAACTGTTTATTTTATGTCCCAACTCTAAACAGCAATCTCTAATCTTGGCCCAGGCACTTTCTTCCACAAACCCTTTCACTAATTCAAATTCTTTTCTCGGAGCTGTTAAGTTGCTGTTGCACAAGCATAATCAAAAGTATTTCTGTTATTAAACAAGAAAGATCCCTATAGCTAAACACATGGCCTTGCAGATGACATGGAGGAATTTTTGAATGTTTGAAGTCCATTTCCCACAGATTTGGTGTATGCGGGCATGAAACCTCCCACCCCAAGTTCACTTTTATTATAACTATTCACATCATACATTAACAATGTCTCCTTGTTGTTTACTTTACTGTTATCTTTTCGTTTTGTACAAAAATTAAATTTCCATACTTCTTGTTAGGCTCTGTATACAGTTAAAGTTTTGTTGAATTTAATTCCCAGAATTAACAGAGAGATCACGTTTAACTACTTTAATGCGTTAATGCATACACATAAACTGCTCTCCAAAAACCCTCTGGTTCCTCTTGGCAGCAAATCAGTTAATGAAAGCATGGAATTAAGAAGTCCATGAGTAACAGACATTGAGACCCCAAGAAAGGGTGTCATATAATGAAAAAGTAAGTCATTATCATCATGCAGGAGAGCGCTGATAATAAAATTCCATGGTCTTACCTTCAAGTTCTTTTTTAAGTTTCCGCAAATCCTTCTCTAGATCTTCAAATTTCATCTGTGAGGCCAAGAAGATATCCTGAGGTTCTGGCAAGGGGAAAACACTCTTGTCTGTCCCAGCGTCCTGCAAAATACAGAGTCAAAATCAGCACAGCTTTAAATTTTAATTTCCTGGGAGCAGGTGTGCAAAGATTGTCTAATTCTGCCGTTGATGATGCTTATTTTTTTTTTTCGCAACAGTCATAATTAGAATCCCATTTATGGACATATCTTATATGGTTTTTTTATTTATTTTTTATAACTGTGATAATATATTTGCATTTTAGCAGTTGTTAAGAGATTAATAAAGATGTATCAATGCAGTTCGCACCTGGTCGAAGTGTCGTAGGTAATAACGGACTATATAATCCACAAAGCTGAGGCCTTTATCCTAAAATAAAAAGAGATCAGTTTATGATAACTTGTCAACATACTCATATTAAAATTTAAGTATATGCACAGTTTACACATGACAAGAGTGCTATAATTTGAATATGAAAATATGTAAATCCAAGAATAAAAAAAACAACAACAAAAATATTTGGCCAGAGATTCAATTAGTAAAACACATGTACCTTTAAAATTATTAAGAATTTAAAACAGATTTAATCCATCTTAAAATACTGTCATGTAATTACTGAACTCTATATGGTAACACTTAGCAACATTCATAAAGAAATGTCTCCAGTTCTTTAAAAATGAAGGAGATGGAAAACGCCATCAAGTTGGAGACATTCATCATCCTCCTAGTTGTCATGAAACTGCTGTTGAATTTGTTAACAAGGGTGTATAAGGGCAACAGTGTTTGCATGAAGAGCAATCATTGGCACTAATGACGCTCACAAGATGGCTGCCCAATTGGAAACCAACACTGTAGGCTGAAGGCATTCTTTGACACATGTGCCTGTTAAACCATGTAAACCATTAAAGCTACTGGTTTGTTTACCTCTGTATGCAGTGAGACCTCATGGTGCTGTGAGCACAGCTATCCAAGTGAGTGCCGTAAAGCATGGATCAACGCAGCTCAAGTATGGTGCTGGGTTCTCTTTCACCCAAATGCTACATATGCAGCAATAGGTACAATAACTGTAACTTGATGGGCTAGCTCGACATTCTGAGTCCTTTCGTTTATATATATATTTATTATGGAAAGTGATGCTTCCAGATAGAATTGTCCCTTCATCAAAATCTTTGTCATAACCATATAATATTCATTATTTTCTTTAAGCATTCCACTGCATGCACTCAACAGGATGGTTAATGCTCGTTGACCATAACTTGCACGGTTTACTTTCTATACTCACCGTGCTCTTAACATCTTTCAGCTTGGGCAGAATTTCAAGCCCAAAGCCATCTGCCTGCCCTCGAGTTCGGTTGCCGCCATTCATGTAGTTTCCAAACGCTAGTATTAAACCCATGATGTCTTTCACACTTTCCTTTTCCAAGAGATCCTGCAGAAAGAAAGTATTTAGTTCTACATAACAAAATAAAATAACTCTTGATATACTCCGTGCCACCCTTCTAAAAATTTTATTTTTTATTTTTTATAAATCTTTTATTTCATTTATAGAGCAGGTGATATAAGCAGATGCAGCTTGTGTCTAGTGGACACGCAGGTCCTACTCAAGGTTACAAAAAGTTCATTATTTTTTTTTACACGTTGAAGAGTTAGCATCCGCACGTGTTTATGTGTATATTTTAAACTATGTTGTAGCTGTCATTTAGTTGTTTATGTTATAGACCATAACAAGTATTGTGATGTCTGCTACTCAGTCTACTTGTATTTCATCCATGAAGGTAAAATGGTGTTTGTCATGTTATATCATCAGAGTGTACATCAGTTCGTGGGGTTCTCCCGCCCCACGACCGACGTGAGTACGTCTGGCTCGGGTCTTCTTCATCATTTAAGTCCGGTGTCGTAATTGTACCCATATGTAATCGTGGTACCCTGGGTAACTGTAAGTGTGTAACAAGAGAATGATCGGTCGAAAGTGTTGGATAGTAGGGAGGTGGGGCAGGAGAGACAGGGAGGAACACAAGGTAAGAAGGGCAAGGAGGAAGGCCCCCGCGAAAACAGCCCGCCCCCCGCCCCCCCCGCTGCACAGCACCCCCTGCCCAACCCTCCCACCCCCCTGTCTACAGGTCCCTAGAGACGTACGCGAACCATGGCATCCAAGTTTCCGCATGTTTGGCGGTCCTACCCGTGAGAGACGCCTGTAGCGCCTCCGCCGCCTGTACCATTCTAAAATTTAATTCAGAAAGGCTTATCATGTTATGGATATTATAAAATAATAATTTAAAAAAATAGATGTTTCATTATTATTATTATCACAACTAAGGCTTATAATACATATTTTATACTAAAAACAAAGCTGTCTAACTCAGTTATGTGCTATGGAATTACAGTTACATTTTGAATGCGCTCATAGACATGCCTATATATTTATTATTTATATTTGTAGTTTATTATGATATGCATTATGTATTTTTTATTCTTATTTTATAGCATCTGAGGCATTATTTTGTTTGTGTATATACTTTAATAATAAGAACAATGAAAGTAAATTAATAGGAGTGAGAAAACCAGGCAGATGCCAGGAGGACGTCATCTACTTGAAAATATAGTGCCTGCTGTAAAGTTTAGTGGCAGAGAGATAACAGTCTGGGTAATAATGGTGTGTTTTGTAAGCATGCACTATAATTTCAAATAAAACTCCAGAATGATACAGTAAGCTAGTGTAAGCACTGAGAAGAGGGTGGTATGTGAATAGTCTATACGTCTGGCAACAGAATTTACTATGAACATTGAAAGTGTAACCTCGTCATGTGTACGCCCAAACAAATGAACATGTGCTTTGGTGGCACCCTGTGTTAGAAAAGGGAAATGCTAGGTTCATTTCTAAGACAAAAGTGGTGAAATTTGGAAATTAACTGGATGTGAGGTTTAAGCGATTAGAGTCAATAATGGATGCAAAGGTAGTAAGCCTCTATAGCAGCACTGTAGACCTGAAGGTGGACTAGCAGAGGAGGATTTGTGTACGAAGGAAGAAAGACAAGACGTTTGGAAAGATGGAAGAAGCAGGCAGTTGTGCAGTTAGAAAATAAGTGACAGTGTCCAAATGTTTAGAGGAGAAAATAAAGAAAATGTGAAAAGAAAATAAGATTTTGGGATATAAAAATATAAGAATATTAAAGAGAATGGGTTAAGCAAGGAGTGCTAGGATGAGGTTAGAATTTTTTTTAACTCATTGCAGGTAGGGATGTGCAATAAGATTAGCTGTAACAGTGTGCCAATCAAGAATGTTTTGAGAAAGGTTTGTTGGACCCTCTCAAGTTCCAACAAACCTCTTGTTCCAGTCTATTACTTTAAATTCAGCAGTCCATTATCCAAGCAACATGACCACTAAATGATGGCATCACATACATGTATCATTATTAATAGCTACATTAGATGAATACACTGGTGGACACATCTCATTGCTAGCTCCCTATGAAAGAAAAAAAAAACGGAGGTAGGATCCAGGGGAATATACATTAAGGCGTACGGCTACTGATAAAATAATAAGATGCAACTACATCATGTGATTTGTTGGGTACTATAAAACAGAGCAGAGTCTTGGGGCAATGGGAGGGAAGTCTGTATAGACTTGTTTAGGGCAGTGGTTGTTGGTTGCCTGGGAGTTCTGTATGGTTTTGCTGAAGGCTGGAAATGGTTATCTGTGATTCCTGGGCTTGGAAACCATCATGGACTTCATTATACTCACATTAGAGGCACGGCTGAGGATTTCTACTTTTCTGCGAACTGAGCATATTCCTTCTGTGAAGACAGACTGAAAAATAATGCACTGGGAACGCTCTGAAAAGTTTGGAATCTGAGATAATTCATGGAGGAATCTGTTGTAAAGAGAAACAATGTAGAATCATTACCACAAATGTCAGTTTCCTAACAGGACAACACAATGGATTATTTTAATGTTAAATCAAATTAGAGTTTAGTTGTTCTATCTTGGTGGAAATCCAAAATCCGTTCCTTACAATTTCTGTTAATTCCATAATTCCATATATGTTTTATACTTTATTTATAGATTATTATTATAATATAGTGCCAACACATTCCATATCGCTTTATAATGGGTGGACTAACAAACATGTAATTGTAACGGGACAAGTTTGACGCACACGTATAGTGAAAGATACAGTTATCTTTCACTATACATGCCTTCGATCACCTTATGTTTAATCCTGCTATTAATATACTTACAAAATCAACCATTCATAGAAATATGAGAATAGCTGATTGAATGGTCAGTACAGATTTTATACATTCCTTGTACAAGTTATCAAAGGTATAACACTCCCTTCCTTTGTTTAGGGTAGAACAGAACTAAACAGCAGCGTTTAACAAACGAGCATCCAATACGCATTTCAATATAAAATTCTAGCACTGTGAGAAAACAAGCTCACTGGAAATAAACTGGCATCATGTTAGTTTAATATGTAGACAAACAGTGGAACACATCTTACTGTTCAGGTTTGTCCAGTAGCTTAACATCCTCAGCTTTTGCAGTTGCATAGTGCTTTTTTATTGTCTCCAGTTCCTCTTTCTGAGCTCTCTGTGGAATTAAAGTACAGACGTGAAAAGCTTAGTGACAACTCAAACTTCGTATTAGACACTAGAAGCTACTTAGCAGGTAAATGGGCTTAATACAGATATAGTTCAATATATACATTTCAATACGTTTAACTTTCTTGCAATCTGTCAATATGTGTGTCCATATAATAACGGACTGATTGTACTATTCGGATAGGTGTTAACAGGCATAGAGTATACAGCATATTTTAGAAACCACATGCATTTTGAGGGGCATTTGCAGGGTCATCAGTACTTACGTTTTCGTATAAAGCCTGTAGTGTCTCAAGATCCACTATAGAATCATCCACATTTAATATAGCTGCAAAATAAAGCCACAAATTAATCAACAATTAAATGGTTACGTTTTAAATAATGATGATCGGTACACTCATTCTGGCATTTGATAATGCACACAGAAAAGGTACAATGGTTCACAAGAGTGTATTACATTGAGAATTGGCAGACAGACAGGATAACCGAATAATATCAGGACAGCCACAAGCACTATAAATAAAATCAAACCTCCTATTGTCAGATTTATGATGTATGTATTACCATTCACAAATGGTAGCATTAGTCTTGCTTTAAAAGAGTACAAAGACTAAGGCAGGGTGTATGATGTTTAGCTCTGCCTATTACCCAGCCTTCTTACTCCAATCCCCCCCAAAATATATTTTTTTTCAGCCAGTCACACCACAATGTATTTAGTAAATAGCAAATGGCATTGAAGTTTCTACAATTTCATATGGACCGTTTGTGTTTCAGTCCTCTCATACTCCGATTCTGGATGAGCAAGTGGGAGTTTAAATATACATCCGAATTAATGAGACGGTGAGGCAGTTTATATGGAATAACTTTAAAACAACCTAATCCAGTGGTTGGCTGACCCTTATAAGAATGTTAGTCCCCAATAGCTTTATTCAGCAAGTCATTTTTAATGGACTCATACGAACACTTAAATGGCCACTATAGTGCCCAAAACAACTTGAGCTTAATTTATCAATCTGGTGTATAGATCATGTCCCTGCAGTCTCACTGCTCAACTCTCTGTTACTAAGGAGTTTAATCACTTTGTTTATACAGCCATAGGCACATCTTGCTGCATGTAACTTGCACAACCTTCCTAAACACTTCCTGGAAAGAGTCATCTAATGTTTACACTTCCTTTTTTGCACATTCTGTTTAATTTAGAATTTCTTATCCCCCTGCTCTGTTAATAGTCTTTTAGTATGTAAAAGCCTTCTGTATGTAATTAAAGTTCAATTTACAGAGCAGGAGATACAAACGTTTAAAGTAAGTTGCATTTGATTGAAAGTGAGGTGTGGCTAGGGCTACATAAACAGAAACAAATGTAATTTAACTCCTAAATGGAAGTGAAACGGGCAGTGAAATTTCAAAAGTATGATCTATACACAATAACTGCTTCAATAAGCTAAAGTTGTTTTGGTGACTAGTGACTATAGTGTCCCTTTAGGAAAGACATTAATACATTAATAAATTGCAATAAAGTCACATATCATTTTGAGAAGCTTTGGACTATGGATTTCTCATCATTGCTTCTCTATGAGAATAGTTTATTTTGACAATATCCAGCACTAGCAAGGAAGTAAATACTGGGCAAAAAGAGGACGGATCTTCATTAGCCTAAGAAAGGTACGATTTTAGGATCTAGGACAGGGTTTAGAAACCTATGGCACTCGAGGTACCTTTGCACGGCACTCAAGGCTGCCAGAGTCAAACAGGCTCTAGCCTATCAAAAGTTCCAGTGGGACTTCAGACATCTGCTAGTTCAAACTGGGTGAGGTACAATCTTCTATTTATCTCAGATCACTTCCTCCCTGCACCTGTGAACGGGAATCAGCTCTGGAGAAGAGCAGCCCACAGCAGCTATCACGCGGCTCCTGCCCTTGACCTGTACTTGGTCAGCCTGGTTCCCAGTGGACCCAGGGACGCTACCCATACTGCTAGATATACACGAAGGTGAAGAATAGGCCTCCATCTCAAAAAAATAACACAGACACTCCATACACAAACATGCACACAGTCCCACAAACACAACAACACTGACAACCCTACAATCAGCCTCTTGCATGCAATATCAAAATTAGCCCAACACATAAACTTACCACCAAACACACAATGTGACATGTCATACACAGACAAAATTACACAAGCAGCCCCCATATACAGCCCCCATTCATATGTCTCATGCACAATGACACAAACAACTCATGAACATATACTGTATAATATAACATATGCACAAACACAACGCTACAAAGCAACTGCAGCACCCATAAATAACACAAACATAATACGGCAACATAAAAAACTTAATTTAAACAAATAGGATCGGCACGCCGAAGGGACTTCAATATCTTGTTTTGGCACAGTACTACTAAAAGTTTGCCTACCCTTGATCTAGGACAGTGATGGCGAACCTTTTTGAGCCCGAGTGCCCAAACCGCAATACATGCCAACATTTTTTCTCCTTAAAGTGCCAACACGGCAATTAAACCCAAATACTGAGGTTTAAGTTTAGAAAAAAACAACTCGTACTGTTGTCCGTACTAATAACTTTTGTTTTAAAAGAACACAGAGAGTTCAATGATACAAATTTTAAATAATGATATAAATAGATAAAATTAAGCTTATATTTATTAGTATCTCCAACAAATGCAATACATACACACACAGACTGCTGAATACACACATACTGCATTGAGGTGGGGGGTGTGTTCCTTCCTTGCTTCCTTCCTTCCTTCCTGTGGGGGGGAGGGGGGAACAGCGATCCCTGGTGGTCCGGTGGTGGTAAGCACTGCAGGGGGAGGGCTCCAGGGAAGCAGCTCCCCTGTCCTCCCGCGCAATGCTATGTGGAGCGTTGCCATGGTAACGCGCGGCAACGCTCCACACAGCATCGCGCGGGAGGACAGGGGAGCTGCTGCCCTCCCCCTGCCTCCCGACCCGGAAGCAGAGTAGGCGCCTGCCGTTTCGGGCAGGCGCCTACTCTGCATTGATGGCGAACTTGTGGCCGCGTGCCCACAGAAAGGGCCCGGCGTGCCACCTGTGGCACGCGTGCCATAGGTTCGCCATCACTGATCTAGGACATATTTGTGCACATTTTAGTACATACATTTTTGGCAACAATTATATGAATTAAAATCAAATGTAAATATATTTTTGGACAGAGTAAGAGTTTTACTTTAATAAGGGTGTTTCACAGAATGTTATTTATTATATTACAAATGAATAATGAATGAATGAGCTCATTTTAAAACTGAAGAATAAGTCCTTAAATTAAATCCATGAACATAAAAAAAAAAAAAAAAAAAAGTTCATGAGGAAGAATGAGTAAAGAAATGGAAAACACAACCAGTATGATTTAAATAGACTTGGTCTTGCAAAATACAATTAGTGTACTGTAGATAATAGTTGTACCTATGCATTGTGATGGCCAAATAATGAATGTATGGAGGACTGGGAAACTAAAATATTCAAAGATTAATCCATAGAGTTCCAAAAATAGCATAGTAGTCCCAAGTTCCATGTTTTTTGCAGTACAGTCTTGTGTTTTAGAATCATGTCCTTGTCCTAATATTGTCCCATGACCAGTTCTACTATCTAAACCCTTCCCAGCAGTTCGGTTTACAATTGGTACAATTACAATTGCCACAGAGAATATTTTACCAGCTACATTATTTGGTAACTGGTTTGTCATGGATGGTTCCCATGTGAAAAGTACATCTAGTGTCAACTCAGGCACTTGGCGTAGGGTGCAGCCATATACTGTAGGTGATGACGACTAGGGTTTTCTAGAGACATGTTTATCCAAGTACACGTAATTTTAGGACAAAAAAAAAAAAAAAACAGTTTGGCTTGCCATTATTAGTCACAGTAAATTATTTCTACTGAGAATGTCTTAAATATATGCAGGGCCGTCTTTAACAAGGGGCAAACGGGGCAGTTGCCCCAGGCCCAGTTGCTCCTGGGGGGCCCAAAGCAGCTGCCCTGTGGGCCCCCTGCCTGCAACCAGGTCTGAACAGCCCACCGGGATACTGAGAAATATGCTGGTGGGCTGCAGCAGGTGAGGTAATCAGGGGCCCCCTGCCCTTTAAGAGAGCTCCAGCCTGGGCCTCTGTCTTCCTGCCTGTTGTGAGGTCACTTCCTCCCAATTAACAGAGTGCCGCTGGGGAGGAGGAGGCATACATGGAGAGAAGGAGGGGGTACAGACCCAGAAAACTCCCATCAATCTCAGCCATCCAGCTCCCACTGGACTCCAGGGAAGCCACACTTCTGTAAAGATAATTAGGGTGGCTAAACTATGTAAATTGATATGACTGTGTGTGTGTGTGTGTGTGTGTGTTTGTGTCAGTGTGTGTATCTGACTGTGTGTGTGTGTGTTTGTGTCAGTGTGTGTATCTGACAGTGTGTGTATTTGACAGTGTGTGTATATGTCTGACTGTGTGTGTGTGTATTTGACTGTGTGTGTGTGCATCTGACTGTGTATGTATTTAACTGTGCGTGTGTGTGTGTATCTGACTGTGCATCTGACTGTGTATGTGTGTGTGTATATCTGACTGTGTGTGTATATATATCTGACTGTGTGTGTGTATATCTGACTGTGTGTGTGTGTATCTGACTGTGTGTGTGTATCTGACTGTGTGTGTGTATCTGACTGTGTGTGTGTGTATATCTGACTTTGTGTGTGTGTGTGTATATCTGACTGTGTGTGTGTCTGTGTGTATATCTGACTGTGTGTGTGTATATCTGACTGTGTGTCTGTGTATATCTGACTGTGTGTCTGTGTATTTCTGACTGTGTGACTGTGTATTTCTGACTGTGTGACTGTGTATTTCTGACTGTGTGACTGTGTATCTGACTGTGTGTGTGTGTGTATCTGACTGTGTGTGTGTGTGTGTATCTGACTGTGTGTGTGTGTATATCTGACTGTGTGTGTGTGTATATCTGACTGTGTGTGTGTGTATATCTGACTGTGTGTGTGTGTATCTCACTGTGTGTGTGTATATCTCACAGTGTGTGTGTATATCTCACTGTGTGTGTATATCTCACTGTTTGTGTGTCTCACTGTGTGTGTGTCTCACTGTGTGTGTGTCTCACTGTGTGTGTGCTTATCTTCTGTGTGAGTGTGTATCTGACTGGTTGTGTGTATGTATCTGACTGGCTGTGTGTGTATCTGGCTGTGTTTGTGTCAGTGTGTGTATCTGACTGTATGCCTGTATCTGACTGTGTGTGTATCTGGCTGTTTGTGTCAGTGTGTATCTGGCTGTGTTTGTGTCAGTGTATGTGTACTTTTGTGTCAGTGTTTATGTGTATCTGTGCGTATGTATACCTGTGTGTTAGTTTGTATGTGAAACTGCATGTATGTGTATATGTACCTGTGTGTGTATATGAGTGTAAGTGTGTATCTATGCATGTGGCAATGCATACATCCCATCTAACATTGCACACAAATACACCCCTGCATTCCAACATTAACAATACACACAAATACACCACTGCATGTGTATCTGTGTTCCTGTATGTATCTTAGTGTGTGTACATATCTGTGTCAGTGTGTGTAAGTGTGTATCTCTGTGTGTGGATGTGCCAGTGTATTTATCTGTGTGTGTGCACGTGTATTTATGTATGTGTCTGTGTGTGTATACGCCAGTAGTTGTCAGTGTGTGCATGTGTCCAGATTTGTGCATGTATCAGTGTGCTAATGTGTGTGTGTATATATATATATATATATATATATATATATATATCTATCTGTGAATGTATGTCATGCATCACGGCAATCAAACACATCATGCAAACATACCCCTGCAAACATTACATACAAACACACCCCTGAATTCAAACTCAAAAAGTACATAGAAACACATCCCTACACTTAAACACCAATACTACACCCTACATGCACACACATACTGTATCCAACAACATGCTCACATTCAAATGCACAAACACTGCTCACAAATACAGCCCTGCAAGAATGGCCAAATGGTAGATCCCCAGCTGGCATAGCATCGTGGGAATTGTACAACAGATGAGGATCTATCTTTTCTCTGCTCTTGCGCTAGAGGGGCGGCTCAAAACAATGTCTTGCCCCAGAGCCCTGTCTACGTTAATTCTGCCACTGTTTTGGGGTGGAGGGGAGGGCAGGATCCAGGGGGCCCAAACAAATGCTTGCCCAGGGTCCAATCAATGTTACAGATGGCCCTGAATATATGTAGTACGTAAACTCACACAAACACAGACATTTATAAAAAAAGACATATGGTTCCGTATAGGTTACAGTTGCTAGATAACCAATGTTTTTCTTGATGCACGTGAGATACTCAGAATCATGGACAGTTAATGACAGTGCTGCCCTTTAATACACTGAAAGAGGGTTTTATATAGGCTTATATGTTTATATATGCATAGCAGACTGTTTTTTGTTTTTAACCCCTTAAGGACACATGACGGAAATATTCCGTCATGATTCCCTTTTATTCCAGAAGTTGTGTCCTTAAGGGGTTAAATGCCTGTGTTTCTAGTTTACATACTTAGGAGTTGGATTAGTCTATGTAGGAATAGTTTTATATAGGCTTTATAAAGGTCTGGAAAGTCCAATTGAAATGGTTTTATACACTCTTTTTATGTGTATGTGAAGATGGATTTATTTTTGACTGTAATGTTTATAAGAGCACAAGAAGATGGTGCTATATATGACTTTCATACACATTTCATAGCCATGGAGAGGATGACAGAGGGCTGTCACAATGAAAGAGAGTGACACCGAGGAAGGAGTGACTTGGTGAGACAAGCAGTGAGTGACAGAGGAAGAAAATGAGAGACAGGAAAACAGAAACCGGATAAGAATGCGATTCAGAAGACAGATAGAGTAACACAGGGGGGAGAGTGACTTTGAGAGAGGGAAAGAGGTAGAAAGGGATTTGCAAGAAAGAGTGACTTAGAGAGTAATGGCTGACATTGTGACTGAGAGACTGAATTATACCAGAAAATATAAATTAGATTGCCTCTGAAAACAAGATAACAATTCAACTAGTACAATAGTATATGGCTGCAAGAGCTGCCATCATTGTTTATGTCCTTTGGGATTGGTGAAGAATGAGCAGAGCTGTCTAAAGAGTATGGCACATTGTAATCTATTTCCTAACAGGTTTATTTGAACTCTTTGCTTCCTGGGATGTTATTCACATCCGTCTGTATGGAAAGTGTTCAGGATAGAATTGGGAAGTATACAAAACAGGTAAGTAAATTTAGGAAGTAATGACATTTTGGTGCAGATATTTAGATGTCTCCTAATATTTTCTGCTATTGGTAGAATAGCAAGCACAAACAGCAAGCATGATAGGGGCAGTGGGCACCCCTGTCTGGTATCGTAGGATATGTGAAATGTGTTTGATAAGAAACTAGACATCTAGTTGTATTTGATCTAGATGTATTAGTTTTGGCAAAAACCATGTTAGTCTATATTCCAGTATTTTACCCAGGAATGTCATTGTTTGCAATATTACAGGTGGAATTTTGACTTCAATCATGTATTTATTAAACATATTTAGCAAATACGGTGCTAGGACGGTACTACATTTTTTTCTATTATTATAATAAATATTTGTAAGCCCATAAAGGACTTGGTGCTTTAGCTATTGGCTGTGTGTGTATTGCATCCTCTATTTTAAAGAGGGAAATTGGCTGATTAGTTATATAATATTTTTTTTAGTAGGAAGGGTAACTGCAAATTTGACAAGACTCCTTCTTGATAGTTTGTTCATTCTGGAGGTTACATAATGAACCAGTCTGTGGTGAAGGCCTTATTTACCACAGATGGATTGAGAATTTTATCACACAGCACATTTTCTATAAATACTATTATAATATTAGCTCTTCTGATAGTAACACGGATGTTTTGTTTCCCTTAGAGTAAAATACCTGATGATGTTTCTGTATATGGAAGTAATGGAGAGCAAAAAACAGGTTGCAAGAGAATACTGAGAACGGGCAGCAGCTAAAATAGCCTGCCCTTCGGTGGGTCCCCGCTCAGTTCTCAAGCTGGCTTTAGCTCATCTTGTGCCATTACAGAGGCAACATCTCTGAAACATATCAGACTGATCCCACCCATACGGGCAGTCCAGATCCAAAATGCCAGCAAGTTCCCTCTGCACAAGAGATACAGCAACCCCAGATGATCGTTTCAGCCTTTTTAGGCATCATCAGTGAGGCATAGCGGATATCTCTCTAGGCACCGTGAGCAAAGGGTCCATGTCTGGATTAACCTTTAAACTTATGGAGAGCAAAAAACAGGTCGCAAGAGAATACGGAGAACGGGCAGCAGCTGAAATAGCCTGCCCTTCGGTGGTTCCCCGCTCAGTTCTCAAGCTGGCTTTAGCTCATCTTGTGCCATTACAGAGGTAACATCTCTGAAACATATCAGACTGGTCCCACCCATACGGCTGCCCACTCTCAGTATTCTCTTGCGCCCCGTTTTTTGCTCTCCACAAGTTTAAAGGGTAATACAGACGTGGACCCCTTGCTCACGGTGCCTAGAGAGATATCAGCTATGCCTCACTGATGATGCCTAACAAGGCTGAAACGATCATCCGGGGTTGATGTATCTCTCGTGCAGAGGGAACTTGCTGGCATTTTGGATCTGGACTGCCCGTATGGATGGGACCAGTCTGATATGTTTCAGAGATGCTCTCTCTGTAATGGCACAAGATGAGCTAAAACCAGCTTGAGATCTGAGCGGGGACCCACCGAAGGGCAGGCTATTTCAGCTGCTGCCCGTTCTCAGTATTCTCTTGCTCCCAGTTTTTTGCTCTGTATATGGAAGTAAGTAGATTCCAAAGGATTTTCATTTGTATTTTATTTAATTCTATCTCCCAGTGTTTAAGATTGACACTACGGGGTTCATGGAGATTAGCAACTCAATGAATAATGTGCCCCATTAAAACTGATTTGTGTGCCTGCCATGAAGTATTAAGGGATATATCTGTATTTGAATTTACTGTGAAATAAAACAAATTAAAATTTGTTCAGCCTGTCAAACTTCATCAGTATTGAACATTAGCCTCCAGATTCCAGTTATTTTTCAGAGAACATTTCTGTTTACTTTAGAACATGGTTATACCTTGAAACACTATTAATAATAGAATGTTCTGAGGGAATTAAGTTTCCACTATCAGAAAACTGGCAATAATGGAATACATACTGTAGACCAACAAGTGCTAATGTGTTTTACACCCCACCTCCTATAGAATGTAAGCTCGATTGAGCAGGGTCCTCTTCAACCTATTGTTCCTGTAAGTTTTCTTGTAATTGTCCTATTTATAGTTAAATCCCCCTCTCATAATATTGTAAAGCGCCACGGAATCTGTTGGCGCTATATAAACGGCAATAATAATAAAAAAAATAATAATCTTTCTCCATCATTTAGCTCATAGTCAAAAATTAGCCATGTGCAATTTAGATCTATAGCATGTGATGGACTAGGGCCCAATTTCATTTTATTAGGTACACCATTAACACCATTAGGTACAAATAAAACTGAAGATTTCAACACTTTAGGACTTCCTCCTGCTTTAATTTATAGACTTTTTTCAGTAAATATTACTATAAAAGAATACCAATTTGAATTCGGAAAATACTCAATTACTGTACATAAAATATTGTTAACAATTCCTACTCATTTAGTATATGTCCTCTTGGTATCCTTAAAGGACCATTATAGTGCCAGGAAAACATACTCTTTTTCCTGGCACTATAGTGCCCTGAGGGTGCCCCCACCCTCAGGGACCCCCTCCCGCCGAGCTCTGGGGAGTGGAAGGGGTTAAACTTACCTCTTTCTCCAGCGCCGGACGGGGAGCTCTCCTCCTCCTCTCCTCCCTCTTCGGCTGAATGCGCATGCGCAGCAGGAGCCACGCGCGCATTCAGCCAGTCCATAGGAAAGCATTCTCAATGCTTTCCTATGGACGCTGGCGTCTTCTCACTGTGATTTTCACACTGAGAAGCACGTAAGCACCTCTAGCGGCTGTCAAGAGACAGCCACTGGAGGCTGGATTAACCCATTTATAAACAAAGCAGTTTCTCTGAAACTGCTATGTTTATAAAAATAAAAGGGTTAACCCTAGCTGGACCTGGCACCCAGACCACTTCATTAAGCTGAAGTGGTCTGTGTGCCTATAGTGGTCCTTTAAAGGGACACTATAGTCACTAGTGAAACTACATGTATTCCTGACCCTATAGTGTTAACACGACCATCTAGCCACCCTGGGCCCCTTATGCCTCCATAAATATAGTAAAAATCTTACTGTATTCAAGCCAGAAGCTGTAAATCTGCATGCTGTTAGACTCAGGAAAAACAAGCAGTATGCTGACATGTGATAGCCTGATCCAATCACAGTGCTTCCCCATAGGATTGGCTCAGACTGACAAGGAGGCAGATCAGGGGCAGAGCCAGCATGCTTCAAACACAGCCCTGGCCAATCAGCATCTCCTCATAGAGATGAATTGAATCAATTAATCTCTATGAGGAAAGTTCAGTGTCTGAATACAGTGGGAGGAGATACTGAATCACAGGATGCTTGTGCACAGCAGATCTGAGTGGATGGAGGCATAGTATGCCTCCGTCAACTCGGAAGTCCCTCTGGTTCACTCTGAGTGACAGCAACTGGAGGTGTTCCTAGCTGTCAATGTAAACACTGTATTTTCTCAGAAATACAGTGTTTACATGAGAAAGGCTGCAGGGAGCTTTAGTTCTCACCTGAACAACCTCATTAAGCTGAAGTTGTTCAGGTGACTATAGTGTCCCTTTAAAGACTGTACAAGTAGAGTATTCTATGCACTTAGTGTCTCCACTCTTTCAAAAAAAATCTTTAAAAACCCACTTCTTCATAAAAGCGTATCAATTAAACTGTTAATAGCTCCCGACTGATTCCTCTTCTGCAACTGTCACTAGTCTAATACTATCCTTACCTTTTTGTGTCATTTTACCCCACTCCCTCTAGCATGTGAGCTCATTGAGCAGGGCCCTCAACTCCTCTGTTCCTGTGTGTCCAACTTGTCTGGTTACAACTACATGTCTGTTCATTCACCCATTGTAAAGCGCTGCGGAATTTGATGGCTCTATATAAATAACATAATAATAATAATAATGAAGAGACCCAAAGGATTTTTCAAAGTAGCATGATAGCTCAAAGAGAACATTTCTAGGTATAACCGAGGGTACTTGTTTCTCTTTAAATGTCTGTACAGAAATCTTTCACATTTACTTATGCCTTAAAGCATTTTTGTTTTGCATTCTGTTGTGAAATGTTTATAGCATAGTCATTATCGTTATATATTACGGCCAGCTCCTTTGAGGAGATTAGATGTTAAAGCAGTGCACCTTTATAAGACTTTTTCAGACAGAATCGGCCTCTTCTAGGCTCCCACCTCCAACAGCCTCAAAAGTGCTAATGTTATGAACCTTGTCTGGATGAAGCTTACCATGTAATGCAAATTAGTCTCATTAAAGTCAGTCTCCCTGGTGGGTTTTTACTTCCCTCCACAATACACTGTCAGCCTCCTGAATGTCTCACCTACACCTTCCAATAACTCCAAAAAGGAAGCAGACGCATGCTGTGCGAGGCTGGTAATTTTATTGGGTTCCTCAACCTTTAAAAAATCCGTTACAAGGCTGGTCTGGTTTCTGAGATCCTTTTTTGCAGGGAAATTAAGGCAAACATTTTTATGTGGCCCTACAGTGTCTGCTCGCTCCAAGAAGAATTTATATACAGCAGCGTCATTAGAGCAAAGCTGCTGCCATTAGGATATAATAACCGTCAAAAGGGACACAAAGCAGAGCAGGACCCTGCTCCGAGGCAGGCAGGCACTCATAAAAAACACTTGCCAGTTTCATTTCACACGCTCTGGTTATTGGATTGTTTTAACCAGCGCTCTGTGCTTTAACATAGTTAATTCAACATGATTATACAGCCCTTTTATCCATATTCTTCAGTGCTCAGAATCCACTGAAAGATGCCATCAGGGACCCATTCCACTCACAATTAAGCGTGCATCTAGATTTTATTCTACACATGTTATGCATGTTCCCAACCACCTATATATATACAACTTTAAAATTCATTATGGGTAAAGTGGGGTCATCAACATTTGTAAACATGATTGGCAAACTTATTGTAAGGCAATGTGGAATAAGTCATTGTATCTCTAAAGAATGGACGTTGAGATTAATGACTAAAACTAAAGAAACATTCATAAACATTCAATGTTCCTTCTAAAGAGAAAAAATAAATAAATCCAAGAATGAAACCAATAAAGTTTGGATCCATGCATTTCAATCCAAATGGCCACTTTCTTAAAGGGACACTATAGTCACAAAAACAAGTCCAGCTTAATGTAGTTGTTCTGGTGAGTAAATCGGTCGCTGCGGGCTTTTTGCAGTAAACACTGTCTTTTCAGAGAAAAGGCAGTGTTTACATTACAGCCTAGGGATAACTCCAGTGGTCACTCCTCAGATGGCTACTAGAGGTGCTTCCTGGGGCACTCTCTGTATAGAGACACTGAATGCTCCTTATAGAGATGCAATGATTCAATGCAACTTTTTGTGGAGAAGCTGATTGGTCAGGGCTTCATTTGGCTCCGCCCCTGAACCACCTCCTTGGCTAAGATCATCAGAATTGACAATCTCAGCCAATCCAATGCCCTTTATCTGCATGCTTGGCTGACATCATCAGAAGTGATGATCTCAGCCAGAGCCAGCACCAGTAGACTTGAATAAAGGTAACATTTTACTATATTTAGGGGGACTAGGGGACTAAATAGTGTTTTTAATACTATAGAGTCAGGAACACATTTGTGTTCCTTTAAAGCTTACCACTTTGGAAAGTTCAGGTGGTAACTTTTGTGTTTAATCATTTTACAGGGAGTTGTGATGAACCGTGAACTAAATTGCAAATTTTTTTAAAAAAATTAGAAAACATACACCAACCTATTTTTTAATACACTTTGCAATCCACTTGTCAATTTGCCACAACTCTGGTTGATTAAGAATATCTGTAACAATGGGGATTACACTGTTAGAAGGTCTAAGGATACTGCTTGATGTGTGCCATGCTACAATGCACTACAGTTTAGTTTTTGCCCTATAGATTTGCCCTTTAAGATAGCTTAAGGAATTGATCATCGCCTTCCTACCTTACGGAAATAGAATTAAAATCTCTAGCCCCTTTAAAATAAATCATGCAAAAACCACTCCTACTGCATTCCACCAATGCACTGCTCCCTGGGCTACCTGAAAGGTTTTCAACAGAGAATCGTAGCTAAGGATAGTGTCAATACACTACAACCCTGTTATACAGTGCACAGTTTATTCACAAAGTATGAAACGTGTATATCACTTTATTTGCCAATGGAGGGATCAAGGATCATGTAATCATGTAGTATGCCTGTACTTGTAGGTAGCCTGCAACAAGGCTATGTGGACCCACAGCTAGGACAAATTCAGAATAGAGCTATTGACATTCACAGTCTCATTTATTCATCTGGATCATTGACAGATATGTAAAGAAAAGTGTATTTTTACAAAAACGGTCTTTTGAGCCATACATAAATTAGAAATGTGTCTAGCGTAATCTATCAATCAAAAACATTGTGCTCTTTAAAGCCTACATAAAGGAAATGCACAGAGCACGCACACTTTAATCCCAGTTTAAGTTTCACCTAGTGGTGGAAGATCAATGTGGACTTAACTAGTGGGACATAAGAGGTAGAAATAAATCAAGTATGTTATCACTTTAAAAAGATTCATTTCAACATAAGTCACATCGCTAGTGCCTTCATCAAAAGCCTCTTTTAACTTGGGTCATTTGGCACATTTATCCACAATCATTCCATCGCCATGTAGCATTAGGGGCAGAAAATCAATTTGCCCATGTCACTTTAAATCATTAAAAATAAATAAATAAAAAATTGGCATGGTTTTAGGGAGAACCAAATGAAAAAAACACATGTCTATCCCAAATGGCTCAGATTTAGGGCACTGCTTTTTTTTTTTTGAGAGATAGACAGACATACAGACAGATCAATTACAAAAATCAGGCACGGTATCATGCAAACATTTAGTTGTTGTTTTTTTGCATTATGCTATTGATACTAAATTAAACAATAAAAAAATTCAAAAAACAACACTTGCACATTTTCTGCATCCCGTTTTCTCTCAGACTCTCTCCTCGTAGGAAACTGCACCAACTGTGACTGGTTTGTATTAGAAAATAATGACAAAATCTCATGCGAGCGAATGGAAAACCCCACTGATTCTGTAATGGCATGTCTAAATAATTTGTTGGCAAGAGTACTTTAAAAATCACGTATGCATGCAAGCATACTAATCCTTCCAGTCAAGTGAGTGAAAGGTCAGGGAGTGATTGGGATAGCCAAGCCAGATCTTTATGAAAATGAGGGCATTTAAAAAGGATCTCTGGGAAACAAATTGCCAAAAAAGGACATTCAGAGGTGGTCTTTATGTATTCATAGAACAGCCATAAAATGCTTTAAAAGGGAGTAAAATATCTTCACCCTTATTTTTTGTGGTCAGTCAGAAATTATAAAACCATTTTAAAACCGCCACTGAAAATTGATTCTGCTATTGGCTAAATAAAATTCTAAGCTCATAGTCTTGGTTTAAAGGAATACTATAGTGCTAGGTATACAAAGTGGTATTCCAAGCACTATAGCTCCCTCTGCCCCCCTCCCCACACTATAAGGGTTAAAGTTGCAATACAATGACTGTTTAGGATTATTGAGTTTAGATCTAGAGTTGAGTTACATTTAGTATTGGGGTACATGGGGGGTTTTGTTTTTAAGATGAGTTAAACATAGGTTTAAAAGTAAACTAGAGTCACCAGAACAACTACAGCTTATTGTAGTCATTCTGGTGAGTATAGCCTGTCCCCTCACTATTATTAGGGGGGGGGGGGAGGAGGGGAGTGACTAGGGGCTTGGGGACCCCTAGTCACGATTATTTTCCAGGAAAAGCAAGGATATAATAACGATAACAGTGGTAACAAATTCTAGCATAGAAGAAACTGTACTAGAGGCAGTAAAAAGCAATAAAGGAATTTTTGGAGCGATGACAGAGTAAAAAAACACTCATAATATATGCACTGTAGTCCATGGCACATATACAAATACTGACTTTGTATCTTCTTTGGAGAAAACAATATAGTGTTTTTTTATTTTATTAGGTCCGTGTGGGGCTAAATTACCCAACGTGTGTATCCAGAAGGCCTCGCGCCTAAGTAGGAGAATGTCCAGGTTACCACCTCTAGGAGAAAGGGGTAAATGGTCACCACTGTTATCGATATTATATCCTTGCTTTTCCTGGAAGTCCTCGAGCTAGCTATCTAGGCGAGAATCCGCGATCTTACCTAATATGATACAATTAGGCAGAATGTTACCATTGTATATATTAGTGTTTACATAGTTTTATAGTTTCATCCTGGTTCTTACTCTTTACTAGTATGTTCACCATAGTATACGTCTCTGGTGTTGGGATTGTATATACTTTCTTTGAATTTTTTTGTTAGTTTGTTATATATTTATATATTTATTTATTTTATTTTTTCAAACCACACCTCACATGGTTAATTATAACTCATGATGTTGTTTGAATCTTCCACATCACTCCTGACATCACCATAGGTTACTTTCATACTACTCACCTTCCACTCACAATCTAGGAGTCACATATATAATGATTTTCAATGCACTTGATATTTGTCTTACTAAGACTCCAGAGTGCTTTCTTCTTGGAAGATATATATATATACACACACACACACACTATATATACACAGCGTGTGTGTTTGTGCTGCAATAGGCTGTGCACGCCTATGGTTTTAGATAAAGCTTCCCCTGCTCCTCCTGCAATGCATTTTTTTGTGTGAGAGGTTACTACTAGTGGGCAGATGGGAATTTATCCCTTCCTCTTCCTTTCTAGCCCCATCACAAACATTGCAGGAGCTGGGACAGCATGGAGTTTTACAACCTCCTGCAGGTTTAATATTGAGGCTGACTAGACTATAGAGGACACTGGCCAAGGCTGCTGGTACTTATCTCCACACTATCCTATTTAAGCTTAAAAAGGCACATTATAAAACAGACGCCCCCTAGTAATCAAGTGCCTGTAGGTGAATGTCTACTCTGCCTAATGGACATCTGGCCCTAGGCTGAGCCAGAGATGCAATTTGTAGCGGATGGCACTGGGCTGTCCTGAAAATTACATGTGTATAACTGCATTCGGGTAAACTGCTGGTTTTGTATGTGTTTAAATAAAGTGTATTCGTCGGATTGTTCGGTAGAATCATTCGAATAAACTAAGGGAATGAAACTACCGAACAATCAGACCTCCCCTGTGTGAAGTGTGCCTTCAATTACCTGTTTCAACAATGTTGCGAACGGGTAATTAACAAGCTATGCAGTAGGTCCTTTGTTCTCGGGGTGGCCGCCATTCGGGAAACGAACACGTGGTGGCGGCCATTTTAAAACTCCCGAACAACTGTGTTTTGCAGTCGAGTGTCTGGAACCCAAATCGGACACTCGACTAGGCGAACACCGCTGAGACCTCCACAAGCCCGGTCCGTTCGGTTCCAACCTACCGAACGGCCCCTCGTTCGCTAGACAGAAACAACCGAACGAGGGGATTCAGGCGAACCCTACCTGATCTCTGCAGCCTTAGCCTTTCGTGTAATTTATTCCCTTATACTGGGACCGACCGCAGGGCCCCATCGCATGGAACCCAATTCGGCTGTTCTCTCCAGCGCGGTCGGTCTTTTTAGTACTTCCATAAATTTCCCGAACCCCTGGTCTGATCTGGGTGATTTTTGGATATGTTGCTCACCCAGATCAGGGCTACCAGGGGATGTGCCATTTAAAGGGATACCCCTAGGTTTAGGGGTACATCCAGAAACTGGGGGAATTTGTGTACAGTATAAGGGGATTATGAGTCAGGCTGAGAGGAGGAGATGTGTGGGAGGTTACTATTGTCGGATTGGGTACTGTAATAATTGATGAAGATCCCTCCCTTGCATGGGAGCATGCTTTATAAGGCCACTGTGAAATAAAGGTTTTCAGTTCTGTTCCTGATGCTGTGTGTCGTCCAGTTATTGGGATTGCTGTTGGGATACTGTTGGATTATTTTACCTGCTGGAAACCTTGCTTTGTGGATTTATCATCACTTGTTCCTGAGCCTCACTGGGATCTTAAGCGGAGATAATCTGTGGAATATTGTATCTCCGCTACACAATTGCTTCACTGGTCTGCCTCCTTTATCTCCCTCCCACCTGCATTCAGATTCTTGAGACACTATTATTGGAGGTTATGGAAACATATAAAAGTTGATTTGCCAATTACCAAAAAAAAAAAAAAGAAGCTTATTCGGGATGTACTTTCACTCCACAAAGCCAATGTAGACCATTTCTGACCACTCGAGAGTGCGTCCACATCAGAACTATAAAAAGTGTAGACATTTTTTTAATATTTTGATATACTGAGATTTTATTTTTTTATATAATATATTTTTGATATTTTTATATTTTAAAAACGAACAGTTTATCCAAAAATATTAACTTCTAACGCTTAGGAAAAAAAATATTAAATTGAGGTCTATATTAATAAATCCCTCCAGAGGAATTAAGGGGCAAAACCAAACAAATATATATTTCTGTACTTCTGGAGGTAGCAGACTGAAATCCTCAACATAAAAAAGTTACATCTGTAGATACTGTAAGGGACGAGAAGGCAACACATCCTTGTCTGCTCTTTGATATTACCAGGTTCTGGTAAACCCAGTTTTATTTATCATGACATTTTTTTTTTATATATTTTTTTTGTTGACATTTTTTTTTTCTGGAGTTCTGGATAGCAGCTCACTCGTTCAATACAGGTAATTTAAAGATGCTGATGTTTGGCACCCATGTTTTCATATATGGTACTTAAAAGCATGGTGAATGAGTGAAGAAATGCTGTATTCATTCTGTATTTGCTAAAGGACTTGGCTGAAATAGGATTTCACCGCTAAGCAACTTGAAAAACAAACACTTTCTCCTCTAGAAAAAATTATAAACTGTTATATGTGGAAGCTGAATAAGCTAAACAAATACGTTAAAGATCTTAAACAGCTCAAGAATTCTTAGAATGGAAAAAAGAAACAAACAAAAAAAATGACAATTCGTATAATGACGTTCTGAAAACGTTCTTTGCTGAAGTCTCATTCCCAGGAAAATGCAGTAACCTGTTGTCCGCTTACGGGAAACCAATTTTCTATCAGTAGTGGAGAGTGTGTATATTTGGGAAGTTAAAAACAGTGTCAGTGAAGAGGCAGGAAGACTAATGAGGACTCTTCAGTTCTGTTCCAAAGTCTCCTGTGAACTTGACTTATCAGACACTTCCCCCCCTGACTGTCTATTGCTTGCCTGGGAATTTATGATGTGAAGGAGATCTAACGTTTCAATGCAGGGAAAGGAGAGACTGCCTTGTTACATAAAGTTGTCAGCACAAGGTCTCTGGCACCAGAAATACCAAGGCTGTAGCCATGTGGGACAATCCAGAAACTCGATGTGTGCACATCATCTGCCCAGTGCAAAAGTGACATGCAAATCTAAACAGTGAGATGCAACGCTTTACTTTTTAGGTTGTATTATTTTACAAACAAGAAATACTATTTCTATTTGCACTACAGAAGAGTCACTGCAAACACACAAGGTTTAGACTATTAGATGCAAGAGTAAACCACATTTTTTATTTTAGAAGCCAAGGGCTACATCAGTAGAATTCTATGTATAATATTCAAAAACATTAGACCGTAAGAAAGAATAAAACAAAACAGTTTCCACATTTAGGTTTATTCTCTTAATTAGAATTTTGAAGTACTGAAAATTTTAGGCCAAAATAGCTTTCCACCGTAGTCATTATTTTCAGATTGTTTATTTTGGCCCCGATCTGACAATTTCTTGTTCTATTTGCCACCATTTTTGCTTTAAGCTCCATCAAGTTTTCACATTGCTTATTGCCTGCAGTTTTCGTGTATGAGCAGGCTTTCCATAATTTATTTTTTGCTTCGTATGCATCACCATTTCTTAGTTAGGTTCTTGCTAATCAATACAAATCAAATTAGAAGATCATATATAAAAATAATCGTTTTTCTACGAGAGAGAGAGAGATGGTTGCAGGAAAGTTGATAAAAGGTAGCACTGGATTGGTAAAGATTCATCGCAAGGCCAGTTCAAGCTCCCTTAGTGTTTTTAAGCAACTGATCCTTAAAGAGGGATATGAGTTTGTTTGTCTTCCTCTGCTCTGGATAAACATCTTGAAAAGGTTAAATGTGGCAATTCCACTAAGCATGTGTCTTAATTATCGCATGCTATCTTTTGCTCACAATATTGACCAAATGTGTGAGGATTAAACGGTCAGTAACACTTTTACTTGGAATGTTACTAAAGCAGATGAGAGCATTAGCAGGAACATGGCTGACTATGAATGTACTTTACTTGGTATACTGTCCAATGTACAGGGCCCGTAATGTATTGTACCATTTCTGTACAAATATTTTGGACACAGACCTAAGGTAATTTATGAAATTATTCTGAAATTGCATTTATTTGTTTGTTACGTTAGCACAAGGAAACAATATCCGAATCAGTTTTCTAAAGTTAATGTACAATACAAAGGAAAACAAGATGAAGTGAATAGAGGTTTAATGTGTAAGGGATAAACAGGTCACACACAGTGTGTGGGAACTCAGCCTCATTCTTTTGCTCATATCGGTCTGGGCTTCGTCCAAACATATCAGATTACATAATCTATTGATGTGTTAAACTAATTAAAAAGTAGCTAAGGCCTAATTAGGTGCAGCAAGTGAGGGGACTGGAGAGGGATGACTAATTCCTGGAGGAACTGAGAGCAGTGTAAAACATGGTCTAGCCCCTGTAACATTTCCATCTGAAAGTGGCCGTTTTGCTAACAAGCGCCGCACTTCAAAAGAAGAGGTCAGTGCTGCTGTAATGGGTAGCAGATGGAGCTGAATCCAATAGGAGAGATGTTAAGCACACACCTTCTCTCTGCCTTAACAAATGAAGATCTAAAAAATATAACCTGCGCTATGCTACCAGAACAATCATTGTAAAAGTAAAAATCCATAGAACCATAGCTTAAATTAGATTTTATTGTACATTCCTTGTGCACCAATAGGTTTTTAAATAGGCTAAAGGAAAGGGGCCATAATGGTTCAAATTCCTTGAAATCCCAAAATATGCACATCTTGGAGCAGAGAAGGGTCAGGGGTCATGACATTTCCAACGATGAAACAATAATGTTTATGGATGCATTTTACATACAAAAAGAGTAACAAAACGGGACAAAGTCTTACAGGCAAAGACATTTAGGGATAATATGAAATCTGAATATTATTTGTTTATGCTGAGCTTTTCCAAGCTTCTACACAGAACATGCATCTATTTTGTTTAAGAAGAGACACCCTACTTTCATGAGCAGGCAGATAAAATCAAGTTCCTGCTTTTAGATAGGAAATAGCTAATGGATTTTCAATGTGATATTCAAGCTGGGCATGTGGGATGGATAGCTAAATATTGGGTCCCACAGACTAGCCTTAAAGGTTCAGTTATACAAGTGAAGGATTTCTGTTTAAACTTAATAGTACTTTTTGGTTTATTCCCCAGAATGCAACTTCAACCTGGCTTTAACGAATATCTAAATAACAATTTTTAGGTTAATTTTGGGGATTTGCAATCTGGAAGCTCATTTGAGGCGTTAAAAATAGCTCCAAAAGTAGTACCATTCTGTTTTTGTAAAACAGGTAAATCGGAAATACTGAACAGCTGAGAACTGATTGTGATTACGTAGAAAACAATCATCAAGATAATATACAGCATGATATAATAGATTTGTGCTTAGAGTATGTGTGTGTTCATGAAGAACGCATGAAAAAAAAAAAATGGCTAAAAAAAAAAAAAAAAGATTTTTGGACAAGAGCAACCACTTGCACCCCACAGCTCCACTAATAACATGACTCAAGCAGATAATGCAAAAATGTAGTTAGGTAGTAGAGACAATTGTCATAACTCTCTATTGGATCACTAAAGTAGTAACTACATATTCAGAAACATCGGAGTCATACTCGGTCTCAATGTATCATGGAATCCAGGATTGAGTAACAGCAGTATAACAGCCCAGAGCAATCTCTCTCACACATGCCCCAATGAACATTATAAGTGCTATATCATAAAATGTATTTAAAAAAACAAACCAAAAAACAGTGTTCACAAACTAAACATGTAATGATTAGGATACATCTTACCTTGTTGAATGTCTTTCATATCCAAGTGTAAACTTGATATTAATATGCCCACAGTCTGTGACCTTTTACCATCCAATAGTTTTATAATCTACAAGTAAAAACAGAGCAATCAGCACACAATTCCTTAACTCACAACAACAGCAGAAGTAGTTGCAGAAATATATATATATATATATATATATATATATAATAGAAAATCAATATATTTTTTTTTTAAATCCTTAAATGACTTATTGAAAAACAGGATGTCTGAAATTACAATAAAAGCACAGTTTAAAAAAATATTTTTATTAGCCTCAATTTACAAGGCACAGGTGCTGAAGTGTTTATGGTGCCTGGAGTGCCCTGGCACCCCCTCGCCCTCCTCCTCCCCATACAGTAAGTACTCACACCATTTTAAAACAGTCTTGTGGTCTCTCCCAGGTGCTGCCCCTTCCTTCACTACAGCTGACAGAGTAACCGGCAGTGCAGGCTTAAATCACAGTCTGAGAGTGATCAGTTGATGCTCTCAGCCAGTGAGATAGCACTGCACTGCAAGGCTTATCTCAGGAGAGCCACCACAAGCTCCTAAACAGGAGCTTCTGGTTCTGCCATGTGTAGTGAGGAAGGGAGCAGGTTACAGCTAACCTTAGGTAAGAAATCAAACAGTTCTAAAATGGTTTCACTGAGTATGAAGTAGAGAAAGGGACCTCAAGGAGTCCAGGTGGTGTGGAGAATGTGACTACAAAAGAATTAGAACAGGAGACAATGGCACAATTAGAGGGGGGAACCATAAGGATAAAGGGGACTTCATATGTACAATGGGGGAAAGAGGCGGAGGGAGGAGAAAACACATTAAAAGGAGAAAAGGGAAACTGGAAAACACATATAGGACAGAGGAAAGTAAACAAGAAAACTATTTAAAATGTGATATTAAGAGTTTTACCCAAGCAGATCAGCTTCGCTCTACTAGGTTACAGATCAGTATATATAGCTCCCTTCCACTGATACAAGCAGCACACTACTGCTACTATATTCTTCCCGCATCACATCCAAATTTATGACGTTACCACCACATTCACCTACCACAACCACTGGCTTCATCTCCAGCATCCTCCCTCTTTTCTGGGTCGCAGCCCCAAACTTCCAGACTCTCTCAAAAATATATTTCAGCATCCCTCTCCCATATTAAATCATATGTCCCAATGTTTTTGCCACCTTTAAGCTTACAATAATTTTAACATGACAGGGGGCTCATCGATAGTATTACAGCACAGAGGAAAAAGGAAAGTTTAAAAAAAAAAAAAAAGAGAAGGAAGAGGGAGTTCTCAACAATGAGCAAGAGAGGAAAAAACATTTTTGTTAAAGAGTATAGGAGACAAAAAAAATTTAAAATAAATAATGTAAGTAAAGAAAAGTAAGGCTTTGAAGAATGATGAGAAAACTGATGTACATACACATAAGTCTCTATCAGTAATTTATCGCATGTAAATAAAACAATTACAAAAAATGAAAACACATCTATTTCCTTGGAAGACAAATGTGAAAATAAAATTGATGTGCATAAAAAGTAACCATAAAGGCCACACAGTTGTCCGAAAAGAAAGCAGATGTTGCAGAGAAAAAAGGGACAGAAAGCAATCAAAGCCTAAAGCTAAAGGGTCAAAATAAAAAACATTTTAATTTTTTTTGCATGTTTTATGATGCTATATCTAAGGTCAGTTTACTAAAAATATAATAGGCTCCTTTAATTCTCCCTTTTTTTGTGGAATCACGCTAAAAATGTATTTGTGGACAGGAGTAATTTTAGTATTTAGAGTTTTTCCTAGCTAGGAACAAATGAAAAGAAAAACACAGAATCTATCTTTTTTGCCCCCATCAATTATCTTTTTGCTGCCTGTATTTTGATCTATGAACATCTTCTCAGAAAGAATAAGTAAAAATGTTACTAAAAAATAAAATATAGACTGCAGAAGTCAAGTACACTCTAATTACCATAGCTATGCTTTCACACATTCAAATATATATATATATATATATGCACTACATTTCACTGCGGCAAACTCAGCATGATGGAAAGTGTAGCAAAATTAAATAAATCTGGTGTTTCGAGGTTAGTGATCATTAGTCTGGCCATATTGATTGCAAAACAAGACTCATTCAAAACATATCTTGATCCTATCCCAATGCTGTTTAACACCCGGCACAATTGCTAACCAATGGACACCATATACTAGTTTAACCCCTTAAGGACACATGACGGACATATTCCGTCATGATTCCCTTTTATTTCAGAAGTTGTGTCCTTAAGGGGTTAAACACACTGAGCTAATAGCGTTTTGGGCAAACATAGTATTGAAGGGGTAAATGTGGTTAGAAAACTCAGACACATTTAGAGGAAAAGATTAAAAAAAAAAAAAAAAAAAAATCTCAGTGATAAACACCCCACACCCAAAATCTCTTTATTCTAAATATTTGAGAAGTCAACGTAATGCTCTCGCCAAGCAGCTCAGGTCTCTAAACACAAATACACATGGTCACAATTACTCCAGAGACTGGGCCTGCTGAGAGAGAAAGGGAATCATTATTAACGCTATGCTGACCAGAATGATTCATCACGCAATAACCCCTGCAGTGCCAGGATGGAGTAGCTCCCACACATAGAAAACAAATCCATACTACTATATAAACTAATGGTTATTTAAAAACAAATTATTTAAAAAGAACTTCAATAGACTCTTTGCAGTGTCAAAGGGTTCTCTTTACACAGGGGAAAGGCCATGGCGTGTCAATTAGCAGTCTACTGTGACTTGATAAGTAAAATCTACGTGTTCCACCAGGTTTGGGCCTCATCCCAGGGGTTAAAGTGCACTTTCACTTGTGGGGTCTTTGCAATGTTTTGCAAAGACCGCACAAGCTGACATGTCCACTTACATGGTAGAGCCTGAGAGGAGAAGGGAGAGACTGTTATACAGAATATAACCTCCCTCTCTTCTGCACCACCACCATCTTCTTCATCCCGGTCTTTAGCATTTGGCGTTTTCATTTACCATGCCACTGTTGTACTTAAGTCAGTTGGGAATTCCATCAGTTATATGAGGGCCCATGGGACCAACAAAGTTTTCAATCTTTGGAGGGCATGTCTACCATTTACAGAGAGACATACAATTTAGTTTGAACATCAGAATTGCAGTTGGAGCTTAATGATAGACTACAGGACACTATATCTGTGGCAGATTTGCCATTTATTAGAAAGTTATTGCTCATTTTCAGAGTTCTGTAAGATAATTCTTTGTAGTGAAACCTGTCATAGTGTTGATGCTTTCCCATCACTGAATATGATACTTGGTACACAGACAAATATTGTGAAACGCGTTAGTAGTGGACTATTTCTAGGTGATGAAATATAGCAGTTTAAATATTCATAGTTTATTCATAGTTTGGTTTATCATTGTTTGCACCACTTTAGATTGTGTGGGTAACTCTCGTAAAAAGTATCAGATGTACCATTCTTGAATATGGATAGTTCCAATTGGTGTACACTATAGCAGTTATCTGTAAACGGTACATAACATGACATTTGTTGGCACTGCTAGATTTTAAATATATATTAATTTCATACTAACAAAGTTGATCATTCTTAAATTAAGATATTGTGATAGCTCTAGCAATAGCTTTGGTTAGAATGAGTGTTTAGCTGATAAAATCCAAGTCATTAGCAGTTGTGGGTAGAGTACCTTGGTATTTACACTCTTTTGAAGCAGGCCCTCAAACCTACATAACATGCATTATGTAGGTTTGAAGACCTGCATTGCCAGAAATCAATATTTCATAAACTGCGTATACGACTAAGGGTAGATTGAATATTGTAGGAGAAGCTTTTCAAATTACTTAATAGTTCAAAATTATTAAAATTTCAAACTGTATTGGAATATGAAAAATATCAACATATCACAAAATTAAAATATTTTTCATAATAAATAATTTTAAGTTTATCTAAAAAGATTAAATCATTTGAAAAGCTGAACCAACAATATTAAATTGGGTCCTAATGAGAGCAGTTAACATAATTAATACTCATCAAAGAGCATTATTCGACCATTGGAGATGATCTGTTATATATAAAATGTATAGGGACAAACAATTTTTTACCAAAAGTGATACATGGCTATATTTAATGAAAAAAAAAAAAAATAAGATATGTATTGCTACCATCAACACAGTCAAAGAACCAAGGTAATTATAGCTCTGTTACAAAAGTCCACATATTTTACTTTACATGAGACTTTGTAGCAGATCTAGAACGGCCTTTGATGCTTTGATTGTATTGATGGTAGTATTATCATGGATTGCAAGGATTTAAAGACTGGACCAATATGCCAGCCACAGCATTCTGCAACCACAAGGACTTGCCTATGCTAAGTGATTGCCTATGCTGGGGCATTGCATAGTACATCAAATAGAGAGAGAAGTACCTACAGCTCCAAAGTCATGCAGCTACTTGTTAGGTGACCCAGCACGTTCATACCTGGCTGGAAACCAAAAAAGGAGGGGTGCACATCAGATCCCACTCTCTCTGCTTCAAACACACAACAGAATGCTCTCTCTGCTTCAAACACACAACAGTGACATGTCCCACTCCACTATCACATCCCTGTATCAGAGCATGATCTAGCAGAAGTAATGAAGTGACTGGTTGGAGAAGGGGGAGAGGGGATAGGTGAGCGGCAGGCAGGCATAACCCTTTGGGGGAGTGGATTTGCTAATGTTATACAGAGTGGTAATGCAATTACAGCAGGGCAGACAGTTTTGTGGGGTTGGGAGAATGTGTCAGGAGAAGATGTAGACATGTAGAATTAAACCATACCTTACAAGCTAGGAAAAGAAATTGATTGTTACGTATGACTTGTCCTTAGATGTAGCCAGGCCTAACTACCAATATTTCATAGAAATAGCAAAGTCAATGAACAAGCCATGGTCAAGGATAACAGAGGCATACAGAATCGATAAGCTAGCCGAGGTCAGGGATACAGAAAGCAGAATAGTCAAGACAAGCCAAGATCAATAAACCGTGAATTAAATATACAAACAAATGTACTCTCAGATCACTACAATAGCAATCATGACAATCTTAAAGGTCAGGTAGCAAGTGGAAGCTTATATAGCCTGAAGTGTATTGTGATTGGTCTGCATAATTTCTGCAGTGCCAAAAGACATGTGAACGATGTTGCAGAAATTCTGAAGCAGTATCAGCATCAGAAATGACGTGGGATTGGCCTGCGTCATAAATAGGTGCTCGGTTCAAGTGAGCAGCGTCTAATTTGACACATGAATGGCGCATGGTAGACACAAGTGGATGTCTCGCATCTTGGATGTTGCCAGACTCTTGTGAGTATAAGGGACCAGCATCAATATAAATGCAAGAAGGTTGTGTTGATCTGACAGGAAACGTGACAGAATGTGACTGACTGGGACTATGGTGAAGGAGTTGACGAGTGGATAATAGGACTTTGCCTAATGCCTCACAAAGTATAGAACCATATCTGACCAAAAAGCTATTCATCCATAGTCCAGAACAGTCAGTGGCAGCAAAGGGATTTCGAAGGTTACTCAAAGTCCAACGTCAATGCCATCAGCAGATTAAACAAAAAGAGACAAATTCATGGTAAGGAATCTGGTGGAGTCATGTCAGAGTAGGATAGCAGTCAAGTAGTAAAAGCTAAATTTAAAAGTAATGCATGTTGAACTTCAGGGATTGGTATAAGTAGATGTGACGGACCTTCCGTCAATCAATGCTCCTAGTGCTCACCATCAGCACCACACCAGACATCAAAAGCACTGCAGACCCCACGAACCGCGGCAACTTGGTTGGGGTCTCGCCGTCTTCTACCCAGCCTGGACCTATGACAAGCCTCCAGTGGGTGAACCTCTCTTCCTTCAGAGAGCATAACAGGAAAAGCTCTTACAAGAGCGAGTGATTATCCAAGGGAGCATGATGATCATAGCAATCCCTTGTAGTGATATAGCAGTTCCTTACAACACAAGACGAGTCTGCGAGTTTAATGGCACAGGTTGGATTTTTATACAATTCCTCAGGCCAGGGGAACACCCCCTGGACCCGATGGAACACCTAATTACAAGATGTACAAACCAATAAACACAATGTACAATGTCTGACACTCCCACATACGGCACACCATCCCTCCCCTCTGCCTGGGAGATAATTGAGCAAGACGAAGTACAGAAAACACCTCAAAACACCACATATCCCTATAAATGTTTATATCCCCTGATAGGCCTGATATGGGTGAACAACATATACAAAAATCACCTAGATCAGACGAGGAGGTTTAGACAATTCCTGGAAGTCCCTTTTGACCGACCGCACGCATGGCTTCATGCCCAAAACAGTTCCAGAGAATTATGCTGTGCGGCCAGTCTATTTTAAATGGTCGAAATACCGTTCGAATTACCAAATGGAATGGTGAATGACCATAGTCCATGTGTGTCTCTTGTTCGTGGGCTTTGACTCACCGAACGATTTACCATTCGACTTACCATTTAAATTGTGGAAGTTCTCTGGAAGGTAACTTTTCAGCCGTGTTCGTGCCGTCCCGTGTCCGATTTGAGTTCCATGTACTTGACGACTGAACACGTTCTACTAAATAAGATGGCCACCGCCACGTGTTCGAATGTCGAATGGCGGCCACTTCGACTAATTCGACTGTAGTTGAAGTACCACTTCAAAAGTTCGAATCTGTTCCAGTATAAGTCCCAGAGGCAGAAACAGTGTAATATCCCATTACAGTGCAAATTGAGCAGTAAACAATGTCTATTGAATGGCTAACCAAATAAGAAGCTTCACAAAAACAAAACAACGCACCCTAAATGTAGGTGGGTCATTTTATCCATTACTGTCTATGCAACAAGGTTGGCCCCCAAAAGGTTGACAATCTGTGAGCAGCACTGCAAGGCATGTCCTAAGTACATATTTCATTTAGGATCACTTTCCAACACTAAAACAGATTCCACAAATGCACTTTGATCACTGCCAGAATCATTTCCCCTGTGTTCTGGTTTGTGTTTTTTCATATTTGAGCAAAACTAGCCATCTAGAAGAATCTTTATAACCAAGTTACCGTACCTTGTATGCAAGTTGTATTTAATCACCAACAGCTCATCCATGTGTAACAGTGCTTGGGTGATTATTTATTTTACAATTCTACAAGTCTCGTGTATAGCTCAATCCTAAAAGTACCATTCCCATCCAGATAGAGTTTTAGTTGAGTGTTCTACCTAGGATTATGTATGAGTCATCCAATATAGTAACTGGCCAGTCTTATGCCTAAGAATAAAAAAATTAAAAAAAAAGAATGGTGGATGACAACAGTGTGAGCAGAAACATTAGAGACAACACTTTCCACGTTTCTGTGAAATGTGATCACTAAAAAAATGGACATGAGGTCCTGAGACAGAACATATCTTTTATCAAGATCAATAGTGCTGCATCCTAATTTCATGCAAAGGTACAACATAAGGATACAAGGTGAGGGATGTAAAAGTTAGGCAGCTACTGTTTTACTTCTGATACCTTTCCTTATTTCCAAATACCACCTTCTACCTTTTTCCTTTGCCAGCCATTTGTATCGTACTATCTAGTCGAACCTGCAAGCCCGTATTCTTGAACAGATTTGTTTTAGGCATTAAGGTCATGCCTGTGGCACCACTGTGTCTGGAAACCTTAAAATTAGTGGTGTGCCCAGCAGTAGATGTGAAATGCTAAGAAATAAACAAAACAAAAGACCTAAAGGAGCATGGAGTCCACTGATTTCATAATTCTAAATTCTGTTACTTAAATAAAAAAATAAAAATAAAAAAATCAGATTCTAGGTTCTGTGAGTCAATATTCACATGATCCCACTCACTATATGAAGGTTCTGTACTTGGAATTAAGTATTTGCAAGATCACTACCAAAGTTATGGGGACGCATCTCTTTACTGACAAGTACCCTTGTCCCTTTTTTGCCGAGACTCACAGAACACATGTAAGCAATTAGTGAGATCCAAGGGAGAGAAGACGCCAGAGAGGCCGTTATGTTAACCCCGTCTTGAGCTTTGATATGTTAATCATGGTGCTGACAGATGCAGAGTGATGGATCACAACTCATACTATCTTAAAACATCCTTGTGTTTAATTTGGTTCACACAGACCACTGCTCACCCTTCCCTCACTCTTTTACTCACCCAGACAGTATGATGCAGGTAAGATGTGCTCCCTTCACACACACATTATATATACAAACACACACACACAAAAAATGAAAATAATGATATCCTTTCTTTCCCCATTTAGAGTGGGATTTGAGGAGCAAATAACTTATTAATGAACCAATTTCAATGATATTACATACAATGCTTAACAGAGATTTGTCTGACTAGGTACGGAAGATGACATCTTTTAAATGAGCTCCGTTTGCTACCTCGCAAAGTCAGGTGCTTTCGATTCCATTCTTCATAACATTTTTAAATGTTTAAGGCTCTATCGCTGTCCGATAACTTCCTGCCAGGTAGGGTGCTGTTGGTGCTGATGAATTATCTTTTGATTTTCTGTACCCCATAAAGGACAGTTTTCCTTATTGGTGGAGCCATTTAAATGAAAATGAGCTTCATCAGACATGATGAGTTGATTAATACATTGATTGTTTTCTCTGGCTAATTTGTTGTTCCTTTATAAAATTACCCATAACGAATAACCCAACACTGTGTAGCAAAATTGAATTACTAACAAACAAGTTATTTACTGTCTGAATATCCGTCCAATATATTATATATAACAGGACTTCCCTCCTTTCTCCAGCTGCTACATCTTGGTCTGCGTGTCATGTCACTCATTATCGGGTTACCACACACACTTTCGGCCATTGTTCGGTTGCCGTTTGGTCAAGTTTCTATTGCATTCGATCATTGATAGGAAAATGTGGCTTCGGTTGACTACAGTAATTTAAATTTATGTCCAGTTTTTTTTATTTTATTGGGAGGGAGGGAGAGTGTAAAGTCTAGGGTTTGTATAAGTTACCATACATTTCCACATATTTTCCAAGTTCTCCCTATTCTGACATCAGTGATTTTTCCTTATTCAAACCCTGTTCGGTTATTTACCAGGTAGGTATTTCATGCTTCTCTATGCCAGTTTAGGTACTCTAATTATACTCACATTATTTAACTTCCTTAAACTCACTGTGCTCACTGTTTTAGTGGTTCATTTCCAAGCCTGGCGTATTAAGGTATGCAGATATTCTTATCTTCTAACAATATTTTACTTGTTACATACGCATCTCTACTTGGGTTTGTCTACATATCACCCCTTTTTATTAGTCCTGGGTCTTAATTTGGTTCACCAGATTATTTTTACTCAAGTGTGTTACAACAGCTATGTCTCTACTCTAATTCATTCTAACATTTCGACTTTTTACGTCTCTGGGTTAGGGTTTGTTTAACTGCCTGTAGATTAAGATTAGGAACCCCGTAGAATAGTTTTTCTATGCTTTCTATTCCTTAGGAAAGTCGTACTGCGAGGTATTAACCCCCCATGTCCAACTCATAGCTTGTGCTTTGCAAAATTACATAGGTAGGTCCTCACCTGTCAATCCATTCGATCTTACGCTGGTACATATGATCAAGTGGCCAACACCCCACCACATTGTTTGGAGGCTTTCTGGAAGAGTTGGGAGAAGATCTTCCTAGCACCCTAGCTAGAGCCGGTACCCATTTGAGGAAACAAGAGTCAGCAAGTCAAAGTTCCATTAGATCATGGACTATTCTAAAGATCACTGCAAAGCTAAGAAGAAGAAGAAATATCCCTTTCCTGGTTATGGCCAGGGAAGCAGAGTGGCTTAGGCTCATAAAGTCCCATACAGAGAATGCTGATAATGCCGGTGAAGGATGCAGAATAGAAAAATAATATGCTATGATGACTTAAGTCCTTTCATCCACTGGTTAGATTAATAACAGACTTGAAGTACTGGAACTAGCCAATTTGGCCATGACTCCAGCAATACCTGCTACCCCTGGTCTGATCAGCCTTTCTGGTCAGGATCAGGGTCACCTATTACTTCCTTCTAATCCAATATCACACAAATGGCCAACCCTGCTCATCTTGTTTCACCTCATTACTTATTGCTTCCCAGGACATTGTAGAGAATAAGACCTACTCTTATGGAGATTTGTCCGTGATTGTGAAAGGAAGGGACCCTAGGCTTATTAAGAAACTCTCCATACCAGAATTTGTTTTGGCTTTTGGCATTTATAGGGTCGTTGTGTGTTCTAGTTTTCCACATTGTAGGAAAGAGTTCGACCTTTACTTGCACAAGTTGGTGGACCTAGGGTACAAATATAGAGGCTCTGCATTCTAGGATTATCATAATTATTTTTCAGCTAAAGGGACGGCAGTTTTCTCTCAATTTAACAAACAAATCTGACTGGAGCTAGAGCTTTTATGCAGACATTTTGCAGGTCGTAGGTCCCCAGCTTGTGCAATCTGCACCTCTACTTCACATACTTCCAACCTATACCCTTCTGAAGTCAAGCTGCCTACCACTAGTAGCCACAGCCCAAGCCTTGGACCATTTGTGGTCCAGTCAGACAGCGAGAGGTTTTTATGACAATCAGGAAATGTTTCATCATTAACACTGGACGTTTATCTTCCTTGACTATCATGAGGGTTATTATGAGGTTGACCTAGTTAGCCGCTACCTACCAATTTTTCCTTGTATGTGTACAAGTCTCTAAGTTGACTCCATGTTTTATATTAATTTTTACAACTTTCTCAAAGCACATCTAACTGCCTCAAGGCAATCAACAGCAATACCAAATTTCCAGGATCATGGACTAAATAGCTTCAGGTTACACAGTAGAAAATAAGCACAACTAGCATGCTCTGAAAGCATGAGACTTGCACTTGGCTTGAAAAAGGCTTGTGTGACCCGAAATACTGCCATTTCACTCCATAAAAGTCTGCATGTTGGATATCCTGTATGTGCCTGGACATCTGTTTTCTACATTTGGCATATAACAAGGGATTGGTAGTCGCCCTGGTTTCTATGGCAGCATAGAGTGGGTCCTTATAAAAAAGGAATGGGCAGCCATCTTTGGAAAACACTGCTTAATCAATCAAAGGCAACACAGGTAATTGCCAAACCTGATGTCATACACAAGTAGAGAATCTCTCTGTTCAAAATGTGCATGTTCCTGGTAGATATGTAGAGCTCCTGACCAAAGAGGACTTAAGATGACAATCCTCACAGAGTAAAGGTGTGCCGGGAGAAGCACTAAAAAGAGGCATTTATTTACTTGCATGTATTGTAATAACTGACACAGAGGCACTAATAATAATAAAAATAATTAACGCCTTTCCACCGAGAACAAACAATGAGGATAGTTTTCCTTGGATAACAGTTGTGTTGTGCTTGGCTGATATTTTAAACAATCGCATTTCAGTTTATGATAAAGAATCCAAAGCAAATAATCAGCACACCGCCACCTTTAGCAAAAAAATAAAAATAAAAAGAAGTCCCTAACAGAGTTCGAGATCAATGAATTGTGAGGTGGTGTTTACAATTGATTGTAACAATTTTTAATGATATCACCCTTTACTAGTTTACATTTTACGTGGTTATCTTCAAACATTCTACCATACAATGGCCGGGAGCATGACTGTAAACACTGAAAGAGTTGAAGATAGAAGGTCCGGCATTTACTTTTAATATCATAGCAGTAATTGGGTTAATACAAGGTTTTAAGAGGTGTAGACGGGTGGACTTTCTGTCCCAAAAGCGACACCTGAAGCTGGTTCTCAGCACTCAGGGTCAGAACCCTGCAAGATTTTTCAGAGACATCAATATCCCAGCCTGGTCTGAGCTCTGACCGTGTCTCTCTGGAATCACTAACATCTTCAGTCAGCGCCAACAGATCAATTGCGAGAAAACTGACTCCAGAGCTGGACAGAGTTGTTGTACCCTAGTACCTACAAGCCAAGGATGAGGAGTTAACATCTTCACTGCTGAAAAGGAATGGCTATGCCACAAACTTTTTTTAAAGCACAGGACAGGTTGTGCATTGCAGAGAAGGTCATTTATGGGTACATTGCATTACTTTGTTCTCACAGAGAAATACAGTTCTGCCCAATTCCAATCAAGAGGTGCTTAAACAGGGACACCATCTATACAATTGTTAAACTGCACTTTCTCCACAGCATTGTGACCCTATGCTGCACAGCATGAATTTACTATGTATTTATACACAAAAATAAAAGCACAATATGTTAACATGAGGCAATATGAATGCCATCAACTCAACTTCCTAAAATTTCCTGTGGGTTTTGATAGGTGCACTGGAGTGGTTATGGTAGTTACATTAAGTAGTCAAACCAATTCAATTGTTTCACACTTACCGTGGTACCCGGGTACCTCCAATCCAGTCTCCTTTTGTGAAAATATATCTAAAAAGGGAAGTTCTCATTCTCCAACAGATATACATAAACTACACTGTTCTATAGTGGTTATGATGACTAGACCAGTCCTTTATTAGTTGTAACATAGGCCAAAGGACTGATAATGGGACACCTGGGTTTGTTTTAAAAAGACATGTTACCCACTCAAGGATGCTTCCTTCTTCGCTAGACTATAAGTACCATGAAGACTGAAGACCACAGGACTAACAAAGCAGACAATGTATTCATTTGATAATTTGTAATATATGGGATTTGATGGAATGAAGGATGGAAATAGGTTAAAGAAAAATCAAAACCAATAAAAAAAAATAAAAAAAATACATACCTTACTGGCCTGATCGTTACCTTAAAGGAAGCAGTTAAGTCACTTTTGTTTCTGTTTATGCAGCCCTAGCCACAGATCCCCTGGCTGTGACTCACACAGCCTGCATGAAAACAAAATGTTTTTTTAATCAGATGTAACGTACTTTAAAAGTTTAACTCCTGCTCTGTATATTGAACTTTCATCACAAATAAGTAGCTCTTGCAGGGTCTAGCAAGTTATTAATAAAGTAGGGGATAATAATTACTAAATTAAACAGAATTTGCAATAAAGGAAGTGTAAAGATTAGAGGAAGTGTTTAGTAAGGCTGTGCAAGTCACATGCAGGGAGGTGTGCATATGGCTGTATAAACAAAGTGATTTAAAGCGGCACTGTCATGCCGAACTTACCTTTCCTCAATCTCTTCCTCTTCTCCCCCTCTCTCAGGATCTGTTATTCTTTTCTTCCTGTCTTTAGTTTTCTTTAAAATCATAAGACAAAGTAGGGACTCTTTGCCTTATGGAGGATTCCTCTGCTTGACCAGCTCTGACCAGCGGAGGAGCAAAGTGTGCTTCATTTCCGCTGGTCAGAGCAATTTTCCCATGATCCTTACCTTCCCTCTGTGTTCCCAAGATGCTTCCTGTCACTTTACACAAAACTGCCGAATTGCGTTCTAACTGAATGACAACAGTATGTTCGTTTCTTTTAGAACACAATTCGGCACTTTATTCGGATCGGAATTTCATTCTAATGAATGAAACTCCGATCCTATTCATTGCCGCGGCTGCATCTTGCAGCCGCTTAGTAGATAACTCCCTAATTCCCATGGTATCAGGGAGCTATCTACTAAAAGGCTGAAAGACCTAAATTGGTCTTTCAGCCAAATTTACTAATACTAAGTAAAGATTACTTAGTATTAGTAAATTAAATGCCCCTACTCGCTATACCGCGAGTAGGGGCATGTGTAGTAAGCAGTGAGCAGCTTATAGCTGCTCACTGTAAAACAAAACAAAAACAAACTAATAACCCCCCACTCCCCCCATGCCCGTGGGGGCCCTAAATAAAGATGGGGGGGAACCGGGCCCCTGGCCCCCACCCCTGAGCGGTGGGTGGGGGCCCTAATAAAACAATAGGGGGGGGACCTACTGTCCTCCCCCCCTGGCCCCCACCCCTGCGCGGTGGGTGGGGCCCCTAATAAAACCATAAGGGGGGGACCTACTGTCCTCCCCCCCTGGCCCCCACCCCTGCGCGGTGGGTGGGGGCCCTAATAAAACCATAAGGGGGGGACCTACTGTCCTCCCCCCCTGGCCCCCACCCCTGCGCGGTGGGTGGGGGCCCTAATAAAACAATAAGGGGGGGGACCTACTGTCCTCCCCCCTGGCCCCCACCCCTGAGCGGTGGGTGGGGGCCCTAATAAAACAACAAGGGGGGGACCTACTGTCCTCCCCCCCTGGCCCCCACCCCTGAGTGGTGGGTGGGAGCCCCAGTAAAACAATAAGGGGGGGACCTACTGTCCTCACCCCCCCTGGCCCCCACCCCTGAGCGGTGGGTGGGGGTCCTAAATGAAACACCCCCCCCCAATCAAGGTGACTAGGGGTCCCAAGCCCCTAGTCACCCCCCACCCAAAAAAACCTATCCCCTACCTACCCCCCTCACCCTAAAAATAGTGAGGGGGGGATAAAATAACTAACCTGTAAAAAAAAAATTAAACTTACCATTTGACGTCTTTTTTTCTAAAATCTTCTTTCTTCAGCCCACAAAAAGGCCAAATAAAAATCCATTATACCCGTCGCAATTAATCCAAGTTCGCCCTTCGAGGGCACGCCGCATACTGAGCTCCGCAGGGCGGGTCAAGGCTTATACACTCTGCAATTAGGCTTGGAACACTCTGATTGGTGGGTTTAAGCCAATCAGAGTGCTCTGAGTCATTTTACACAGCGTGGGAAAGTTCCTTTGAATTTTCCCACGCTGTGTAA
>OW240924.1:71160016-71180016 GCA_933207985.1 Pelobates cultripes
GGGGGGGAGGACAGTAGGTCCCCCCCCTTATTGTTTTACTGGGGCCCCCACCCACCGCTCAGGGGTGGGGGCCGGGGGAGGAGGACAGTAGGTCCCCCCCCCTTATTGTTTTATTGGGGCCCCCACCCACCGCTCAGGGGTGGGGGCCAGGGGGGGAGGACAGTAGGTCCCCCCCCTTATTGTTTTATTGGGGCCCCCACCCACCGCGCAGGGGTGGGGGCCAGGGGGGGGAGGACAGTAGGTCCCCCCCCTTATTGTTTTACTGGGGCCTCCACCCACCGCGCAGGGGTGGGGGCCGGGGGGAGGACAGTAGGTCCCCCCCCTTTATTGTTTTATTGGGGCCCCCACCCACCGCTCAGGGGTGGGGGCCGGGGGGGAGGACAGTAGGTCCCCCCCCCTCATTATCTTCATGGCTCCCACCCGCCGCTCAGGGTGGGGGAGGACCATAGGTCCGCCCCCCCTTATTGTAATTTATGTAATTTTTTTTCAACAGTGAGCAGCCACAGGCTGCTCACTGTTTAGTAGACATGCCCCTACTCGCGGTATAGCGAGTAGGGGCATTTGGGAGATTTTAATCTCCCTTGTGCTATTATAGGGGTCATATTGACCTCCATAGAGTGAGAGGGAGACCTGGGGGGGCTTATGAAGTGGTGGGGAGCACTGCTCCCTGCCGCTTCTATAGTTACATATTACAAGGAGGGAGCTGCACGCCGGTAGCTCCCTCCTTGTAATAACCTGCACGAACAAACTTACACTGATACTCAGATACACGGATACATTGTGTTTGTTTGTTCGGCTAATATTTCTATTCACTCATTCGTCTGTCTGATGAATGAATGAATAGATGAAATTCCCGTTCGCATGTCCAGGTGTTTCACTGGGCATGTGCGGGAATCTCAGTGTCTTCCTCGTGTGGGCTGATGACGTGTCCCTGAGGGACTTCACCTACCCACACAAAGATGGCGGCGCCCTGAATCAAGATAGGGGCAGAAAATAAGGATTAAAAAATAGGTAATGTGGGGGGCTTAGGGGCATTTGGGGGTGACTAGTGGGTCAATTGGATGTAGTGGAGGCGGGAGGGGGGTTAAAAAAAAAAAAACGGGATTCGGCATTACAGTGCCGCTTTAACACCTAAATGGCAGTGAATTGAGCAGTGAGACTGCAGGGGCATGATCTATACACTAAAACTGCCTCATTAGGCTAAAGTTATTTTGGTGACTATAGTGTCCCTTTAAGGAGACTTAGAATTAGAAAGTTGTGACATTTGATAAGTACATAGAAATGTAGGATCAACTATTATGTTATATATAAAAAGTAAATATATTTATAGGCTAGGATGTCCATAAAATTATTTTTAAAAAAAACCCACAAACATGCACATTCTATCTGAATATTCTGTAATATATTGTGACGAGACCAATCTCGCCACATTGCTTTGGAGAAGCCTGGTTGCTCGCCTGCTGCCTCTGGACTATGGCCCCCCTGTTAAAAGACTTTATTTCGCCTGCAGAAAAGCTGTATTCGTGTTTTTCTGCCAGTTGTTCGGTAGATTCAATCTACCGAACAACCGCACAAATGAATAGACCACCTGGGAGCTGGAGTGTGCCGGCAATTAACCTCACTGAAGCTGCGGTTAACCACAGCTTAATTGATGAATGCTGGGTGGCCGCCATTCGTATCCTGAACACGAGGTCGTGGCCATTTTAAAACATACGAATGCACAGCGGTGTTCGCCCCTATTTTTATGGAACTAAAATCGGACACAGTTTTGCGCGAACACCGCTGAAGCCGCCAACCTCCCTTCTTGTTCGGTGGAAGTGCACGAACGGCCTGGTGTTCGGTAGTTTTGTTTAAATGTGTTATACCCCAGATAGGAATCCCATGGAGCCCATTCGTATGAAACTGACTGTAAAGACTTTGGCTCCATGGCGATTAAACTGTATTCGTGTGGTCTGAGCGCCATTCGCTTAATAATGTGCGCTCAGACCTGAGCTATCTGGGGATATGTTAAATGTATAGTTTTAATGTAATGTGTCTTACAATGTGTATTTTAATAGTAATTCATGTTTTAGTATCCCCACGTGCATAATGGCGATTTGCCTTTGTCTTGGGAGATAATTGAATTACTTCTCAATTATCTCCCAGGGCAGAGGGAAGGAAGCCAGGATGCATTGTGGGAATATATTGTGACTGTGTGTCCTATTTGTCTACTTGTCTTTCCTTTGTCACAGTCTCCCATTTGGTCCCCTATGGGAGTGTCCACCAGGTGGGAGACCTGCATAAATACTGGGCAGATAGCCCCCATTAAACAGACCACTGCTTGACCCACAACACGGAGCCTTGTCTCGTCTTTGGGGGGGATTTACTGAATGCTGATAGAGACTGATTGCTAGGAGTGTAAGCCGCTTGGATGCTTTTCCTATTCGTCTGCTAGCAGCAATTCGTATGGTTCCTGTTCATCTGTTTGGAGTGCTATATTAGATGCCGTTCAGGAGTTTGGAGCATTCACTTATTGGCAGTTCGTGTGTTTGGTGTTCTGCAGTAGCTGTCCCTGCATCTCAGGAAAGGGGGCCGATCGCCTAAACGTTTTTTTCCCCATTTTGTGCAAAATGGTCCGTTACATATATGAACGCTTTTGTTGAGTATACATGTTTGCTAATCTTTACAGATTTATGGTTTTAGAAACTCCAAGTGGAATGAACATAGAATTATTATAAAAGTTATGAATTCACATTCACTTGTTGTCAACAAAGACACAGAATAACTATACACATATTGAAGTACACATCTAACCCAAGCATACTGTTGACACCATTATTTATCTACATGAACTGCACCTTTTTGGCTTTAGTTTTCTTCTCAAATGTCTCAGACAGTGGTTTCTTCTTCTGCTGAACACTGGTTTTGGAAAAGAAGTCTTCAAACTCTTTGGTGTCAGCAATGCTGGGTTCCTTCAATGAGTCCCATAAGGTAGAATTCACACTAGAACTGTACAGAAGTATGTTAACATAATTAACATGATATTTACACACTCAAAGCACAGTGAAGACAAGCAGGCATTGCACAGCAATATACATAACATCACATTTATATAGTTACTGAGGTACATTCCAAAGACTATAACCTTCTCATAAGTTCAACTGCTTACCACCCATTCTTTCCCATCTCTGCACATTACCTGCTAACTTTAACTTGGATCCTTGTCCAGTACAGTGGCTTCATGGGACAGCCAGGTTCTACAGGTGGTTTCCGAGGTGCTTTGCTTGCAGATGAGATACCACCATAAATTAGTCCAGGAGGTGGTGGAGGGCCGGCACCTGGCAGAGGTGGGGGTGGAGGAGGGCCGGCACCTGGCAGAGGAGGGGGTGGAGGAGGACCAGAGCCTGGAAGAGGAGGGGGTGGAGGGGGACCAGAGCCTGGAAGAGGAGGGGGTGGAGGGGGACCCCAACCTGGAAGAGGAGGGGGTGGAGGAGGGCCGGAACCAAGTGAAGGAACTGGTGGTGGCGGAGGAACAGAATTTGGAAGAAGGGGAGGTGGTGGTGGGTGTAATTCACTTCCCAAAAGAGAAATTGGTGAAGTTGGGGATGAGGCACTAGACAAGTTTTGGTTCAGAGAGGTGATATTTAGTTTCTTGGGTACAATGTTATTGGTCTTATGAGTCTTATTGTCTTCTTCACTTGGCTTCAGGAATGTGTCACGGTCAGTCTGAATGTATACATTGCGAAAGGTCTTTGGTGGATTCTCATCCTCAGTAGAAACACAGGCATCCTGTGTGTCTCCTTTCAAAAAATGTATTCTGTTCTGCAACTCATCCTGAAGACTTCGTATTGCATCCTGAAGTCTACTGGTCTGAACAGCTTGTTCCCCTCGAACATTGAAAACCTGAACTTCAAACTGAGACTGAAAAAGAAGAAAAACATTTAAATGTGAAAAAATAATAAAGTAAAAAAACAAAATCAACACCAATTTTCCAAACTTTCTTCATTTCAAATATTTAAATTACATCCTTTGGATAAGTAGAGAATAACTATATTTAGTGTGGTTTATAGGCATCAAAACAACTTTAGCTGAATGAAGAAGTTTGATTGTCTGGATCATGCCCCTGCAGTCTCACTGCTCAATTCTCTTCCTGTGACGCACACAGCCTGCATGAAATTTTTTTTAAATTTTCAATCAGATGTTAACTTGCTTAAAAAGTTTTTATCTCCTGCTCTGTAATTTGAACTTTGGGAACAAACACAGGAGGCTTCTGCAGGGTCTAGACGGCTATTAACAGAGAAGGAGATTAAGGAATTTTAGATTAAACAGACTGTGCAATAAAGGAAACTAAAATATCTAGGTTTCTTTTCAGGAAGTGTTTGGGAGGGATATGCAAGTCACATGCAGGGAGGTGTGGCTAGGACTGTATAAACAGAGAATTGAGCAATGAGACTACAGGGGCATGATCTATACACCAAAATGGCTTAATTAAACGAAAGTTGTTTTGGTGCCTATTGTGCCCCTTTAATGTATCTTTTAATGTTTTGTAATCCAGTTTGGTGTCTTTTAAGCTACATTTTCAGCATACTTGTACAGGCCTATGAAACATGTTAGTTCTCTTGAAAGAAAAGCTTACAACTAATAAAATGCATTCAATCCAGGAACCAGATGTCTCCAGCATTTTATAGTCTCATCAGATTACCCATTGTTCATTCTCAACACATTAGATAAAGTTGGATGATTGATGAGACCTCACTCTTCTAAATAAAAATATAAAAATTTAAATATAAAGAAATTTGAGATGATCACTGTAAAAACTGCGATCAACCTAAAAAGCTGAAATCTGAAAACTATCTGTCAAGCATTTTATTGTGACAAACACAAATGAATAAAAATCCACATCAGGGTTACAATGTCAAGACCCCCCTAATCACAGGATCATCTACAAACAGCTTTTGGCCTTAAATAAAGTCAATAGCAAGCATCAGTACACAACATAAATTACATAATACCAGTTCAGCAAAACACAGACCAGCGGCATTTAGTGCTGGAGCAGCTTGTTGAATATGTGTTTACATTTTAAATTTTAGTCATTGGAGTTAATGGCCAAACATCCCGAAATTTGAAGGCACTCAAGGCATGTGCCAGTTCTATAATGTGAGAAATATGAACCTTGCAAGACAAGTCTTCTCCAAGTAAATGATATGCATATGTTTGCTTTCTAATAGGGTAACCAAAAAAAAAAAAGTTGTGCATTAATGTTTCTAAGGTTATGGGAAGACGACTTGAAAAATTAAAGTATGTGAAAAAGTAAAAGGCTGCCCTAGGGAGAGTTAGCTGAGCAAAAAAGTACTCTGATCTGAAATACCAGCATTGATCTAGGTTAAATCAGAAAACCATCTTCACTGTTTTTATCAGAGACTGCAACCTTTACAATATAAAAACAAAGAGAAATTTAACATTTAACAGAATATTGGTTAGGATTCTACCCATTTTGTGGTTCTCTTTGGACACCGTGAACCCAGGAGGAAAAAAGGAAATTATATGTAGTGTCAAGGGAAAAGTGATTCGTATTTTAATAAAGCGCATTTTATTATGTGCGCTCGCCTCTAAACCTCCTCTGTCTTGCTAACCTAGGTAACTTTTAAAGACTCACTACAACAGGTTAATCCCAGTTTAGGCCAGCGGAAAAATACTGACATTTAGTTTAGACGTTAAATCTTAATGAGATAAACATGAGAAGTGCATGTGTGACAATTATACCAATTTATTTTATCTTGTGTTTGGGTGTATTAGAAAAATAAAAGAACTGGAACAAATGATGTTTTATTGTTTACACATCTCTGCACTAGTCGATCAGAGCAAAAAAACTAAATACTGCCCCCTGCTGACAAACTAATAAAAGATCCAAAGTCGTCATGTCTTCTTCACACCATTTACATACCATATGATGACATGCATTTTAATCTACAACACTCTGAGTTCAAGTGCCCCACTTGTTTCCCCGTGGCCCCAAATATAAGCTTTTTGACCTATAAACCCCTGACAGTGGTAACTATTCATTGCATTCTGCACAATGTACATACATATAACATTTGGATGTCAATGAGGCCTTGAAAATGTTTTGAGGTGATACTTTGTGGACTGCAGTTGTGGGTTGTGAGTTCCTCCACCATGTGTACAGTTGTATACATTGGCAACACAGCAGACAAACAAGCTTCATAAAAAGCAGGCTATTTTCCATATTGTAAACTTTTCAACTAATGTTAATCTCTCCTCCTCCAACGAAGTCAACATACTAAGAGTCTGGAGAGCAGATGAAGTGATGGCTGATAAAATGCCTTATGAGAATTTTGTTTTACTTTTTGGTCTTAATAATTCATCATATTTTCCCAATAAGGTTTTTTTTTTTTGCAAATCTATTTTGTGAGCACATTTGGAAAGAAAAACCTATGTAATAAGGCATGGGTCATTAAATAGTAATTTTGCAGGGCCTTCTCATCATCATCAAATTGCCCTCAATTAATAATGTCTATCTGGCAGTTGGCAAGAGACTAAACAACTTGCATATGGTCAGAATTAACGAGTAACCATTTTCTGCTCAGAAAACATAGCAACCAATTTCTAATGACCGGTTTGGATACAATGCCGGAGATATCTATATATATAAAAAAAAAAAAAAAGTTACATGCGGCACAGCTCCTCTATACTGATACATTAACCAGCACAAATTAATCTCAATATATAAATGCCCAAATAAATTGCTAAAATTGACATAAATGCGTTAAGGGATTTATATTGTTGGAGAAAGCAGACATAGGATTGTCCCTTCTCGTGATTCAATTCACAAGATGGAAGAGTCGTAAACAGAGTATCCCAACAGTTTCATCCACCTGGTGTTGTTTAAAGCCCTCTTTTATGGATTCATCTATGAGTAATGCACAGTTATAGATCTTATGAAAAACAAACATAAAAATCATAGGAGTGCATAGATCATTTTTATGTATTACGCATTATTTCAGAGCTTTACATTAAACGTTATGGCATGCATTTTCTGTATCAATGCAACGAGCACCGAGAAAGGTTTGAATTTAATGTATTGATGGACAAGTTGGTTTTTACCTCAACAAATACATAGTTCATGCACAACATACAAAAATGCCGATCTATATGCCATGTATCTACATACATGAATTTGTTCATTTCATTGATATAAGGAAGGGCAAAAGTAGGTTCCCATTTTGACAAAGAAAATAATTAGTGGTTCGTAAAGCTTCAATCTTCGCGTGGCATAAATGAATAGAAAAAACAAAACATAACTGTAAAACAGGTGGTTGGTAAGGAAAGAGAAGATAATTTATTACCACAGGCTCAAAAAATAAATATTTAGATTCAGATATGATGTAGCCAACATCAAGACAACTGGTCTACACTATAGAATATTCTCTTGCTACACTGTTCTCCGACATGCCAAAGTGATACGCCTCTTGGCATACAAGAACCTCAAAGTCTATTAAGCTGCGTTTATACTCACATAACCCCCCTTTATAAACAAAATCTGTTTGCTGTGAAATCCATCTCTCGTGGCTCGCCCACGTGAGCAGAGGGTCCAACTGGCTCCGAAAAGAATTGAGCAGAAATAAAAATAAATACTGCAAGCATCAATAAATCCCAGTGACTTGTGCCAGGAAAAGAATAAAAAAAAAAATCAAGCAACAGGAAGGAAATGGAAAGTGGTCACACCCAGGGCACATTGTAGAATTTACATTATGTTCGTAGAGGAATGTTTGTCAGTACGAAAATCAATGATTTCTTCAAAAGATGTAAATGCTATTGTAGATTTGTCATAGATTTCCTCTCCAGTACATTTTTTCCCCTACCATTTTGTTTCACATATGTTTCAGTTTAACCTACTCGTATATACTCGAGTATAAGTCGACCCGAATATAAGTAGAGACCCCTAATTTTACCCCAAAAAACTGGGAAAACTTACTGACTCGAGTATAAGACTAGGGTGGGAAATGCAGCAGCTACTGGTAAATTTCTAAATAAAATTATATCCCCAAAAAATTATATTAATTGAATATTTATTTACAGTGTGTATATAATGAAGGCAGTGTGTCTGTGTGTATATAATGCAGTGTGTGTGTATGAATGCAGTGTGTGTATGAATATGTGCAGTGTGTGTGTATGAATGCAGTGTGTGTGTGTGTGTGAGTGCAGTGTGTGTATGAGTGCAGTGTGTGTATGAATGCAGGGTGTGTGATGCAAAGTGTGTTTGTGTGTGTGACGCAGAGTGTGTTTGTGTGTGTGATGCAGAGTCTTGGTGGGGGGTGGGCATTTTTATTAATTTTTAAAAATTATTTTAATATTTTTTTATATTATTAATATTTTATTATTATTTAAATTTTTATTTATTTAGATTTTTTCGTCCCCCCTCCCTGCTTGACACATGGCCAGGGAGGGGGGCTCTTATTCCCTGGTGGTCCAGTGGATGGTCTGTGTAGGAGGGGGGCTGGCAGAGAGCTGTAACTTACCTTTCCTGCAGCTCTTGTCAGCTCCCTTCTCTCTCCTCTGGTCCGGTCAGCTCCCTTGTAAGTCTCGTGGTCTGACTGCCGCGCGGAGCGTTGCCACGGGTTACCCTCTGACCCCGCGGCTCTCACGAGACTTACAGTGGGAGCTGACCAGACCGGAGGAGAGAGAAGGGAGCTGACAGGAGCTGCAGGAAAGGTAAGTTACAGCTCTCTGCCAGCCCCCAATAGGACCGCCGGGCTTGTAATGAGCCCGGCGGTCCTGGTCTGTATTATGGCAATGTAAGTTCCATAATATAGACACTGACTCGAGTATAAGACGAGTGGGGGTTTTTCAGCACAAAACATGTGCTGAAAAACTCATCTTATACTCGAGTATATACGGTAAGTATGCAATGCCCAACATTAATCATAAATAGAACCCTGAATATTGATTGGTACTGATCTTCTGTGATATATTAGGAGTGTGCAACATGGAGACCGAACTAACTCCACTCTCCAAATTATTTTACTCATATTGATGATATAGAGCAGCTTCTAATATAGACATGCAGCTGGTATGCAATGATTAGAAATATATCCCTTCTCTTTCTAAATAAAAAAAAAATATATAAAAAAATATGAGGACAGAATATTGTCTACATTGACAGTCCACTCTGGTTTGTTACTAAACTCTACCATGTATCTTTATACATGTAGCATAGTGTGCAGGGTAATGTGTGCTGGTGGGGGGGGGCTATATGGTTAAAGAAAATTAGCAATTGAAAGAAAACAATAAAAAATAGAAGCCAAATCTAATCCAAAGGAAAACATGTTTGTTAGAAAATGAAAAACTTAGCAATCAGGGGTCACAATGGGAGAGTTTGGATGACATGAAATCTGCATTCAGCCAGCAAACATAAAACAAGTCAGGTTGAGTTCAAGTACCTGGGACACTATGATCAGATGCACATGGGATCTTCACCTCTACAAAGCTGGAGGGAACCTCAGGCCCTCCAGGAAGACAGGGGATGAATTAATGCCGTTCTTTGAAATGTTAATGGAAAGTGGGAGCTTAAAAAAAAAAAAAAAAGAGGCAGGATAAAATATTTTTCTAACCTTACACAACAGAATAAGACTGATGCAAGGAATGAGTCGGAGTGAGAAGTTTACTGATCTTTGAACCGGGTGTCAAACTGACTCAAGTCATTATGACGTAAACACAAACACCTATAGTAGCCTTTAAAGAGCTACATAAAAATCATGTTTTCAGGAGATTGCTTAAAATATTGTAGAGTGGCACATAGTGTTCATTTGTTGGCTTGCAATTTGACAAAATCATAAACTTACAGTTTTCTTTTAATGCTTGAGGACCCAGTTTGACGCCTCTCATCTACGATGATTTGCCAAGGTTGATTCACTATTACGGTGTTGGATGTTGTTTTGGTTTTCTGACATGTGACTGAGTTGATACGGTAAGTCAATATGTTTCAGATTTGCTTAAAGAGAGCATAAGCTGCTTTACTGCAAACTTTACACCAAGAGCCATAACATTAAGAAATGCACTGGTAGTAAGCCTTTGATATGGCCTTAAAAGTAGTTGTAGAAACATCTCAGTTTTATAGAATTAGTATGGTTTATTCCACCATATACACGCTTAATAGGTTAGCAGATTTATATATTGTGGAATAAATGGCATGATTTTATAAAGTCGTGCAAGTATTGGTTCTTTTCCAAAAGACCATCCATGAGGTTTTTTTGTTTTTTTTCCCACCACCAAGTATACTGCAGACATATTTGATATATGCAAACTAAGTCTGGTTTGCATTCAAGTAAATATGTAAAAGACAGAGAGAAAATAGATGGATCACTTATGCCCTTGTGTATCAGTGTTAATTTTGGTGGCAAATTTCAATTTAGTTTTAGTCATAGTCTTTTGACTAAAGAGCCATTTTAGTTTTAGTCATATTTTAATCAAATCTGAATTGTTTTAGTTTTAGTCGACTAAATCTCAAAAAATTTTGTCAACTAAAATTGTTAGTCAACAAAATGAACACTGTTGTGTATGATTAATGTACATATTTGAAGTGCTTCCCTTACTCTACCAAGGGTTGATGGAGATATCTCTAGCTTTTCCTGGCTGAAGAGGACTTTCCTAGAAAAAGTTCAGAGCAGGTGAGGAGCTGCATGTCAGATCCCAACTAAGGTCAGTATTTGTATAAAATTACACAGAAATAGTAACAAGGTCAGCAGTACATGAGAAGGAATGTGACACCACATTCTGTCCTATCATGTTTTATGACACTTGTGTCATTTTAAGACCAAGCAATTCAGATTATTTTCCTCGTGCTTGTCCACCTTACGGTTTGGGAGATGCCAACCTGATGCAGCTTCATGATGACATTGGTATCTTCTTTATTTGATTTTCCATATGGAGATGCCCTTACTTACTGTCTGCTATCCACTTGTAGTTTGCATCCTTTGGTTATGATTTGGGTAGTTTGAGTGTTCTGTTAGCCATTATCATTGACCCATCTTTTTCAACTGATGTTCCATACTTCTAATGTCCCAGGTTGGAAATATTGATTGCACATGGGATATCAGCCAAGACAACCCTGAAAGCCTTATGAGGCAAGTACAAATTATGAGGTCTTCCTTAGAGGTCAATAAAATTGTCAACATAAATACTCCAGGAGGTACATCAAAGCAAAATGTATTTAAATAATTGTTAACCTTTATTATTATGCTTTGTGTGACTTGTGAAAACGACCACGCACTATAGTGAACAAGAATGATATATCGGCACAGAAAAAAATAAATAAAAATCTAAATTTCAATTTTTTTTTTTTTTAAATCATGCATTCTTACAATTTGCTAGCATATGACAGGAAAACAACATTTTAATACTACAGAGAAGAGGTGGAGACATCAAGGGGAAAAAATGGTTCCAAAAAACATAGCAGTTCTTTTTCCCATCTACTCGCTGGACTGCGTATAGACTAGTTATCAAGAAATCCACTGTGATGTTCCAAGTATCATTAAAACCATCAGAATCTAAACAAAATCTACCGCCAACCACCATTAAACATGCAAACTGTGAAAGATATAAAGCATTGCAGCCTTTCAAAGTTTTCATCAAAAGCTCAGCTCCCAGAAACCAGAGCCAAGTTAGGGATAGAAAAAATATTAGAGGGCTGTGAGATCAAGTGCATTTTGGTGTGAAACTTGTGTTACCAGTTTCAGAACTACAAAATAATTGGCACACATTTTTTTATTTATGTTTTAAATTGAAAAAAACATTTAGTGTGCCATTTCCTTACTGTCAATTGACCAAGGACAGAGCATAATTTTATTGACTTTTAACTGCATGATATACATAAGATGAGGGGGTTCCAGGAGCTATAGTAAAACGGTAAAAAGAAATCCTCTTATTCACTTGTGTTTTTTCACGCACACAGTTGATTTAGTACAGTGTTACCTTTTTATCTTTAATTTATTTTACATTTCAGTCATATTATATTTACTGCTCTTCAGTAAATTATATTATATTATATTGCCATAGAGACCACACTGCTGTGCATTACTCATATACACAGCTTAGTGTGTTTTCCCATATGCTACATTCTGTGGATGAATTTTATTTTGCTGGACTCCCTTAATAGTGACTCATTTATGTGAGTTTTCTTTGGACATTTGGACTCTTATTTATTTTTGGGAACATATGAATTTGAGCTAGATCACATCTGTTATACACTATATATTTCATTATTATTTGTATTTTTTTTTGCTGTGTTTTACTATAGTTCCTGGAACCCCCTCATCTTATGTATAGAAATTACATTTGTATATCTATTTACCCAGAGAGGATTAGTGACCCTGTTTCAAGTTTAAGAGCTATTTATCGAGAATCGTTTTTTTTTTCTCTGTGTATTTTTATTTTATTACCTCTACCTTTTGGCCTGACTACCTATTCTTGTGTTTTTAGCACTTTTACTTCTGTGTTCTTAACAATCTTATTTGTATTCTGTGCCTTTCATCTTTTTAACTGCATGGAGCAAATGTCCATCATGGAATCTAATAAATATAGTTTGTGCAATTCAGAAATACAGATACACACGTACAATAAGAAAAAATGACATGACACAAGAGGCTTATTGAGTGTATTCAAATAGACTGGGGGGAGACAACCTTCAGCACTCAAGATATTGTGAACATCATCTCCCATAACGTGCTTACAGTCAAAATCCTGTCAAAGCATCAGGAGAACATCAGTAGTCCACAAAATATGAAGTGCCAAAAGGTTGCCTATGCCTGAAATAAACTAGTGATTTGTTTCCCTCTCCAAATCATTTAGGTTAGTGGATGATTTTAGCTGTAAAAATAAATGTAAATATTAAAGAATTTCATTAACAGACAGCAAACTAAAAGTCCTTTTTTTCCCCATTAAGGTTGGTGGGAACCCGCTCTAGAATGTATGACTCCAGTAGAACACCTTGGAGGTTGGAGAACCTCTGGGGTGAACTTATGAGATCTTCTTTACAATTTAATTTCACAAGTATCTCTAGTGATGCATGTTACACTGAAAATGTTTTCATCTTGTGTAACTGCATCAATTAGCAGCTGGAATTCACTCAGTGTTTATTAAATGCTATGACTTGGCTGTTACAGAACATGGGATACTTTTAAAAACCATTTATATAAGGACCTTATGCTCACTGGAGAACAATGTAAGGTTCACAGCACAGGTTATACATTAATGGTGATGAAAGGAAAATTGGGTCCAGTTTAGTTATCTTCAGAGGTCATCAGCAATCACATTATCTTTGAAATTTTCACTACTACTGTTAAATGAATGCATTCTTTGAAAAATACTGATTTATGACTAGATATATATAAATGTCCCACAGGAATTTGCAATAATTTAAAAAATTATAGAGTCCTCTACTAAAAGCCTGGGTGTCTGAGGGTTCTAAGCAGTATCCAACTTGTTTCTAGTACTCACCCAACTTGGGGGGTCACAGCCCCTGAGTGCTCCTATAACAACTGGGTCTACTACTGCCTTTACTTTCTACGTTCCTTCTGGCTCCTTTTTCAGTCCTTGTTTTTGACTTCGAGAGGAAGAAAAGAAAACAAGGTTGCGCCTAATAAAATGGAATATACCAAAGATAAAAATAACAGGAGTAATATATGCAATAAAACATATGTAGTTCAAATACAATGGTATATAAGAAAGTAATAAAAAGTCTTGAAGGAAACAGCCAGACTGGATAAAATCAAAAGTTCTTGGAGGTGAAGTGCTTGTGATTCCAGAAGTACATGTAAAACATAAAAGAGAGAACTCCAATGGTACAATTTATCCAGTCTGGCTGTTCCCTTCAAGACTTTTTATTACTCTCTTATATACCATTGTATTTGAACTACATTTGTTTTATTGTATATATTACTCCTGTTATTTTTGTCTTTGGTATATTTCATTTTAATTAGGTACAACCTTATTTTCTTTTCTTCCTCTCTATTGCAAATTGTGGGGTATCAAGAGGGAACCCCCTTTCCACTTGTAGGTGTGCTGCCTTTAAATATACTACTTTTTGTGACCATATTCAGCGCTGATCCTTCTGTGACAATCTTCTCTTGTTTTTTGACTCCCTTCTCCTGTTCCTTAGTCCTGATGTTATGGTCAATAGGTATTGCCACATCCACCACCACTGCAGTCTTCAGTTCTTCACGTAGCTGGTAGGCTTACACTTGAATGGCCATTTGAGTGATACCAAAAAAATAAAATAAAAAAACTCCAGTTATTTAAATGTATATAGGGATTTGGGATGGTGCACAAGTAACTTTTCCTATGCTGCTAGGATTTGTGCCTCAGTGCTGTCTTTTAGTCCTGCATTTTCCAACCACTGGTAGGATATTGTAATGTGAGCCACATCCACTATCTGCTTGTGGTCCACCCCATAGATAGTTTGGTCTTGCCACGGAACTTCCTCCTTTTCTGCATCCTCTATGTATTGCAGTTAATTTTTGTGAGCCATCTTCGAGATGTACTTGTGGAAGCTCTGTATTTCATCCAGGACTGTGGCCTTGACACTCATCAGGCCCTGACCTCCTTCCTTCCAACTGGTGTACAGTCTCTGGGTGCTGAATTTCGAGTGGAATACTCCATTCATAGTGAGTAGTTTCCGGGTGTTGACACCCATGGTCACCAGCTCTTATCTTGGGCAGGTTATTATTCCTGCTGGATATCCTAAGACTGGTAGGGCCATATATGTGTTGATGGCTTGGATTTTGTTACTGCCATTGAGCAGGGACTTCAGAACCTGTAAGTCTTTGGAGGTACTTGGTCTTGCTATCCTCAATGCCTCTTGGTTGCCATGTGTTTATGGTACCCCCAGGTACCTGTAGATGTTATCTACATTGCCTATTTGACACTCTGGTACGGAGAATCCTTCTGTATTGATCAGCTTCTGTCTTTTTGCCATCATCCACTCACACTTATCTAGTTCGAACAACACTCAGATGCCCTTGCTGTATATTCTAGTTAGTGGATCGATTAGTCAATGTCCCGCTCACTCTTGGCATATAGCTTGAGGTTGTCTATATAGAGTATGTGGCTGATGGTAGCTTCACTTTTCATGATGATCTGGCTAAGGTGGTTGTGGCCTGTGGAGAACATCATTGGGGATAGTGTATCACCTTCATATCTGCCACATTTGAAGTTCACTTATGTTATTGACCTGGAATTGGCTTTGAAGGTGGTTTTCAACTTGCCCATCGGGTTCTTGATTAAGGCGCTTATTGTTTTGTTGACCTTTATTAGAGGCAAGCATTCCAGTAGCCTACTAGTAGTTGGTGTTTTGATATTCTGGTGTTTCCATTCCCTTTAGGAGCATTGCTCATGTACTGACTCATATGCCCATTGATCTTGGAGGCTATGATGCCTGACAGGACCTTCCATTATGTGGGGAGGCTGGTGATTAGGGTCAGGATTACTAATAGATCCAGCACATAGAATTGTATCACACCTAGGACTAAAAGGTAACATCTTACCGGGTCTTAGAATGGCCGGAGTCAACGTACCACAGAATAGTCAGGATACTTGCCGAGGTCGGGGACACAGAATGGGACACAACGATGAGGGAAAGCCAAAAGTCAGGGATACCAGAATACAGGGAAGTCAAAACAAAGCCAAAGTCAAAAAACAGAAATAAACGCTCAGAAACACTCTCGGACAACCACTAAGGGAATCCACGACAGGGCAATGAGTAGAAATAAAAGGGTGTTTAAATTAGCCCTTAACAATTATAATTGTCCGAATTCGGCCTTTGAACCCAGAACATGCTCGCACGTCTACCAAGTCTCCCATGTGACGTCACACGCACACCGGCATCGTCATCAACGTGGGTGGGAGTGGGGCTATAATTTGGCGTGGACCCGCAGCGACTGGCGTCTATCAACATGTTGCAGGAGTCAGATACACTGACGCATGTCCGCTGGGCATGGATACTGTAAGGGGAGGATGAATATGTTACAATTAGTTAGTAGTTACACAGTGTTCCATTCCGAGGGTCTTTAATGACGAGTATTGTTCTGACTTGCGCTAGCCAGTCAGGGTGGGAGCCTGTTGCTAGTAGCTACTTCATTTGTGCTGTGTTGTTAACTTCTTTATCCAGTAGGTGTGGGTCATGTCAGGTCCTGGGGCTGACCAACTCTTCCTGTGGTCTACTTGCTGTATTTATATTTCCGACAGCGATGGTGACTGGTTCCAGTTCTGGGAGCATGTAGTTGTCTTCCGCAAAGTCTAGTAGCCACTGGGCTGTGGTGTTATGTAATGCTTCTTTCTCCCAGATGTACTCTTCAGCTTCTGCTCTGGGTGGGTTTTGGGTGAATATGTTGTGGTTACTCTGCAACTGTACATACACCTTGGATAACGCTTAGCTAAACCGATCATTTCTTCTCTTTGCCTGTGCTTCTCTGATATATCTGCTCAGTCTTGTTACCAGTGCTGTCAATGTATGCTTAGCTGTCTCCAAAGCCTTTGATATAGGAAAACCCTTGTAATTTCTCTGTAGCCAGGATCTATCCTTGATCTCTCCACCTCTGTGAAGCTGATCCATGTAGCGGAGCTCAGTACTCTGAGTACCACCGTTATAATTTCCTTATTCCAGGAGAAAAATCAGGTTTTTGTGCTTACAGCTCCCCACAGATACTAAACGACACATAATATAAAAAAATCTCAATTTTCAAAGCTCATTTGTTAACAAGGAGGAAAAATATCACCCACATTTCACAGCTAGTCTTTCCTACAGTGTGACAGACTTCATAAAAGGGAGATAAGACTGTTTCTTTTCTTTTATCTGGTTGCTCAAATCTACTAACAAAAAAACAAAATCCACAAAACAAAACAAAGTCCCTTTCAAAGAGTAGATTTTCCAAGTCTACGTAGTGTACGGATCCCACACAGCCAGCTCAAGATCTCAGACAGCGGCAGTCTCTCCTCCGATTTCTGTGTAGGCCACAAAGCCTCGAGTTGGGCAAATCGGCTGCAGAGTGGCTCAGATGAGATATCATCGCATTCACCGTTGTCTCGTTAGCACAGATAATGCTTAATTGTGGTCCTCCGATCGAACAGGCCGGGTATATCCCCTGATTGTGTGTGTCCGACATGGGAACTCTTGCAACCCACGTCTGGTCTGCTTAACCATCAGACTCCGCCCCCAGAAAAAGCATATTTGAAGGCAGCAGGAAATCAGACTACCCTAAAAATTCCAAATGCAGCTCAATGAGAAATCTTTGCAAAGCAGGTGGTCTGGGCAATTGCTGCCTCTTCAATTTAGCTCCACTGAACTAAGCAATCAGAAAGTAACAGGATTAGCAGTCTGATTAACAGCAAGGGGGTGTTACAAGGTTAATGTATAAAATTGCCAATTTCTACTGCACTTTGTGTATAATGAATAGAAGACACACTCTTCACACATGAAGCATTCATCAATCTAAATTGCTTTAAATGTGTTGAGTGTTTCTTTAAAAAAGCAAAACAAAAAAGGCAAGCAGTGGCAGAAAAGCACACTAATACCTGCCCAAACTCCCTTGCTATACTGCTGACATTTCCGAGCCATGGTCGCCCGGGTGTACCCATGCATGATCACATGGGGTGGACAGTAACCTTTAACCTGACACGTCAACCAGGCAACACAAACGTGAGAGAGACACGCATGCTTGAAGCAACCCCAAACTCCTTGATAGCCTTCATAATACAGGGGCAGTACAGAGGCCTGTTGAAGACGGAATGCCATCTCACAGTAGCCCTATTAAGAAACAGAGCAGCTGATCTATCATTGCCAAGTTATGTGCTGTTTCAGTGAACACTTGCCTTTGCTCACGTTTACGTGGATACCTGGCCTTTGGCTTGTATCACCACTCCTGTACCTTTCTCCCTAGACTTCTGACCTTTGAACGGTCTTGGCCTAGACTCTGCCTAGCCCCATTCTGGATTGTTTGCTTTGGACTTTATTACAATAGCAGTAGTAGGGATAAATTAAAAAAAGAGTACACCCAGCCTATAGTGAAAAAAAGAAAGGGCATTGCTTTACACTCATAAAGTGAGGGAAAGGGGCAACAAGAGCAATGATATGTAAATGAGATCTGATGGAAAAAAAGAAATATTACGGATCGGAACCTCAATCCTATGTTTTCTTCAGTGTTAGGTTTTATGGCTGCACTATTAATTCATTAATTATATTATGTGTGTATTATACATATATACACAAACACACCTTGTGACGTACATAATGTAAGTAATTACTAGGACAGCCATAAAACACTGAAGTAAAGATATGAATGCTATGATATTTGAATTACCATGGCATCTATCCATCTGCAAAATATGCATCAAAGTGCTAAAAAAGCATGCAACGGTCTCATGTGGTGGTACCTCAGATATGAGAGGTACTGTTTTAATTACTGAAAAATAGATGCAGAACGCCGCAATTGTGGAACAACCTCCCGCACACTTTAAAATCTTCCCCAAGCATAAAATCCTTTAAGAGATCCCTCTCTACATACCTCAAAATAGAATGCACCTGTCATGGTTGATTATATATTTCCTACCTGTTCGATGTTAAATCTTGTATAGATTGTACATCAATATTGTTTTTGTATCTTATTGTACCATAATGTATCAATGCAATGTTTTGTGGACCCAGGACATACTTGAAAATTAGAGAAATCTCAATGTATTTTTCCTGGTAAAATATTTTATAAATAAATAAATAAATAAATGTAAGAGATACTCTGATGGAGAGTAATGCTGCCCTCATGTGGTGAAGTTGTGAAAGGCGGTTTTGTCCAAATAAGTTGGGAACAGTCCAAATACCAAAACTACTACTACCACCCACTAACTACTAAGGGGCACTGAAATTGTTATGGTGACAGGAGTGTCCAGACACCTCATTCCCCCATCGTAAACAGTCAAAACTTATCAGAATGGTTTGACTTATCCAGAGGTCAGACGGGCACCAGCTTCCTGCCTCTTCTTGAGACAGAAGTGCTCAACACAGAGCTTAGCTTATTGGCGGAGAGCGAGCAGTTGACTATATCAAACTGAGCTAGCACTGCAGGGCTTAGCTCAGGAGAGCTTACAGAAAGTCCAAAAAAGAAGTCAAACAGGTCTAAAATGGTTGGACTACCTACAAAGATGAGGCGCCAGAGCACGTCTGTTACCATGACATTACACACACTGTAGTTATTGGGTGTATGGAGCGCTCCTTTAATCTACCAGGTGAATTACATTTTTTGTAATATTATGGATATTTGTCAAGTGTCCCAGCACACTTAGATAGTCTCTGCTGTGTTCATTTGTACTGTACTCTCACACACATCTACAGTATCCTGCTGTTTATGATCTCTCTGGGATCGGATTCATTTGGACGGTTTATATCCTGTGAACCTGTGCTGCCTGACCTTTTGCTATTCCCATCTAAGCTTTAACCCTATTGGTGATTTGCTTTGGTTTTATGAGTGTTCAGCTGGTTACTGCATTTGGGGATCCTCCTGTAAAACCTGACAATATGCAAAAATGTTTATTTTCATATAATAATAATAATAATGCAGTCACAGTACCTTCAGCGTTTCCACCTCCTCCTTGTGTTCCCTCTTCAAGTGTAAAATAGCTGCTTGATATTCTGTAAAACAAGATGTTGATAGGAAAGATATGTACTTGTTTAAATATTCGTCTATTTATTCAATTTTCATTTTTTATTTCTGTTTGCTAACACACTCCAATAACAGCACTTTTCACTAAAAAGAAGTTATCCACTAAAACAGGAATTGCAGAGTATTGACAAGGCAATTGCAAATGACAGATGGAAAAACAGATCTGAAGATATTCTACAATTTTTGCTGTTGTAGCTCAAAAACTTACAATTCTCTTCATAATAAAACCTTCATATGATTAAATCAGCCAGTAACTTATGCAACCACGCAGTTACCTCATAAGCCCAGAAGCCATGTCTA
>OW240924.1:71182516-71284910 GCA_933207985.1 Pelobates cultripes
ATAGAACAGGAGTAGGCAACCTTCGGCACTCCAGATGTTTTGGACTACATCTCTCCTGATGCTTTGGAGTGCCGAAGGTTGCCTACCCCTTGTATAGAAAATACATTTAATTGATATTATAGTTCTGTGATGCAAATAGAAACCAGAGCTCAAAGTATGAAAACACCTAGCTATAAAAGTCTACAAGATTGTGTTTGCAGAAGGAGTTATTGCAAACACAAAAGGGAGTCAGCTTTCTTCGTGGCACAACTCCCAACTTATCTCTTCATAATTATATTCTGTATTGGTCCACTGGCTTATCTAATATAACAATAAGACATGCAAACAAAAAATTCTTGGCATCCATATGGGATACGGCTATTATCCATTAAGTCAAAGGTCTTTCTTACGCATATAGTATAAATAGTACATTATAAATTTTAACTAATATGAGGACAAGATTGGGCACATTCCTAGCAACCCTGACATTTAAGACCTGTCAATAGTCCTTATTTGGATAATCCTTTGAACGGTCTAGATTTATGACCTACACAGGATGGCTGAACTGAAATTTTTGCCAGTATACGGACATATTACTAATGCTCACTTTTTAAGGTTTTATCTGTGACCCTTATGAAAAACAACCACATTCTTCAATGCAAGACTTTTGAACCAAAGCATATACATGCTTGCAAATAAAAAATAAATAAATGAAAATATGCTGTCTGGGTTCAATATTGAAGCCAACACCAAGGAAACGGTTCAGGATCATTCATCCAGAGCTCCTCAATGAACAATGATTAACAGGAGGAAGCAGGATGCTGCTTAGAATGTAAAATATATATTATGGGGAAGATGCAGTGATCAGCCACAACATTAAAACCACCGACAGGTGAAGTGAATAACATTGATTGTATCATTATAATGACACCTGTCAAGAGGTGAAAAATCTTAGGTAGCAAGTGAACAGTCAGATCTTGAATATCATGTGTCGAAGCAGGAAAAATGTGCAAGCAAAAAGATCTCAGCAACCTTGACAAAGACCAAATAGTGATGGCTAGACAAGTGGATCTATAGCATCTCCAAAACAGCAAGTCTTGTGGGATGTTGCTGGTATACAGTAAGAACCAAAAGTGGTGCAAAGAAGGACAAGCAGTGAACCGGCATCAGGGTAATTAGGTGGAACACCTCCGTCTTTAAGCAGGGTCATCTGACAGCTCTGAGGCTTTAAATGGATCCAGTATCCTTGGTGAAATTGTTCTGATGATCTGTTATTTTGACCCGGTTTACCAAATTATGTTCTGCTCTCCCACCATTGTGAACCTTACCCAAACGGTTTGCCTTCCACCTGATTTTGTGTGCTAGTCCCGGACATTGATTTCTCCATGCTCCTGACCTGTGTTGTTCCTCTTCTCTTGGTCTAGTCCTACCTTTAAGTTAGCCTGGCAACTCTAAGGTCCGGTAATACACCTATCCCTCTCTCTTTGCCTTTGTTAGACTGCTGCCTCTCACCTTGTGGAAGATCCTCTACCTAACCCCGACATTTGTGGCTTCATTCACCTGAGGAAGAGATAGCAGCATTATGGGAAAAAGGTAGGCCGGCGGAGGCAGTGTTATGCTCTGAGCAACAATCTGCTGAGAAACATTCGGTCCTGGCATTCATGTCGATGTTACTTTCACATGTACAACCTACCTAGAGATTGTTTCAGACCACCTACTCCCCTTCATGGCAATGGTGTTCCCAGATGGCAGTGGCCTCTTTTAGCAGGATAATGCACCCTGCCACAGTATGATATTCCTAAACAATTTTTCCAAAGAGTTCAAGGTGTTTTCTTGACCTCCAAATTCACCAGATCTAAATCCAATTCAGCATCTGTTTGATGTGCTAAAACTACATATCCGATCCATGGAAGCCACACCTGGCAACTTGAAGTATCTGCTGCTAAGTGTCAGGATTACTGTTTGATCCAGCACGTAGAACTGTACAGCACGGATGACAAATAAGTAACGTATTACCGGTCCTTAGAATGGCCGGATTTAACGAACAAAGAATAGTCAAAAAATACTAGCCGAGGTCAGGGAACACAGAAAGGGACACAGCGATGAGGAAAGCCAGGAGTCAGGATACCAGAATATAGAGAAGTCAATAAACAAAGCCAAAGTCAAAAACCAGGTAGAAAACTATAAACAGGAACGCGCTCTCAGACAACCACAAGGGAAACCACGACAGGGCACTGAGCAGGCTGAGAACTGGGCCTAAATACCCCTCCTTTAGTTCTGATAGGCTGTAACCGGCCTTTGACCCCAAAGTCAGTTACCAGGTTTCATTTGCATAATTGCTGCTCAGCATTAACCCTTCTGTGGATTAGGTTGCTGCTCGGCACAACTTTTCCTGTGTGGACAGTAAATGTCATTAACCACATTTCTATAAGCGGATGAATATGTGACACTAAGGTCTTGATGCCAGATTCCATAGAACATGTACAGAGGTCTTGTACATCAAGTGGAAGAAAGTGACCCAGTGCTCGACACTGGAATCAGGAAAGTGACTGAAAGGGTTTTAATGCTTCCATGGGCTGGGTGGGATGACTGGGGGGGGGACGGGGTTGCCTGATTATTGTAATTAGAAAGAAAACTAAACCACTTCTTTGAAGAATGAGGATTATGTATTAGGTCTTTTTTTATAAGATTAAATAAAAAGTTTATTTTTATAATCCAACAGCGGGAAGCACTGGGCAAGACACTAACACTGTTTAATGCAGGTGCATTATTATTTATATGTAACACATTTTCTTATGACAAACACATCATCCAACATTTGATATAAACAAAGCATATCTATCAGGATTTTAAACCTAGAAACCATGATTTGGAGCTACCTGACCTCTGGTGCAATATCAGCACTCCCTTGGAGCATCCACAGACCGGTGTGCTTCATTAGCTTATTGAAATCACCACACTGTAATTGGTATTCTCCTATGAATAAATTACAGTCTCAGATTTTAGTCTTTTAGGTTTACTCCATTATTTCCCTTATCTTTATCGCTGGTCAGGGACACCTGTGCTCCATTAGGATCCCCATAACATCATGTTTATCTTACGGGTATGTTTATTTCCATGAACGCCCTATACAAGAGTTTCATAGTTAAGTTTGTTTAAAAAAAAAAAAAAAAGTGGTAATCCTTCTTCAATTTACAATTTGCTCTAGTGTGTATGGTGCAAGGAGTGCCATTGCACTCTCCCATTGTAAGTATTGAAAACGTTTTAGGTTGGACTTCTAACATAGGGTCCGCCAGGTGCCGCTTCACACCTATACTACTAATTGGGGAGCCAGAAGCGCTGTCTGAGTGAAGTCTTAGATCATTGGCCGATAACGATCAGCTGACACTCTCAGTCAATGAGCTAGCCTTTCACTAAAGGGATTAGTTAGGAGAGTTAACGGAAGCTCCTGGTTAAGAGGTCTTAAAGGGACACTCCAGGCACCCAGACCACTTCTGCCCTTTGGAGTGGTCTGGGTGTCAACTCCCACTACCCTTAACCCTGCAACTGTAAATATTGCAGTTTTCATAAACTGCAATATTTACATTGCAGGGTTAACTCCTCCTCTAGTGGCTGTCTACTAGACAGCCACTAGAGGGCACTTCCTGGTTCATAGCACAGATTTTCTGTGCTTTAACGTCGCTGGACATCCTCACGCTATGTGAGGACCTCCAGCGTCGCTGAAATCCCCATAGGAAATCATTGAAAGCATCTTTTAATGCTTTCCAATGTGGAGGTCCAGTGCGCATGCATATTAGGTCTCCCCCGCCACAGGTGGGGGAGGAGCGTGGGCGGACCCTGAACCAGCGCCGAGGGAAATCGGTGCTGGATAAAGGTAAGTCACTGAAGGGGTTTTAACCCCTTCAGCAACCTGGGGTGGGGGGTGGGAGGGAGAGGGGACCTGCAGTGCCAGGAAAACGGATTGTTTTCCTGGCACTAGAGTGTCCCTTTAAGTAGTAAATGCAGGAAGCTGAGGACTCCAGGTAAGAGGTCAAACTGTTCTAAAACTACTTGCAATGGAGGTGGTGCCAGGGCACCCCTGGCACCACCATCACTATAGCAAAAATGATTATGAAACAAAGGACTGGAGGACAAAGAAGACCAGCCCTACATCAGTTGATGAATGGTATTTCAATAAAATGTATCATATATGGCTTTGCATTGTAAAAATTATTGCTGAATAAATAAACACAAAGTACTAGTTACAACTAACAACAGAGAGGGTCGACTACAGGGCAGTTTTAAATCTGAACTGCAAAATGTAATTGCAGGCTAATGGAGGTATAGAATGTTGCTTTTCGGACTTCAATTCACCAGACTATGACAATTTATTGTTTAGGTAATAAGCTTATTCCTTAGGCTATAGTTACCTGCTTTGATTTGCCTGACATATTCAATTTGTCTAAATAATTCAAATTAAACAAATCATTTAAACTAAAAATCAGACAAACCAAATAAAAGCATAAATTAAGTTTGGTATTGTTGAATCGGTCAAACTTTTTGGATGAGCACTGCAGAGTATATATTATAGGCAAGGAGTGAGGTCAAAAATTCTACACAATGCCTGGGTATTGCAGGGCAATGGGCATTAACGCTTACTAATGACTTTAAAACCAGACATATCTAGGGACAATTTAAAGAAAATAAACAGACCTCAAAATCTCTTGTCTCAGTCAATTTACAAGTTTACAAAACAATGTTAATCCAGCATTATATGAGTAAATTCTACCTCTGTGTCATTTCCTCTTTATTCTTTGACTATAATATTCTTAAAAAAAAAAAAAAAGTGTAACTAGGAAAAATATTAACATGTTATGTGTCTAATCTTAGACTGGGGCTTATTCTGTCTAATTTGTACTCTGTATCTCTGTAGGTCTTCCTCTGTTAAAGAATTTAAATAAATAAATTAAATAAATACACTTAATGAGCAAAAAAAAAAAAAAACCACAAACAAAAAAAACCTTCCAAAACAAAAGAATTAAATAGGAAAAATATAAACACGCAAGTGTTTTGTACGTACAAGTTCAATGGTGCAGTTTCTTTTTAAAAAGGATACAATCATTTCTCTATAAATTACAAAGCACAAATAAACAAAACATTGAAAAAAAAAAAAAATCACATTTCATTTAAAAGGTTACAGAAGAGATGTAGCAAATTACATCACAAACCAGTAGGGATGTGCATGGGCAAAATATTCGGTTCGGCACTTCAGAAATTTATGACTTTGGCAATTCGACACTTTTGGCAATTCCCTAACCCTAACTCTACCCACCAGTTACACATTTAGGAGTAGGGTTAGGCTTACTGTTAGGGTTAGATTCCGGTCATCATTCCCGTAATTTTCTCTCCCTTCCCGCACTTCCGAAATTCGGCACTTCGACAATTTGGACATTTGGAAGCATCCGAATGTCCGAATTGCCCATTTGTACAAACCAGTTAAGTCAAGGCACAAAGTCAGTGCACATTGCAAATTAGGAAGATAAATAAAAACATTTGGTGTGATATATAAAAAGTGGAGTATCTGTTCTAATTGAAAAAGGTCATTTTTTTTTTTTTTTTGACCACATTTTCCCTGTTTCTACCCTAGGCAACATGCTTTTTTTCCTGTGATGTATAAATAAATAAATATTTTTAAAAAGGGGAGGTGTAACAGTGCACCTATTTCCCCCCCAAAGAGGTCTTCCTTTTTACAGATTGTTAACACATCATTTTTTTCTATTAATATTGCTTATTTGTATGAATAAAAAGTGATAGAAAGTAGGATTATCTAGTTGCATTACAGAAAAGGCGGCAACAAATTGTATACATTTATAAAAGGTGGAGTATAAGTTTTATAAACAAGAAAATGGGGAATTTGTAAAAAATAAAAAATAAAAAAACAACTAGCCCAAAATTGAAAGTGAATGTGACAAGTTCTGTGTATAACCCCAACAGTATTATTCCGGCTCTTCCCTGTATGCTTTGTCTATACTGAATACCAATTTGAAAAATGTTTGTCAGGGAGCTGAAATTGTGGAGCTCTGTTGAATTTTTTCAGACCAGACCTGTGTTAATTGCAGCCTTCCAGTTCACAATCCATAACTATTATCGCATGTTGCAATTTTCACGGATATGACAGTGTAACATGCTGACAGGACTCTTTTTCTGGGTTGACAGCCAAGACTCTGTTCCATTGCTCACTGCGGTCATTAATGTCCTATTAAGTGCATACAGTTATGTACCTACAGGTTATATGTTATCACAAAAAAAGAAACATACTGCAGAATGACAGAATAGCTTAGAGAAAAATAGAATCTTCCAGTATCAGAAATCGAAAACTATGAGATATGAGATCTCAGAGGAGCAGTGGAATGGGATTTGAAAACTTGCACCGTAATCAAAGTTAAAGGATTCAAGAATCCATCATGGATGTGTGAGACTGAGAATGAGTCACATTTAGCACACATGGCCTCACCCAACTGCATGGGAGTAAGTGGAAAGACAGGTATGTTTTTTTAGGTCTGGAGAACTTGCAGGAAGATACAGCATTTTTTGGAAACGGGTTCTATTTTACAACTTGCTGCATGAGATAACAGGTGACATTCTATTCATATTTTTCAGTAATGCCACAAAAACAGGCTCTTCTGTACAAAAATAACAATTAGCCTATCAGCAGAGGGAGATAAACATGGTGTAAGTAATATATAGCTAGGACACACAACTAGAGTCAAACTAGTTCACATTCTCTCGTGGAAGTTTTTTTTTTAGGTAACCAGGGGTGACTGATCCTGGCAATCTGTCTAGTATGTTCTGCGTTTCAGCTTTAGTTATATTTAATAGCACAGAGCTTGGTCCAGCCTATATTGTCTAAAGTGCAGGTTTTTTTTAATTTACATTTTTTAATTTTTTTTAACAATATAAAATAATGATGGCTGCCTGCACTGCTTTTACTTTGCAGATATGCAATTTTAGTAGCCCATATGGTCAGCCCTCAGGGTCGGATTAACATATGGGCTGATGGAGCTGAAGCTCCACACCCATGGAATAGACCCTTTATAAAAATTTTTTATATATGTGATACAATTACCAAACACAATGGACTAACTCAATTACCACAGGCAGAAAATATCCAGTTTTACCCAAAGTCCAGAACCACCACAAAACAACATATCCCCACAAATACATCCCTTGATAGCCCTGATCTGGGTGAACAACATATCCAAAAATCACCCAGATCTGAGCAGGGGTTCAACAGTTTTATGGAAGTCACATTTGACTTACTGCAAGCATGGCTTTAATGCCCAAAACAGTTCCACAGATTTAGGTTGCGCAGCCAGTCTATCTTCTCCTCTATCCTGGAGATAATTGGCTTAAGTTGCTGTGGTAAGCCAATTATCTCCAGGTACAGGAAATATCTTTAAGTCCAAAAACTGATACAAAAACCACATAAAAATACAGAACTCTTATAATACAATGTTTAACCTATTTGTCCAACATATCCCCAGAGAGCTTGGATCTGAGCGCTCAATATGTCTAATGGTGGAGAAACAATAGGACAGGAAAAAGGGGGAGGGGAAGAGGCACATTTTCCCATGGATTTAAAGGGGCAGAAAGAGTGTATTGAAACCCCATAAGCCCAAATAAGGTTTTAAAATGGCAATACCCCCAAGGGCCATAGTCACGGGGCAGGAGGCGGGCAAGCAGGCCCCTCCAAAAACTCATGGAAAACTCCCTTAAAAGGGGGAGTTTGTCACACTGCTGTTAGGGGGTATGGATTTACTAAAAAGATAAAAGCATAAATTAGAGAGAGATTAGCATAGAGTATGTGTTTTCTTATAGCTTCATCCTTTGAGTTTCCCTCCAACACCATCTCCATCAGATACAGGATGCTTGGGAGGTATGACTGTTTGTGTTTCTGGTCGATAAGATTCTGTAATTAGGCCCCATCATAATGGTCAGTACCAGGCCCAGTGGGCTCTTAATCTGGCCCTGTCAGCACTAATAGGGATAACACTATAGCCTTGATTTAATTTGTTTAGATCAGCATCAGCAATGATCACTATGTCAGAAATAAAAAAAAATAAAAAAACTTTTCAAATGATTTATCAAAAATAAAAAAAACTCAAACTTCAGTGGTAAATTGTGTAGCTAAATTGTTTCAAAGGGTTTTTTTTTGTTTAACAAATTGCAATCATTCAGATGCTGATCCAAACAAATTAAATCAAGGACTATTATTTTTCCACAGTGGCAACACAATAAGTGATCTGTTTCACAGGGTGCCTTGCACAACCCAATCACTGGGTTCTCATAGAGGACCATGTGATTGAACCGCTCGGCTGGCTCAGAGCACATGTGCGTAATCTGTGCACAATTAAAAAATAACTCCGTATATGCAGTGTATCAAGCTTAAACACTGCACATACCGACTCTTACCACCAGTGGTGTATCCTGGTTTTGTGCTGCCCTAGGCAGGACAAAACGCAGGCACCCCCCCCTGCGCCAACCCCCCCCAACCCGCCTTCTAAATACACACACACACACACACACACATACATTCACTGACAGATACACATACACTTGCTAACAGAAACACACACACACACTAACAGACACACTCACACTCACTAACAGACACACACTCACAGGCAAACACACTCACACAGTCAGACACACACTCACTAGCAGACACACACACACACACTAACAAACACACACATTAACAGACACACATACTCACAGGCAAACACACACACACACTAAGAGACACACACACACTGACACACACACACACACACACTCACAGGCAAACACACACTCACTGACACACACTCACAGGCAAACACACACATACACACTAACAGACACAGTCAGACACACACACACACTAACAAAACACACACACATTAACAGACACACACTCACTCACTCACATTAACAAATTTTTATTTTTATTTTTTTTTATTCCCCCCGCCCCCCTTACCTTTGGGAGTGCTGGGGGGGGAGGGGTGTTCATTACCTCCCTGGTGGTCCAGTGGTTGCCGGCTGGGCTGGGCAGGCGGCTGGCGAGGGAGCTCTTCCCCTGAGCGGTCTGCTCAGCTACCTCGCGCCGCAAAGTGAGGCTGGGAGCCGGAAGATGACGTCATCTTCCGGTTCCCAGCCTCACTCTGCGGCGCGCGAGGGAGCTGAGTGGACAGCTCAAAGGAAGAGCTCCCTCGCCAGCCGCCCGCCCAGCCCAGCACAGCCCAGCGCCCGGCCGGTCAGTTAGCCGTGAGGCTAACAAAGCATTTGCCTGGGCATTTGGGGGACGGCGTTTTTTGCCGCCACCTGAAAAATGCCGCCCAAGGCAAATGCCTTGTTTGCCTCACGGCTAAAACGCCCCTGCTTACCAACAGGATCCAGGGCCGGCCCATCCATTGACTGCGGTGGGGTCATGGCTACAGGCAGCACTTTGCCACCCCTGTCATCATCTAATACAGGAGTTCCCAACCTGTGCTGGCAGTGCAGCTGCATCGCACGGGTTGGGAATCTGTGTGAGGGTTCATCGGGTGTGCAATGAACAAAGTAAATTTATAATATAACTGTATATCAGGACTTGGCTGTGCAAGTAGTAGTACGTCAAGGAAAGTATGCTGGACCTTCTTTTTCTTCTTGAATAAGAAAATCTCAGGCACTCACTGCGATTGCTTCCAGGCAGATTTATTGCAACGTTTCGAACTGTGACCAGGTCTTTATCAAGCTTTTTCTTCTTGTCAGAATGTCATGCTGAAAAACTTGTTCTACTCCCTCAGAATGGACAACCAAACAAATTCCTGCTTAATAAATCACGCACAGATGTTAACAGGAAGAACTGATAGGATTATTCCCTATAGTGTGTACTATTGTGAATTCAAAATGAATTAAACATTTTAGGACACAGTAGCATAAATTGTAGAAAAAAAAAAATGAAATATATATATATATATATATATATATATATATATATATATATATATATATATATATATGTATGTATGTATGTATGTATATGTGTGTGTATATACACACACACACACACACACACACACACACACACACACACACACACACACTGTGGCAGTTATAGAGACTTTCTACGTCAATAGCAGGTTCAAGCGCCCTCTATTCCCAGCCTTTTATTATTATTAATATTGCCATTTATATAGCACCAACAGATTCCGTAGTGCTTCACATTAGGAGAGGGGGGATTTAACTATAAATAGGACAATTATTAGAAAACTTACAGGAACGAAGAGGACCCTGCTCAAACGAGCTTACAGTCTATTCCACTGTTCTGTTTTACTGGTAACCCTTGTACGTGCAATTTCTTTTTTTTTTTAACTGTCTAATGACTGTATCTAGTTATTCCTAAACACAGCATTGTTTGTGCTAAATGAACAGATTTCAGGGCTATGCTCAGGAATAAGTGCAATGTTTTATAGATGGATGCAAATTTTTTTAACATTTTTTTTTTTTATTCTTTATTTGTTCCAAAACAGGACATCTTATACATTGCATACATAACCATTGGTATACATTCTCAAAATACGTACAAAAAAAACTTTGATTTTCGAAATACAGCAGTATCCGCAAGACTGCACATTAAAACTGTGAACAATTACAAACTTCGTAAATATGTCTAGCGGTTGTGTACGTAGTTGCCGATTTGTGGTTACTTCCCCTTCTTTACACGCATCTTAAGACATCCCGTTTGGTGTTTTTTCATGTTAAAATAAAATAGAAGAAAATATATAACTATCGTGCTATAGCTTGCAGCAAGAGCCACCAGGGGCACATATGAATGATTGCGTTTGCTTCTCCAGCTGCGTCATTTACCCCTGGTAATTCCTGTGTGTATAATCTTATTATTGTAAAGAACATAGAGGATTGTTCCAAGATCGGAACTATAAGAAGAAAAGGATAGTTTCCTTGAAGGTCCGAGGAAAGAGAAAGATAGATACAGTTATGTGTAAATGTGGAAAAAAAGGGAGGGGGGGGGGAGGAGGTAAACTCCAGGGAGGCCTGACCGTTGAAAAGCACACGACGAGGAGTGTCACCTTATTGCTTCCATTTATCCTGCCTGACTCATAGTTGCCCGTCCTCAAAAAGAGGTGAGTTTGGGAGAAGCGGTCTCTAACTTATCATTACGTTGGTATATGGTATAGGGCTATTCCAAGCTATGGGAATAAGAAATACATGGCATAGTGCAATATTGTCTGTGGTAAAATGGATATATGAGTAAGTGCCAAATGTTCACTCACACTTTAACATCCCAAGAAATGCCTTAAGAAGTTTTACCACAGACAATATTGCACTATGCCATGTATTTCTTATTCCCATAGCTTGGAATAGCCCTATACCATATACTTACTGAATTGAAGATAGGAGGAAATCTTCGGGCAAATCCTATATTGCTAAGGGAAGTTATTCTTTATTTGTTCTTTTCATTATAATCACTTTAAGTTGTAATTCTTTTATATCACTGTATGTGGATCTTAGAATCATAGTCACAAATTTACGAGTGTGTGAGAGAATCTCTCTCTATTTTTTTTTATCATTACGTCGCCCTGAGTGATACTATTTCAGGTATGTATGCTTGGTCCGGACCACAGTTTTAATCGCTAACTGTATTATTGATCCAAGGGTCCCAAATGTTTTCAAATTTCTTTGTAGTCCCTCTGACCTGAGCGGTCAGTTTGTCCATTAAAAAAGTATCCTTTATTTTATATGTTTTATTATTGCTATCGTAGGAGTGTTTTTCTGTAGCCAGCCCTGCGTTAGGGCTCACCTTGCGGCTAGGTTTATTTTGTGGACAAGGTTTTGTTCCGTCCTTGTCCAATCATCTATGGATCTGGACAATAAGAACACCCACGCATCTAGTTTTACCTCCCTGCCGAACACATCTCACAGCAATGCTGCGATCTGCTTCCAGTATGTCCGCACCACTGGGCATTCCCACCACATATGGATATATGTACCTTTCTGTCCGCACCCCCTCCAGCACAAGCCTGTCAGGTTCTTATGCATGCGGCACAGCGTCTCTGGAGTGGTATACCACCTAAACAAAGTTTTATATGATTGTTCTTGCACAGACACGCATACCGAGGAGGTTGCAGCCGCCTCCCATATTTCCTGCCATTCAACCCCCTCTAGCAATTCATTCAAATCTGCTTCCCACTTCTCAATGTATGTAGTGTCTCCCCATTCCAGGGTGTGAGTACTCAGGTGAGATAACAAAACAGGAGATTAGGCCACTCGGGAATTGTTCCCTGGAACACATCCTTTCGAAAAACGTCAATGGTGTCTGCACTGCTGTTTTTATCCTGGTATCTCGGGCATAATCTCTGAGCTGAAGGTAGCGAAAGTAGTCGAACGGTTTTAATGGGGTCCTGCTCTTTAGTGTCTCAAATGTGACAAAGGAGTCATTGTCAAACAAGTGGAATAGTCTCTGCAGCCCTGCGGCTTCGAGACCACGAAAGTTCCTAGCCTGCATGCCCGGGAGAAAATCTCTATTTCTCGAGAACGGGGTCATTGGAGATAAGGTAGATGTCAGGCCATATTTGATGGCAGCTGTGTCCCAGACTCAGAGAGGCCTGAACCGCTTGACAAGGTGCTCTGTCCAGAGATCTGAGTTCCTTAGGGATCCATAGGAGGAATTGAAGGAGGTCCGGGCCCATTAAAGAGGACTCCAAGTCTACCCATCTCCTCTCTTCAGGGGGTGTATGCCACAGCGCTATTTGGGCTAACTGGACAGCCACATAATAATAGTACAGGTTCGGCAGCCCCAGTCCCCCCCTATTCTTAGCTCTATACAGCACATTTCAGGAGACCCTGTGTTTCTTGTTCTGCCAGATAAACTTACCTATGGCCTGCTGTAGTGCTCCCAAGCTAGACTTAGTCAGGTGTATCAGGAGTGCTTGAAATAGGAATAATAATCGGGGGCAGTGCATTCATTTTCACCGAATGTATTCTCCCGATCCACGAGATTGGTTTGTCTACCCACTTCTCCATATCCCGTATTAATGTCCTGATAAGTGGTGTGTAATTCTGTTGGTGCAAAAGAGAGGAGTCTACCGTTAAGCAGATTCCCAAATATTTAATATGATCTTTCGCGATATGTATCTGATATGTCCTCCCTATATGCGCCGCGTCCGCATCGCTCATCCCTATGGGGAGTGCACTCGATTTATGTAGGTTGACTCTGTATCCGGCCACTATGCCATATTCCGTCGGTATCCTCGTCAAAGCAACCATAGGCTCCAGTGGGTCCGTCAGCGACAACAGTATGTCGTCCGCAAATCCCGATATAACGTATTTCTGCCCCCCCTACTGTGATTCCCTTGATCTCCGGGGTCGCCCATATCGTTTGCATGAGGGGTTCTAATGATAAGACGAATAGTAGCGGTGACAGAGGGCAGTCCTGCACCGTTACTAAGTGGGAAAGGGATGGATTGCGCTCCCGTTATCCTCACCTGCGCCCTGAGGTTGGTCTTTTTTTAACGTTTCATAGAATTACTCTTCTATTGTAGGATATTTTTCCTTTGATAACCCCTCCTCCCCTTGTCATAGGGATGATTTATATTTGTCACCAGCAAAATGAGAAAAAAAAAATGAAATAAATATTCAAAAAAAAATAAAAAATTATAGAGGTCAGCCGTTTCAGGTGAATGTAATTAACCTGCACTACAATATTTAAAGGTCAGCTTCTGAGCGCATCAAAGAGTTTGACATCTGAGAGAAAGGTAGCAGTTATGCTAGAGGTTCTAAGGAAAAGGTACTGTTCAAAAGCCTGTGTGTTCAAGTTTGCTGTGTTTATATAGTTTATAAAATTCCCAAAAATTGTAATTGGAACAGGGGGCCCTGAAGTTTCCCAGGATGGAAGCAAGGACTATAAACCCTCAAAAGGATAAGAGACCAGGAGACCCCCAGTTACCTGCTTCCTGGGGGGCTAGGACACATAAAAGCTGGGTGGCCACATTTGCAAGAACCCATGAAATATGGGTATAATTCTATACCACCTCTGTAGAAATAGGGTACCTTGGCCAAACAATCCCAGAATTGGTAGCAGTTGTGACTAAAATTGCCCCATTCTCTTATTCCTGGGCAAAATCTCCCAGGCTTTGAAAGCCTAATTCAAACCCAATGAGAGTCCATGAAGGAGATTCCATTTTGTATTTTTCCATTTATACATTCTGACTTGTGGCATATGTCTGCCATTTTATGATAAGTGTAAAAGGCACAAGTCAAGACGTGAGAAGGGACGATAAGCATAGGGAAACTAGGAACTTACAAATGGCTTTGATAAATGAAGTTTAGAGTAATGAAAGTGTGGCCTCACCTGGCCCAAGTACTAATTACACAACTTCAACAGGAATATTAATTGAACCCCAGTCCCAAACACTAGAAAATGCTAAAATAGTGGATTAGGACATTGGTACAAACCAATTTGGAAGGGAAAAAGTCAACTATTTAACAATGCAAAAAGCTGGTAACCAACTTGTAGATATTAATGGGGACTACGGTTAACGGGAAATCCAGAGAGTTGTATCTCCATTTAATTTTTATAAGTGACCTACTTTAGAGTGATCAAAGAGGAATGTTAAGAGATTGAACAGCTCTTGGTATCCAGATATTTCAGAAGCAAAGTATTATATGTGGCTCATTTATTTGAGAAACAGAGGCTGAAAGAAAAACAAACACAGAAGAAAAACTAGACAAAACAGGAAAGGATTCTTTCTGACCCAGGGTATATGAAGAGATCGAGGATGTACTGTGACTCATGTCCAGACTGCCAACTAGCAGCCCAAAAACCTCACTTAAGGGCACCCTTAATCCCATTACCCTTTATTGAAACACTTTTAAACAAATTGCTATGGATTTGGTTGGACCGTTGAAAAAGTCGGCTAAGGGTAATCAGTACATTCTGGTTATATTGGATTATGCCACATGCATTCCAGAAGCTATTTTGCTTCGCAATACTGCTTCCAAAACCATAGCAAAAGGAATTGCTTCAGGTATTTTCTAGGGTAGGGTTACTAAAAGAGATTCTAACCGACCAGGGTACCCCTTTTATATCCGACTAATGAAAGAGCTATGCCAATTATTACAAATAAAAGGAATTGAGGACATCTATGTACCACCCTCAAACCGTGGGTTAGTAGAAAGATTCAATAGAACCCTAAAACACATGTTGTGCAAGGTTGTAGGTCGAGACAGGAAAAACTGGGACACTCTCCTACCATATTTACTGTTTGCTATTCAGGAGGTTCCTCAGTCTTCTGTAATATTCACTTTTGAGCTACTTTATGGGAGGCATCCAAGGGGTTTATTAGATATAGCGAAGGAAGAGTTAGAAGAACAAAACTGTAACAGGAAATAATGTGATTCACTATGTGGATCAACTCAAAGAGCGCATTACACAGATTTCTCCCATGGTCAAACAATACTTAAAAGAAGTTTAAAGGAGCCAACAGGTTATCTACAACCATCAGAAAGCAGTACAGTACTTCCAACCCGGGGGCCTGAGTGATGGTCCTTCTTTCCACAGCGGAGAGCAAACTCTTGACTCATCGGCACGGCCCATATGAGGTTATTGAACAAGTAGTGTCAGTAAACTATAAAGTTAGACAGCTTTATCACGGAAAAATCTAACAGGTTTACCATATCTTGAGAAATTGACACAGGACAGGTTTCTAAGTATTCTAGACATGACAAATGGTTATTGGCACATCCCATTGACAAAACTATAGACAAAATAGCATTCATGACCCCTGAAGGTTTGTACCAGTATACGGTCTTACCCTTTTGGCTTCATGGAGCCCCAACAACCTTTAAGGGGTTAACAAACAGCAAGACCTCACTCCAGGTATGCTTCAGCATACTTAGATGATGTAGTCATCCATAACCAAGACAGACTCCCATTTGGAAAAGGTATAAGCAATATTAAAGATTGTAAGGAACTGCTAATCTGATCAAATGCTCCATTGGTTGTTTTGAAGTCAAAAGTCTCAGCTAAACTGCAGGGAGGGGACTTGTAAAACCTCAAATCCCCAAGGTACAGGCAATTGAAAATTGGCCACACCTGCTAAGGAAGAAGTAGGTCAAAGCGTTTTTAGGACGAGGTGGCTATTATAGAAGCTGCATCCCCCACTTTGCAACTCAAGTTATCTATATCACTGACTTGATTAAAGCAAAGGGCAGATGAAGTGAAATGGAATGAAGATGCAGGAAAACATTTAAAGTATAGTGTCCCTAGACATTGCACCACTTGTAAGGATTTTGATTACCATAATGTTATCTGTATTGGAATAGATTGGGTGAATTTACCTGCACTACAATATTTAAAGGTCAGGCTCTGAAGGCATGAGTGAGCGTGACAACTGGGAGAAAGGTCGCAGTTAAGCCTTAGGCTCTGTGACTAAGAAAAATGAACTGTTGAAAAGCCTGTGTGCTCAAACTTGCTATGGTTATCTTGGTTATAAGCGGGAACTGGATTATCTGGCCAGTTGGACACCTGATGCTGTATGTCCCCCCCTGGAGATGTAATGGGTTGGATAGCCCTTTGTTCACTTACCCGGTACCAGCGCAAAGGTCCTTCTGTGCTGGATCATGCCCTTTCTCCTTTGAAGTCAGCTGATGGATGGGGATGTAAAGCACATGAGCAGCAAGCATTAGGCCTTCTCCATAGGAAAGCATTGTCTCACTGCTTTCTTATGAGGTTCTCAGACACAGGTTGTCCTCACGTTTAAGATGCTGAATGTCCTAATGTTAAAGTTAGTCTCCAAGATTGAATAGTATTTGTTTTCTTCAGTTTTATCACTGTGAAGCACAGCACTGTGTACCTTGTGAAAAAGCTATAATAAACCACATTGCATTTTATCCTAATGCTTGTATTTTGAGTTTTTTTGTCAAGCCATCCTGCCACAACACAATATGCTCAGAAGCAAGACGTTCATGCCACTGCAAACCAGGATCTGACTTATTACGAGATGATATGTTTGCAGGACACATACATCAAAAGGTCTGATCTCTAAACTATAATCCTCTATGGCCACTACGGTTGACTGGAGGTGGTAGGAGGAACTGGGAGGTGAGATAACAGGTGATGACTGGACTGACATGTGGGAAAACAAGCTTAGGTAACTGTATGTGTTACTCTACAGGAGTATGGTATATTGACCCAGGCACCCTCCATCACATAGAACGTACATCTCATGATCTATGCTGGCATACACATATGGTGGACTGGTTCTCAATTATAAAAAAAAATAAAAAATAAAAAAATACAAAAATAGTAATAACCAGGCAAACCTGAGGTTTCTTCTAAAAGGCAGTCTATATTTGAAAAGTGGAGACAACATTTCGGCTCCTCTCTGGGCCTTTATTAAGTCAATTCTCAGAGAGGAGCCGAAACGTTGTCTCTGCTTCCTTGTTTTAAATAAAGACGGTCTTTTAGAAGAAACTCCAGGATATTTATTTTTTCCCCCATTTGATGTCTTCAGGGATGGCCTCCACCCCCCTCTCTAGAGCACCCTGCATGAAGTGTGTGCAATTTAATCTTGTTTGTGCAAACAATGGTCCTCAATTAGGGTCTTTCTGGAAAGTGGTCAATAGTCTATGCGAGGCAGTTATCCAGCAGGTACCCAGAGTCCCAGACTACTTCATCTAATTGAGAGTGAGGTATTTATGTTTGCTAGGGCAACTCTAACGTAGAGATTGCGCCCCGGTGTGTATGTCAGATCAGTAGCAGGGTATTTTCTCTGAAAAATTGGCAAAACAGATAGGAGTCCATGCATGGCAAAGATCAGCCTGAAAGTTCGGCTCTTCCGTTTTTAAATACAATTGTATTTCTTTATTTAATGACAAAAATATTTACTGAAAAAAAATTGACATAGCATAACAGTTTTTCAGTAAAAAAAATAAATAAAAAAAAAGTCCATGAGAAGACTACAGTACATCCCACACAATACATCCCTTATACACAAAAACACACTGCTTCCACTAAACACAAACACACTGCGTTCAGGTCAAAGATAAGAAGGGAGGGGGGACATAACATTTATAATAAAATAACAAATAAAATTGTCACCCCTCATACACTACACCCAAGATCCCCTATAGACACAACAAACCTTACACAGACACACACACTACACCACATCCCTTATGCACACTCTGGGTCCCTTACACACACTAGAGCAGGGCCAGTGCAAGGATTTTTGCCGCCCTAGGCAAAAGGAAAAAAATTTGCCACCCGCCCCATGTAACATCACAATGCCCCACTCATACGATCAGCCATATGAACTAACGCCAGACCTGCACAGAGTGTGTGTTTACATTAAAAAGCCTGCAGGGACAGGCTATAGACACCAAAACCACTTCATTAAGCTACAGTGGTTCTGGGGACTATAGTGTCCCTTTAATGTGAGGTAAATTAGAGATTAGTGTCACTAATAATATACTAGATTGCCTACTTACAACCAGATGAGGATGATGTTGGGCTCTGGTTGCAGTTTGGCTGCACTGGTCTGGTGTAGAACAGGATCTCTAGAGGCTGTTTGTAACTGTAGTCACAAACTTCAATGTTCTGGGAGAACGGGAAGGAACTCCATTTTTTGTGGCCCCCTTACACAGCTCAAGGTCTGGGCCCCAAGGCCTGATAGTGAGTATGCCCATAAGGCCCACCTACATGTTCCACCCAATAGTTCGCTCACAGGGATTGGAGTGTGTAGGGGGTGTGCTACGTGTTACTGTAGAGGATCTAATGTTTGTGCTTACGGAATGAAGTGTATAGGGATACCAGTTTGTGTAGGTGATGCAGTGTGTTTGTGTGTAGTGGAAGCAGTGTGTTTTTGTGTATAAGGGCTGCATTGTGTGTTTCTGGTTGTGTGTAAGTGATGCATTGTGTGAATCTGTGTTTGTATGCATAAGTGATGCATTGTGTGAATCTGTGTTTGTATGCATAAGGGATGCAAGGTGTGTTTCTGTATATGTAAGAGATGCAGTGTGTCTGTAAGGGGTGCATTAGTGTGTGTAAGAGATGCATTGTGTTTCTCTGTGTGTGTGTGTGTGTGTGTGTGTGTGTGTGTGTGTGTGTGTAAGAGAAGCAGTGTGTGTAAGGGATGCATTGTGTGTTTCTGTGTATGTGTGCAAAGGATGCATTGTATTTGTGTGTACGGGTTGCATTGTGTGTTACTCTGTGTGTAAGGGAAGCATGTTGTGTTTCTGTGTGTGTAGGGATGCATTGTGTGTTTCTGTGTATGTATAGGGATGCATTGTGTGTGTGTGCGCATAGTGTGAAAGAGCTCCCTGTCCTGCCCCCTGTCCTATAGAGCTCTCCCTCCTGTCCCTTAGAGCTCTCCCGTGCCCGTTAGTGGTCTCTCCTCCCCTGTCCCTTAGTGGTTTCTACTCCCCCCACCCTTAGTGGTCTCTCCTCTTCTCCCCGACTTTCCATTAGTGGTCTCTTGTCTCCCCCTTAGTGACCTCTGCTCTCCTCTGGCCCCCCAGTTGTCTCTCCTCCCCCTTTCCGTTAGTGGTCTCTCCTCTCCCCCTTTCCATTAGTGGTCTCTCCTCTCACCCCTGCCCCCCTTTCCATTAGTGGTCTCTCCACCCCTCCCTCCCTTAGTGGTCTCTCCTCCCCCAATGTTCTCCTCACACCCCTCCCCCCATCCCAATTTTCCTCACCCACCCTCCCACGTTCTCCTCACCACCCCCCTCCCTTAGTGGACTCAAAATTAACTAAAATTATCTGTTCAAGGACTTATAGGTGAAGTGTAACATATGAGAACACCAAAAAAATTAAAAAAAAATTAAAAAAAGCTCCACATATGCATCACTTGGAAATTCATAAGCAAAACATACTACAATTAAAAGTGGAAATGTGCTTTCGCAGGATTTTCAATATTATGTTTACTTATCCCTGTATTATACATTACGAGGTGTGAAAAACAAATCTACACGTTAAAACCCCTTCAGCCACTTACCTTAATGCCGGGCTCCCTAGGCGCTGGTGACCTCTCCTCCCCCTTCCGACGTCAGCTCCGAATGCGCGGCCAGAGCCACGCGCGCATTCAAACCGCCCATAAGAAATCATTACTCAATGCTTTCCTATGGACGTCCAGCGTGTCCTCAATGCTATTTTAGCATTGAGGATTGCGGAGGCGCCTCTACTGGCTGTCAGGGAGACAGCCACTAGAAGCTGGATTAACCCTCATTGAGCTGAAGTGGTCTGGGTGCCTATAGTGGTCCTTTAAGTAAATCTCAGAAGTGACAGTTTCCCTTTAATCACTGAATATACAAACACCCCAGTAGTCATAGTGACATGTCTTTCTCAAGCCTTTCTAATAAGCAAACATCAGATGCTTGTAATAAAACAAAAACCAGGTACAACAAAAAAAAATAAAAATGAAATATATATATATATATATATATATAGCGCGCATGTACAAAAATCATCAGCAACAGCAAAGCTACCCTTCTTATTGCACACAAAGATATATTCTACAGGTTATATTTTTGCAGAACCGCTATGAATTCTGCTCCAAGGAAATTAATCACATCTGGGTTCCAAAAGCAGCATGTCAATGCCATACATGGCAATTTCAAGGCTGTCTATTACAATTCAGATTTCATAAATGGCATATGTAGATACAGCATTGTGGCAACCCATTGTACAGCGCTACAGAATCTGATAGCGCTATATAAATAAATAATAATAATAATAATAATAATAATAATGTCTCTAGTCTACACTATCTCATCCTTTCCTCAGACCATAACATTTCAGGTCACAATGTGCTGTGAAAAGTAGGGCTAAGATGTAAAACGGGAGGAGTCCCTGGTTTCCATGGGGATTGCGCAAGGTTTAGTACTTTGAACAATTTGAAGAACACAGATGAATCTCTCCCATTGTTCTTAATTCTTCCAAATACAAATAAGCAAACCTCCTTAATAAGAAGTTATCAGGGCACACAATGTCTTCACATTTATTCCCACTACTTCACAGGCAAATAAAAAAATAAAATACATAATAAAAATATTTTTTTTAACTCAAAGCAGAGACTACAGGACAGTGCCCAACACCACTCTAGGAAAAAACAAAAAATCCACAACCGAAATGACATTTACTATACGTCTCACCTTTTTGTCATACACCAAATAAAACTATTTTCAACATAAAAGTCAAAGTCACACACCATTTATAGCCAAACATCAACATGGAACAGCTCTTTGTCTATAGTAACTTGTTAACAATGATTAAATTAGGATAACATAACGTGTGCGGTATTATAATCATTATTGCAATGGAATGCTGTATTACTATAAATAAATAAAATCAGCCCATGCAATTGATTGTCATAGGATAACGTTGATTAAGTTCCAGCAAAATAAAATCGTTGAAGTCAGGGTTGGCCAGACAGGTAGATCCCCAGCTGTTGCAAACCTACAACTCCCATGCTGCATTAAAAGATATAGGGCTGAACAAGCATCATAGGGGTTGTCGTTCAACAGCCAGGACCTACCTCCTGTGTTCTATGTACTACAACACAGCGCAGCTTATATTTTTAGTTTTTTTTTAGGCTTCTTAGACTCAGGCTGCAACAAAATTTTAAAAGCAAAGTTCCAAAATGTTGTAGATGCTCACCTACCTGCTTCAGTGTACTTCAGACCCACTTTGTCCTCCTCATCTTTTGGTTTTGGCGGCGGCCACACAGCTAGCAGTCTCCCTGGTGTCCTGTCATCTGGGTCCGAGGGGCTATGGTCCGGCTGCAACAAGCAAGAGGAACAGGCATTTTTATATGCTGGCTTAACAAGGGAAATTTGTTCAAGCTGATTTATCATTTAAATTAGGAGACTAAACAACAACCGCGTCTTGCAAACACAAAACCAACTGACAAATTATTCTCCTTCTTTGGCATCTGAATGCATCGCATATACATACATACAGTCAAGATATACATTGTATAAGCCTTACACTTTTCTTATCGGTGTTGTCAGTATCCGTGTTTCTGGCCTTGTCAAAGATTGCTTTCAGAGACTCCTTCTCGTTTTTCTGCTTGCGCTTGACTGTCTCCAAATCAGGAGACACTGGCTTAGTGGGCTTTCTGGGTGGACCTGTGAAAAAAGACCTAAATGCATCTAACGCGGACTCTTGTAATACAGGCTCTGTCTTGACCTCTGACTCAACTTCCAAACCCTGTCCTACGCTGGTCTCTGGACTTTCTTCTGGAGATGCATTGTCCTCGGTTTCTTCTTGTTTAGGTTGATCAAAATTTAGAAGCAGGGACAGTTGCTCCATGAATTTTGAACTTGCTCTGGGTTCAGATGCTCTCTTACTTTCCCTTCTCCTGACAGGAGACACATCGGGCAGTTTGGACTTCTGCACTGGCTGTGATAGTTTTAGCAGCGCAAGATCACTGTCCCCTTCTTTTACAGTTAGGGGATCTTTCTCCTCTACAGGTAAACCCTTCTTGTGCACGCGAAGTCCACTAAAGAAAGCTGGTAGCTGGAAGGTCTTTTCGCTCTGAGTATCAGAGGGAGTCAAAGTTTTACCAGGCTCTGGACCACTGGCATCTTCTTTCACTCCGGTGATGCTCTCGGCCTCCATGTTGGACACCTTATCTTCTGGCATGTTTGCACTGATTTCTTCCTTGCTTTTTTCCTTTAGAAAAGAATCTCTTCTTTCCTGCTCTTGTGCTCCTGGTTCCCGCTGGAGATCATTGTTTAGGGATACATGTGATTCAGAGTAATCCTTGGACACTGGATCCTTTGTTGTATTCTGTCCGGTGACTTTACAAGGGCTCTCGCTGTCAGAATCTGTATCACTTGTTGTGTGCACAAGAGTTCCATGTACAAGCAGACCATCCTGGTCGTTGATTTCCTTGACAGACAGCGAGGTACTGCTATTATGAAGCGTTCGCATGGCAGTGCTTGCATCTTCAAGAGTGTCTGAGGCTTCCAGACGCTGTGTGTCTACTCCCTTCTTTTCATCATTTTGCTCTTGTAAAATGTGGACTTCAGTCCCACCCAGATTATCCATCTGAGGAGTTTCTAGGTTTTCCATGTCAGTTCCACTAGACTTAACTTCTTCCAAATTGTTTTCTGAATCCATCTCCTTTTTACAGTTTAAACCATCCGGATCCTGTAAATTCAAGTCTAAATGTTCTACTGGCTCAGTTTCCTGATTTCTCACGGATGCTTCTACTTTAACAGACTCCGATTCATTTGTTCCATCTAGCTCTGTGTCAGGCTGTGCTCCAGAATTTACGTTGTTTTCCTCCTGAGTAAAGTCAGGGGTGTCTGACTGCACCTCTGGTTTGATTGAAAGGGATCTGAATGCTTTCAGAACAGCACTCTCTTCTTTTGGCTTTGTTGTGATTCCAAAAAATGACTTTAAGGAAAATTTACCCAGGAGCGATGGACCGCCCTCATCGTGTGCAGGAGCTGAAAGATTCACAGTAGTCTGAGTCTTAGTGGCATTAATTTCCTTCACTTCCATATCTCTGGTTTAATCTGATCTTCTATTGAAAGTGTGGGCTGGACCTCATGGGCAACAATCCTGGCAAGAGCACTGTGGTACAGTCATTTAAAACAAAGCAAAGAAACAGAGTCGCTTAGTCATTCTATCTTCCATATTCTTTTAAAAGATGATGCAGGGAATTTAAAAGTAAAATAAAAAAAAAAACATGAAATAAAAATGTTTTTAGGAGAAAAATAAGTGCTTGCACTTTAAGTTCTTTACCCAAAATTAAGGCAAATGAATATTGTTTTTTTGGTGCGGCCAAAATTAAAGAAATAAAACCAGGTTTGTTACTTCTGTCAGTTGGAAATTCTGAACAGTAACCTGGGGATTCTTATTTCCTGCTTGTAAAACAGCAGCTCTTTAGTTGCTTGGTCGTTTTAATTACATACAAATGATACACAGTCTCTGTGAGCCCTGGCTTGCATGACCACTGAGGAAAGATTTCCTGTGTCCTTCTGGCTTCAGATTGCCTCCTGTAAAATGCAGGCTAGCTAGGAGTTCAAGTTAAAACCACAAAGGAAGCAATCAGCAGGATTTCAGCATAAGTGGAATGAACAAACTTTACCGCAAAAGCCAAGAATTCTGAGTAAGATCTCTGCTTCACAGGCAGGCAGACTCAAATAGAGTAAATCTCCCTCTTCCGCTTTACTGTAGCTTTCCTGCAGAATGTAAATGTCATCGTCCAGAGACAGCATGAAAAAAGCTGGTTTCAAATTACTTAACCTCCCTATTTTCAGGTAACAGGTATTTAGAGCAGGCCGCATACCACACCCACTGAGTGAGAAGGCACAGAAAGTAAACAGACCAGAAAGTCTTTGACCAGGAATCAGCCTGACAGTTTATACCAATTACACACAATATTCTTGCCAGTTGTGTAAATATTAGTGGTTAATAATCCAGCTGTGAAACACTAATGGGTGAGCTATGCAGAAAATTCAGTGCTGCATAGTTACCAAGGACTACATTTCCCATGATGCTCAGCTAGCCACTTGTATTAATGTAGAATATTTATAGGATTAGTGCAAGTGCATTAATCTTGAAGTTTCAGCATAGAGCTTATTTCTTGGGAAACGATGTGTCCAGTCACAAGGATGGCGTTAAAGTGAGACCTCTAGCTGCTTCAGAAGTACAACTCCCATGACTGTCAGACAAGGGCAGGCTAGATGCCTGTATTATGGCTTCACCTGCATTATTCATTGTTATTCACTAAGGTGTTAATGGTTGAGAATTAATAGTAAATTCAGACAGTGTGATTTGTTGAGTAGTCAAGGTGCTTATAAAGTGATTCATAACAGCAGGGAACATGCAGGACACCTTTATTCTAGGGTAGATAGTGGCAATCTAGCCATCAAATGGCTACTATGGGACAAAAAATATTTTTGAGCTTAAATTGTGTAAAATAACAGGAAAGTGAGCAGCAGAGCAATACAGCAAAACTTACCTTGCAGGATTTATCTATCCTAATACAACAGAGCCCCAGGTGACCCAGAGCATGTATGTAACCTTATTATATGCGTTTTAAGGGACACTATAGCCACCAGAAAAACTACAGCTTTATGTAGTTGTTCTGGGGAGTGTAGTCAGTCCTTGCAGCTTTTTTGTTGTAAACACTGTCTTTTCAGAGAAAAGGCAGTGTTTACATTAAAGCCTAGGGACATCTCCAGTGGCAACTCCTTAGATGGCCACAACAGGTGCTTTCTGGAGCAGGCAACATGGATGTTCAGCGTCTCCATGCTCTGCATAGAAACACTGAACTTTCCTCATAGAGATGCATTGATTCAATGCATCTCTATGAGGGGATGCTGATTGACTCCTAGTGGGAAACCATTGAATTGGCTGAAATAATTTATTCTGATGATGTCAGCCAAAAAGGCAGATCGGGGGCTGGGCCAGCACCTGCAGATCCATGGAGAGCTGGAAATAAAGTAAGTTTTTACCTTTTCTAAGGGCAAAAGGGGGAAGCAAGCCACCTAAATGGTGATTTTAACACTATAGGGTCAGGAATGCATGTTTGTGTTCCTGACTCTATAGTGTTCCTTTAAGGATTCAGATTTTTAAAACAAAAAAATATATATTTTATTCTATTCATATACTTCATTTTGTTTTTGCAAAATGTCTATGGCTGCATACGGATTTTGAACACGTCAAATAAATTATTTTCTGAATATCAAAATAGTGTGTTTGTTATTTTTTAAATTTACACTTACATGTATTTCCAAACTCAGATGTAATATATTTCTATCAGGTTTTGTTTCATGTTCCCAGTTTGGTTTGATATCAGTCGCTCCACCGATATTCTCACTCAAGAAAGTCTGGGTGTAAGTTGCTGCAGCAATTTCTCTCCGGATAGTCCCACCTCCTGCACGGAAATAAAGTGATTATGTTTACCTGCAGCAAGGATAGTTTAGATAAAATCATTAGATTTGTTAAACTGACGTGTAATGTTGCAATACACAAGGATACATTTTAGGTGACTTTATGCGTTACCTTTCATTTTTTAAAATAACAAATTCATCAAAAAAAGCTATTCTAATGTTTGTCATTCTAATCTTATTTTAAATGAAGAAACAAACAGATTATTAGATATATGCATAACAATTATAAATAGGTAGTAAAATCTGCATTTTTTTTTATTTATTATGTCAATGTCCTTATTAAAGGGTTAGTTCAACCCTCGTGACTACTTCATTGATTTAAAGTGGTCATGGTGGTAGGAGCCTGAATGTACAGTGTGTCTGCATGAGACACTGCACATTGAAAGATATTTGTAATTGTGTGCTGGGGACTAGTTACACCCCGGCACATTTGACTTTGACAGCCCAGCACTCTATTCTGGACTACCTAATGTAAATTCTGTGCACATTTTATGTCAGTCAGCAGCACACAGCAAGCTGGTAACAGACATGATAATCTTCTCCTTGCAAGGGTAAGATCACTTTCCCCTCCTCCACTATTGGGTTGTGGGCAGTTATTATTCATTTTTTAAATAATTATTAAAATTCCCTCCTTCTGATATTCCCTCCCACCCCACTCCCTCCACCACCCCCATGCTCTGAGTCCGTGAAACGGTCCAATCACAGGCTTCTCTATAGGAAGTCTCCTGCTGACATCAGATGGAGGAGGGAGATTAGTGTCAGGAGCTTCACCTGGTTCTAGATTGCCGGTTAGGCAATTAGCAATGAATTGTAAGCCTAAAAAGGCTAACTTATGTCAAAGGGTTAGAGAAACCCTTGTTCCCCTGCTCTCCCCATCTCTTCTAGTTTGTCTATTGCCTGCAGTGTGTGTGGATATACAGTGGGTGCCATCCAGAGCATCATGTTATTGAGCTTCGGTCAGTTTTGAGTGAGGGTTTCTTACACATCTTCACAAATTTTTGGGTTTCGTTTCAAATCTTAGAAGTAACGCAGACAAGGACCTCAAAAAAGCTTCTATCTTTTGCTCTAATTCTGGCAATGAGCTCTAGAGTGGATGCAGATTCTTCATTCTGCTAAAAGTGCCAGAAACAGTGTTACACGGACCAGTTTGGGACGTTGGATCTGGCATTGGTCAAGAGGGACATACATTACAAATAGCTAGAGGTGAGAATGCTAACTGTTGTTAAAAGTGTAAGGTACTCTGAAGAAGAAAAATAAATATTCACTTGTACTTGGATTTTACAGGTTACATTAGAGAAGAAGAATAAGTGAATACAGAATAATGAGAGTGGGTACAATATGTATAGAAGCATTAGAACAGGGGGCACTGGCCTGTAGCTTTTTCCACTCTCTGATGGCTGATTTGTATTTCGTTTAAGACATTTGTCAGGAAACGGGTAATTGAAGAATAATACATGATAGTAATGATAAACACACATTGGTATTTATTTTGTGAACTAACAGAGCAACTGTCTCCATAACTAAGAATCTTCCTTTATTTGATGAAATTAAATAACAGACATTGCAGCTACAATCTGAAATTAGTAATAAAATATGTGATCCACAGAGTATGAAAAGTGAGCATATAATAGTCCAATCTGAAGTAAGGCTTGCACATTATCCTTTTTATCGCTGCTAAAAGCTGAAAATTGAAACTTAACAGAAGTGCAGATTTCACTACAGGAATGTTAATGAATTTAAAATATTGAGTGATCCTTTATGGATACCAGAGATTAAATACCTTTGCAACAGCAAGGCCCTTTGTAATACTGTAAAACGCGTAAATATGATAGGCAGAACAGCACTAGTTTAGCAATATCAGAAACAAAGACGAGGAAACAGACACAAAGCTGTGTCAATAAATAGATTAAGTATATATGAATCTTATATATTATTATTATTATTATTATTGCCATTTATATAGCGCCAACAGATTCCGTAGCGCTTTACAATATTTTGAGAGGAGTTTAACTATAAATAGGACAATTACAAGAAAACTTACAGGAACAATAGGTTGAAGAGGACCCTGCTCAAACGAGCTTACAGTCTATAGAATGTGGGGTATAAGACACGTTAGGACAGGAAATATCAATCAAATAGGGTGGGAGTGAAGCAGAGCTGGAGGAGAGAGTAAAGCACTGCCCTATAGGAGAGAGAAAGAGACAGGTATGTAAGGTAGAGGTTCCTCTTGGAGGTCATAAAATATATGAAACCGTAGCATGGTTAATATATGCTTTTTTTTAAAAAGACCAGATAGTCAAACACACTAGTGAAATGAAAACTCTCCGTTGTACTGTTTCATAACTCCACATGGGGGCAGTCTTACAATCTGTAAGAGAACAAATATGAAAGGGTCTAATGTGCAGTTGATTAAGCGACCTCTGCTGGCCATCTACTGAATCTAAACGTTGGCCAGAAAACCCTGCCTGCTTCATTTGACAAGATGCTACAAACCAAGCATGTTTTTAGGGGAGGAAAGATTTTTAAAATGTCAGAGATGCACATTCTAAAGTATTGTAGCTCCCTGAAAAAAATGAGGCGAATGCCTAAAAGGTCTCCTCTCTGTGTAGGTTTATTTATATATAATTAAGAAGATCATATTTTTATTATATAACTGTGCAGATTAGATTTGCAACATCTGTTTATATAAACACTTGCTTTAAATATGTATTTAAATTTTTTTTGTGTGCGAGCCACTGTGAAATGCAGGCTCTGATACTGGTTTAAGAGGCTTTAGTAAGTAGTCATGATTTAGAGGGTTTTGCAGAAATACCTAACGAGGGTTTACTGCAGATTTAAACATAAAAGGGCAGTGACCTAAAGTAATGTGAACTGACAGAGAAACCTGCGCAGAAGGAAGGCGGATATCCAGAGATGCTAGTTATGTAATGCTGAGCATGGGGTGGCAGACAAAACGCAGCGGAACGGAAACAATCTAAAGCTAACTATATGTAAGAAAAGAAAGGACTGAGCCCAGCATTAGTATTTTATGGGTCTATTAGACGAGAAAACCCTACAGCATGGAAACCAGAACACATATTCATCAGCACAAACACAAGCCTGTGCATAAACAAAAAAACAAGACAAACAATAGCTAATTGTTTGTTGTATTGGTTTATGTATACAGTGGTAAAGATAACAGAGACTTTCAGGATCAAAATCATAGGGGGGCCTTTAAAAGGAAACACTGGGGTAAAAATGGCCCCCTATCTTTTATGCATTATATAGATAATGTTTCAACATTAACCCCTAAAGGACACAACTTCTGGAATAAAAGGGAATCATGACGGAATATTTCCGTTGTGTGTCCTTAAGGGGTTAATGCAAATAAGACAAGTAAAATAAATTTTTCCCCAGGATTCTGCAAATACACAGCTTAGATCTGATAACTGCAACTTCAACCCGGCCCAGCCCGCATCAGGAAGAGGCTCCACCAATCAGAAACCTTTGATTCTAGTCTATGGGGTCTGGTCTTATCCCAAGTCTCTGTCCTGCAGCAGTTTATGGGATACGTAGTTTATCCCACAGTCACAGTTTCACTCTTCACACAGGTATTGTGGAAATTTCTATAAAATGATAGTAGCCATGATGCAGAGACTGCAATCGGTAAGTAATTCACAGAGATGGTGCATGAATGCATGCAGCTGGAGCTTGGCACTCTCTCCTGGCTAGAAGCAGAAAAAGATCCATTCTACGTGTGTATACAGCCTGCGCATGTACAGTATGGACAATAATTAATATTGTCTGAAAGAACAGTTGCAGTAATTTTTACAAATCTCTGAAGCTATGAGAACAGCTAGGGAATGTGTGAGTGCATATCAAGACTGCAGGGGCATGATCTATACGCCAAAAACACTTAAAGATCAATATAGTCAGCAAAACAACTTTAGCTTAACCAAGCAGTTTTTGTGTATAAATCATGACTATGAAGTCTCACTGCCCAATTCTCCACCATTTAGGAGTTAAATCATTCTTGTTTATGTGGCCCTAACCACACCTCCCCTGGTTGTGACTAACACAGCCTGCATGAAAACAAAATGGCTGCATTTTCAATCAGATGTTAACTTACTTTAAAGGTTTTTTTCATCTCTCGCTCTGTAAATTGAACTTTAATCACATACAGGAGCAGAGCAGTTAGCAGAGCAAGAGATAAGTAATTCTAAATGAAACAGAATTTGCAATAAACTAAGTGTAAACATTAGATGACTCTTTACAGGAAGTGTTTAGGAAGGCTGTGTAAGTAACATGCAGGGAGGTGTGTCTAGGGCTGCATAAACAAAGTGATTTAACTCCTAAATGGCAGAGAATTGTGCAGTGAGACAGCATGGGTATGATCTATACACTAAAACTGCTTCATTAAGCAAACGTTGTTTTGGTGACTATAGTGCCCTTTTAAATTAAAAGTCTGAGCACCATAACCACAACAGTGTGCTATATTGAGCAAACAGAAGGATCAGTGCTGTACAACAAAATAGAAAAGAAAGGCGGCAGCAAAGCTAGAATATGGGGCTCCCTCAAAGAACCAACAGACACAGACTAATGGAGCAAAACAGGAAAATGTTGCGCAAACATTTCCTGTTTGGCTGCATTGTGCTTTATTAGGTAAGGATGCCAGGAGTGCCCTGGCACAGTGCAAAGCGAGCAGTCAAACTATTTTCTCCCTATCTAGGATCCACCAAGTGCTGCTACCTCTTTCCTTCCAGTCCTGGGAGCTTCTGCATCTAAAAAACACATGTTAATATATGACAATTGCATATGTACATTCATAAGGGGAATTTACAATTATTGAATTTAGGTTTAGTTTAATTTAGTATAGGGATGCATGGGGCGTTTTCATTTTAAGAGGAGCTAAACCTAGGATTAATGTTTTTTTTAAGGTTCAGTCTATCAGTGCTTAAAGGGACACTATAGTCACCCAGACCACTTCAGCTCAAGGAAGTGGTCTGGGTGCCAGGTCCCTCAGGTTTTAACCCTTCAGATGTAAACAATGCAGTTTCAGAGAAAATGTTATGATTACATTAGGGGTTAATCCAACCTTTAGTGGCTGTCTTCCTGACAGCTGCTAGAGGCGCATCTGCGACGCTGGATGTGAAATTCGCATCCAATGTGCAGAACGTCCATAGGAAAGCATTAAGAAATGCTTTCCTATGGACTGTTTGAATGCACGCGCGGCACTTGCTGCCCCATGAGCCTTCTGCTCCATTCAGGAGCTGGTTTTGGTGGGAGTGGAGAGGTCACCAGCGCAGAGAGAGCCTGGCGCTGGATAAAGGTAAGCTGCTGAAGGGATTTTAACCACTTTGTCTTCCTAACACTATAGTGATCCTTTAATTTAAAGACTAAGTAAAAGGTTTGGGGGGTGTTAAATTTAGGGTTAAGAAAAAGAGTTGTTGTTAAATTTGAAAGATTTTTTTGCAAAGTACTCTCCTTTGTCTTTTATAGTCCCGTAAGCCTACTATGATTGATTGCTGAGCTGCAGAGCTGTTATACAGTGTGCATCACTCATTGCTCTCATTACTCATCCTGCAAGGCATTTGCTGTGTGAGGGGCTGTTACTGGTCAGATGGGAAGTGATTCCTTCTTCTTCCTGTCCAGCCTCACACACAGACTCTGGAGGAGGTGTGACAGCACTGAGTTTTACAATCTCTATAACTGTTCCTGCAGCTCTTCAAGCAGAAGAGGCAGACTGGGCTGCTGAGGACACTGGAAAAGACACTCTGTGGCAATGCAACATGTTGGTGTGGTAACTCATGGTGTTTCTGCCCCTCCCCCCTCATACCAGACCATACAGAATCCTTGGAAACTATAACAATCATCACAAGATTGCTAGTTCACCATCCCACAGCAACATTCTCATGCCTCAAAAGTGATAAAGACTTTAAAGGAACACTATAGTCACCTAAACAACTTTAGCTTAACAAAGCAGTTTTAGTGTATAGATCATGCCTCTCAAGTTACACTGTTTAATTCACTGCAATTTAGGAGTTAAATCACTTTGTTTCTGTTTATGCAACCCTTGTCACACCTCCCCTGACTCTGATTGATACTGGTTTCACTTTCAATTAGATGTAATTTACCTTAAACACTTGTATCTCTTTCTTTGTAAATTGAACTTTAATAACATACAGGAGGCTCTTGCAGGGTCTAGCAAGCTATTAACATAGCAGGGGATAAGAAAATCTAAATTAAACAGAACTTGCAATAAAGGAAGGATAAACTTTAGATGACTCTTTACAGGAAGTGTTTAGGAAGGCTGTGCAAGTCACATGCAGGGAGGTGTGACTAGGGTTCATAACAAAGTGATTTAACTCCTAAATGGCAGAGAATTGAGCAGTGAGACTGCAGAGACATTATCTATACACCAAAACTGCTTCATTAAGCTAAAGTTGTTTTGGTGACTATAGTGTCCCTTTAAAAAAAATGTATCACTTATGGAAAAAAAGGGATGTCACCTTTATAGGCACCACAAAAAATGGTAGAGCCAGTTTTTCTACTTTGTTATCCAGCCTTTTACGTTTCTATAGTTGTATTACATTGTATCTTTTCTGTTTTCTTCTCTGTATGTACAAATAAGCACATACACCCCTATTTTTAGACTAATACGTGTAAATGCTCCACTTTTTGATTTTCTTGAGCACTAATTCTGGCTGGCAGTGGCTGACATCATTCTGAGATTGTTAGCTGACGTCACCAACTAAATAAATGATGACCAAAGATAGACAAAATTGATAATGATAAAGCTGGATGGGAATTTCCAATTTTGCAATATCACAGAAGACTAGAAGGACCGTGGGCACCTGGTTAATGCAACTAACTATTCAAATATAGCTTGACTTATTAAAATGAAAAGAGCACAAGGGAACTCCTGGTACCATAACCACTGCCATGCACAACATTGGTTATAATACTTAGCATGCCCCTTTAATAGTATGAACAAAATTCAAAACTGCCTATTAACTCAATGGATTAAATACTAAATTTTCACCTTAGACCCAGAAAAAGAAAGCTGCAGAATAGGGAATAGCAAAGGATGGAAAAATGGTGTTTCTGGATTCTGGAGATATCCATAAAATTGCTCAACTCTCAGTGGCTTGTCCAGAAACCCTTGATGGCATTATTTTCCATCAAAGGGTTACTCCAACTACCATGACCACTTCTGCTTTTAGAAGTGGTGGTGATAGGAGTCTGGATGTGCAATGTTTCTGCTACAAATACTGTACATCCAGAGTTATTTATAATTGTGTGCTGGGGCAAACTTGGTTTAGGCAGCCGAGAACTCTGCCTAGTGTCAGTTCTGTGCATATCTGGCGACAGATTATTCTGCTTCTTCTTTTGCAGGCAAAACCTGCAAGGGGAAGCTTGTGTCACCCCTCCTTACCTCCCTCCTCAACTGCAGCCTTCCTGCTTCTCAATTTTTTTTTCTAATTCCATCCCCTCCTCCTTTCCCTCCCCGCTCCCTCTTCCCCTCCATTGGCCAGCTCAGAGCATACGTATTCACTCTGAACCAATGAAATAATCCAATCAAAAGGCTATGAGAAGGCTTTGCTTGGTTCACTGTGCGGCTCCTTTATTGTAAGGGGGCATGTCGAGCAGCAGGAGGAGCTTTACTTGTCGCTGGGTCAAGGAAAAGTTTATTTTAAAACTTTTTCAGCAGTTTTAAGGGGGAACAAAGAATAATAATTTAAAAAAGGGTTGGAGAAACCCTTTAATGCATGGTTCAATGCTATGTATCAAACCTATATAACCCGTAATTATTGTCAGTTATCTCTCAAGAACAAATGTGTTTTACTAGGAAAGAAAAAGTAACAATATACATTATCTATGTAACCACATACTGAAATGTTGTGTTTTTAGTGGTCTTGCAAATGAGTCATTCATAGAAACAGGTTGATACATGCAATGATTGGGAGATACACCTTCAATATTTCATATTTTAAGACACACACCCTTGCTAAATCAATTGTGAAATAGTTCATGTTTCCAAAATTATTGCATAGAACTAGTGAGATAGTACAATATGCTCCTCGATATTATATACATCAAAAGTAATCTATGGCAACTTAAAGGGAGACTAATGGCATTCAGACCACTTCTTCTCAAAGAAGTGGTCTGGGTGCGATTTACCCCACAATTCAGCTGTAGCTGAAAATGCTGCCGTTATGCAGGACAAAATTTTTTTTAATTACAGGGTTTAAATGCCTGTATACAATCAGAATAATCCAATAACCAGATTTGTTTTCCCAAAATCACCTAAATACACCCCCACAACATGCAGAAACCCAAGCCAACGGTTTACCTAACAAATGCAACTATCAGTAAGGCGATTGGTGCAAGAGACAATAAAATACAACTTTAGAGAATATACGATCGAAAGTATAATGGCACAATGCATAAGTATGCACCGTAACTTTAAATGTACCCCCGTGGGTTATAACTTTAAATTGGTTGGTGTAAAGATAAAATTTTAACGAAAACGTAGCTTAATAATTATCTTCAATGGCTTGGGGTTGTTTGCAGTACCATACAAATATATAGTATAAAATACTTTATCACACACACAATATTAAATTAAATTAAAAAACCTTACAACAATGTTGGTGGGACCTTTGTGGTTTTAAACCACTACAATCACCAATTAAGTCCTCTTAAAACATATTCCAAGTTCAATAGCTACAATTGCAATAACTATTGTAACATATTCATTTGTACTCACATTGCAAGAGAATATACATTATATATAGTTTGTTTAGTATAGTATGTATATGGCATCGTTTAGTAGAAAAAAAAATATTGGCAAGAAAAATAAAATCCAATTGGTAAGACAAAGTAATAGTAACTTTACTAAAACAATAACATTTTAACTCCCTATCTTACACTTTCCATGTTAACCAACAATCCTCGTAAATTAAAAGTGATATGCTACAGGGAATTATAATACCTACATTTCTTAATATATCACTCAAACTTATTTTCTTAATTGCGATGTCTAGCCAATTTACTACTGTTACATATTGTTTTTAGTGGTATTATCAACTAAATCAAAACTTCATATTAAGTTTTCTAAAGTGCTCATATTGCAACTTCTCTAAAAAGGATCAATATAAATGAAGAATACACATTATTTATCTATAAAATCAGCTGTTGTATTTAAGGGGTTTATTCACTAAATCAAAACTTGTTGTGTTGAGTTTTCTAAAGTATTCATGGTGCAACACCTCTAGGTAGAAATACATATTGTTATTAGTCTTTTTAAATATATAGCTCAAATGAATAGAATCAATTTTGTTTCACTTTCGATCTTATATTCTCCACAGTAATATTTTATTGTTTTTTCATACCAATCATTATACTGAGCTGCTTCTAATGAAATAGCAGAGTCAAACTCTGCTATTTCTTTTAGATGGTCTAAGAGAGAGACCATCTGATTTTACTGCGCATGCACACTAGCCTCCCTATGGGAAAGCACTGGATTGCCTTAGACCGGGGGTGCCCAAAAGGAAGATCCCCAGATGTTGTAGAACTACATTTCGATGATCACAGTCAAGGAGCCGGCGCTTACACACACAGACTGGTGCCAGGTCCCCTAAGTGACCAACAGGGCACTATAGCATTGGAAATACTATAGTGTTTCTTTAAAAGGGATATAAATTTTTTTTTAAATTATACAGGATACAATAATAAAAGAGAGTAGTCTTTAAAAAACAAAAACAAACAGTAAATCAGATTTTTATATGTAGGAACATGTCAGACTCTAAGAAAGCACACAATGTGTTATCATAAATGGAAAATCTTTCCATGCATGGGTGGGATTCATGTTTAAATATTATACCACATATTGCCTTTCATATCTCAAGTGATCCTGCTTTAGTACTGGCATCAAGAGTAGGCAATGAAAATTTTTTTTTCAAAGTCATCTTGACAAACAGAGAATACACTCCCTGGTCCGGATGGGCAGCAGTCTTAGTAAGAGGATGTAATGGAGGAAAGAGAAAGTATAAATACGTACATATGTAAGTATTTGTAATAGAAAAAGATAGGTTTATTTACTTAAGTGAGAATTGCTGGGAATTTCAAATTTAAGGCCAAAATAGCCAAACTAAAAACAGACTTGACTTGGAAAAATTTTCTAAATCAAATTTTGGCCTAAATTTTGAAATTCACTCTGAATTTACTCACAGAAGTTCTCAGGGTTAGCGAATAACCCTGATTAAGAGAATGTGAGTGTATATTTTTAATTGGTAAAGGGAAAGTATGTATGCAGCAACATTATGTCATATAAGCGACTGCCTATGGTCGAGTCTGACTTACTCTGGGGCCCTGCCTCAGCTTTAGAGGAAAACATTAGAGCACTCACACTCATAAAGGTGCCCAGACCACACAGAACACAGGGGCATCTCCAAAGTCTTGTTGGCTAGACCATGGTGTGATGCCATGTTTATATTTATTGTACAGCGCTGTGGAATTTGTTAGTGCTTTATAAATAATAATAATAATGATAACATGTACCAGCAGTCCCTTTCTTTGGAGTCAAGGGAGCAGTGACTGATTTGCTCACTGCATTTTCAGCGCTCAATATGTCACGGCTCCATCGCTTGTCTGTGAATAAGAGTTAGAAGGCATAAGATGCCATACCATTCCCTTCTACTTCTCTCTGTCTTAGTGTCTCACTCAGAGAGGAAACCTTAAGAGCTTTATGAGCACCATAAGATGCACACAGCCCAGCTCCCTTACAGCAGCTGCACTTTTAGACCATCCAACAAGATACTGTAGGGTTGGTGATGATGTCATTATGCTGCAGAAAATGATAAGGCCCTCCTATGACTCTAAGGGTAATGTGATTGCGTGTTGTGATGGCTGGGGGTGATGGGGGACTTAAATAGATGATGTGATTGGGGAGGCTGGAGGCAATGAGATTATGGGAATTTAGTAATTTGTTTGAGGCTAGAGGTGGTGAGTAGATTATGTGGTATGGAGGTGATGAATGGATTATTAGGATGAGATGATATATGGGATAATTGGAGATGGGGATAGTATGATAAGGACTATTGGGTAATACAGTAAGGGCATTCCGTATATTAGCTTTAATTAATGCCTCATCAAGTATAGAAACAGCTATGAATGTATGTATATATGATTTGAAATAGACCGAGAGAATTAGTATTTTGTATATAGGTTTAATGGAGTGAGCAAGTGCAGTGTGAGTGTATGTGTCTATGTATTAAGGGAGATTACGCATGTGTATAAAGAGTTTGTGTGTGTTCTGATATAGACCAGAGGTACCTAAAGTGTAGATTCTCAGATGTTTTAAAACTACAGTTTCCGTGGTGCTTTGTTATTCTAAAAACATGCAAAGAAACATGGAAGATGTAGTCCTACAACTTCTGGGGATCTACATTTGTGGCACCCCTGATGTAGACTGTGTATACAGGAAGTAGAGGTTGTAAGGGCACATAAAATTTAACAAGGGATGGAGGCATGGAACATACAAAGTTATAGTCACAAATATGTGCAGTCATACACATTACACATGCACACAGAAATACCCAACCACACGCATACCTATCCAGTTACTTCCACACAATCCTCGCATATAACTGTAATGGCGTGTTTGAATGTCCTCTTGATTATACTAGGGGAGGTTGGCAAACAGTGGTGTTAATGGGACATACATTTCCAAAATGGAATCTGATCTTTTTATAAATAAATCCAAGAAATGCATCAGGTTTATGTGAGGTAGATACATTTTTTTTTCTAGATTTAAAGTATTGTCTCATTGGACCTAGAGCCAGAGGATAAATAGCAAAGACTACTGACACGCAGCTAGCTGTGCAAATGTTTAGGTAGTGACTAACTGATATGGACATAAATAAAATTCATACATTTAAAAGGGCTGTCAGACAAGAAAGTGAAAAAAAATAAAAATAAAAAAGGTTTGTTTTGTCTCAAGACACAGACACGATACTACTAACCTGGAGGAGGTAAATCAGGCTGCAGGGTGGTTTCTTTTCCATTTTCAGTTAGGTTTAACGATATCTCTTCAGACACAGCGTAGTCAGGTCCCAATTTACAAAAGGTGGCACCTTTGGTTTTAGAACCCAAATCCTCATGTGAGAAAGACTCGGTGGAGAAGCCACTTGGAATATGAAATTGTGTGCCTTCTGTTTCATGGTAATCCAAATCCTCTCCAGAAAACTTAAAGGGCAAGGGGGGAATCCTTTGATTAAGTTTGGGGCTTGGTAGATGGGAGGATATAGGTGATGGGACAGGAGATGTTTGTTTGTTGATACCACTTGGTAGGTTTGAGTTACTGAGCACATCACAGACTACAGATGGGATATCAAACTGCTTTTCTTTAGGCTTATAGTGGTCACTCTGGTGAGAGAATGCAGATGGATTTAAAAATTCCTGTGACTGCAATATCTGTTTTAGAGTATTCGGGGGTGTACTACCCCTGTCTGCTTTGTGATCAAGCTGCCCTAACCAATACTCTGTCTCCTCCACACTGTCACTTTGTACGACCCTAAGAAGGCTTTTGTTGATAAATCCATGAGACAGAAATGACTCCTTATTGGGCTGCGGTCCCATTTGTGACTCACTGGGCATTTCTCTATAGGGTTGTGCCTCACGTTCCCACAAAAATTGTTGTTTTTCAAGAGGCTCATGTAAGGTAAGTACATCCACCTGAGAGACAAACTCATTTGGTACAGCTGATAGGACAGCAGTGACATTTTTACAATTCTCTTCAATTTTTATTTTTTCCGGGTAACTAAATGTAGTGACAACTTTTTGCACACAGGGACTGAAATCTTGAACTTTAGCTACGACAGTCTTTGTTTTTTCTCTGCTGGATACTTGGCCTCTTTCATCACACTCCCAGTAACACTTTTCAGAAGCACTGTCCTGCATCATGGGGGCGCTATTCTGCGTCTCTATGATTTTGATGGCTCCCTGCAGTTCACCCATAAGACTGTCACTGTGGGGCAGCAAAGAAAAATCAGCAAACACATCATTATCGTACACAGAAAGTAAGCTGCCCATCGCTGACTTAGAAGCCAGCATATCTGAGCATTCATTTAGCTTACCCTGTAAACTCTTTATCGAGGACCCTGGTACATAGTTGTCTTTGTTCTCCACAGACTGCAATCTTGGGCGTGGGCATTCGACGGAGCCAGTCAATGATGCTTTGGTCGTGGATGATCTGTCTCTAGACTGTGTGGTTCCAACTTCAGGATCTGCTTTGCATTTGCTCTTCTTGTTTAAGGTGTCCTCTATGCTCTCCTTCCTCCTACTGAATCGCCTATTTTTCTTCACCTTAGGTATGGACCCCTTTTTCTCCCCTGGAACAGACATGGATTCATGAAAATCCATGCGACTAGTAAATTCATCTTCTGGAAACTTGTACCCTGGGGGCAAGTCCTGAAATTTGCCATCTTGATTTCCCATTCTGAATCTTAAGTTCTGGGTGGTATGGAGAAGATGGACCAGCAGTCGGTCTTTAGCGTTTGTGAGCCTGTAGAGCTCTGAGAGAATGCTTTGGGTTGTGGTTTCCTTTAAGGCCTCTGTAAAGCTTTCATAAGGTGGATTCTTGAGTTGTGCAGCCTCTGTCTCCTCCTTAATACGATAACAGCTATCAAAACATGTTCTGGCTTTGTCTCGAGTTACACAGCGCTTGTAAGTGAATCCCCTGACACTACCCCTTGGAAGGTAGAAGCTGACGTAGCAAAGCTCCATAATGGGTTTGTGCAATTGGAGGATAGAGTGTATGCTCTCCATTATACGCCTCTAATTATTCCAGGATTTAAATAATGTGGTCAATGTTTCTGTGCTTCATGACACAGCATGTGATTATCAGGCGTAGAGTCATCTGACTGGGATCCACAATATCATGGCCTGTTAGAGCAAGAAAAAGAAAGACTTGAGACTTTTTGCATGTCTGAGATTTAAGCCGAAATGATACATGCTTAGATACATGACTAAGCAAGACACACTTAACATAAACAAGCAAGCATAAGCATAAGTATTCTAGCACCGATATAAGCAGCTTAAATGAATGAGCGGTTGCATTTAATTGACTAAATAAGCAATCACTGTACCTGAAGTCCCAAATGTTTCTAAATGGCATGCTCATGATGCTTAGCCATCCTTAAGACTGGCTGAGCATCATGGTAAATGTAGTTCAGAAATATCTTGGGTGCCAAGAATAGGCATCACTGCAGTAACTGTATACAGATCTAGTCTATGATAAATTACATATATATGAGCAGTAAAGGATTAAAACATAATTATCTATATGGTAACATTTAATTCCCACCCCTCGCCCACTTTGAACAAAATATGAACATTTTGTTTCAATGGGAAAGGCAACTTCTACTTAAAGGAACACTATAGTCACCTAAATTACTTTAGCTAATGGAAGCAGTTTTAGTGTATAGATCATTCCCCTGCTCCATTCACTGTCATTTAGGAGTTAAATCACTTTGTTTCTGTTGATGCAGCCCTAGCCACGCCTCCCCTGGCTATGATTGACAGAGCCTGCATGAAAAAAAAAAAACTGGTTTCACTTTCAAACAGATGTAATTTACCTTAAATAATTGTATCTCGATATCTAAATTGAACTTTAATCACATACAGGGTCTAGCAAGCTATTAACATAGCAGGGGATAAGAAAATCTTAATTAAACAGAACTTGCAATAATGAAAGCCTAAATAGGGCTCTCTTTACAGGAAGTGTTTATGGAAGGCTGTGCAAGTCACATGCAGGGAGGTGTGACTAGGGTTCATAAACAAAGGGATTTAACTCCTAAATGGCAGAGGATTGAGCAGTGAGGCTGCAGGGGCATGTTCTATACACAAAAAACTGCTTCATTAAGCTAAAGTTGTTCAGGTGACTATAGTGTCCCTTTAAGTACTTGTTTTTAATGCCTTAGAAATGGTACAGAAAGGAAATATCACAGATTAACAGAAGTTTAGGCACTTGCTTTACATGTATACAGTATAGCACTTTTCTCAGAACGATAAGCAGTCTGGGATTTAGATTTCTGATATGGCACGGGGCACTATTGAAAAAAGTTTGTTGTCATGTTTAATTTAAAGGGATTTTATTAATCTACACATTTCAAACATAGCAGCTGTATAGTTAAACTACAGAGGATCTGGGAGTTCATCTACAAAGGATCCAGCCAGAAAATAAACAAACAGGCCAATAAAGCAAAATAAGTGTTATGGTTTACAGCAATCTGCAAAAGCAGAACACAGATGCAAATGTCTCTGTGCGGGCTGATCATATAGACAGATATGGAGACTTAATATTTGGGAGGTGGGTCTATTAACATCTAGATAGATTCTCAGGCACAAGGAGTTATATTGTATCTTTAATCATCGTGACACTACAATAACGTACACAAATCGATATCTTGATAAATCATCCATGTCTATCAATGCTTCTGTTGACAGTAATGTATTACTGCCCACATCTAAATGCAGCATAAAAATATCAAACTGAAGAGAAATAACATGGAACTACAATCAAATGACTGCTAATATAATGTATATTTCCCTCACTATACCTACAGATGAGATAAAGAAATGAAAAAAAATAATCTTAATTTAAGTGTTGCAATTATGTGTGTTCACATATAGGTTTCAACAAGTAATAAAAACACAAAGGAATGAAAAACAATTCTTGCCACATTCAGATTACTTACCTTTCATATGCCTAGCTATAACAACTTTATTGCAAAATGATATCGGTCTGTCCCTTAATTACGAGAGAGCTGCTTACCTTTACTAACATGCCCCTATTCCCAGTAGCAACTTCACGCGTGTTGTATACTGGAATGAGGTGCAAGCTCTGTCCTATACTGAGGAGCAGTTGGACCATTAATCATCTTTCACGACTTCTCTTCTACTGGACACGTAGAAAGCAATATGTCACAGAGAGTACAATTCACATTATTAAAAAGACCGATGGGTTAAATGATGACCATAATCCCTATAAGGAATGCAGCAATTTAATTCACAAATTATGGAATTATCTGCAGTACCAACACTGGAAATAAACCACTATGATCATATTTTATTTACATCGCATTGAAATGTCTTGCCATATTGCCAATTACATTTTTGCATGCAAACTATGTTAAATTAACATGTTAACCATGTGTACTCTTCCTAACAGATGAACCAGCCAAGTGCAATATGTTGCACACTTTCAGGATGCTAACTGATTGATATCTGACGCCGAACAGTAATAATCAGAAAACGCTGGCAGGCGGTACTGAATTCCATACACCCAAAGAATACAAAATTAAGAAAATAAAATACTCTCCTCACTTACCACTACTGCATGGCTATGAAAAAACCACTGCTCACCAATGACTGTATGAATGAGAAATGAACAGTTTCAAGATATGATATCAGCCAGCACTTATTCTGGCTGACTAGTGTGGGGAGGGGTAACTGTAAGCACAGAACACTTTTGAGATGCGTCTGGGCTGGGAACTGGCAGTAATTCTGATGGAATATGACCTACAGCTACTGCATGAGATGAGCCGAAGGGAGAATGCAGCGGTGATAGTACGGAGGGGACTAAAGAACAGGAAGGCCTAATCTCTTGATTCTAATCTGCATCAAGAGAATTGGGTGAAACAAGGACACCGAGAAAGATATTTTGCACAGAGACAACAAAATTACAGACCATACCTAAATCATTATTACTTAAGAGGCACACAAATAAAATGTACCATAGTTTATAATTGCATTACACGCTTCTGCCAAGACTCCGCAGAATGACTTAATTTAATTCACTGCAGGTCCACTGCCCACAAGCACGGAAACAAATGGTTCAATTTCCTCCATTTTTTATCAGATTGAAGCAGACGGAAAAAAAACCTTAAAGGGACACTATAAGCACCAGAACAACTACAGCTTAATGTGAGTAGAATTGAGTAGAATTATTCCCTGCAGGCTTTTTGCTGTAAACACTGCACATCACAATTTAATACACAATTCGGTACTGGACCACCAGAGATCCAGCTCACAATGAAATGGACCATCAGAGATCTTGCTCACCCTCCACTGGACCACCAGGGAAGGTGAACAATGGGATGGGGAGGAAAGACACACTCAGCTCCTACCCAAACAGCTCTAAGCCTCTTCAGAGAAAAAGCAGGCCTTTATATTAAAGCCTAGGGGCACCTCCGATGGCCAATCCTCAGACAGCCATTAGAGGTGCTTCCTTAAGTTTTCAAAACCTGTTAAGGTGGGCAAAGGATGGGGGGTGGAGGGGAGGGAGACACCTAAAATTGTGTTTTTAACACTATTGGGTCAGGAATACATGTTTGTGTTCAGGACTCTATAGTGTTCCTTTAAGGGCCACATGTTATATTTTGGTATTATGAGAATCTAGCTCTATAGCGTTCTACAGCCAGCATGTGATGTCCTATTTATTTATTTTTGCCAATCCACATCTTTGTAAATCAACATTCTGCACATCACAATTTAATACACAATTCGGTACTGGACCACCAGAGATCCAGCTCACAATGAAATGGACCATCAGAGATCTTGCTCACCCTCCACTGGACCACCAGGGAAGGTGAACAATGGGATGGGGAGGAAAGACACACTCAGCTCCTACCCAAACAGCTCTAAGCCTCCTCCCCACATACACACAACAACACACATTACACATCACTCACAAAAACGTAGCCCATAGGATGTGGCCGCCCCGACCTGGCACCCTGCCTAGGGCAACCTTAAACCGGCTTTGAGGGAAGAGCTAGGGCTGCATAAACATCCACAAGTTAACATCATTAAGGTATACGGAGGATCCTGCGAGACTGGGTGATCCTCCATTTAAGATCTTAATTTAATGGCAGCCGTCGGTAGCTCCGCCCAGTGTCAAGTTTTGTCAGGCAAAGGAGAAATACTAAGACAAGGTCGTCCTTACTTTGTCTCAGTACTGTATATCTTTTTACTGGGTTGGAATTTCAGTGAAAGGCTGGAAGGGGCTGGCAGCACACTTTAAATTACAGCAATCACAGTAAACTATAAATGTTGGGATTAGATAATCTGCAGTTAAAATGTTCCTTTAAGAGTTGGATCTATATGGACAGACCTCTAATAAACTGGCATTCACAAAGCTTGCGGATTTATTTTTTTCTTAGTCATTTGATATCATATACATATTGCATTATCAATTATTCAACTCTTGTAAAACAATCCTCCTTTTAATTTCACATGATGTTTCATATAAAGCTAAAAGGAGAAGGGCCAAGGGCAATCATTCACAAAAAAAAAAAAAAAATGCTGTTTTTTTTTTTAAAATTACTTAACATTTTTTTTTTGCAAACATTACCATTAAAGAGACACTATAGTCACCAGAACAACTACAGCTTAATATAGTTGTTCTGGTTAGTATAGTCTGTCCCTGCAGGCTTTTTGCAGTAAACACCATATTTTCAGAGAAAATGCAGTGTTTACATTGCAGCCTAGGAACACCACTCCTCAGATGGACACTAGAGGTTCTTCCTGAGTCACTGAAGTGACAGAAGGGTTTTAACCCTTTGTGCCATGGGGGGGAGGTGGGGAGGGCATGCATGAGCGAGAGAGGCACTATAGACAAGGAATACAATCTCTTTAAATTACTTTATGTGCTTTTTTTGGGCAGTAACAGGTGTAGATAGAACCTTGAAACTCTGCTTACAGGCACATGTCATGTAAATCAGACTGGGCAGTTATATCTTAAAAAAGAAAAGAAAAGGTCGCTTGCTCCTCTGCTGGACAACACAAGAATATAAACCTATTTTCTCCAGCTCCGAGGTATATGACAGGGAGATAAGAGGTTGGATAGGATAGGAGTCCAAAAACATGTGCAAGCATGCCCCCCCCCCCCTTCTACATCGTGTTGCAGTAAGAATAGTCAGAAAAGCTAAGTGTACAAAAAGGTCCTATTTCAGATACATAAATACATAAAGGGAATCAACACAGTAAAGGAGGAGACTATTGCTAAAAGAAGAAAAACTACCACAGCAAGAGGACATAGTCTTAAATTAGATGCGCAAAGGTTTAAAAAGAATTACATTAGAGAGAGGGTAGTGGATGCATGGAATAGCCTTCCAGCTTAAGTGGTAGAGGTTAACACAGTGAGGGAGTTTAAAGGGATACTCCAGGCACCCAGACCACTTCTGCCCATTGGAGTGGTCTGGGTGCCAACTCCCACTAACCTTAACCCTACAACTGTAATTATTGCAGTTTTCATAAACTGCAATATTTACATTGCAGGGTTAAGTCCTCCTCTAATGGCTGTCTACTAGACAGCCACTAGAGGAGACTTCCATGCTCAAGGAACACAAAGTGTTTTAAAACGACGCTGGACGTCCTCACGCTATGTGAGGACCTTCAGCGTTGCCGAAATCCCCATAGGAAAGCATTGTATAATGCTTTCCTATGGGGAGGTCTAATGCGCGTGCGCAGCCATTGCCGCGCATGCGCAATAGGTCTCCCCCGCCAACGGTCGCGTAGGCACATTATGTCTCCCCCTGGGTGATGTCGGCGGGGAGGAGCGAAGGCGGAGCCAGACCCACTGCCGAGAGACATCGGCGCTGGACTCCGGTAAGTCACTGAGGGGGTTTTAACCCCTTCAGCAACTTGGGATGGGGTGTGGGAGGGATAGGGGCAATAGAGGGTCCTGCAGTGCCAGGAAAACGAAAATGTTTTCCTGGCACTGGTGAATCCCTTTAAGCATGCATGGGATAGGCATACGACTATACTAGATTTAAGATAATCCTTAAAGTATTTAGAAAATTGGGTAGACTAGATGGGCCGAATGGTTCTTATCTGCTGTCACATTCTATGTTTCTATATTTTGTTATAGGCAAACATCTCATCTAGATAAATAAACATGGAGATGTGCAGATACACATTCATAAAACAAAAGCCATTCATAAAAAGTGATCTCATTAGCTCTGTAGCTAACCGGCACAATCTATCATACATCTAAGTAACATGATGGTATCAGTGAGTTTGCATCATGCAGTTTCTACTAACCACTTCACAGGAAATGGATATGTTACCATAGTCAAGCAACACAAAGATCTGACCTCAAATCTTATGATTTCTCTTAAAATACTGTATGTCAATTGTTTGATATAGGCAATCAACCCTACAAGTAGGATCAGCAAAAATAATTCACTCTGTCGTTGCATCATTCAAAGATATATGAATCAATAACACAAAAAACAAGGAACTTTACGACCGTTACAAAGATGCCTTTATCTTGACAAAAAAACAAAACATGTGATTTCTCACAACTGTGATCCTGCAATAAGATTGTTCATATAGCGATAAACAGAGCTCTGTTTGTTTTGGCAAATTCTGAAAGGACCACTATAGGCATCCAGACCACTTCAGCTCAATGTAGTGGTCTGAGAGCCAGGTCCCTTTAGTTTTAACTCTGCATCTGAAAACATAGAAGTTTCAGAGAAACTGCTATGTTTACACTGCAGGGTTAATCCAGCCTCTAGTGGCTGTCTCACTGACAGCCAGTAGAGGCCGCTTCCGCGATTCTCACGGTGAAAATCACAGTGAGTAGACGTTGACGTCCATAGGAAAGCATTGAGTAATGCTTTCCTGTGGGCGGTTTGAATGAGCGCACGGCTCTTGCCACCGATGCGCTTTCAGCGCTGACATCAGCAGGAGGAGAGTTCCCCAGCGCAGAGGGAGCCCGGCGCTGGAGAAAGGTAAGTGGCTGAATGGGTATTAACCCCTTCAGCCCAGTGGGAGGAGGGCCATGGGGGGGGTCCCTAATAACCCTATAGTGCCAGGAAAATGAGTTTGATGAGTTTGCTTTCCTGGCACTATAGTGGTCCTTTAATAATATAAACAAAAGAGCAGACACTAGTATTTTACTTGTACATTTATTTATTTTTAGCCACTCCATTTGGTAGCAAATTCTCCAGACATCCAAAACTCCCTTCCCCTCTCACTGGTAAATCAATGCACAAAGCACCCTAAAGAATTCTGCTAAGCACAGTCCCAAGGGATTAATGTTGGCAGTAAACTTGCAGGCTGTAAATCAACTCACATCTGCATCTATCCACCAACCTACAGTTTGCCTTAGTAAAGATCCAGCTTGCATTGTATTCCATATCAACCGTTCAAATGCCAATTCAAGGTGAATGGCAGACAAAACAAGAAATGCTTGATATTCATCTTATTTGTGTAATATGCAGTTCAGTATACAGCAGTACTTTCATTCATGTAAATACATTAAAAAAGCCATTGCAGTGGCAATCATTTCGGGGATGATACAGAGGCAGGATAAAACATTTTTAGGAGAAATTCATAAGCCGTATGTAAAACCACCATATCCTGAGGGGAACTTGGGAAAATGGAACACACCAAAATGTTGAGAATTCTAACATCTGAAATCAAGCTTGATACTTCCTTACCTTCATTCTAGGCAAACTCTTCAGTAAGAAGTGATTGGAAGAAAAAGCAGTCGAATACAGGCCACAACTTCAACAACATTAAAATGTGTTTGTAACTTAATGAATCGCTTGTGAATTAAGATTAGATAAAGCAGAGATTTTTCCCATCAAACTACAGGCTGATAAACGCTAAGGTTCTGGAGACAGAAAATGATTCCCACTATATAATGGGAATAAAATTAGAGCAAACAAAAAAAACCTGACAGGACTGAAATGGATTCTGATGTAATGTGCTTAAATGGTAGTGATGTCGCGAACCGTTCGCGAACTTGCCGCGAACCGTTCGTGGCGAACTCCGGTCAGCTGACACATCCCTGCCAATCTCCGGCAGACCCTCCCTCCCAGACCCTCCCACTTCCTGGACAGCATCCATGTTGAAGGCAGCATCAACATGGATGCTGTCCAGGAGGTGGGGGGGTCTGCCAGAGATTGGCAGGGATGTGTCAGCTGACCGGAGTTCGCCACGAACGGTTCGCTGCGAACCGTGGCGAACCGTTCGTGGCAAGTTCGAGAACGGTTCGCGACATCACTATTAAATGGACATTATAGGCACCAACAGCACTTCACCAACTGAAGTGGTCTGGGTACAGTGTCCCTATTGCACTTTTGGAGAAATTGCAATGTTTACATTGCAGCACTAATACAGCCACTAGAGGCGCTTCCAGAATGTAACCGGACTTTTGGTCCACTACTGGACGCTGGACGTCCTCATGCTCTGCATTGATTCAATGGGAAGGGCCTAATGGGCCCGCAGCAATCATTGCGCATTAGCGTCCCCACAACGAGTGACGGCGGAGAAGATGGAGCTGCGACCAAGTGGTATTGGGATCAGGTAAGTAAATAAATGTTTTTTTAACCTTTTATTCACTGCGGTGGAGGAGCATTGTATTCCTGGCACTAAAGTATCCCTTTAATATTTAAATTGCATTTTTTTTTTTTAAATGAAGGATCAGTAAAAAATAAATAAATAAAAAGTTAACACAAGTTAGAGGTGAATTGCTTTTTTTCCCCCTTGTCAATGGTATAATTTTTAGAGAATTGGTAGTTCCACTCTGTGCTCTCTTTGTGGTAACTGTTAATTGCTGTGTTACATTTTCACGAACAAATAGCATATCCGCTGCATAATTGTAAGCACTGTTACTTCGTACTGTATTTATTATACACCTGGCTCTTTGTGAGTCTATAATTAACATAATAATGAGAAACTATGTAGTTAGCACAGAGGCCGTCATATAAAAGCACTGAAAGCTATATAATCAGGAGTGTACAATATTGTATACATATATATAAAATGCATTATAAATGTACAGTAGATTGCAGCAGTGTTACAAAGAGCACACAATACCTTCAAATATGGGGCTACTGCTCCTGTGTTTTTCATAATGAGAAAGAGTGCGCATTTTATAGGTTCCAGCAATAATAATAGAATTAGAGAGAGAGAGAGCGAGAGCTTGGTGCCAATTACTGTTGTGCATCACTTTGCAAAGTCCACCATAGGAACAGAAACTCGAGCGTTATGGCTAGACAACTAGATTAGAGCATTTCCATAACGGCAAGTCTTGAGGGGTGTTCCCAATATGCAGTGGTTAGTACCTAAGAAGTGGTGCAAGAAAGGACAACTGGTAAACCATCATCAGGGTCATGGGCGACCAAGGCTCATTGATGCACGTAGGGAGCAAAGGTTAGCCTTTCTGGTACAAACACACATAAGAGCTACTTTAGCTAAAATGCTGTAAAACATAATGTTGGCAAGGATAGATAGGTGTAAGAACACACAGTGCATCACAGTTTGCTGTGTATAGTGCTGTGCAGCCACAGAGTGCCAATGATGACCCTTGTCCACCGCTGAAAGCACCTTCAGTGGAACACGAGGGTCAGAACTGGACTGTAGAGCAATAGAAGAAGGTTGCCTGGTCTGATGAATCACATTTTCTTTTCAATCAGATAGATTGCCAGGTTCGTGTGTGCCTTTACCTGGGGAAGAGATTGTAGCAGAATGAACTATGGAAAGAAGGTAGGCTAGCGGAGGCAGTGTCATGTTCTGGACAATGTTCTGCTAGGAAACCTTGGGTCCAGGCATTCGTGCAGATTTTACTTTGACATGTACAACCTACCTAGAGATTGTTACAGACCACGTGCACCCATTCATGGTGTTCCCTGATGGCAGTGGACTCTTTTAGCAGCATAATGTTCACAAATGGTTTCATGAACATGACATATTTCCAAGATCTCAATCTGATTGAGCATCTGTGGGATGTGCTGTAAAGAGAAATCTGATCTGCAAGGATCTGCTGCCAATGTCTTGGTGCCAGATACCACAGGACACGTTTAGAGGTCTTGTGGAGTCCATGCCTTCATGCATCAGAGCAGTTTTGGCAGCACGAAGGGAACCAGTAATCTTTGAGAGTGTTGTGAATTTTCATTACATTGAAAGTGATACTCTAGTTTGTAGAGTACCATCCGAAATCTAATGGCTGTATTTGTTCCTTCATTGGTATGGTGTCACACCACGCTATCTCTTGGTGTTATACTTGAAAAACCTTTACACCCTATGTGAATTATTACGCTGCACAAATCAAGCCAATTCTAAAAGATGGTTAATAAATCAGTGGTGCTATAAATAGAAAAGTTAATTTACAGAATAAATGGTCTAAAGCAGCAGATGAGTCATGCTAAGATAAAAAAATATAAACACAAAATAGACATAATGAATGTTCAGAAAAGTTTTTTTTTCTCTCTTTTAATAAGAATAAGAATTTGTTGAATAAAATAAATAGAGTAAAGCAGAGAGATAGCTCCAGTATCTTTCCTAAAGACGGTTAGTATCTTTACGATTAGCCTTCTTAACCCTGCAATGAGAAGCTGCAATGTTTACATTGCAGGGTTTATACCACCTATAATGGTTGTCAATATGACCGCCACTAGAGGTGCTTGTGCTGCAATGACCTATGGGAAAGTTGGAATGCGCGCTTGGCACGTGCTGTGCATGCAGATTGGGCACCTGATGCTCCTCTCTGGGGGGCATTATAGTGAACCACAACAGAGGAGGCAATGCCTCCTCCGTGACATCGCAGGTAGTAGAAAAATAAGCAGGGCAGTGGAAAAAGGTGGTAAAATATTTTTTTTTTAACATTTTATTGCGCCGCAGCAGAGTGCCCTAGTACAAGTATAGGGCCACTATACCATTATAAATACAGAATTGTATCCTGAATGTTATAGATTTTCCAATTAAAAAGTAGGGAAAAGTGTGAATTATGTTTTTTTATGTCAGGATGTATAATCCTGAAAAATATTATTTAAATGGATACTTCAAGCACCATGACCACCTCAGTGATTTAAAGTCGTCATGGTACTTAGAGTTGCTATGTGAAAAAAAACCTGCGCATACATAGATATTTGATTTTGCTGCTAGAGTTATAACTCCACTTTTAGCATCAACATAAGCAATCGGGCTGCTAATGTTACAACTGTGCCAAGAATGCGTCCGTCTTCAGCAGGAACAGCATGCTAGCATGGTCCCTCTCAGTTTGGCCTCCAGGACATCCTAACCATGCTGTGAAGGGTTGTGGCATCATGGGAGGAGGGTCATGCTGCAGGGAGAACCTGGCTAAGACATGGGATTGCAGGTGAGTTTATTATTTTCCTTCTTTCTTTGAAAGAGGTTGGGTGCCAGCAAGAATTCTCCAGCCAAAATATCACATTTGATTAAAAGACCCCTACTGGTGTGAGAAACCCTTCAAGAAGCACTTTAAGTACTATAACCACAACCTATAATTACTGTCATAATACTGGACAGACTGATACAGATAAATAAGCAGGGAATTTCCATCTGGTGAACGGGACAGTCTTGTTTTAATACAATATAGAGACAATGTATCAGGGGAAAAAGGAAATAAAAATCCCGCAGTTATCTTCTAATAAACAGTGATGGCTGACATTTATCAGTCAATCCTGGCCATCCAACTCTTCTCACTGAGCAAATCCCTTTTACCACTATCCATGAAATATGTCGCTCAAACAGAATTAGTTTCTTTAGTGAAGAGACATGAGTAAAGTCACTATGAAAGCTAATTACAGTGAGGCTTACCTTATCAGGTCAGATTCATTTCATATTATTTGATGAATGAAGCTAGTTTTCCATGCACACCCATTCTGACATAACACAGGTTCTTTCATAAATAGCTACAAGTCTTTAAAGGAACTGCTCATTGAAGTTGTAATGGGGGTGCCATCTTAAGTAAGGTTTTGCATTGGATTAATCCCAATGTTGGTACTCCAGCACCCAGCAGTAGCCCTTCCAACTTCCTTCCTCTCTGCCACCGCAGTAGGACAAAAGTTTATCTGGAAGACTGTTGAGAGCCTATAACTGGCTACCCACTGGGAGAACTAGTACGTACTATTTATCTCCCCTGCTCCACCTCCTTTGCTGAAATTATCAGAATTGACGATTCAGCCAATGTAATGCATTCCTATTGGAAAGCATTTTGATTGACTGAGATCATTAATTCTGATGATGTCAGCCAAGTAGGCGAATAGGGGGCAGGGCCAGACAGAAGGAGCCGCACGCTGAAAAAAGGTGAGTAATTCAGCGTTCCAACCTTAGGTAGGGGGTCCATCCACTGACATGGTGGTTTTAGAACCGATACACATTTGTGTTCCTGACATAGAGATGTCTCGATGTCTGGGAGGAAGGGTCTGCCAGAGATTGGCAGGGATGTGTCAGCTGACCGGAGTTCGCCACGAACCGTTCGCGATAAGTTCGCGGACGGTTCGCGACATCTCTATCCTGACACTATGGTGCCCCTTTAAGTTGTTATGGAGGTAGGAGTGTTACTTTAAAAAAGGTAGTTGTATTGGCACAGCTTCCCAAAGTGTCACTGAGACCGTTAAAAGCAAAAACAACTGTCAGCCAATGTTGAGGTTTGTGTGTATATTTTAACCACAAAAGACATGTAACCAGTGTGTAAATATGCTTTTATAAGATCTTTAAAAATAGATGAAGCCATTAGAAATAAATTATATTAACACAGATTTTTATCTTCTGCCTCTTAATATAGAGTTTTATTCTGAAGTAACTGGTACGCTTTAAAAATATATTTTATTGAGTCATTTGCTTTAAAAAAAATAATTTGAAAGCTGACATTCCAAAAATGAAGAGCACCAACTGAGATGCTAAAGTATAATGACAGAAGTTCACCACTTGAAAACGAAGGCAATCACAATGTATTCTTTCCATTAAAACTATTTCTAAGTAAAATAAAAGAAGCAGCATGCGTCATGAACGATCTAGGTCAAACGCTTTGAGATGCAGTGTACATCTAGCTGAAAAATGGAGATGTGACTCCCTTGGTCTAACAGTATGCCAGATCAAATGTAAAAAAAAAAAACTAGAAATTCTTCACTCAATCCATTTAAAAAGGAGCAACTGACAGCAGATTATTAGAAGCTTAAATAATGTGACATCTCTTCTACAAACTGCTGTAAACATGTTATTTAAAATGTTTTGCGGTGATAAAAAAAAAATAGTAGCCTTCTGTCCTTTTTCATTATATAAAAACATAGATTATAGGTAGAGCTGTCACGAACTGTCCGCGAACTTCTCGCGAACGGTTCGCCACGAGCTGTTCGTGGCGAACTCCGGTCAGCTGACACGTCTCGGCCAATCTCCAGCAGACCCTCCCTCCCAGACCCTCCTACTTCCTGGACAGCATCCATGTTGAAACATGGAAACATGGATGCTGTCCAGGAAGTAGGAGGGTCTGGGAGGGAGGGTCTGCTGGAGATTGGCCGGGACGTGTCAGCTGACCGGAGTTCGCCACGAACAGCTCGTGGCGAACCGTTGGCGAGAAGTTCGCAGACGGTTCGCGACATCTCTAATTATAGGACATCTATGAATTGAAAATGGGACAGGGATGCTGAAACGTTTCTCTAGTGTGCACTTCATTAAATGTGGGTTTCACAAATGGGCCCTATCTACACATTGCATTGTTTTCTATTTTCCTGGCATTATGTTATTTAATAAGATGAAATGGTTCATCTTATTAAAAAAAATTTAATTTTGGGGGATCTGAAAGTGGAAATCTATTTTACGTTTTATTCTAACAAGATAGAAGAATAGTAAATACAAGTGTTTACTAGTATCATGCAAAGTTTACACATCAGAGATGGCATGTGTCCACTGCATATTGCAGCCTTATTATGAACTGGCGAACAAAAACACACCAAGCAGACAGGGCAAATGTCGTCAGTGACCTATTGTTGGAGGTCTTTTTAGCTCTCCCTGGTCAGTCAGACAGCTATACTGATATGGTGCCAGGAGATATTGAAACCTTTTAGTATTGTTTGAAAACTTACCTAGGTCTGACAAGGGCTGCATCCTTTGCATTCTGGTCTTCTCCAGCAGAGAAACCACGTGGCTGTAGATCAAAGCATGGGCGATGCAGGACCGTGCTTACAGAATGAAAGCACTCAGCTGGCACTACCAGCCAATGAATGTGGTCTGTTCTATGAAGCACTCAAGATTCTTCAGGTGTAGAAGACCGGTTGCAGTCCTGGGAACCCATCAGGACTTTGGTAAGATGTCAAACTGTACTAAACGGTTTGGCATCTTACCGTGAGCCACTCCTGGCACACTGGCACCAAAATCCAGAAAGTTGAGATAGGTATGCTGCGTGGGGTGTTGCTTTAGCTATGACATGCAATACTATTGACATTTTATTGAAACATGCCAAGTACAATGCTCGAGTATTGAGGACATACCTAATCTTTTTGGTCAAGTCCATATTTTTGAGGTCCAATCATTATTGACTTAAATAATGAATTGGAAAGACTAAAAATACAAGGATCAACCCTGCCCAAAGCCTGTAATGCTGATGTTAACTACGACATGGTAAACGTAAAAGTTTTTATCCTGCATCTTTAACCAACATGCCCCTCCTTCCAACAGGCAGATATATTTAGCAGCCCATGTGATTTATTTTAGGAGTTAGAATAGAGACACATTCATAGCACAATACATCAAAATATGCCAAATGATAGTTATAATAGACAAGATAGAGAGCAAACCTACAACAGATAAATTTTTTACCTTGACCTGGAAGGCATTCTTTGAACATGCTGAACGATTTAACCTCTAAAGGTCAGGAAGCTCCAGAGACCTCCTGACACCATAATAATTTCATTTTGATAAAGTTGTTTTAGTGCCGGAGTGTTCCTTTAATGTTTCTCTAGTTTCACAATGCAATCCCTTTTTCACAGTTTGCTCCACAGGAAACACTCCCAACTGCAAACCAATCACTCGTTTTACCATATGCGCTCTTTAAAGGACCACTATAGTGCCAGGAAAACATACTCATTTTCCTGGCACTATAGTGCCCTGAGGGTACCCCCACCCTCAGGGTCCCCCTCCTGCCGGGCTCTGGGAAGAGGAAGGGGTTAAACACTTACCTTTCTCCAGTGCCGGGCGGGGAGCCTTCCTCCTCCTCTCCTTCTTCCTAGCGACGTCATCGGCTGAATGCGCATGCGCGGCAGGAACCACGCGCTCATTCAGCCAGTCTCATAGGAAAGCATTCATGATTTTCACAGTGAGAAGCACGCAAGCGCCTCTAGCGGCTGTCAATGAGACAGCCACTAGAGGCTTTAGAGGCTGGATTAACCCTCAGTGTAAACATAGCAGTTTCTCTGAAACTGCTATGTTTATAAAAAAAAGGGTTAATCCTATCTGGACCTGGCACCCAGACCACTTCATTAAGCTTAAGTGGTCTGGGTGCCTATAGTGGTCCTTTAATGACAATACAATATAACCAATTAATTTATGACAATACAATATAACCAATTATAATCCTTCTCTATATACGATGACTGCATTGTCAACTTTCTTTTTTCTTGCCTAATCATTCTGTTATGAATGTTTTAAATGATCAAAATGATTTTCAGTTGCTACAAAACGATTTGGTTTTGTGTAAAATTTTATAAACATTACTTGACATTTTTTTCCAAAACATTTTCTTCCAACACTAAATCAGTGCACACAGGGCCGCCACCAGAAATTTTGGGGGCCCTGACAAAGCACGAGGTCTGGTAGTGTAGTGGTCAGTGTAATGAATGCAGAGTGTGTGTCAGTGTAGTGAATGCGGAGTGTGTGTCAATGTAATGTGGTAACCGGGCTCACATTCCCAATGTGCACACACATATATAAGGATTATCGCTACATATATATTTGCCCTGGCAATGGTGGAACTACTGCTTGTGCAGCCGGTATGGTTGCACTGAGGCTGGCACGCCGAGGAGCCCTATCAGGTGGTTGATGCACTTTGGGCCACCAGATGAACATACGTCTAAAGAGACCTGGTCAGTGCTGTTGATCTCTAAAACTGGGACTCGGGGCCGCCACCAGAAATTTTGGGGCCCCTGACAAAGCACAAGGTCTGGTAGTGTAGTGGTCAGTGTAGTGGATGCAGAGTGTGTGTCAGTGTAATGAATGCAGAGTGTGTGTCAGTGTAGTAAATGCAGTGTGTGTTAGTGTAATGAATGCAGAGTGTGTGTCAGTGTAGTGAATGCAGAGTGTGTATTAGTGTAGTGAATACAGAGTGTGTGTCAGTGTAGTGAATGCAGAGTGTGTGTCAGTGTAGTGAATGTAGAGTGTCAATGTAGTGAATGCAGAGTGTGTGTCAGTGTAATGAATGCAGAGTGTGTGTCAGTGTAATGAATGCAGAGTGTGTGTTAGTGTAGTGAATGCAGAGTGTGTTAGTGTAATGAATGCAGAGTGTGTTAGTGTAATGAATGCAGAGTGTGTGTGTGTTTACTAGTGTATGCATGTAATGTTATAATGTAAATGTAATAAATGTTTCTCCCACCTCCCTGCTTCTTACCTGGTTCAGGGTGGGGGGAGATTCCATCTCTGGTGGTCCGGTGGCATTGTGGGGCCCCCCGGCTCCCTATACTTGAATGGGGGCCCAGCAGACTGCAGGAGCACATTACAGCATTTCCCTAGCTCTAACTCCCGCGAGCGTGGTCTGCGTGCCGCGCGGAGCGTTGCCATGGTAACCCGTGGCAATGCTCTGACGGCCGTAGGTCTTGTGGGAGTTAGAGAGAGGGAAGAGCTGTAATGTGCTCCTGCAGTCTGCTGGGCCCCCTCTGCAAGTATAGGGAGCCGGGGGCCCGTGGCTGCACATATATATAGCGATCATCGCTATATATGTGCAGAGAGGGAATGTGGGGCCCAGGACTGCCAAAGCAGTCAGGGCCCCCCAGGACCGCCGGGCCCATGACAACCCCCTGATGGCGGCCCTGAGTGCAAACATACATTACGAAACCCAAAACACATATGCACGCGAGCTAGATTGCTAAACATTCAAATTACAGATAAACAGCTTCCTATATAAAATGCAGAATCCAGCTATATATTAAGCTAGGACTGAACAAGGACTGACAGTGATAGTGAATCCTCCGTAACTCCAGTAGTTAGCTGCAGAACACTGCAGAATGATCAATTTGTGTTATGTGAGATCACGAAGAAACTCCTGCATAGATAGACTGCTGAATGCGGGAGCTGTATTAAGGAGCTTTCATTAACACGAGAGAAACATCTTCATTTGTTATGGTTATCTATCGAGTCTACGTATATGAGAAAATCTAGAACAATGCAAACAGGCAATGGGCAAAGGGTTAAATGCTTAAAGACTGATAAACAGATAAGTAGATGGACATATAGATAGACAGGCACACTAATGACCACCAGGGGCCCAGAGATGTGACAAGCAGACAGAAACTGAAAGACAGTGTGATGATTAATGAAATACATACCACTTGGTAACTATTTTTTTTTTTTTTTATTAAACTTTAATTTTGCTGCACCCCACTTACTTGATACTAAACCGTCTAGGCCTGGGAGACTCCAGTTTTCCTTTTCTTTAATTTATCTTGATTTGAATTACCTTTTGCCTTCACAGAATTTTAATATTTCATGTATATATTTTGCTGACAAAACACAGACAAGCAAAACTCTCAGATGACCAAATTTATATGGAATTTAAGGACAATTCGGTGTTTCGTCTCTTAGTAATCACACCTAAATAATTCACACGTACAAGTGTGCTACTAATTTACATAAAACCAATTATGAGTTGTCACCAAGTGATATGCAAAACATTTTACAAATGAAGAAATTTAACTAAGAAAGATACAGATTACCAAAACTTCAATAATCTCAAGATCACTAACACACTTCAGTTAACATGAAAACTAATTGATAATTTATTGTTGTCCCATCGGCAGTCAGCATGATGGGTACAGATTTTAAAAATTGCTGCACAACCCATCCAACCTAGCAATCATTTTTATTACATGATGAAATATTGTCAGCCACTTATCACATGTTTCTGGGTGATGCACAGCTCTCAGAGCTTAAACGATGGACAACAATGTTGCATTGTAAATGTCTAATGTTAAGTATAATCACGAATATACAACACAGACCTGCTGATATGATTAATAGTGTGCAAAATACATATTAATGGTGACAAAATTCAGGCTCGCCTGACACTCGCAGGCGGTCACATGTGATCTAAAATCAGTTCTGTAAATAAAACTGCACACTAAGGAGCTTGATGTACGAATATATAACCATCATCAGTTAACTCATACCTCTCAACAGTCCTTAAGCTGGCAAAACACTTATTTTGGTGCACCCATGTTGTGTTGCTGGCAGATGTGCCATCTCACATTATGAATTCATACCTCACGATGTTGGCAGTAACAGGTAAACTGTTATGTACACACATCTAAAAATTGCAGACTGGGTAGAGAAAGAAAATATTTGAAGGAAAAGGGAGGTGAAGATAGAGTGGCATGGGCCCAAACATAGAGGGGGAGCAGATATAAAGATTGAAATCATATAGAGAGGCGCTTGATGGAAAGTTTTATAAGGAAAGGGTGAACGAAAAAGGGGTCAGGGCACTTCGCAGGTAAGTAACTTGCCTTCTGCAGATAATTTGACAATCAAAGATATTTGCTACATTGTCTTATGCAGCTAATGTTGTAGGCAACATGTAAGGATAAAAAATAAATCTCTTTCAGAAGCAACATTAAAAGTTCTCCAAGTCATAATAATAACAACCTCAACCCACATTACAGACAGAGTGTAGATGCTAAAACCTATAAATTATTGTACAATTAAAGATATAGATTATATAGACTATTTAAAGATATATATATATATATATATATATATATCACCATGTTCACGATATATATTATTTATGTGCAGGGCAATACACATCCTACAACGCCATTTGTCCAAAATGTCAACATGGTTTTATTGACATTCACAAAACACAGATGATTGCGGATCCCTTAAGGGGGCACTGTAGGCACCCAGTCCACTTCAGCTGCAATATTTACTTTGCAGCTCTAAGTCTGCCCTCAGTGGCTGTCTGCCAGATAGCCACTGGGGGCGCTTCCGGAAGCGAAACAGACCTTTGTTTTTTTGCTGGAAGTTCTCACACACTGCATGATTTCCTATGGGGAAACCCTAATGCGAGCGCGCCCATTGCCGCGCATGTGCTTCATGTCTCCCTCGCCGGGCTGATGTCAGCGGGGAGGAGCCCACGTAAGTGGCTGAAGGGATGTTAACCCCTTCAGCCAAGCTGGAGGGGGCTGGCTTCTTATAAACCTATAGTGCCAGGATAACAGCTTTGTTTTCCTGGCACTATAGTATCCCTTTAAAGTGAACTTGCCGAGCAAACTTTCACTTACCTGAAATGGCTTCCATATACATTAAATACACCATATGTAAAACAGATACATTGTGTATTCAATGTAAAATATAGAGATTTACTCACTTTTCCTCCATTTCAGCACTGCCATCTTCAAGTTTCATGGGTGTTACTTTTCATGTAACACCCATCTCCGGGCCATCATCCGTGCCGTCTGTGCTCTTCCCGCAGACTTCTTTGAATTGCTCCTCAAGCAGGGCAAATCTCGTCAGTGATGTTGGCATGCTGGCATGGACGGCAATTGTTATGGGAGGAGAGCAAAGGGACCTCTTGTTGGAGGTCTTTTCAGCTCTCCCTGGACAGTCAATGCCTCGACATAAACTGACACCTGGGAGAAAAACAACTATATTTAAATAGGTTTTTCTCCCAATCTATACATTTTCTAGCAAAAATACCTAGCGCACTGTATAGCTAGAATCTCATGCTTAATCTAATGAGCATACGTTGTTGGGGGCATGACAGGGGCGCTTTAAAGTCAATTATAAACGGCCATCTTCGCCCATTGTAAATAAACCTTTGTTTTTGTATGCCCACTTTTTTATATTAGTTGCCATATAGAGGAATCTCTAGTTAGTATTTATATCATGCAACATAATATCTAGGCTTCCAATTCATATGCCATTAGTGCGCGAAGCAAGCACAGTACCAAACTGTGCAGAAATCCACCCCAAAAATACTGTGCAGGATAAAAAAAACTAACTGTGACCAATACAGAGCCCTATACCCTCGCCCTGCGCACCTTTTCTGATAGGCCACTAAGCATATTAGATGCAAATCAATATCTTATGGTTACCATACAAAGCAAGTTATTGTCTAACCCCTTGAAAAAAATCACAGTGTAAGCAAAGCTTGCAGTTCAATTAGAGCCATTTCTACCTTGCTATTATACCATGCAGAGCAACCACTTCCATTGCTGTCAGTGATGACGAAAATGCTCAGCCAGGACCAGGCTGGGTTCTGTCTGGCAAAGAAGTACTTCAATACCAGGGTTTGCTGTGATTCTACCTTTTATGTAGCGTTTCCCTTCAATTCTTAACCTTCTTCCCTATCTTCTCTTACCCAGTCTCCTGGCTGATCACATCGCTCTCAGCATCTCTCCGTCTCTCCCATGAATACGCTCTGCCCCTTCCAGTGTGTCACACATCTACCCTCCCGCAGACCTCTCGGAGCAGACTGCTGTTTGTGCACTAGTGAGATTATTCACTAGAGTGTGAATTGTCAGGAGTTCAAAGTGAATTTAAAATTGGAGACCAAAACATCCAAACTGAAAGCACAGCTCTGGATTATTTACTAGAGTGAGAATTCAAAGTGAATTTCAAATTGAAGGTCAAAATAGCAGAAGTAGAAAAAAAATCTATAAGTCAGCTATGCTTTCAATATGGCTACTTTGGACTTATATATGAAAATCACTTTGAATTCCCGCTTTAGCCACTCCCACTCAAACTCTGTGCGGACTTTGAGAAATTTTCCAATTTGGATATTGTGGCTTAAAAGTCTCTGAAATTTTCTTTTCACCACAAAATGGTTCACAAGACTGCCAAAGGTTCCTTGAACAGTTGGCTGAGCATCATGGGAAACAGAATGCAGAACAGGAGATGCACCAAGTAGACTAATGGCTGGCTGAGCACCATGGGAGTAGCGTACCTTCCAACAGCTTTTGATTTGGCAGGAAGTCCCCAATTAGGAACACAAATTCAATTGTCACTTTATATCTTCACTGATGATGAAAACTAGTGACAAATTGTAAAATGCGTTACCTTCGCAGCTGGTAAGCATCAGATCTTAACTCCCCACTGCATTTCACACAGCAAACTGGAAATGTTACGCAAATATAGTCAGTGACAAGTAGAGGAACAGCGGTAAGCTGACTGTCATGGGAAATGTAGTCCAAATGATTGGGGTTATGGGACATATATTCCAAATGATAGAGATCATGTAGTCCAAATGATGGGATGGGGGTCATGGGACCCGTGGTCCAAAAGATGGGTTGCGGGCAGTGGTGTAGGCAGGACAAAACTCAGGTGCCCCCCCGCATCATCCCCACCCAACCCTTCCCCCTGCCCCGCCTTCTAAATACACACACACACATTCACTGACAGATACGCATACACTAGCTAACATAAACACACTCGCTAACAGACACACACTCACTAACAGACACACATACAGACACACACTAACAGACACACACTAACAGACACACACACACACACACTAACAGACACACCCACTAATAGACACACACACACTCACTCACATTAACACACTCGCCTTTTCTTTTCTTTTTTTGATTTAACCCGTCCAGCCTCCTTACCTTTGGAAATGCTGGAAAGGGGTTCTCCCTCTCCCTGGGGTCTAGTGGGGCTGCTGGGCTCCTGGTCGGGCGGCGCTGGCGAGGGGCACTTTCCCCTGAGCGCTCTGCTCAGCTCCCTCGTGCACCACAGAGTGATGCCGGGAGCCGGAATATGACATCACTCTGCGGGAGCTGAGCAGAGCACTCAGGGGAAAGTGCTCCCTCGCCAGTGCCGCCCGCCCGGCTTGTCAGTTAGCCACAAGGCTAACAAGACATTTGCCCTGGGCATTTGGGGGCAGCTTTTTTTGCGACCCCTGGAAAATGCCACCCAAGGCAAATGCCTTGTTTGCCTTGCTACTAAAACGTCCCTGGTTGCAGGTCATGGGACATGTAGTCCAAATGATGGGTTGGGGGGGTCATAGGATATGTAGTCCAAATGATGGGTTGGGAGTCATGGGATATGTAGTCCAAATGATGGGTTGGGAGTCATGGGATATGTAGTCCAAATGATGGATTGGGAGTCATGGGATATGTAGTCCAAATGATGGGTTGGGAGTCATGGGATATGTAGTCCAAATGATGGGTTGGGGGTCATGGGATATGTAGTCCAAATGATGGGTTGGGGGTCATAGGATATGTAGACCACAAAAGTTAGCCAAATAACAAGATGAATGTCATCACAGAATATGTTATGTGCCACAAATTAGGCAAATGGCTGGCTAACTGTTATGGGAAATGTCCACATGTGTAGTCCCACAAATTAACCCCATGGCTGGCTGTCTGAGGAGTTGTAGTGCACAATATGTGTAGCACCAGAAAGATAGCCAAGTGATTGGCAGAGTGTCATGGGAAATGTAGTCCACAGCACACAGGGTGCCAGAAGTGACCCAGATACCTGGCTGCGCGTCCTGGGAGTTGAGAGCTCAGCTCAGGGCAGCCTGTCACTCCTCACCTCTCTCAGAGTGTCCCCCGGTAAGGATGGCAGGTCTCTCGCTCTCACCATGTCCCCTGGTGCAGTGTGAGTGCAGTGTGAGTGCAGTGTGAGTGCAGTGTGAGTGCAGTGTGAGTGGCTGACACCCGGCTCCCTCCAGCTCACACTCCCCTCCACTCACAGCATCTGTCACCCCGTCCCTTATATAGCCGCAGAGTACCCGCATCCCGCGCCTGGCCACGCCCCCTCTCTACAGGAGCACGTTCGGACAGCCAATCGCGTGCGGGTGCTGGCCCAAGGAGGCGGGAAACAGGGGGGGTTGCAGAAAAGGCGGGAACGGGGCGTGGCGCGCGGCAGTGTGGCAGTTTGAGGAGAGGGTGGTGGGGAGCTCAGGTCAGCTGTCCTGTTGGGACAGTTACTATTTAGTCATTAAAATGTGGCAAACAACTCACTGAGCTACCTACTGAGCAGGGAGGGTGATAGCAGGGATCCCCAAATGATGGCTTTTTTAACAATATCCTCCCATGTCACTTCACACCACTCAAAAGGGTGAAAACAGCCCTTAACACGTCCATAGACTGCATTGTGACAGCATTCCTGCCATGTAAATCCTGTAAATCATCATTTATAACACACACACACACACACACACACCCTCATACTAACTTTACATCCTTCTCCTGTCAGGTAACATCCAGCACAGCATTCACTTTACAAATCTGACATGGACAGTCACTAATGTGTTAATTGTCAAGAAAATTCAAAGAAAATATAACATTTTAGTGAAAAATAGCCAAACTAAGTCCCCAGCTATATTTTCACAATTGTCTATTTTGTCTTGAAATTTCAAATAAAATATATCGAATAACCCAATAAGCCAAGCATTTTCTCACTAAATAACGTGGAATTTTCCGCTTTAGAGAGGTTTTTAACTTCTTAAGGACCAAATGTTAAATATTTTGTGTTGTAACAATTTGTTCCCTAAAGATAGGGATGCCATATCCGCCATGTTTTACAGGACACATCATTTATATCAGGGGTGCCCAAAAGGTAGAACGACAGATGCAGAACTACAACTCCCATGATGCTTTGCATGCCGTTAGAATGTTTTAGAACGACAAAGCATCATAGGAGTTGTAGTTCTACAACATCTAGAGATCTACCTTTTGTGCACCCCTGATTTAGTGACTATTCATGTAAAAAAAATTTGGCTAAAGCAAAGTTCGTATTAAAGTTCCTAACCAAATAAAAGTTAAATCTGTGTTTTGTGTACACTGTGCAACTAGCAAAATATTGAATGTTCCAAAGCGTTTGGTGCTTTGAATCTTACATGCTCTAGAATTTAGACATTTAGGATCAAAATGTTCCTCGCACATATTTACCCACAATTGCAAGAACTGGTTAACTCTTATTTGATGCATGCAATGTGTGTAGTGTTCACATTTAAAGTTTCTGTTTATGTTCTGTTACCAAATCCTTGGTGTCGGTTTTATGTTTTCCAAATGCTGGGAGTCAAAATGTTCTTTAAATTTTGTGAGCTTCTAATAATCACCCCTAGATTATATGTGGGTATGTAAGACTCTAGATTTAGATCCAGTAATTGGTGTGTTTTTTTTCACAATAATGCAATATCTTATCATTTTGCATTGGTGAATAATGCCAGCTATTGGTTTTAAAAAAATTTTTTTTTAGGTGTTAAAAAGAATTTAGACAAAAACAAAGAGTGGAATAGCGCTAAGTCAAAGGAAGGGGAGGCAGCACACCTAAATGGGTAAGTCTCTCCTAAAAACCCAATAAGGATAAGCAACAATACAAGACAGTACGGTGTGCCATGGGGTTAGGGGTGAATTAATACTCAATAATACAACTGAAGTAAAACAGATGATACGTGCTCAATAAAATTGATTACCACTTGAAAAAGCTCATTGTGGGTGAAACGCGCTATGGACTTATTTTATCATTATTATTGTCTTAATAAAGGTTTTGGTATCTTTTACTACCAATATTAGTACCATATACCTTTTATTTTATTTTATTACCTGGCATCAAGTTTTTATCTTCCCAGTGAGTACCTCACAAAGTATCCCTGGTGGGGATTATACCACCTACGCTGATTACACTGAGCGGGTTATCTGCTCAGGTAAATGTGAGTATTATTCATTTATTTCTTCTCCTGGATATATATATATTATACAGAGAGCACTATCCGTTGTACCTTTGTTTGTATTTTTTACATATCCTGTTGACAAGATACGCACTGGTTTATATCTTCCACCATATCCCTGAAGTGGGGGAATAATACAGCTGCAAGCGCTTCACACTAGAGCTGGTTTTAAGCTCTATCACATGTGAGTAGGCAAATTTGGATTTCATTTTACCTAAGCTTTTAATATATTTTAAACATATTGCACCATTGGAATTATTTTATTCTCTTTTATGTCCCTGGACCTCAACTATCTGGAAGACATACTCACCTGGAGATAAAGGCAAACCCTTATAGACTCACCTATACCATTATACTTTATTTTGGACATTTTTTTGGCTTGTTCGCTTTTATGCATGTATGATTTTAGATCATTTTATTGAGCACGTATTATCTGTTTTCAGTTATATTATTGAGTATCAATTCACCCCTAACCCCCTGGCGCACCCTATTGTCTTGTATTGTAAAAAAAGAATTGATTGGAAAAAAAAAAGCAAAACAATTTATAAAAAATAAAAAAAGATACTGACCTTTAACTCTCATGTACCTGTAGCAATGAGCTGTAGCTTGACTGTAATGAGACTTAACCAATCAAAAGCCACTCATTCTGATCTAAAAAGTCTGGTCATATTTTTTCTTACAAGGAAGTTCAGTATAAAAAATGTGTTTAAAGGCTGAATTTGCTGAACTTGAGTCTTTTTTAAACTGAATTTATTACCATGTAACTATGTTGTCAAAAATATATAATTCAGGCCTTATCAGCAATTCCATTCATTACATAGAATAAGTAAAACTGCTGCTATCAAGTTATTGATAGTTCTATTACATACCTCCTAACATTGGGGTGCATGGGATCGGGAAGTGTGGGCGGGTGAAACCAGTGATATGACTCATGTCACTGGCTATGCTCATAATATGTCGCTGGCTATGCCCATAATGATGGGAAAAGTGGCAGGCCTGCCCACTAAAGGGTGCTGTTTGGCCAGCCCCCAACCTACAGGGCCTTGAAGAGTGTGCTGTCCATGGACAATTCTGGTGTGTCCTATGTGGAACACCAGGAAACAAAATCAGGATGGCGGGACAGGACCCAGAAATTGGGACTGTCCCGCTTAAATTGGGATTGTTGGTTGGGGGGCTGTTATGCACACTCCAAGGCTCATGCTTTAGATCAGTGTCTGCTGTCTCTGTACAAATATTTGTACAGTCAGGGGAGCGACAGTTTCCGCCCCTGAGATATGGAAGAAAGGGGCAGGCTTACATCTGTAGCAGCTATGGCAAATCACTGTATATATAAGCAACTGCGTGCAGGGAGATAGAGACATAATCTATGCAATGAGCATACATTGGTACTGATGTCCCTTTAAATAAATTCTTTCTATTAATTTCTAAAGCTCCATCTAATCTTATTGGATTATTACATTTTCTTCACGTCTGTCTCTTAAAATATTTCTCTGTGTGACGTTTTTGGATTAATCACTGCACAGTTTTGTCTAATGAGTCTAAATTGGCTCTCTGGTATGCTATGAAGATATAAGCCTTTGTGGCAGCGTCTTCAAATTGGATTTCCAAATTAACTGTTTTCAACAGTTAACTAACTCCGTACCTCCTGAGGTACTAAATGTAAAGATTGTGGATGGCAAATGTCTGCTAATGAAAAAAAAAATCGAAGAGATATCTTTACATACGAAAGGGAGGCCGAAAACTTTCCCCAATCTTTTCCATCACACACATATATATATAGTGTATAATGGTGGGGGTTCCCTTCTAACACTGTGAGTGTATGTTGATTGCTTTACTATCTTTCCCCATCTAAGTGATCAAAATATGTATGTGTCCCCTATTGTTCAGGTGCGTCAGAACTAATTTATTTTTCACAATATACAGCTGCAAGCTGACCTTTCTAACAGCTTGGTTATCAACCTTTGCGAAAGGAGATGGGAGTCTGCTTCTTTTTGTCCACAATAAATCCATAGCGCAATCTCACCTTTCAGGAGATGGGGCAGAAGTAGGGACTCAGAATGTCCTCCACTCAATGAATTTACCAATATCACACTTTACAAGTGATAGCTAGATAAAAGATCACACGGCGAGGCAGCCAGGTTCACAGGGGGCCCTGGAACCTCCAATATTGATTTAACTATTCCCATAGTACAATTAAAATAGCTCTATAGTTTTAGCAATACAAACATTCATTTCTGTGCTATAAGGTCCTTATAACTATTTAGATTATTGGACCCTCCAGAAAGGGATACAAATATTTTTTTTACTTACCTTATATCCCGCTGTGTGCTGGTCTCACGGAAGCTGGCCCCTCCTCCTTGGCTGAGATCATCATTTTTGATGATCTCAGCCGATCCAATGCTTTCCCATATGAAAGTATTTGGAGACTAGTGCACATGAGCTGCAAAACACTGTGCTGCGCCAATCAGCATCTCCTCATAGAGATGCATTAAATCAATGTATTTCTATAGGGAACATTCAGAATCTCCATGCAGAGTGTGGAGATGCTGTACTTGGGCACTACAAACATTGCAGGACCTAACCGAGGAAGCACCTCTAGCAGCTGTTTGAGTGACAGCCACCAGAGATTTTACTAGGCAGTAAATACTGCTATTTCTATGAAAAGGCAGCGTTTACATTGCTAGCCTGAAGGTACATGCTGTAGACATTAGCTGTAGTGGTTTTTGTAACTATAGTGTCATTTTAATTAACCCACACAGTACCATTTATTGGCTGTCAGATGAATGCTCTTGGTTAAAAAAGGAGCTGGAGACAGATTCTTCTTGATTTATTGATTTATTAATTGATAGCAAATGTTCTGGGTCTAGTTCATTTGGGGGACAATACCGATAAATTCAGAGGGACTCCACTTGGGAATTAATTCAGAATTCCTAGAAATTGCATAATTTTATACAAATTCTATATCTAGAACTCGGTAAATACCCCAATAGTGTTCCAAACGTAATCTTTAATATAATTCCAAAACATCTGTGATATTTCAAAATTATATTTGTCAAATTGAGTACAAATACAATGGAAGAAAAAAATGTTACATTTGAAAATAGTTTTTTACATTTGAAAAGTTTTTTTTCTAATAAATAGCTGAAAGTGTTTTTTTTTTTTTTTTTTTTATGAAGTTACCTAGTAGATAAATCTATCTGTCATGACTGGATCATGGAACATGTACTCATTACAGATTAAAACATCTTTTTGAATCAGATAACATCCACCTTTAAGCCGCAGCTTACAGGTTGCAGATTTTAAATCCCTTCCTTATAAGAGGTATTGTGAGTTATCGTGTTTCCTCTTGCATAGTTTACTTTGAGAAAGTATTTTTTTAGTTTGATTTCATTTGGTTCTTTTTTTGATTTTGGGATGTGGATGTCCGTTAACACTTGCCTGGTAAGTGGTAACATTTCTTGTCTATATAAAACAGATATCTCAGTATTGTGATCTATAAGAAATTCAGAACATCCGTGAGAACATCCTAAATGAAAGAATTTGTTTTTACACAAATCTGTGCACCAACGTTTGAAATTGCATTTCATTTAAAAAATATATGTCAAATGTTCCCATTATGTGCAACTAAACCCCAAATAGAGGGTTAAGCAAAAACAGTGATCTGCAGCAGCTGATAATGTATTTAGGATACAAATAATGTCAATTGGCATTTTATCCTTCACTGAAATGTTGAAGGTGCAAAGTATATAACACCCAGTATTGTGTATAGTGCCATTACACATTTGAAGTGTAAAGTTGTGATGAGTATTATTATATATTATAGTATTGTTGCCCTACAATACTATAAGGTCTATAGGTTGTTTCTTTGGTTTTTCTATATATTAGTATCTATTCCAAGTGGTTTTATTCAGTGTCGGATGATGGCCAAATTCTATGTTGGAGTCATATTCACTTAACAGATAGTGAAAAAAGTGAGTGCCCCTTTGGAATATATCTTTATCACCATATTATTCATAACATCATTGTACTTTTTATTTCCTTTTTTTAAGAGTAAGACACATAATTGCGAAATCTGCTGCTACCTGTGTATGTATGATTTTATTATAATAATTTTTAGCGCTGTCCACCTAATTTACTAGCTTGTTTTGTCATATTTACTTAAGTTCTATTTATAATTCAATTCACTGTGGGTGGCTGAGGTTAACTCATTGCATATCATTGTGTTGTTGCTATACATAATATTATTGTAACATATCATGATTGCATCTTTGTTAGAGACATGTCAGTTGCTGTGACTAATGCTATTTGTTAGACTCTTTTTTTTCAGCAGGTTTTTCTGTTTCTGTTTATATATTTTCTAACCTGACTCTGAGTTTTATTGTTAGTTGTAAGTATGCAGTTGTGTGTTGTATTTTTGTTTGACACACATGGTTTATTGTTGCTGTATTGCATTCGATACATGGTTTTGTTTAGTGCAGGGGTTTTTAACCTGTTAGGTGTGTATTACCTGGGGCGGTGCAAATATGTTAGTGGGGAGGTGTGACGTTTCTCATTAAGATTTTTTTAATTGCTTTTTTTAGAATTTAGTTGAGATACAGTCTAGTCGCGATATCCAGATTAAAAAAAAAATGTCGGAGGCATCCAAGTAATCAATCATCATATAATCGAAGTGTTCGGTAAAATGAACACTGCTGTTATTGTGTGCAGTTGTGTTTAGTAAAATGAAGACTAACTATCTGTTTAGTTTAATCTTAAACTAAACCCTGTGCTGGAAATGACTCACAACACTTGCTTACTACAATCGCAAGTAGAAGAGCAGTCACATGATAACTTCGCACTCGGCGACCGTTATTTATAGATTGCAATGCACAGTCTGAATGACTGCGACAATGGATTCTTTTATTATTGCTAGCTTGATAAATTTGCTCGGAATCTAGGCGCTAGCTAAAAAAGTTAGGAGCCAATTTTTTTTAAACTGACAAAGCTTTATTTTTAACGACAAAAAAAAATTCTAAGAGACGCGATAGTCACCAAAAAAACGACAGCAACTTTTTCTTTACTATTTCTATGTATCCGAACATGTTAAAATAAAATAGCCACGTAAATTACGTAATATATACATTATTAATTGCTTTTGGAAAGGAGGGGAGGTGTGAATTTAAAGTTTATTTTTGGGAGAGTTTGAGACTAAAAAGACCAAGAACCCCTGGTTTAGAGTTAGTATGGCTGGGTGTTGTTTTTTTTTTTTTTTCAGTATTCTGTATTTTGTTTTTTTAAGTTCTGTTTTAGTTCCATCCCTGCCATCAATGTTTCCTTTTATTTTTTGCTGTACATAATGGTGTGGATGGGAAAGTTTCAGATCAGAAACTAAGCCTTGATTTGCACTTGAACCACTGTTTATGAGAAGTGCTACAGAACTTAAAGTAAGCACCAGTCACTTCTTGGTTTGGTGAGAGCTCATTGCAAATCCTGCAAAGCCACACGTTTTGCGTGAAGTGCAAGTACTTCAAATGTGAATATGTTCTTTCTTTTAACTTGTTTTTATTTGATTACTTTTGAATATGTTTTAAAGCATTCTTTTTATATAATGCATAAAAAATAATGTGTAAAAACCAGTCTGTAATGTCCATTTATTTTCAATGAATGTAACTTTTTATTTGTCTGTTATTCCATTGTTCTTGGTTGATCTTTCTGTTTTGTTTATTAAAATTAGGTTGTGTATAAGTGTATGTTGTGAAAACAAATGTTTAAAGTCTCACATACACAGTAAATGTCAAATTCAACACATTTTATTATTTTATCTATTAAAGAAATGCATTAATACAATAAATCCACTGTGTAAATCTTAAGTTATGATGTTCAACGATCAAAACCATTTTGTAAATGCAATGTAATAAGGGAATAGCTGGCAAGTATTTATAGATTGCTTATCAGATGTTTTTCATTCATGAATAAATGCACAAACAATGTCCTGATATCTTGATGTCTTTCAGGCCTTGTTTAGTGAAAAAGCTCAGTATTTATCATGCATGTGTCAATGATTCCACGCTGGAGTGGACACACAGGTCTAATGACTCAGTAACATGATGGAGAGAGAGAAAACTAATTGTCAACATGAATTTACTATACAAGGTACTAATTCTGTGAGTATTTTTTTTATTTATTTATGTTTAGCTACATGTCTATCTGTTAATCGAGAAATAATTCCAGAGAACCCTTGCCAAATTTAGCTTGCATGCTACATCATGTCACAGGTCACAGCGAATGAATGCTGCATCATTTGTGGTCATAATGAATGAATGAATGAATGAATGTTGTAATATGTATGTTTACAGTGAATGAATGCTACACCAGATGAAGTCACAGTGAATGAATGCTATATCATGTGAGGCCACAATGAATGAATGTGTGCTTCATTATGTGAGGTGATAATAAATGAATGTTTGCCCAGCCAATCAATTCCATCCAACCATGGGAAAAATTGATATCCTTAATATGGAAGTAGGGACTTCAACTTTAGAAATATATGAAGAGGACTCCAGATGGAGGGAACCCAGGGGACCCAGCTAACTGTCTAGCTGTGCAAAACAGCTTGACTACTTCAAAAGGAGAGAGCCAGGGGACCCTCTGGCATAATATACAATAAAGCATATTTTTGGCCTGGCCTTAGGGTTATGTGACCTATGTGAACGCCATAAAAGAAATGTTAAAGAACAACTGTCTTCAAATTTTCACTTCTGTGTGAAGCTGCGCTGCAGGCATGTTAGGGTGGCCTCAGCAACATAAAACAGTTATATTTTCAAAAAAAAAAAAAAAAGTCAATATAAATAATAATAATAATAATAATGAAAAACACTGTTTCATTGGATGTAATAAACCTTTAAAAAATAGAATTGACTATTAGATGACAGTCGTCCTTTAGTAATAGATTTGCCCATCCTCTTCACAATGGGACGGGGCCAATTATTCTTAATAAATGAAATGAATGGTGCTGCTCTGTGGAAATCGTAATCAAAATAGCCAAATTGCTAAATTTGCTGAAAGTGAGACATGTTTTGTATTTCGTTTGTGTTGACTGCACTTGTAGATTTTTTTTTTTTGATGTGGTAATTCACTTTTTCCTATCAATGATATGTCTTTATTCATAATGTAACCTTATTGTATAACATGGATATATTAATTAAATGATCATATTTAATTTTAGTGCATGTATATATTAGAGTTTATCAATTTTCCCATCTTTCCTTTAACCTGTAAATGATTGCAAGCAAGCGAGAGGAGGGGGGAAGGGGGGAGGTGATGGCAGACATGCACATCATGCTCAATATGGAGTTAAAAATTAAAAACATACAAATTGATATAGTTATAATGTTTAAGGTTTATATTTTGTAACTAAAATTTAGCTGGCAATTCTTAATAAGTAATGATAATTGGTTTCATGGATCAAGAAAATGTACTTTGTGTTACTAATATATGTTAGCCTTTTTTTTTTTAGAAGAAAATATTTATGAACACAAATACAATTTAATGAAATGCTTTGTTTGCCATTGCAACAAAGGCAATATATAACACATATAATAAAAATAAACATACAAATAATCCTATATCTGGTAGGATTCAAGGTTAGTAATGCAATATGCAGAATAAATACGTGCTACTAATAAGTGTTACTAATAATAATAAGTGTTACTAATAATGTGACAAGGAAAGGGGACATTTGTTTATTTTATTTGTCTTATTTATGTTTGGTTATGGAAGCTGATTACTGGATTCTAATAGTTTAAATACAAACAGTTGCTTCGGCTCCAGTGTCTACGGTTGGACAAAGAGCTTGGTTAAACACATCATCCTTGCAAATGTTGTTTATATTAAATAATGCAGACATAGATATACATGACTGATTTGCAATGTAGGGCACATGGTGATGGCAAAGTCTAATCTCATAGAATTATGTGGTTCATCTGTTTTAAGATGCATAATCAGCTTTACTCAGCCAGCCAGGACGAATACCATGCTCCGGCTTGCTTTAACCCCTATATAGAGATGAACAGTGTTGCAAGCCCAACTGGTTGTAGAAAATGTTAGATTTTACGCATTAACCAATTATTGTTTCCACATGAAACCCTTAGTGCTTCTGGGAATTGGGACAAGACATATTTTCCAAGATCATCCTTTATCTCCTTTCAGCTAGGTGTTGAAGGGTAAATGGAGGGGTGGTGTCAAACATATAGTATAAACAGAGTAAATAATGTATAACCTATTTGATGTAACTGTTGTGAAAGTGATATCATAATGTATTACACTTACCAAGTGTGGTTTCATCAGTGAAAATGACCCTGGGAAGCAGCTACAATTAGAATATAGCATTAATGTCTTATTATAGTTACACAAAAAAAGCTCAAATTGCAATCCTATTTCATATACTTAATTTTGTTTTTCCTCTTCCTTAATTAGTCTTTGGCCCTCATAATGCTAAACACATTTTATGCAACAAACCATCTCCATAATGTAGCATACTCTCAATAGTTCAAATGGCCTAATAAGCCAATTTTTGTTTTTGGGATGAAATTTGTAAATCACTTAATGACTGTTAAATAAGTCATTTAAAGGTTAGCTGTTTACTCCATTTTAAACACCCATTGCTGTTAGCCTTTATGTGTTTTTTTATTTTTATTTTTTACTATGGAGCTCTATGATACTGTAATGTGCATTATACATTTTTAACTCCTAAAAAAAAAAAAAAAGAGGTGGGCTGAAGACGTACATTTGAGATGTATTGTGCATTCTTTTCAACATTAAGCATTTGCAACAATGTGTCTCTTTTTTAAAGATTGTCAAAAAAGGTTGTGCACTTGTAATTTAGTCTCTGGCATTCTCTATTTTCCAAGGAGTGCTCAAATGTTTTAGCACTTCTTTTTTTTTTTGTAAATATCTTTTTTTTGAAGATTTTGATTCATGAATAGGAGGAATGTACTATGTACTTGTCAGTATTCTATGTATTTGCGTGTGCCTGCGTTACATCTTAGTACGCGCAAGGTGTTTGCCTTTGTTGGTCCGGGTATCGTGCACTCGGGTTCTGTGTCTGAGTGTCTCGTGTTAGTTTGTGTTGTGGTCTTGTCATGTTTGTCACCTGCCATTGGTGATCCACTGTATCAGTGTGTCACCTCTTGGCTATAGTCGTGCATTTCTCTTTGTTTCGCTAAGTGGAGGTAGAGGGTCAGTCTGGGGGGATGGGGGGGTGGGGTGGAATTCTGTCAGGGGTTGAAGAGTTTGAGCGGTCCTAGGTTCCTTCTGTCAATTCGTCCTATCGATATTTGAACCCTGTGAACTGTTAAGCGGTAGTCAGTAACCAGTGCGACCATATTTCTAGGTACTTGTCTAAAGCGTTAGCTGCGCCCATATTGAGTTACTCTATTTCCCTGAGGTCCTCCAGCTGAGAAAACCAGGTAGTTAGTGGGGGGGGGAGGGGAGTAACCCGATTGCTTCCAGAATTGTGGGAGCACCTGCTTAGCTACATTTAGTATTTGTATGGTTAGTGTCTTCCTGTAGCGGAACCTGGGAGGATTTGTGTGATGTAAGAGCATAGCTGCCGGGTTGAGGGGGGGTGGTGTGAGAATGTCTCAAGTATGTCATGTATCCCCTCCAAAAGGGCTGTATGGCCTCACATTCCCACCTGAGGTGGATCATGGTGCCAACCTCCCTGCCGCATCTCCAGCAGAGATTAGTATGGTCAGGGTCGATGGCGTTAAGAAGCACCGGCGTGCGGTACCAGTTTGTCAGCAGTGTCATGCCGTTTGTTGAGTCTTGCTGAAGACTAGATAGCACATCTTCTCCAAGTCTCGATCTGTAAAGGTCCTGCCTAGGGCTGTTTCCATGAACATTGGTTTCTCTGTCGGGGTTTCTCTCTGTAGCATGGCATAAAGAAGTGAGATCCCGTGTGGCTGAGGGTCTGGGTCCATGCACATTTGCTTGAAAGTGGTGGGATCCCATGTCCACGCTGAGCCCCCAGGGAGGGTGTTAACATAGCTCTGTAGTTGTCTACATTTGAGGCACTGTAGGAAGGTGGGGGTGGCCCCCTCCAGTAAGTCTTTAAGTTTCGTACAGTTGGCCCAGTCAAGGATGTTGTGTAGCCTGGGTGTCTTTGTACGGAGCAGGTCTCTGAAAGTGTTAGGGTCCAGTCCTGGCGGAAACTCAGCACCTCTTTTATATTCACATAAGGTATAGCAGAGGCAAGAATATGCACTTGTTTTAGTTCCCTACTATAGTAAAATACTGGAACATTAATTCCCTCAGATTAAACATTGCACAGTTTTTTTTTTTTTTATCCATCCATGAAAATGTGTTTTTGTTGCCTGCAAAACAAACGATTTTAGGATAAAGTTTTTCTTAAATGAATTTTCAACTGGAATGGAATGTGATGATTTATGTCATGCACAATAGAAAGGATTAGTAACTAAACCTGGACCCTTTAGTTAAAACATTTTACCAAGATTATGTGTTAAAAATTATCATCTATTTCTTTTACCTTTGCATTCACTTAACATTGTTGCCCACATCAGAAAATAGAAAATGGCGCCTTTTCATCATAAATCATGGGATAACATTTATAATTTTCAAAACATGATTAGTAGTACAGGATTAGTAAATCTGATATAAACGAATAGTGATTATATACAAGTTGTCCTCATTTTGCTGTTAAAGGCCTCTTCAGAGGAACTGATGTACCAAGGAGGGGCATTCAGAATTCTCCAGCAAGTGCCTGTTGTGCTAACCATTAATGTGTGTAATTGGCAGGCACTATGCCAGCGAGGGCACAGTCATTACATAATCAGCCATTTGAAGAGAAATGCAGTGAATGAAAAGAAGTGGTTCTGTCAGTTTCTGTACTTATTGTGTTCTCAATAATTGCCCACTTGTAGCTTTACCTTTTCCTAATGGAGAAACATATTTGAAGAGGATCTCTCTAAATGGGTCCCCATTCATTTCAAAAGATATAAAGCTTGTTATGCCAAGGCAGTGTTTGCACTGTTCAACTGAGTGTGAGATTCATGAAGTTGCATGGTTTGCTATTGTAAGAGAGAGAGAGAAAAATATGAAATGAGGAAGTGAGTGAATCTCTCTGCTGGTTGTTTTATTGCTCTTTACAAAAATATTGCACAGTTGATGTTCATGATTGTCAAAACATATACACTGCATTCATCCTCACAGCTTATACTCTTTTTTTTTACTCAAACAAAATACTACAAAACACAGTAATACTTCTATGATGTTTAATCATTATTTTTGAGAAATACGAAAAGATTATCCCCATTATGTAGCTTTCCCATTACTAGCAGACAGCTGCTTAGACATGTCTACACTCAGAGCATGTGGTAGGGATGGACCACCTCAAAGCCTACCAATATGCAGTTGAAAAATTATTTTTGGTTTCGCTAATTTTCAGATTTTGGTTTGGCCAAAATTCAGAAAATATTGATTCAGAACAAAATTAAAGTTGGAAAACATTTCGGACATGATTATTCCTATTATTCTAAAGGATACCAAATTAGGGTTCTGTTTAGTAGATAGGTCCCTAATTTAGTGTCCTTAAAACTAGTAATCCTGCATAAGGGTGACCAATTAGGAAGCAATTTACTAAACATAGCTGAAAATTTATGAAAGGGCATTTTTTCTGCTAATTTTGGTCTTTCTGCTATGTAATAGATAAAACCCTAATTTCCTATCCTTAAGTGGTATTTATGAGGATATCAACTTAGGGAGCTTCTGCAAAACATTGCCCCTATTTAATATCCTTAAAGGACCACTATAGTGCCAGGAAAACATACTCGTTTTCCTGGCACTATAGTGCCCCGAGGGTGCCTCCACCCTCAGGGACCCCCTCCCGCCCGGCTCTGGAAGGGGGAAAGGGGTTTAAACGTACCTTTTTCCAGCGCTGGGCGGAGAGCTCTCCTCCTCCGATCCTCCTCCTCTCCTCCCCGTCGGGTGAATGCGCACGCGCGGCAAGAGCTGCGCGCGCATTCAGCCGGTCACATAGGAAAGCATTCATAATGCTTTCCTATAGACGCTTGTGTGCTCTCACTGTGAAAATAACAGTGAGAAGCACGCAAGCGCCTCTAGTGGCTGTCAATGAGACAGCCACTGGAGGAAATAGTGGAAGGCTTAACCCATTCATAAACATAGCAGTTTCTCTGAAACTGCTATGTTTATGAAAAAATGGCTAAACCCTAGCTGGACCTGGCACCCAGACCACTTCATTAAGCTGAAGTGGTCTGGGTGCCTAGAGTGGTCCTTTAAATATGGAAATCCCACATAACGGTACCAAATTAGAGAGCTATTGTCACAATTACTTACCTCTCTTGCAGGCAGCTTAGCCACTCCTTATGATGCAATGTATATGCGTCAACGTCATTATGCTAATGACACACAGTGCCCTATTGTGATTCCTTATGGGTCCCTATGGAGTGTTCTGTATTATCAGTGTTTATATTGGTTTCGGACTCTGGCTTGTTTCCTGACTACTCTGACTTCTGTTATCCTTGGCTCGGCTATTGTCTTATGTTCTCCTGTCTTATGGTTCAGACTATTCTATATCAGTCATGCTAAGCCCCGCCATTTTAAGGTGCGGTAATATGTTATATTTGATTCAGATAGGGTTGCACTTTGCGTGCTGTTTTTTTTTCAGTTGCTTAGTAGATAGCTTGCTATCTTTATGAAAACGAATATATGCAAAACAATTTGTTTTGATTCATTCTTAATTTGTTCATATTTAGTTAGTAAAGAATAAGAAAATTCAGAATGAAAGAATTTGCACTTCTAGTTAGTTTGTTATATTTTCAACATAAGAAATACACAAATAATCACGTTAACCCCTTAAGGACACATGATATGTGTGACATGTCATTATTCCCTTTTATTCCAGAAGTCTGGTCCTTAAGGTGTTAAAGAGATTCTCTAGTGCCAGGAAAACAAACCCGTTTTCTTGTTACTGTTGAATACTGGAGTGCTCCCCTTCCTCTCTCCCCCCATCCCACATTGCTGAACAGGTTAAAACCTCTTCTATCACTTGGTGAAAAAGGTGGAGATGGGTCAGCGCTCAAAATATTAGTACAGATAAAACAACAGATGATAGGGCTGGACACCAGGGCAGTAAGGCTCCCTCAGAAGGCCTTACAGGTAGAATAGGGCAGAAGGTAGTGGCTAGGTGGCGCCAGTAATTTGGGATAAAACAAATAAATATAGTAGTATAGTCTATGAGATATGAAATCCAGCAGTAGAATTCAGAAAAGTCTTTTAGGGACTGTATGTCAAAGCCAACAAAAATTTAGAGTATGGGGTAACAGCTCCATAAGTTGAGGATGTTCTTACACTCCATATATGAAAATAAAAGAAACAACTAAAGGTGCAATATATTCAACAATCAGGTGCCAATCTTGTAAAATTCTCTTATGATCCTACTCATGTTTTATAAGCTAATGAACTAGCTCTAGTATGAAGTGATTACAGTGGTATAATCCACACTTATAAGATACATGAGATGGTATCTTGCCTGAAGGAAGGTCATATGTAATAAAAAAGGAACAGCAATAGTGTTCTCTATTTTAAAATCAGGAAAGCAGAAAATAAAATATAAAGTGGTTACTCACATTTACACGAGCAGGTGTACTGCTCAGTGTATAGCCAAATATACAAAGTACAGATACACCCCCTGGTGGATAAGACACACACTTAGTGGGTAATGGATACAAATCTAAACAATTACCCTTGAACTATAAGTATTGTAGACAAGGACTCCTCCAGGTCCTCAAGAAACGATATGAAAGAGGAAATAATCTACAATACAATAATAACAGAAGGAGACATAGCGCAATACTGTTGTGATAAAAAAGGAGTGGAAATTCAAATAGTTATTTGCACTCACAAACCAAGATTGATTGTAGGCATATCGTAAAGACGGTGGAAACCTCAAAATTGGTGAATGTCATGATATATATAGAAGGAAACAAAAAAGTATAATAGTGCAGAGTATCTTGATAAAATAAACACTTTAATTATAAGGCACACTTACAGAATTGAAGTGTGCAAGCGGGCATGTAAAATGAACTTTAGGATCACAAGATCAATCACAGGATCGATGGAACCGGAACATGAACACAGCAGACAATAAAAACAATAAAACACACTCTAAAACACTATATTACAGCCCTACACATTTCGTTCAAACGTCCTTGAACTTCCTTGGGGGCATATGGTGAAAGTCCTTCTGTATGCAGGCATGACCGTCCATAGGGCTATGATGTGCTTTTAAACCGCCCGGTTTTGGCGCGCCGAAGTTGTCCTCCAATTAGCAACTCACCTCCAGGTTCGTCTATCCGTAATACTTCCGGGTGCGTCCTTATGACGCAACCGGAAGTGCGGCTCAAGCCTCTCTTCCAGATCGGATCCAAATACACATCCTTGCGTTCCACCTAATATGCGTTCCACCTCTCATTCACAAAGCGGAAAACATCCACAAACGTAAAAAATGTGTAAAAAACATATATATATATACACAACATTAATAGTACTTACAACAGTAATCTTAAAAGATAAAATGAAATATTACCCACAAATAATTATTCAAATTAGTTCTATATATTAGCTCAGTGTATAGGGCTTGAGTGGTATAATCTCCCACCTAGGATTCTTTTGAGTAATATCTCACTGGAACAGGATAAAAACTCAGACGGCAGGTAAAATAGATTTAAAATAATATACAATACAATAAAAAGTAAAATGGCAACTCACAAGGAGGAAGTGACCAAAATACCTTTACTAAAATACAATACAGTTTAAAATGTCCACAACGCTTTCGCCAGGAGGCTTTATCAAGTGGTAATGCAGAGAACATAACCTGGCAAGTCTGAGTTTATAAAGGGAGTGAAACAGCTTGTGTGTTTTAAAAATGGCGCCAAAATTACATCATAATTACATATTTTTTAGGCATCATGGGGGTTGTAGTACGGTCAGCGATATCGTCATTGTGACGAAATGAGTGGGTGTGTTTGCTTCCTAATAGCGCAACGGACCTATGATGGGGCGTCAAAAGTGGGAGGGAGTGAGTGATAGCCAAGGTAATTATTGCAGTTTATAAAATCTGCAATAATTACACTTGCAGGGTTAAGGGTGATGGGAGTTGGCGCCCAGACCACTTCAATGGGCTGAACTGGTCTGTGTGCCTACAGTGTCCCTTTAAATGGAACCTATAGTCCTGAAAAAAACAGTAGTTATTTAGGGACTATAGATTCCCTTATTACAGTGTGATCACCCCCTTTGCTCTGTGAAATGAAGTAAACAAAATAAAGATTTCTCACCTTGTTTCCAGGTCTGTAAGTCCTACGCTGCAGCCTCCAGCTCCTCTGCCGGTAATGTCCGCATCCAAGTTGACTTCACTTGCGATCTCCTCATAGAGAACTAAGCATGCGTGGCAAAACGCTGCCCTCCTCCAATCAAATGCTGCTATCACCAGCATTTTATTTCAGAACCGAGTTCCACTTGTTTCTGGAAAAGGAAGCTCCTCTAGTGGCAATCAAGAAAACAGCTGATAGAGATGCATTTAACTCTGCAATGTTTTACATTGCAGGGTTAAAATGAGAGAACCACTGCATCCATGCAAACCAGCCTTTAGTTGTTACCTTTAAACAATGGATCTGGGGAGATGGCATGCGGCACATAGGATGTGACTCATTAGGAGTTTACTATTTTGGTTTAAAGGACTCCATGGCCCACTGAAATACTCTGCACTAAGTTTTGCACTACTTAGGTCACATCAGAAAAGCAAAGAATATGCAGAGTAGATAGACACAATCTGCATACTTTATTCTACTTACAGGCAGTTTCGGTTTTACCCTACAAACTGTATTTCAGTTTGAAATTAAGATATGAGAAGATATTGGAGAAGAAATTGCCTCACTGTTGCTACTTTTATTGAACATAATAAAGAAAGCAATGTTATAATTTTTGGCCAGTAGGTGGTGATGTTTTCATTGCTTGTTTCTTGTTCATCACCACTATTCTTGAAATAAACATATTCTTAAATATTTCTACATAAACATCCTAAAGCAAATCGATAACTCAAAAAATTATACAGTTAGGAATTTGATGCTTAAAGAGGACGTTTTAATAAATAAAATAAAAAAGTATACAATTTATAGAGTAATTGAAAAAAAAAAACTAAAATACATTCTCTATATTTTTTATTTTATTTACTGTTTATATTGCTTTAACGAATTAAACTATTTTGTGGTTTCCATGTGTGCTTTATGTGTTCTTGTGCCTCTATCTCCTCTGTATCTATGGATTGGTCTTTATGTGTATCATGTTTTGTCTTGAAATGTGTGCCTGCCTCTGTGTGTCTTTAATCATTTTGTTTCTATTTGTTGACCAATTGAAAGAACATAATTTGTGACTACTTTCAAACTGGTCTACATTATACCTGAATTGACAATCTTTGATTTATGTATTACCAGCCCCAGAGGCCCCTAACAGAGCTAATATGGGGCTGTCTATTCATCGTATTATTCAGGCATGATTTTGCAAATACACTAGCTGTGTTGTAGGTTAGGTTAGGTATAAATCAATATAAATCTAAATAAGATGAAGCAGGGTTTGTTTAACATCCCTAGTACCCAGGGGAGGCCCAGCAGAATGATTACGCATATTCTCTTACCATATGAGTAATCGTGTGAGGATTAATGGAAAGGGCTCTGCTCATACATAAGGTATCCTATATTAACTCACACTTTGAGATGGCTCAAGGACTTTTAGTTTTTTGTTTTTTTTAATGCGCAGATATGTATGAACAATTAATCTTGTGTTACAGCACACAATAATATTAACAAAGAATGTAAATTAAAACTAGAATAAAACAATTTTTTCTGTTGTTTTAAAAATGTCAGATTTGCAGGACAAGGAGTTTCAGATATTGTTTTCCCAGGACATGCTTATAAATCGAATCACAAAATCAGGTGCAGCCATTTGATTATCAACACCTTGCACAGTGTAATAATACCATTGGAGGCTCACCCATGGGGGCAACTGAGGGCCACCAGTTTTTGCTGCAATAAAAAAAATAAATCAGATGTGTCTGTATGGTCAAACATGTATTATTTATGTCCTTTTAATTATTAGTACCGCATTTCCTCTCCCCCTTACTATCCATCTCTATTGCTGCTAGGCCTTTGCCTAAAAATGTGATTGCATTCTATGGGAAGTTGTGTGAATCCCCATTACTGGCTGCCCCCTGTTTCTAAATGTATCCTTTTAAGGCAGCAAATATGGCACTCTAAAAGACAGACCTGTCAACTAGCCTGTCATAAACTGTTAGCACCAGAAGGTGGAGTTGGAAGAACTCCAATTCCCCTGATCCAGCCTTGAGAATGGACTTGTTGAGGTATCTGACTGACACAGTTTTTGAATCCCTCCCCTTCCCTCTGAGATCTAGCTATGCTACTCTGCCTGTTTTAGTATGGGCCCAGCTCTGGACACCATCAATGGCAGCAGGCACTGCTTTAGCATCTCTGTGTCCCTGGCTCCCTTCCAGTGCATGTCTATTACCATCAGTGCCTGCCTTAATATGATTAAAACATGGCCCCAGACCCTCCCTGGCCTGAGACCAAAATCCAACATGGTGACAGGCACTGCTCCAAAAGCTGTGCCTACCAGTGATTTACCCTGCCACCAGCTCTCTCCTGCTTTCTCCAGTGATACTAGTTTGTTTAATTTTTTATTTTACTTAATTTTTAGATAAACAAACACAATTATTAAATAAATTAATGATACAATATTACAAATATTTTCATCTCTTTTTAAAATACATGTTGGATGTGAATTACTGTACAAATAATGCAAAAGTTATTCTTTGCTGACATCTTGTGACTTGATTCTGCATTGCATCATCAAAAATACTTTCTCTATTAATTTCACTCATGAATAGAAATATAGAGCTAAATTGCTTTATTGTCTTTAAAATACCTGAACTGTCTACATATTTTTAAAGTATTACTTCCTATTCATGAGTAAAACCAGAACAAGGGAGTAAAGTTGAATCCAAGGGGTCTAGCTCCACACCAACTTAAAATGTCACCAGCCGCCATTGAATAATATAAAAAAAGAATTTGTGGGGGGTGAAGCCTGACCACTGATTGGACCAGATGTGCCTTGTCTGAGCTCCTGCATCTGAGCCAGAAAATCGGAACTAACTGCGTGCCACAAGCAGATACTGACCTAAATCAGTAAGCATACTACTCATCAACTGACTGTGAACCCGGAGATACCGTCTAGAGATACCGTATAGAACCCCAAACGGCATTGAAGTAACCTGATTGAGGATTGACCTACCAGAGTTTGAGTTGGGGTGAGATGGCCGCTCCCTCAGTTCTCAGACCGGCGCTTTGCTGTCTCCCTTCCCCCGTTTGGACCATTGCGGGGTTATCCCAGTCCCCACGAGTGATCACCACTGCATACAGCAGCGCTTAAGCACCCGCCCTGCCGAGAATCACTGATCGGGCAGTTCACACCAAGATGGCTGACAACCACAAGCCTCGTGCACAGCATGGTGAAAGGCCCACGCAGAGCGCATGTAAACTCTTAATACTAAGACGCATGGCAAAGACATCCAACAGCCTCTGGGACCGGTTATCCATCCACATTGAGACGCTAAAAGCAACGGACGCGGAGAGAATGTGGAGAGAGGAGTTGCGGGAGACGAACGGGACCCCCCTGGGTGCTCCTTCTACAGCCACGTTACATCCTCACACGATGGGCCCATCCGAGCTGAAGACCACCAGGGACATACTTCCGGAGCATTGGGCACTGACACGGAGGATCCAACGCCGCAGGTGTTGATTGTCCACCGGGATCCAACGCTATCCCCTGCAAGGGAAGAATTTGGCCTCCTACACAAGGGACCAAGTTCATGGTTCAGAGATGCAGGCCTTCACGACAGCCCGGGGCTATGGGGGGGGGGAATTGCTTGGACTCTGCCTCGTTTTTCTCGCCATCCCCTAAGCCATAGGCTGGTTCGGGACTTTGCACTCCAAGCACACAGAGAGCTGGTGAGGTCGCCCACAAGCTGGACTATCCCTTTGATTTTGGCATACCTGCCTGCATTTACAACCTTGCGCATGATTTTGCTTCCAGTGAGATCAGTTATCTGTGATTTGGTGACTTGAGTATTGTACATGCCCACAAGCTAAAGCATAAATGTTTGAATGAGGATAGGTACACATAAGAGCAGCTTACCAACTCAATTTCACTGGTAGCCGATATGACACGACCTACTGCAGAAAAATACATAAGGCATACACCTTGCAATGGCATACACCAGCTCAGATGGGCACATAAACACTCGACACACCCACCGCCATACCTATATGGGAAACGGGGCCTGATCCACGCCACATGCAAGCATACACTAAGAGCTGGCACCCGTGGTTTCTCAAGCTTGTAACTCTACCATAATGTCTAACTACTTATACCGCATCCACACATACCTAGCCCGCAACACTCAGTTCTTTACATATACCAGCAATGTTGTACACTCACGCACACCCTGCATGATTTATTGTGTTACATATCAACTGTTCAGGCATCTTTCAGACGACTAGAAACCCCAATAGATAAAATGGTATTTTTTCCCAGCTGAGCTATTGGGGCGTCTACTGATGGTAACGGATCTAAGAGGCATTCAGGATCCTCTCTGATGGCAAAAAGAGCTTTAAAGTGCTTAGAAATGAAAGGTTTTCTTCCTGGAAATTTCCATTCTTTAAAATCAAATCCTTTGACTGTGGATGAAAAGGAAAAACCTTGGATCTTTTTCCTTTGCTCCTGAATTGTTCCTGATCACCCATCAGAAACTGGACTTCCTTAACTAGTTTTCCAACAGATTCCTCTGGAAAAGAAAATTCTTCATCAGAAGAATTACTAGAATCCTAATCTCTGGATCATGAAACTGAAGATTCGGAGCTTACCTCAGACAATTCCCATGAGCTAAGCCTTTTCTTAGCAGGATTTTTTTATTGCTGAATCCTAGGAAGCAGAGGCCTGAGCAGACTGACCATCTGCAGACTGCAGCATTTCAACAAATGTTTGTTGCAAACTTTGCTGGAACCAACTTAAAGGACCACTCTAGGCACCCAGACCACTTCAGCTTAATGAAGTGGTCTGGTTGCCAGGTCCTTCTAGGGTTAACCCATTCTTTTATAAACATAGCACTTTCAGAGAAACTTTGACAGCTGTCTCATTGACAGCTGCTAGAGGCGCTTGCGTGATTCTCACTGTGAAAATCACAGTGAGAGCACGCAAGCGTCCATAGGAAAGCATTGATAATGCTTTCCTATGTGACCGGCTGAATGCGCGCGCAGCTCTTGCCGCGCGTGCGCATTCAGCCGACGGGGAGGAGAGGAGGAGGAGAGCAGGAGGAGAGCTCCCCGCTCAGCACTGGAAAAAGGTAAGTTTTTCCCCCTTTCCCCCTTCCTGAGCCGGGCGGGAGGGGGACCCTGAGGGTGGGAGCACCCTCAGGGCACTATAGTGCCAGGAAAACGAGTATGTTTTCCTGGCACTATAGTGGTCCTTTAATTACTGCTCCAACTTTCCAAGAATTGCTAGCAAACTATTTCTTTTAAAGATATACTCCCAAATTAAATCTGCAGTTGTGTTCCACTTCCACTTTCTTTACAAGCATAACAGGGGACCCAAGTGTAAAACCATTCATCATCTGTTCCATCGCTCACTTCAGATTTCCAAGCTGCCTCTGAATGCATAAGAATTGTGGCTCAGGAGCTTTATCAAATGCTTTCCTGTGGCCAAGCAAATGTGCACAAGCCCCACATCAACTTGTACAATGCCAAATGTTGGATGGAATGGTGTAAAGCACACTGCCACTGAGCTTTGAAGCAGTGGATATGTGTTCTGTAGAATGATGTATCAGGCATCACAATCTAGCAGTTTAATAGAAGAATCTGGGTTTTGCAGATGTCAGGACAAATCTACCTAATGGAAAAATCTAACCTACTGCATAGTTTGGCGGATAAGGGATAATGGTCTGGAGCAAGTTTTCAAGTTGTTGGGCTAGCCTTTAATTTCCAGTGCAGATACAGGAAGCATTGACATTTTAGACAATTGGGTGTTTCCAACATTGTACAGGGCACTTTCTTGTTCCAGCATGATTGAGCCCCTCTGTGCAAAGAAAGGTCAATGAATACATGGTTTGATGGTTTAGAGTAGAGAACTTGTATGGCCTGCACAGACAGCTGTTCTCAACCTCATTGAAGGTGTTTAAAATGAATTTAAATGCTGATGGTGAGCAGGCCTTCTCATCCAACATCACTACCTGAACTCTCACAGTTATTCACTGTGATACACCAAGGTGAATTCAGAGTGATTTTCAAGTTTAAGGTCAAATGAAATAGAAATAGATCAATTTTCCAAGTCAACTATGCTTTCAGTTCATCTACCCTGACAAATGATCTTTTGGTGGATTGGGCACAAATTCACACTCACCCAATCTGAAATCTTGTGGAAAGCCTTCCAAGAAATACAGATTCCATGGTTATAGGAGGCATCCTTATTGTGCTGTCTGCTTGTAAAATTAGTTCTTCCAAGTGTATTTTGTGTTTCTGATTTTACATCACCTGGGGCATGCAGAATATAGAAACATGGAGGGTCTAAATATCCCTTGTAAGCAGTGTTAATTGTAAGATAATATTTATCTATATGAAACTCCAAAAATATAGAAAAAAATAAATTAAATAAAAAAGTTTAAAAATAGCAACATATTGAAAAACAAGATGTATTCCACTGGCAACAAACTAAAGTAAAAAAATTTCCATGTATATTTATCAAAGAAAAATCACAAAAAAAATAATGTGAGTTTAAAATCTGTTATACATAACCTAGCACACCTTGACCTTGAATAGCTGATTGTACTACTTTCTCGTCATCTAGTTTGTCAGAAAATGCTGTTTAAAGCTTTAAAATATCATTAAGAATATTGTAAAAATGATCATAAATTGTATAAAACATGACATGACTTTGTGTTCATTTGCCAATTGTTGACCACTAGATGTTGCTATTGTACCTCGCATGACATAGAATTGCGTAAGTTCTAAGAAACAAAATTGATATAATCATTTGTACTTGTCAGTGTAAACCCCCGTAAACATGATGGCTTGAACTTCATCTGGTTGATCTTGATGACCTCAGTAGGACCAAACCCACCAAATACCAACGCACTCTCACGGTCTGGGGACATAATTACCCTAAACACGCCCACATTTATATAAATGCTCACTTAGCCCAGCACACAGTGCCTTGTTGTGGTCCATAGGTTTCTAGTGTCCCAAGAGTGCCTACTTATTCTGTATTTTGCCCTTTTGATATTTGACTAGGCTTTTCCTCCAACTATTCCGGTTTCTGGTTTCCTGGACCCAGTTTTGGCTATCATTCTTGTGATTCCAACATTGAATTTTTTTTTAGATTTTATTAGTCCGGCCACTCTAAGGACCAGTATAGGTACTTTCTCTGTCTCTATTTCTGGTGGGTGTGTATTCTGCATGTTGGGTTACTTTCTGACACAGTGCTCCTGTATTTTTACTTTTTAAAGGTTATGCAGGCCTCTCCACACAAAGCTAGTTTCATTATAAAAGGTTGAGAAATAGGCTGTGAAATTCATTAGATATACTTTGAAATGAAAGTGAATTTCAAATTTAAGTCCAAAATATCATAATTGGAAAAAAATATCAAAGTCTACCATGGTTCCAGTGCAGCTATTTGTCTTAAAGGACCACTCTAGGCACCCAGACCACTTCAGCTTAATGAAGTGGTCTGGGTGCCAGGTCCTTCTAGGGTTAACCCATTTTTTCATAATTATAGCAGTTTCAGAGAAACTGCTATAATTATGAATGGGTTAAGCCTTCCCCCAAAGCCTCTAGTGGCCGTCTCATTGACAGCCACTAGAGGCGCTTGCGTGCTTCTCACTGTGATTTTCACAGTGAGAGCACGCCAGCGTCCATAGGAAAGCATTATGAATGCTTTCCTATGTGACCGGCTGAATGCGTGCGCAGCTCTTGCCGCGCGTGCACATTCAGCCGACGGGGAGGAGAAGAGGAGGATCGGAGGAGGAGAGCTCCCCGCCCAGCGCTGGAAAAAGGTAAGTTTTACCCCTTTCCCCTTTCCAGAGCCGGGCGGGAGGGGGACCCTGAGGGTGGGGGCACCCTCAGGGCACTATAGTGCCAGGAAAACGAGTATGTTTTCCTGGCACTATAGTGGTCCTTTAAATTTGAAATTCACTTTGAATTCCCAACAGTTCTCAATTTAGTGAATAACCCTCATAATCTCTGTTGCGGGATGACAATTCAGTCACTCCTTTGGTGCGGTTGAGGCAGCAAATTAAATAATTTACCCTTTTATGATAAGACAACTAAAAGAAAAATTCCTCTTCAGAATCATATAGGCTTGGTTAAAAATAGAATGTGATCTGTATATTCCATTCTTTCAAACAGTTGTATTATTGTTGTACATAAGATTGATTTCACATTTACCACTAAAAAGCTACCATTAAAAATGTATTATTTGGTATTCGATGTTTGTTTTGTAACTCTGCAACAAGCTGCAGGCAGTTTGAAGAATCAAAGGGCAAAACGAATCTTGTAAAGAATTGCTATGCAGATACTTAAAGGGACACTGTAGGCACCCAGACCATTTCAGCTCATTAAAGTGGTCTGGGTGCTGTGTCCCTTTTGCACCTAGTACTGCAATGTTAAAGGGACTCTCTAATGCCTGGAATACACATCAGTTTTCCTGGCACTGCAGGTTCCTGCAGTGCCCCTCTCCCTCCCACCCCCCATCCCATGTTGCTGAAAGGGTTAAAACCCCTTCAGTGACTTACCTGAATCCAGCGCCAATGTCCTTCGGCGCTGGGTCAGGCCCCGTCCACACTCCTCCCCCGCTGGCAATGGCCGCGCGCGCATTAGACCTCCCCATAGGAAATCATTATTCAATGGTTTCCTATGGGGATCCCAGTGACGCTGGAGATCCTCATGCATAGCGTCCTCAACACTTTTCGTATTCTTTTTTTTTTTTTTTAATTCTTTATTTTTGGTATGACAGTGCGATACAATACTGAAGAAACACATGTGGTACAAGGTATAGGTAACCAATCCGTAATCCAGTGTACAGATGATTATATCATCGTTACAGTTTGCATGAGTGTGTTCAGCTTAAAAAGATGTGCTAATGAGTGTCATTTTTCTTTCGTTTTCATACATACATACATTTTATGAGAGATTGTGAGTCTTTATACAATAAAAAGGATAAAGAGAAAAGAGAGAGAAGAAAACATGCCATAACTGGGTATTGTAAGTACCGCAGATGTCCAGCTCTGATTGTAGCCCCCAGTAGGCCGTATTATAAAAGGCAAGGGTAGAGCAGGGGGGGGGGAAGGAAGGGCAGGGACGGTGAGAGGCTCTGTTGGTGTCTAGTTAAGTGTTGGCACTTTGGGAAGGCCCTGTAGTGGGAGTTCCGTAGCTCTCCCAGTTCCCTGATAACCATGGTTCCCAGACCTTTTCGTATCGTGTCCTGGTGTCTCTCACTAGTGCGGTAAGGTGGTCCATGACCTGGATATCTTTGATTTTGTGGAGTACAGTGTTGATCTGTGGGATTGTAGTTTGGAGCCATGCCTGCGCCATGGTGAGTCTGGCCGCTAGTGTGATTTTGTGTAGGAGTTTCTGGTCCTTTTTAGGCCAGTCTTCTAGTGTTCTGGAGAGCAGAAAAACCCATGGGTCTGTTTTGACTTGTCTGTGAAAAAACTCACTTAGGAGGTTGCCTACTTCTCTCCAGAAGGCCTGCGCTTTCGGGCATTCCCACCACATATGGATGTACGTCCCTTTGGTTCCACAGCCCCTCCAACACAAGTCGTTTGGAGTTTTACACATGCGGTACAATTTTACTGGAGTAGTGTACCAGCGCAGCATGGTCTTATAGGCCTGCTCTTGGTGAGTAACGCACGTGGAAATTGCTTTGTTTGCGTCCCATATTTCTCTCCACTCTGTGCCCTCTAGAGTCTCTTTGAGGTCTGTTTCCCAGTGGACGGTGCATAAATGTGCGTATAGGTATGAAATAAGTCCCTTTGGGGGTTTTTTTTTGAGACACATTCGCTCAAAGCCCGTGGGCTCAGTATGTGCTGCCGTTTTGGCCAGATTGTCTTGTGCGAAGACTCGGATTTGAATATAGCGAAAAAAGTCAGGGGGCCTAAGCCTGGTGTTTTCCTGTAGCTTATCAAATGTCACTATTTGGTCCCCTTCATACAGGTGGATCGCTCGCTGTAGGCCTGCCACCTCAATGTTTCTGAAGTCTCGGGCCCTCATTCCCGGTGGGAACGCTCTGTTCCTCAACAAGGGCATCAGAGGAGAGGGTGTGGTGGTTAGTTTGTATTTTTGGCCCACTGCGTCCCATATTCTAAGGGAATTGAGGATCGCCGGGCAATCGGTGCGCAGGATAGCCCTGTGTTCCCTGGGAAGCCACATGTAAAATTGGGGCAGGTCCGTTCCCATGATTCCTGATTCCAAGTCAGCCCATCTGCGGTCGTCCGGTGTTGAGTGCCACATAGCTATTTGCGCCAGTTGAGCTGCTAAATAGTAGTTATAGAGATGGGGGAGGCCCAGTCCACCCCCCTCCCTGGGTCTATACAGTACATTGCGTGCTACTCTGTGGCACCTGCGTTGCCAAATAAAATCCCCTATGGACCTCTGCAAGGGGGCTAGGTCTGTTTTAGTTATGGGTATGGGAAGCGCTTGAAAAAGGAAGAGGAGTCTCGGGAGGATGTTAATTTTTATCGTATGGACCCGCCCGATCCAGGATATTGGCTTGTCAGTCCATCTGTCAAGGTCTGCATTAAGGGTGCGGAGCATTGGTGTGTAATTCACCCCGTATAGTAGTGAGGGGTCAGCGGTGAGTTGTATACCCAGGTATTTTATGGAAGTGTGCGTTATGGGTATATGGTGTTGGGTGCTTATGTATGTAGCGTTGTGCATTGTCATTGCGATTGGGAGTGCGGCCGATTTGCCCAGGTTAACCTTATATCCCGATAAGGCTCCGTAGTCTGCTAATTCTTTATCTAAGGCGAGCATTGAGGTCCTTGGGGTTGTAAGCGTGAGAAGGACGTCGTCCGCATAGCCTGAGACTTTAAATGTTTGGTCCCTCACTGAGATTCCGTGTATTAATTGGTTCAATCTGATCGCCTGCAGTAGGGGCTCTAAAGTGATGACAAACAGGAGGGGAGACAGCGGGCAACCCTGGCGCGTGCCGTTGTGTAGGTTAAAAGGGGGTGTCTGGGCGCCCGTAATCTGAATGTGTGCTTTAACGTCCGTGTACATAGCTTGGATCGTGGTAATGTACCGTTCGGGGAAGTGGAGATGTCGAAGGAGTTCGAATAGGTATGTCCAGTTTATCCTATCGAACGCCTTTTCCGCGTCGAGAGAGAGCATGAGCGTTGGTGTGCGTGTGATCGTCTGCGTCCAGATTAAGTCAATGTTGCGCCTGGTGTTTTCAAATAACTGTCGTCCGGGGACAAAACCCACCTGGTCCGCATGGATCAGGTGTGTTAGGTGTGGAGACAGTCTATCTGCTAGTATTTTGGCTAGTATTTTAACGTCTTGGTTGATCAATGATATGGGTCTGTAATTTTCAGGGTAAGTTGCGTCTTTTCCGGGTTTGGGTAATAGTATTATATGGGCCGTGGACATATCTGGGTCTGGTCGTCCCCCCTGCATCAAATAGTTGAACCATTTTAATAAATGCGGTGTCAGTTCTTCTCGGTATGTTTTATAATAGCTGCCCACATAGCCATCGGGGCCCGGGAACACTTTTCGTATTCTAAGAACATGGAAGTCCCTTTAGTAGCTGTCTGATAGACAGCCACTAGAGGAGGACTTAACCCTGCAAGGTAATTATTGCAGTTTATAAAAACTGCAATAATTACCTTGCAGGGTTAAGGGTGGTGGGAGTTGGCACCCAGACCACTACAATGGGCAGAAGTGGTCTGGGTGCCTGGAGTGTCCCTTTAAACATTGCAGCTCTAGAGAACTGCAATGTTTACATTGCAGCACTAAGTTAGCCTTTAATGGCTACCAGACAGCCACTGGTGGTGCTTGCAGAATCGTAATAGACTTTTGGTCTGTTATCTGACGCTGGACGTCCTCACTCTCTGCATGAGGACCTCCAGCATCAGATTTGTTCCCCATAGAAAAGCATTGATTCAATGCTTTTCTTTGTTGAGGTCTAATGCGCGCGGCATTTGCCACGCATGCGCATTAGACCCTAATTGTTGCAGGACGGAGGAGGGGGCAGAGCTTTGAGCCAGCACCGAGGGACATCGGTGCTGGGATAAAGTCAGTAAATAAATACCCTTTATTTACCAGGATTGGGGAGGGGGGCGAGGGAGGGGGGAGGCAGAGGGATCGGTAGTGCCAGGAATATAACTTTGTATTCCTGGCACTACAGTATCCCTTTAAGATACAACACAACTCCACTGGAGTATTTTTCTTTGGTAGATTGTGATTTCATAATTTCTGAGCAGTATACAAATTAGGAAATATCAGCCGGAAACTAAGGATAATATTCATTTTGAATTTTTGTCTTGACTGCCACTAGAGGTGTTCATTGGCAGCAATGTAAACACTGCATTTTCTTTGAAAAGGCAGTTTTACATTAAAAAGTCTGAAGAGACATGCTATGGACACTAGAACGACTACATAAAGCTGTCATTTGTCTTGTGAGTATAGTGTCCCTTAAAGGGAAACTATAGGTTAGGAATACACAATTGTATTCTTAGCACTATAGAACCCAAATGTGCCCCCTTGCTTGTCCCCCCTGCACCCTTTTGTCACTTACTTGAATCCAGCTGGGTCAGGCTCTGCTTCTGCTCTTCCATCCCTGATATCTGGGACCTAATGCACATGCGCAGCAATTTTAGAACAACCCCGTAGGAACCTAAATAGTTTAAGGTGACATTGGATGTCCTCATGCAGAGCATCCAGCTTCAGTTACGTGACCAAAAGGCACCCAACAACCCGTAAGTGCCTCTAGTGTATGTCTGGTAGACAGCGTCTTGAGGTAGGGTTAACCTTGCAATGTAATTATTGCAGTTTATCAATAACTACCATAATTACAATTGCATGGTTAAACTGACAGGGGCACTGCACCCAGACCACTTCAAAGAGCTGAAGTGGTGTAGCAGCCTATAGTGTCCATTTAAGTATCAGTCAGGGAGAGAGGAATCACTGAAATGGCAGATACAATTTTTGTTTCTAACACCGCTTTCTCATAAAGGTGCATTTTTAACATTTTATATATACCCTTTTTATGAAAAAAAGTCAGATTTGTTTTTGTTTACTTTTTTATTGTTGTCGTAACAAAGACTTGGTAAGCAGGCTCCCCAAAATGTACATATTAAAAAAAAGCCCATTAAAAGATTTTGTTAGTACGTTTATTAACTTGTAGCGACTTGATTGGTCAAATCAAGGTTTTAATCCCAAATTGCTCATATACTTGCATCTCTATGGCACTGTCAAAGAACCATAGCTAAAATTTCTCCAAATCTTTATTTTTTTATTTCCAGAGCTGTGTACCTGGCAGCAATGTGGATTACCTTCTCCTGTTGACTTCTTCAATCTCTTCATCCTGTTACTTCCTACTGTTTAGGACGTAGGGTGATAAGAGGGAAGATTAGATACTTACATCTTCTGTAGATGTTATACTATGTTGTGGTGGAGTGCTGTATGGACCATGGTGACAAGTTTATATATTTTTAATTGTTTATTATTGCATTTCTGATTACATTCAACAACATTCACATGTGACCTGTAGAGAAAAAAAAACATGTCTCCAGGTTATTAGAAGCAATAGAATTTAATTTATATTTATTTATATTTCATTTTATTTTATATCAACAACTAACAAAAACAATTTCCCTTCAAAATTATATATAAGTTTGTATAATAATAAGAATCAGAGCTGTATATCTGATTCCCCCCCCCCAAAAAATAAATAAATCATATAATTGTTTTATAGAAGATTGATTTCACATTTACCACTAAACGGCAATCATAAAAAATTAATTATTTGGTATTGGATGTTTGTTTTGTAACTCTGCAATAAGCTGCAGGCAGTTTGAAGAATCAAAGGGTAAGAGGAATCTTGTAAAGAATTGCAACTCGGATATTTAAGATACAACATGACTCCAGTGGAATATTTTCATTTTAAATGCCTCTGGGTGAGATGCTAGGTTGAAGACAATTCAGAAAACCCAAGGGAAGACTAAACAATCTTCAGCTATTTAAGAAGGCAATAAATACCATTACTTTGCCTTAGCAACAAACATCCCTGCCAGACATGCCAAGTAGATGTACAGTATTTGTGATCAGACATTCTTTAGTAGATATCACTAAGATGTTTGGTCCAACAGTTTATTTTGAATATTTCTAAGGGCATTTTCTACACCCATGTCAGAGTTGCTTTTTGTGCATGCTTGAGTGCTGGAATATTTTTGGCTTCTATCCAAGTAGGTGATAATCCAGATACATCATATGATTTTTGTCTACTTAGCAAGTAGGGGGCTCTAAAGGTTGCTTGGAAACAATGTGTTGTGGTGAATCCAAAGTATCGCAATATATGTAGCCTCAACCTCGCCTGGCCTGTTCAGGGTGCTTTCATTTTTTTGGGACAACTAAAAAGTGTGGGGTGTAAATATATTCTTAGAGGAGTTTTGGTTGATATTTAGCCAACTTTGCTTTAGATATTTTGTGTATGAATACTTGGGATATATATCTGGTAGGCCTGATAGAAAGAGTGATTAATACAACATATGATAACTGAAATATAAATTTTATCAACAGTGAACATAGTTGATAACATTCAGTAGCTAAATCCAATGACCAATTTTCAAAGACTTAAGAAAAAGTAAAAAACAAACAAACAAGGATAGATCATGCTCAGCCTATGATGTCTTCAATATCCACACAATAAATCATCAGGGAAAGGTTTGTGTAGCAAATAACTTGAAAACAGACATTTAATAACACCTAGCAACAGATGTGATTAAATAATGTGTCAGAAAAACTAATGACTTAAAGTAGACCTGTTATAAAGGAATCAATGACATGTCCGCCACCATGTAAGTCTACAGTCTAGTAATATATTGTGCTGGAGAAATTGCCTTTAGTCTGTATGTAGAGAGTTTCGATGTGAATCGTTGCACATATGAAGTTTAACCCCTCTGCTGTCAGAGGTGTAACTCCACCTCAGAAAGCATCATTGAGAGTTCTTGACTGGCTAATGTCAACAGAAAGTTGCCCAGAATGTCAGTCATTGACTGAGAGCAGTCAGTGGATGACTTGCAACAGCAGATGCTTCAGGTGGTTCAGATGCTGCAGCTCTGCCAGGACCAAGGAGCATGGGAGAGAAGCAAGGACCCAGATAAGGGAGCAAATCCTTGCTAAATGGAAAGTGGGCTGTAGTGGTTATGATGCTTGGAGTAACCCTTTAAGCTAAAGGCTCAACTTCAGGTGGACAATGGTTGTCCTACATAAGGCCAGCCATAGGTCATTGCTTGCATATTTTATTTCAGCTTAGGGCCTGTCTGGATTACAAGGAAAACAGAAAATGTCCTGGTATCTTGTGTAGCCTAGAGCTGACTGTGGTGTGCTTGCAGTGGAGAGATGTGACGAGCAGCTGCAGACAATTACTTTTCGCCATATGCATAGAGGTGAAGGCAGCTAGGTTATCTTGTGTCATACCTAGTGAACAAGGCTCTGTATATGTGGAGAGAGAAGGAAACAAGTTGCTACCCAGTGCTGAACCAGTGAGCTATCAGTGGCAGCTGGTATGGAATATATATTAATATAATTCACATACATTAATATGCATATGTATATAGTACACTCAGAAGTCAGACACATGTATAAAATAATGAAGGCTTTGCACCTCATATAGAGTTACTCCTAAAGTCCAAACTTTAGTGAATGAAAATACCAAGATGGACAAAGGCTCATGTAAAAGCCAGCATTTATAGTTAAAACACCAAAAAATGCTCAGTTCTCAGAATATGTCTGGTGAACACTGGTACCATGTTCAAAACTGTAACAGTGTCTTTTTGACAAAACTTAAGGGGATCCTGGATGAGGGCCGCAGTGGGGGGTTGCTATCCAATGATGAATATGAATTTATTCTTATCCGCCACCCAAGGATAGCAACCTTCTACTGCCTGCCTAAAATCCTTAAGGACCAATTGAATCCTCTTGGCCGTCCTATTGTCTCTGGGATTGAGAGTATCACTCAAAACAGTAGCCTTTATATTGATAAGATTTTAAGACCTTTTGTTGAGAAATTACCCTCTTACATCAGGGATACGAAACAAGCTTTGCTACTTCTCTCAAATCTTCAAATACCACCGACTGCGAGTTTATGTATTCTAGACGTTGAGGCCCTATATTCATCTATCCCCCATGAACGGGGTATTGAACATACAAAATATTTTTTAGATCAAAGGGGATCCGAGCATTCTCTCCACACAATGTTTGTTTTGAAACTGTTGGATTTCGTTCTATCCCATAACTATTTCCTTTTTCACAACATGTTCTACCACCAGGTTAGGGGGATGGCCATGGGAACGGCATGCGCACCCTCCTATGCCAACCTCCACCTGGGATGGTGGGAAACAAATGTTGTAAAATCCAGCTCCTTCTCAGTCTATACATCAATATCGGCATGGTACCGGTATATAGACGATATTGTCATTGTCTGGCTAGGGAATAAGGAAGAATTTACTAATTTTGTCTCTCTGCTTAATATCAATGAGGGTAATCTTAGGTTCACAGCTGAATTTGGAGGACAATCTCTGAATTTTTTGGATAGAATGATTTCCATCGGGCAATAGCTGAGGGTACGAAGGAACTGTACAGATATATCAAAATTTAAAATTAAAGCTAATCTGTTAAGACAACAGTTCCTGGGAAAAGGGGTACCCAAATAAATGCCTGAAAAAGGCATATAAAAGGGCCCTTGAGACTGACAGGAAAGACCTGATCTCGGATTATCCGAGACAAGATCAGTCAACCAATCAAACTATTCGGTTGATTGGCACTTTTGATACTGGATGGAATTCTGTCAAAAAATCAATAGAAAAATTCTGGCCGATTCTTTTAAAAGATGCTCACCTCAAAGATGTCCTGACCCCTTGAGCAACTGTAACAGCACGTAGAGGAAAGAACCTCCGTGACATGCTGGTCCCAAGCCATTTTTCATCTAAATGCAAAACGGGGACGACTTGGCTAGGACGCAATACGTCTCGGGGGTCATATGGAATGCGGCAGATGCATCGCTTGTAAATATATTCTACGTGACTCTAAATGGGTGATGGACAGCAATGGAGAGCAAAAATACGAGATCCCACATTTTTTTAATTGCAACACGGCAGGACTTATATACCTTCTTACTAGCAGTTGCAATTTAATGTATGTGGGGAAGACCTTTAGACCATTCAAAGAACGGATTAAAGAACATGTGAGATCTCCAAAGAACTGGCTAGAAACTCCAATCTTGAGACATTTAAAAGAACAATATGACGGTATATCTAGGGAGATTAGATTTTGTGGTTTAGAATTGGTTAAAAGGGACCAAAGATTTTGATAAAATATTACGCCAAAAAGAATGTAGATGGATACAAAAACTCAAAACCCTCAGTCCTAGGGGCCTAAATAAGGGTTTCACATTCTCTCCATTCATCTAAAGATAGGATATTCCTCTGAGCAAATGTTTATGTAAGAGAATATCTTGTGTACACCTTGTGTATATTGAGTGTTAAGTTTACCGTTAACATTTAACTTTAAATCTGTTTGTTTGGGTTTCTTTATAAACCCTTTGTATATAGTTTTTGATTACTTTGTTTAGATGGTATATGCAACTGTAACCTGGCAATTTTTATAGGACATAAATGTGTACCTTTAAGGGACGGAGCAAAGTACATTTGGAAAATATGTATGGGCTAATTTACTTAGTGTACTCCTTTAAATATGGAGATGAGCTGGTCAACTATGGGGTTAAAATAGACCCACTACTATATATTGCTACATGCACAATAGAATTCTATATATAATGATCATCCTGATTCCCTTATGAGTGATAAGTCTATGTGAATGGCACTCAGTTTGTTGATGTGCCCAAGCCCTATTGAGTCATGGGAACTGTGTGCATTTTGTGTCCCTAAAGGTACTATCCCCATGGTAGACAGATGTACCCGCTGTATGCTAATAATTGCACTAAAAAATGAGGGGCAAGTATGTCCCTCCAATAATAATGTTCATTGAAGGTGGCAAGCAAAGACTTATTTAGTCCCTGCCCCCATAGCATCGAAAGTTTAGCCGGCAATAAAAACGCTAAATCTTCCAGACCAGGTGTCCGTGAGGCTAGGGACATCTGATGGCTTACTCGGGACAAATACTGTGCAACCCCCGTACCTCATATCCTCTGCGCAGGGAGACACTGCGGTGAAGGGGCTACATCCCATTTATATTTGGTCCTTTTTTTCTATGCCGGGAGCTCTTGACAAAGGAGTGATAGCACGCTGAAACGCACGTCGAGCATTTCTTTGTGCCAATTTGTTTTTTAACACTGGGGGACTTGGTTGACTAATATGGAATGTTTCACGGATAGTGGGGGGATGTGGGCAAGCTAACCTGACAACCTGAAGCAGCAGTAGATGTTAGAGAGAATCCGGCGCTCAACATTTTGAGTTTGTAGGAAGTGTTTAAAGTTCAGGTGTGTGAGCACTGCTCTTGTATTGGTGGGTGGACGATTTTTTACTATTAGTGATACAGATTTGAAGTCTCACCTTAACTATATCGCTAAGCACCTGCTTAATATATCTTTTCTCCTTATGGCTATACAGTTCAGTGTCTCTAATCTACTCTGCTAACCCTAATAACTAATATATATGTTTTGCCTGTATTTCTCCTACCCTGTCTAACTAATGGACATAAAACTCCCCCTATATGACTGTAGTGGGAGTTCTCCAATGCACTCTGAGAGAAACAGGAGGAACTTGCAACAGTATTATCTAAAATTGCAGCAGGTTTAGGAAATATCCACTGTGTTATTCTGATACTTTATATAGGACTGAACACACAATCTGGCTGCTTAAGTTTTACACAGACCCTGCTCATGGATACTACGCCCTCAATAGGAATAACATTATACTGTGCTGGGGGGTGTTTGTATCTAACACTTTAGCCTCCTATCCTGTTGATAGAGTGATCTCCACTTTTAGTCATAATATTTATTATTTTTTCCAGCCACATAATATACTCTTCTGTCAATTTTGAAGTACTATATATATCTAAGCCACTGGTAGCTTTGGAGCTTATATAAGTACATTTCTGACAGGCTTTTGCGGCTCCTTACAATTAGTCTACCCACCTTTTAAAGGTATATTATCACGTGGTGTTCACATATATTTTTTATTTTCTTATACTGAGGAGACTTTCACATGTAGTTTGTTTGTGTATATATGTATTTGGCTTAATAAAGATTGTACCATACATACAAATTTTTATACTCTTAAGAGATATCCTATGGTGGAGTTGACAACCACCCGCATACAGCAGAGGGAGTGACCACTCCACTTTTTTACTTTTTATTTGTATTTACTGTAACGGTACTTACCTGGTTCTCGTGCCAGCTGGGGTCCTCTGATCGAGTCGCACATGACTCGAGTGCTCCTGCCTCCAGTTGAGCCACTTGAAGCTTGAACACGGTGCGCCGCACGCGCCGAATGGTCTGATCGGGCGCGTGGCTCGTACAGTATTAAGAACGTTGCTTGTGTCACGAGCATGTTTTAAAAGGGGAAATAGGAGTCTAATCTTGCGGTTGGCTCCCATTGGCCCAAGTCATTCCGGCGCCCCCATTCAAGCACGTTTTCGGGTGCAAGCATGACGTGTACCAATCAGATTAAACAAGGGATTATTTAAATTTACCTGGCCCTAGATTCTGTGCCCTATTGTGGTTTCGGTTCCCAGTATCCTTAAGTGTGTTCCTTGAGTTATTATATTATTCTGTTATTGACTTTGGCTTTGTTTCCTGACTCTGAATTTCTCTTTAACCCTTGCCTATCTTGTTTGCCCTTCTGACTATTATGTGTACCTGACTCTGGTTAGTTTACGTTTTTGCTGTCTCTCCATTACCCAGACCACGGCTTGTGTTTCGACTAATCTTTACTCTAACGTCTAGTCCGGCCACTCTTCAGACACATGTATAAAATAATGAAGGCTTTGCACCTCATATAGAGTTACTCCTAAAGTCCAAACTTTAGTGAATGAAAATACAAAGATGGACAAAGGCTCATGTAAAAGCCAGCATTTATTGTTAAAACACCAAAAAACGCTCAGTTCTCAGAATGTCTGGTGAACACTGGTACCATGTTCCTTTGTCCATTCCTTGATATCCTAAACTCTGTGTGTTAGGGTTATACTCTGTGACACATACATGCTGCTGAGTTGTTCCAGGAGGTGTGGTCTTCATGATGCTGGTGATTGCTTGTTTTGCTAACGAATCAAAATTTTCAGATCACAATTATGTCACCTTTCTGCTTGTCTCCATATATACAAACCACTAATTGAAATGTTTCCATGGTCGTCTTTTCCTGTAGTTCATTCTCCCTCACAGAACATCACATTAAACCCTGTGACCTATTCCAATTATACTGTATTCACATGGAACCTCATGGGACAAAAATGTTTGTTGACACTGATCGTCTTCTCTCTTGACAAAGCCTATGGATAAATTACTATTTCACTTTTCAGCCGTGTCATATATTTTTGGGCAAAAATTCTTACTTATTGGAAGAGACTCATTATTTCCTTGCAAAACACTTGTAACGAATTGCCGAGCACCCCGACTGGGTACCTCCGTTTGACGGATGCTCCTAGTGCAGTGATGGCGAACCTTTTTGAGCCCAAGTGCCCAAACCGTAATACATGCCAATTTTTTTCCCTCAAAGTGCCAAAACGGCAATTAAACCTGAATACTGAGATTTAAGTTTAGAAAAAACAACTCATACAGTTGTCCGAACTAATTAACATCTCTGTGTGTGTATTAAGCAGTGTGTGTGTGTACTCGGCAGTCTGTCTGTATGTGTATTTAGCAGTCTGTCTGTATTTAGCAGACTGCTGAGTACACAGTCTGCTGAATACACACACAGACTGCTAAATACACACACACACAGACTGCCGAGTACACACACACACACACACACACAGACTGCTAAATACACACACAGAGACTGCTGAGTACACACACACAGACAGACTGCTGAGTGTACACACACAGACAGACTGCTGAGTGTACACACACTGCTTTGAGGGGTACAGTGTATGTGTTTGTGAGTGGGGTGATGTGTGTGGGGGAGGGTGATGTGTGTGGGGGGGTGATGTGTGTGGGTGGTTGTGATGTGTGTGGGGTGGTGTGTTTGGGGCGGGTTGGTGTGTGGGGTGATGTGTGTGTGTGTGTCTTTGTGTGGGGTGATATGTGTAGGGCAGGGGTGCTGTGTGTATGTCGTCCCTCCTCTCCCCCCCCACTGTTTTCTTTCCCCCCATCCCTCCCTCATTTTTTTCTCCCATCCCACACTCAGTTTTCTCCCCCCATCTCTCCCTCAGTTCCCCCCCATACCTCCCTCAGTTTCCCCCATACCTCCCTCAGTTTTCTCCCCCCCATCTCTCCCTCAGTCTCCTTCCCCCTCATCTCTCCCTCATCTCTCCCTCCCCCTCATCTCTCCCTCATCTCTCCCTCAGTCTCCTTCCCCCTCCCATCTCTCCCATGGTCTCCTCAGCCCCATCTCTCCCTCAGTCTCCTTCCCCTCCACCCCCATCTCTCCCTCAGTCTCCTTCCTCCCCTCCCTTCATCTCTCCCTCAGTCTGCTTGCCCTCCCGCCATCTCTCCTCAGGTCTCCTTCTCCCCTCCCCATCTCTCCTGGTCTCTCTTCCCCTCATCTCTCCCTCGGTCTCCTCCCCCCATCTCCTCAGTCCACCTTTCCCCCATCTCTCCTCAGTCACCTTTCCCCCCATCTCTCCCCTCAGTCTCCCTTCCCCCCCTCGTCTCTCCCACCTCAGTCTCCTCCCATCTCTCCTCAGTCTCCTTCTCCCCTCCAGCTGGCAGCGCTCTCCTCGGTCTCTGCTCCCTCCCCATCTCTCCCTCAGGTCTCCTTCCCCTCCCCCATCTCCTCCCTCAGGTCCTCCCTCCCCATCTCTCCTCAGTCCTGCTTTCCCCCATCTCTCCCTCAGTCACCTTTCCCATCTCTCTCGGTCCTTCCCCCCTCATCCTCCCTCGGTCTCCTCCCCCAATCTCTCCCTCAGTCCTTCTCCTCCCGCTGTCTCCCCTCAGTCTCCTTACCCCTCCCGCCTTTTCATCTCTCCCTCGGATCTCCTTGCCCTCCCCCCCATCTCTCCCTCGGTCCTTCCCCCTCCCCATCTCTCCCTCAGTCTCCTTCCCCTCCCCCCCATCTCTCCTCAGTCTCCTTCCATCTCTCCTCAGTCCTTCATCCTCTCTCCCCTCAGTCTCCTTCCCTCAATCTCTCCCTTAGTCTCCTCCCCATCTCTCCTCAGTCTCGCCCCCTCCCATCTCTCCCTCAGTCTCCTTCCCCTCCCATCTCTCCCTCGGTCTCCTTCCCCCCACTCCCCATCTCTCCCTCAGTCCTCCTTCCCCTCCCATCTCTCCCTC
>OW240924.1:71285010-71306864 GCA_933207985.1 Pelobates cultripes
ATAAGTTCCTGTACCGCGGCGCTCTCGGCCACGCTACACAGAGTGCCTGGCAGGAGGGAGCGCTATGCGCTATGCGCTCACCTCCTGCCGGTCACTCCGGCTTTGCGCCCGCTGGGCCGGTGCGCATTAAGGCGGCCACTTGTGCCGCCTTATGGATGCGCTGGCGGAGCGCACCCTCCCTCCCTCCGGCGACCTATGGCCGCGTGCCCACAGAGAGGGCTCGGCGTGCCACCTGTGGCACGCATGCCATAGGTTCGCCATCACTGTCCTAGTGCTTCCCGAGGGCTCCGAGCACTCCACTAAACACCATAACCACCGCAGATCTCACGAATCGCCGCAGCTTGGTTGAGGTCTTGCTGTCGTCCACCCACTCTGGACCCACAACCAGGATCCAGCTTCCAGTAGGTAGACCTCTCTTGTAATGCAGGAACAGGAACAGCTCTTACAAGAGCTAGTGATTTTACTCTGGGGAGTATAGTGAGTATAGTGATTATAGCAATCCCCAGAGTGTAGTTCTCCAATCCCCCAAACATGAGCCAAGACTTCATGAGGGTAGAACAAGTCTGAGGCTTTATTGGTACATGTTTGCTAATATACAATTCGTCAGGCCAGAGGCATACCCCCTGGACCTCCCTCCCCTCTGCCTGTGATACAATTAACAAAGACAATGGGCTAACTCATTAACTCTAAACAGAAAAAAAACAGTACTTTTGAACATGGGTTATCACAGGGCGCATAATCCCAAGGGAAGGAGGCTGACAAACAGGCCCCTTCAAAAACCAGTGGCGAAGTGGATTTTGTCACAACACTTATACAACGTATAAGCAAAGCAAGCTGCACATCATATATAAAAGAACGAATAGATACCACAAAGGCGTAACTAGAAACCAGGGAGCCCTGGTGTGAAAATTGCCCTAGGGCCCCCCCCATATGTCTACCCCCCACACGTCCCCGCCCCCTACATGCAGACACACGACACACACACTGTCATGTAGACACACACATGTAGACATACATATACATACACACACACATACATTCAGACACACACACACACTGAGACCCATACATACAGACACACATACACGCAGACATGTAGACACACACACATACACATACAGACACACAGACATACACTAAAACACACGTGCAAAATGTTTGTCACCCTCCTGTTTCTTACCTTTTAGATGCAGAAGAGTGACTTCCCTGGGGTCCAGTGGTGGCTCAGCGTGATGGGAGTCAGAGTTCCTACTCTGACTCCCTCCTCTCTTCCTCCCGTGTGGTTCCCGGTAGTTGCTAGGAAGAAGTGACTGGGGAAGTCACTTCCTCCCTGCACTCTGATACCATCACAGGGCCCCCGGTAGCGCTGTTAAAGTGCCACAGAGCTAACCGGGCCCCCTGGATATTCATTGCCATCAGGTGGCCCTAACAGCATGGGCCATCTGATGGGCCCCATAACATGCAGCCCCGGCGGATCTACCGCGCAGTCGTGGCCGCAATACATGGTGGTGGGCACCCGGTCGCAGGGTTCGCAGGGTGGCCAGGCCCCCTGGAGTGACAGTCCCAGTCACAACTGCGACCCCTGCGACAGCAGTAGTTCCGCCACTGGATACCACCTATTTAGAAATGTGCCAAAATCTTATCAGAGATCGAGAAAACCAAAAACTATATATATTGTACAGTAGATGTAGGGGAGAACGGGAGAGGGAAAGGGAGAGTTCTCACAAGACGTAAAAGTATGCAGGCTTGTCTCCCAAAGGGGGTAAAAATCCGTGTGACTTGGCTTCATTCTGGAGCTGTGGGTCATGAAGAAAAGAGACAAAAGCGTAATACTATAATAACAACACTTCTAATGATTAAACTTGCACTTACAAAAAGACAGTATGTTCAGGCATATCTCCACCTGAGGTGGACCTCAGAATCAGCAGGCTGGAGTGAGCATGGACAACTGCCAATGAAACAAAGTATTAAAATCACATAGAAAAAATTAAAAAGTCTCAAAAATAACATCAGACGTGTTTCGTCCAAAGAATAGACTTCCTCAAGGATCTGGGACATTGAAGTAACTTCTTGGTTTATATATGGCTTTTGATTTCAGACCTCAGATCAGCTGGCCGCCGAATGTGTTCCACTGTGGAACTCACTGTTAATTTCCATTGAACGATCGTGATCACTTCCAGCCGCTCTAAGGGTATTGCAGCGATTCTTAGATGTCGAGGCATCCTGCAATAATCTCTCCTGACTGCAGGGCTGACGAGTGATTGCTCCCCAGGAGCGATTACTTCCGGATTGCCCCACATGGTGCCCGGCATTGTAGCAGAGCATCGGAAGCCATCAGGCAGGCTTACGATGTTAGACGCACTCAGTGAAGACCCCCTTGAGGACAGATTACGGCTCAGGACGTCATCAGAAACATCTCCTTGAGGACTAATGACGGTCCTGAACCGTCATAACATAAAATGAGCCAACCTTATTACTTACCCGATCGCCGCCGTTCCCCTGCCAGCGATTGGTGTTGCTCCCAGTCTGGGGGGACTGACTGACACCAACAGATTTTGAGAGTCAAAGTTAGAAAAAGTGTGCTTTTTGAATTTATCATATTTTATACATTTTTTTATAGTAAATTATATGATGTGATGAAAATAATGGTATCTTTAGAAATACCATTTAATGGAGAGAAAAGCTGTATATTATATGTGTGGGTACAGTAAATGAGTAAGAGGAAAATTACAGCTTAAACACCGCAGAAATGTAAAAACAGCCCTAGTCCTTAATGGTAAGAAAATGTAAAAACGGTCTGGTCACTAAGGGGTTAATATAAGCTAGATCATTTATTTAGTATTTTCATATTTTGCTTCTGTCAGGCATAATGGTATTAACCCTTAAGGACACAACTTCTGGAATAACATGGAATCATGACGGAATATTTCCGTCACGTGTCCTTAAGGGGTTAAATAATTAGTTGCATATTAATATGTAGAATGAATAAACCTTCACATTCGGTCTCATAATAGAATAGACTATCACAACAAACAACCTCAGCCTATAATCATTCCCACCAGACCAAATATGTTAAAATTCACGAGGGATCTTTGACATTTAAAGGACCACTATAGTGCCAGGAAAACATACTCGTTTTCCTGGCACTATAGTGCCCTGAGGGTGCCCCCACCCTCAGGGTCCCCCTCCCGCCCGGCTCTGGAAGGGGAAAGGGGTAAAAACTTACCTTTTTCCAGCGCTGGGCGGAGAGCTCTCCTCCTCCTCTCCGCCTCCGTTACGCCCCGCCGGCTGAATGCGCACGCGCGGCAAGAGCTGCGCGCGCATTCAGCCGGTCTCATAGGAAAGCATTTACAATGCTTTCCTATGGACGCTGGCGTGCTCTCACTGTGAAAATTACAGTGAGAAGCACGCAAGCGCCTCTAGTGGCTGTCAATGAGACAGCCACTAGAGGATTAGGGGGAAGGCTTAACCCATTCATAATTATAGCAGTTTCTCTGAAACTGCTATAATTATGAAAAAATGGGTTAACCCTAGAAGGACCTGGCACCCAGACCACTTCATTAAGCTGAAGTGGTCTGGGTGCCTAGAGTGGTCCTTTAACTAGCATTGTCATTTTAATTTGCCACCATAACATGTTTTTTCTTTTGCTTTCTGTTAGACAATACAGATTGAATTGGAATATATTTTAGAGCACCCATGGTAAAGATAGGCATTCTTTTTCAGATCCCATGGAAGTAATGTATAATATAAAGTAGTTTAGCTCATATAGGTAAAATTACACCAGAAAAAAAAGGTACATTTACAGTTTGAACTGGAAAACTAGATTAGCTCTTACTTTGTATTCTTTAACATTTTACAACAAATATACATCATGGTTTCTGATTGGTTTCTCCACTTTTAGAGCATTATATCACAATTTCTCTATATAAATATCCCCTTTTGTAGCCATAACTGGATAGCTCATGGCCCAAGGGGCTAAATGAAGACTATGACTTAATGTAGTTCTTTTGATGGGTGAGACATACTCCCTCACTGGTTAACTTGCCATTGATAGCTGTCAGTTCTAAAGGTTGTAGACATTTTAAATGTGACAATTAGATGACAATGAACATGGGTCATACTTGCATTTAATTGTTCTATTTTTATCACCGTCCTAAAGATATATAACTGATGGTGTTCAGATACATCTACATCTATATCTTTTATACTAATTCACATTATTCTCTACTGATATAGCGGATTTAAAGGGTTACTCCAACCACCACGATTACGTCTGCTTTTAGAAGTGGTCATGGTGTTAGAAGTCTGTATATGCAGTGTTTATGCTTGAAAATCTGCAATTTTGTGACGGGTGCTAGTTTCACCCTCAGCAAATGTGACAGACAGCCTGGAACATAGTTCTGGGTTCTATAATATCTAGTGTCTATTTGCTGTCTCTCTCAACACCCTTCCTATTGTGGTTTTATACCCCACCTCCTCTAGACTGTAAGCTAGTTTGGGCAGGGTCCTCAACTACCTATTGTTCCTGTTACATTTTGTTATGGTCTCATTTGGTAATTCCCCCTCTTATTGTAAAGAGCTATAGAATAAGCTGGCACTATATAAATACCAATAATAATAATAATATGCAAAATGTATGACTGTCGTCAGTCTGTGCTGCACCTTGGCGACAGATGTAATACGTTTCAGTGTCTCTTCCCTCCCTGCACTCCCTCTCGGCCTCACCCCCTTTTCAACAGTTTTTTTTTTTATACTTCAAGCCTCCTTGAATGTGAGGTCTGATAAACATTGTAGTATATTATATATTCAATAAACTGTGTTTATAAATAGTTTAGTTTAATGTAATGAGTTTTCAATGTACACTTTTACATCCTCTTATCTGCCTAAAATACAAAATTTCTTCATAAATAGTACAAAAATACATATTTTAAATGATTTTTTTCTGCATTTTTCAAGCACATTTTCTTGAATGCAGCCATTTTCAGAAGATATCTTCTGTGATGAGTGTAACCTTTTCATTTACCATCTTTTCAATCACTATAAGAATTAAGTCATTTTTGACATTTTCTTCTAGCTGTGCTCCTTTTTTGTGTTAATGATTTTGCCATATTGCATTTTCACTTTAACCTGAGGAATACCCAGTATCCAATGTTTTGCTATAGCCAGTCCAAGTACATGCCTTACTTAATAGCTTATCTAGTATATTGAAGAGAGTCACCTAGGAATTTAGATTCAAATCCACTCCAAGGGTTACACCAGTTTTAGAGATAAACACTCTCCAAAGAGAAGCCACAAGACCCCAAGTCTAAACACCCCTGATAACAGGTAGATGAAAAAGCTAGATGAATATGGTGAAAGTGAATTAGCACTTTTTTCACCTTTAACTGAGATACAGTACTCACAGAGTGAATAATTGTAACAATATATATAACCAGATATCACCATTTAACATCTCACTTATGCATACCTCCTAACATTTGAAATGGACAAAGAGGAACACTTGGGAATATGATTGGGGGTAGGATTGTTGTGTGAAAGTTTAGGTGACTTATGTGTAAGAATTTACTAACTAAAATGTAATTTAGAATAAGAACTATTAAAAAGAATCTTATTTATACAGACTGATTTCTAAACACATTTATTGTAGTTTAAAGACACATTACTCAGAGTTATACACTCAGACACACCAACAATATATCAGAATTATGATTATTCTTACTCCTTCCATCCTGATCTTCTGTAGAATCCTGGGAATTAGAGAAATAGGAGGAAAAACATAGGATAGGCTGAAATTCCATGGAATAGAAAGGGAGTCTATGACATCTGGCCTGTCTGAATGGTTCAAAGATGCAAAACTTCTTGTTTTCTTGTTTGATCTTGAAGCCATCAGGTCTATTTCTGGATAAATGAATTTCTTTGTTATTTGACTGAAGATCTGGGATGAAAGAGACCAATCTGCTTGTTTTAAATGTTGACGACTTAGGGTATCTGCCAGAATGTTGAATTTTCCTTTTATGTGTACTGCTGAAATAGACAGAAGGTGATACTCTGACCATGGCATGATTCTGGAAGTTGACCTTGTTCCTCCTTGTTTGTTGATATATGCTACTGTTGTAGAATTGTCTGACCTGATCTGGACATGTTGATTCTGGATCTGGTTCTGAAAAGCAACGAGAGCAAGCCAGAGAGCCTTCAGTTCTTTGAAATTCGATGAACTTCTTAAATCTTTCACAAGCCAGATTCCTTGTTTCTTCTGTTCTCCCAGGGCCGGTGCAAGGATTTTTGCCGCCCTAGACAAAAGTAAAGTTTGCCCTCCCCTCTCCCCCATGTGACATCACAATGCCCCACCCATATGATCTGCCATGTTAACGCCAGTGCTGCAGTGCCGCCGTATTTACATTAAAAGGCCTGCAGGGACAGGCTATAGACACCAGAACCACTACATTAAGCTGAAGTGGTTCTGGGGACTATATCAGGGTGTCCTGATATGTGTGTAAGGAATGCATTGTGTAAATCTGTGTTTGTATGTGTAAGGGCTGTAAGGTGTGTTTCTGTGTATGTACGGGATGCAGTGTGTGCATCTGTAAGGGGTGCATTGAGTGTGTGTGTAATGCAATGCATTGTGTGTAAGGGTTGCATTGCTTGTGTGTGTGTGTTGGATGTCAATCTCTCCCCCCCAACCTTGTCACTCTCTTCTCCCCCCCTTGTCCCTCTCTTCTCCCCCCCTTGTCCCTCTCTTCTCCCCTTGTCCTCTCTCTTTTCTCCCCCCCCTTGTCCCTTCTTTCCCCTTGTCCCTCTCTCTTCTCCCCCTTGTCCTCTTTTCTCCCCTGTTGTCACTTCTCCCTCCCCACTCTCATTCCCCTCCTCCCCAGTCAACCTCCTGTCAATTTCTTCCCCCACCCTTCTTCCCTCCCTTTCAATTTATTCCCCCTTTCAATTTATTCCCCACCTCCCTTTCACCACTCCCCTTTCAATGTATTCCCCACCTCCCTTAAGATTTATTCCATACCTCCATTTCATTTATCCCTCCTTTCATTTATTCCCTTTCCCTCCCTTCCCTCTTCCCTGTAAATCCCCCACCTCTGTTGTAGTGTGGCCGAGCCCTGTATGGTCCGCGGGTACAGGGAGCTTTTGTAGGTGTGTAGTGTGTACTTCCTGTTAGTCCGGCCGGGTACAGGAGACAGATGCTCCCTGTACCCGTGGACCATGATACAGGGCTCGGCCACGCTACTGTGAGGGAGTGACAGGAGGGAGCGCTGAGCGCTTCCCTCCTGTCAGCCCCTCTCTTCAGGCTGTGCCTGGGCGGGCAAAGCTGCAGCCGCCTGAGGCTCTCTACAGAGCGCTTGGGTGGTTGCAGCATTAGGGGGGCTGGCGCTCCTGGCGGCGCCCCTTCCCAAGGGGCCCCTAGACGGCTGCCTAGTCCGCCTAACAGGTAGCGCCGGCCCGGTGTTCTCACATGTGAGCACCCCAGCCAAGACCTGAGGCGTATGTTAAAATTCTGAACGACTTCATTTGGAAAGAAAGACCTGACTGCAGGAAATTTGATGAAGTCCACCAGAGAAAGCTCTTCAAGGCGCGACTGTTGAGTTTCATAGGCATGTCCAAGTTGTTTGTTTGTTTGTTTGTTCCAGAAGCTTAAAATTATTATTTGAAGAGGTCTCATTCTGGCCTTTGCCCAATTGACTGCTGGAATTGAGGCTGTGAAAAGACCCAGCAAACTCATTGCTTCTCTGATGGAGCAAAAACTTTTTCCTCTGAGGTTCTGAATAGCTTGAGCAATTTTTGTTCTTTTTTCTTCTGGAAGAAAGATCTTCATACTGACTGTGTCTATAATCAGACCCAGAAACTGTATTCTTTGGTTAGGTACTAATTCTGACTTCACAAAATTTATCAACCAACCATGACTTCTTAGGGAGTCTAAAGTGGTACTGAGGTCTTGATAAAGCTGTTCTTTTGAGTCTGCAATTAAAAGCCAGTTGTCTAAATAAGGGATGACATTAATGCCTCCTCATCTTAAATCTGCGGAAATATCTACCAGAATCTTTGTGAAAATTTTTGGAGCTGGAGAAAGTCCAAAAGGAAGTGCTCTGAACTGATAATGCAGTGTCTGTCTCCGGACGTTTATGGCAAACTGTAGGAATCTTTTGCTGCGTTTTGCGATAGGAATGTGTAAATATGCGTCTTTTAGGTCTAGAGAAATAAGCCAATTTCCTGGTTGAATAATGTGAGTTGCAAACTTTGTTTCCATTTGAAACTTCTTTTTTAGAATAAACTTGTTGACTGCCTTGAGATCTAAAATAGGTCTGCAAGAACTGTCTGGCTTTGGAACCAAAAAGAGTCTTAAGTAAGTGCCCAGGAATCTTTCTTTTAATTGCACACTTTCTATCACATTCTTTAGAATAAGCTTTGACACTTCTCCCATAAAAACCTTTTCTGTTGTAGTCGAGTGGACTGAAGAGCATAAATATTTTCTTCTTGGGATCTCTGATAGTTCCAAATAGCAACCATTCCTTATCACTGAAAGAATGCAGTGATCTGAGGTAGTTTATTGCCAGATATACAGAAAGTGAGTGAGTCTCCCGCCAACAAGAAAGGCGTCATAAGTTTCTATTCTTTTTGTAAGAGAATTTCTCCTTTCTCTTGTAATCAAACACCCTTCTTTGTTGACCTCTGTAAGTGTTTCTCCGAAAGGAGCCTCTGTAAGCTGATTGGACTCTAAAAAACCTTTTATTCCAACGCTGTTTCCTGTTATCTTCTGGTAATGCTTTCTTACCATCCGTCATTTGTTTCAAAAGATCATCTATTTTGGAACCAAAAGGCCTGCCTGGTTCAAAAGGAATATCACATAGAGAATTTTTGGATGCTGAATCAGCCAGCCAGTTTCTCAACCATACTGCCACTGTAGATAAACCCATAGCTTTAGCTAAGATCTTCAGTCTTTCTTTTTTTTTTTTATAACAACTGAACTGGATCTTCTTTGGATTCACCCGCATAAATATTTTCTAATTCTTCCAGCCAATATTTCTGTGCCTTTGCCACCAAGGTTCCTGCAATCCGTGCTTTGCATTGAGATGATGAGGAGACAAACAGTTTCTTCAAAGAAGAATCAATACATTTTTCTATAGCATCTTTCAGACAACTAGAAACCCCAATAGATAAAATGGTATTTTTTCCCAGCTGAGCTATTGGGGCGTCTACTGATGGTAACGGATCTAAGAGGCATTCGGGATCCTTTCTGATGGCAAAAAGAGCTTTAAAGTGCTTAGAAATGAAAGGTTTTCTTCCTGGAAATTTCCATTCCTTAAAATCAAATCATTTAACCGTGGATGAAAAGCAAAAACCTTGGATCTTTTTCCTTTGCTCCTGAATTGTTCCTGATCACCCATCAGAAACTGGACTTCCTTAATTAGTTTTCCAACAGATTCCTCTGGAAAAGAAAATTCTTCATTAGAAGAATTACTAGAATCCTAATCTCTGGATCATGAAACTGAAGATTCGGAGCTTACCTCAGACAATTCCCATGAGCTAAGCCTTTTCTTAGCAGGATTTTTTTATTGCTGAATCCTAGGAAGCAGAGGCCTGGGCAGACTGACCATCTGCAGACTGCAGCATTTCAACAAATGTTTGTTGCAAACTTTGCTGGAACCAACTTAAAGGACCACTCTAGGCACCCAGACCACTTCAGCTTAATGAAGTGGTCTGGGTGCCAGGTCCTTCTAGGGTTAACCCATTCTTTTATAAACATAGCAGTTTCAGAGAAACTGCTATGTTTATGAATGGGTTAAGCCTTCCCCCAAATCCTCTAGTGGCGGTCTCATTGACAGCCGCTAGAGGCGCTTGTGTGATTCTCACTGTGAAAATCACAGTGAGAGCACGCAAGCGTCCATAGGAAAGCATTGATAATGCTTTCCTATGCAACCGGCTGAATGCGCGCGCAGCTCTTGCTGTGCGTGCGCATTCAGCCGACGGGGAGGAGAGGAGGAGGAAAGCAGGAGGAGAGCTTCCCGCCCAGCGCTGGAAAAAGGTAAGTTTTTACCCCCTTCCAGAGCCGGGCGGGAGGGGGACCCTGAGGGTGGGGGCACCCTCAGGGCACTATAGTGCCAGGAAAACGAGTATGTTTTCCTGGCACTGTAGTGGTCCTTTAAAAAAAAGTTGACATCTCTGACTGCTTTGCTTCCTCAGAAGCCTCTTTAATACAATTGGAACAAATCTTTCGCTTATATCCGTCCGGCATGGGTTGGGAACATGAAGCGCAGATTAAAGGTTTTGATTTTGTAGAACATTTCCCTATCTCTGAAGCTCTCTCCGCAGTCTCAGGATTAGACATACTGAAGAGAAAAAGAGAGAGAGAAATGAACAAAATATTAACTGAAAAAAATAAAAAAATAATTAAGGCTAGATGCATATAAGATAAAAACAAAAAGTCTTACCTTAATGGCCTCAAAGTATGTTGGAGAGCACGTGAGTACACACTTGCAACAGATTCTGAGTGTACCTGGCAAACAGTTAGTTGATGCTGATTATATAGCCTCTAAAGGTCCTGGAAACCAAAATTCGAAGAAACATTTATTTTTTTAAATTTTGGTACCTGAATATTGGATTCGCCTGGCGCATGCGCAGTGCGCACCGTGATTCCACGGTGGAACGCTTCGCAACCTGTACGTGCATTCCACCGCCAGGACCTCCCAGCTCGTGCACACATGCGCACCTTCGCCTTACCTGGCGCGGTCTTAGGCGGAACAGATAAGAGCAGGTGGGATGCAGGCGTCCGGCCTGCTTACCACTAGAAAGAAGTTCTGGCGAAAACACCAGTGTCAAAATAAACAAACAGAGCCTCCAGAGCCTCAGCCCTCTCACCATACTTCCTGGAAAAAAAAGGGGGAAAATCTCATAAAACCTCCTCTGCCGAAGGCAGGCAAAGGACCAGGGTTCCTAGAGGTAAGAGGTAAGGTAATTTGGGGGAGGTGCTTACAGTTTTGGGGGTTTGCCTGCCTGTTTTTTTCCCTCCAGATTAGAAATCCCTGTTGTAAAGCACTGCCTCTAATCTGAAGGTAAAACAGTCTTTATACTCAATGGAATTTTGATCACTTAAATTAGAAATGTAATTAGCCAACTTGTTTAATTATTTATAGCAGAGGAAAGTGTGCACATCAGATATGCGTGGTGTTTTCTGAACATTACTAAGTGTTCTCAGTCCAGACTGGTAGCACAAATTATAGTTGTGCTGACAGACACATGTTTCATACAATGTTTCTTTAAGAACCAATAAATTGTTCTGCCAATGCAATTTAAATATACATTAATATAGCTGCGTAAAATCTATATAATAACTGGTTTCTTTCTATCTGAATGGCTGATTCAAATCTAAGTAGCAGGATAATTTATTGTCTTACTATTATTCAGCACCATATAAAGACCCTGCCAGCAAGTGTATCAGTAGGCATTGGACCTGCAAAGGAACTGCAGTATGATGTAATTTATGCACAGAATTGACGTAAGGCAGCCCAGAACAGAATTCTGGGCTGCCAATGTCACGAATGTTAAGGGTGCAACTAGCCCCCAGCACACAGTTAGCAATAACTCAGTAGGTGCAGTGTCTCAAGCTGAAACCCTGCACATCAAATCACTGAAGTGGTCATGGTGATTGGAGAAACCCTTTAAGGAAGAATTCAAAGTGAATTTCAAATATGAGGTCAAAATCACCAAACTAGGAAAATTCTCTAACTCAGCTATGCTTCCAGCTCGGCTACTCTCACCTCAAACGTAAAATTCACTTTGAATTCTCACTTTAGTGAATAATCCGCTAAATACTAGTTTACAAACTGGTGATCAATACCTTTGCAGTTACAGTTTACACTGTAAGGCTCAATGATATTTTGATTACAATCTATCAAAATATTACAAAATTAAGAAATTTTTCATAATATTACATCATTTAAAAAGTTTATCCAGAGATATTAAATCAATTTGAAAGCTTACCCAACAATCTAAATTGAGGCCTTAGTTGGGCTGATTACCAGCAAAACCTCAACTCCTGCTAAAGTCTGACATCTTAACCTGCAAACAAAGATGAGAACATGTTCACGTCTGTAGGAAAGTGAACTTCAGAATGAACTAATTTTATCAAGTCATATTTGCCATTAGACATATCATCCTTTTTAATGCCAACCTTGGTGTTATATAAAATATCCCTCAGTGTCATGGTGTCAAGAATGATGGATGTCTGCTATACCAGATAAGTAGGACAGCTGGCCTAGGTTTCTAAACAAGCATGTTACATATTTGCGTGTCTTTTAGTCATTTCTCAAATAAAATACATGCCAGCAAATCCACATTGCACAATACCATGTTTCTGAAATTAATTATATGATTTTCTGAAAATACAAATATCTGAATTATTCCCATCTCTAAGCAGATACAAACCGACTTCTGTGTTAACATTCTGAGCATTCTAGGAAACATGAAAAGGCATATAGAAGCTTTAACCCCTTAAACACACAACTTCAGAAATAAAAGGGAATCATGACGGAATATTTCCGTCATGTGTCCTTAAGGGGTTAAAAGAACACTTGATTTAAATGGCATAAATAAGAAATCAATACAAATATGCCGAAAATATTTTGCAGAAGCTGTAATATTGGTCAATATAAGGGAAGAATAGAGGACAACAAACCTTTATTTCTAAAGCCTGGATGAAGAACATAATGACCCTTCCAATAGGCATGTTATCATTAGGGTCTAATAGTTAGATTCAAATAAACTCCAGAACAAAATAGAAAACTAATCTGTAAGAGCAGGGGCTCAAAATGGCTTTATGTTTGTATTTGTTTATGCTTTTAGTTTACATTGTTTAAATTACATATTTTTTATTATTTCCAAATAAATAAATACTGGCATTTTGGAAGCAATTGGGTATTTTCTGGCAAACTATTAATTTAAATAACATTAAAATATCTCACTCAGCAGATCAGAAGACTGATATTAAATGTGAATCTTTGGTGGATTGAGGCCAGGCTGTTAAGCTAAGTATACGCCATCTTTCAATGTTCTGGCAGAGGTGTCTATCATTAACAGATCCCACTACCTAGGGCAGGGTTAGGCAACCTTCGGCGCTCCAGATGTTGTGGACTACATCCCCATGATGCTTTGCCAGCATTATGGCTGTACGATGTAGTCCACAGCTGACAGTTGCATACCCCTGCCCTTGGGGAACATCTATGCTCTGCGTGAATGGAACTGGAGCTGTAGCTTACATTTAGGGATCAAATATACCTTGCCACTAGTGTTGTGATATTTTGGGTTGGAGACCTATAGTGCCATGTAAAGTCAATCATTCTGTATTTATATTCCCCAAATAAAAGATGATAGCTCTCCTGCTGACTTAAATACTACATACCGGCAATGTGGTCCTGGAAATTATAAAGTGCTAAACACATGTGTAACTATGGGCAGTGCTTGATTTAGATGGGAGAAGTTTAATTTACATAATGATTGTCACAGTAGCTGTTATAGATTACAGTTACAATGTTACTTAAATGGTTATGAGGCAGAACACGCACAACAGGAAGACATTTTACCAATCTTTGTCTATGTGGCTTACATCTAGTAGGTAAGGTCAATTTGTATCCTGTATTTGTTGTTTTTTTTTAAATTCTTTATTTTTGGCATGACAGTGCGATACAATAATGAAGAAACACATGTAGTACATGGTATAGGTAGCCAATCCGTAATCTAATGTACATATGATTATATCATCGTTGCAGTTTGCGTGAGTGTGTTCAGTTTGGAGAAATGTGCTAAGGAGTGTCATTTTTCGTTCATTTTCATACATACATACATTTTATGAGATATTGTAAGTCTTATACAATAAAAGGGAAAAAGAGAAAAAAGAGAGAATTAAACACGCCATAACTGGGTATTGTAAGTACCGCAAATGTCAAGCTCTGGTTTCCGCCCACATTAGGCCGTATCATTAAATGTGCGACCTTTCTCGTTGCAGGGGGACCCGTTTCTGATAATCTTGGTCCCGTTTCTAGCAACGGCGTTGTATATAAGGCAGGGGTATGGCAGAAGGGGGGGGGAGGGGAGGAGGAGTGAGGGTCCCCGTGGCGGGGTCCGGAGCGTTGCGGTGTGAGGCTCTGTTGGTGTCTAGTTAAGTGTTGGCACTTTTGGAAGGCCCTGTAGTGGGATTTCCATAGCTCTCCCAGTTCCCTGTTAACCATGGTTCCCAGACCTTTTCGTATTGTGTCATGGTGTCTCTCACTAGTGCTGTAAGGTGGTCCATGACCTGGATATCTTTGATTTTGTGGAGTACAGTGTTTATCTGTGGGATTGTAGTTTGAAGCCATGTCTGCGCCATGGTGAGTCTGGCCGCCAGCGTGATTTTGTGTAGGAGTTTCTGTTCCTTTTTGGGCCAGTCTTCTAGTGCTCTGGAGAGCAGAAAAACCCATGGGTCTATTTTGACTTGTCTGTGAAAAACCTCATTTAGGAGGTTGCCAACTTCCCTCCAGAAGGCCTGCGCTTTCAGGCACTCCCACCACATATGGATGTACGTCCCTTTGGTTCCGCAGCCCCTCCAACACAAGTCGTTTGGGGTTTTACGCATACGGTATAATTTTAGTGGAGTGGTGCTGTATTTGTTTTTAAACCTCACATATTTCCTAAATAATTTTGGCTCTTTTGTATATTTTCAATATATTTGTGACAAAGATAAATCTCGCTGCTTAATTTGTGTTGTTTTATTCATCTGTACTTATTTTTATTGAGAATAAAATGAAACATTTTATTTACCATAAAAGTAAATCTTAATTATAAAATTACTGATACGATATACTGTGACTGCAATAAACAAAAAATTTGTTTTTCACCAAACAACGAATAGTGTTAAATTAACAACCTTAAAAGAAAATCAAAGGAAATATGGAAAATTCTTCTAGTTGTCTAATTTTAAAACTCATATGTAGTCTGTATTTTGCAATCCAGTTTTCAAATGAAAAAATAATAGCGATAACATATTCATGGTAACTTATCCACTTATATAAAAATGTCAGTTTTACTTATAGGATACCAGATCAAAGAAATCAGAGGTCTGGCAGATACTGTGCGATTCATTATAAGAACCTGTGTTAAGTCTGTCTATGTGATGTTTTGTATATATATATATATATATATATATATATATATATATAATATAAAAATATACACTTTATTCATTTAAAGGAACACTCTAAAGTTATATATATATATAAATATATACACACACACATCTATATCTATATATCTATATATATATATATATATATATATATATATATCTATATCTATATCTATATCTATATATATATATATTAATATAGATGCAGGGCCTCCTATTGTTAAAATAAACAAAGTTAGAAAAAAAAAGGAAACAAAGTTACCTTTATTCCAGGGTAGAGGCCAGTCACATTGCAGCAGCTGCTCTGAAGAGATGATCAAGATTGATGATTTCTGGTCCAATCCAATTCTTATAGCACTTCTATATGAGTCTGACAGCCACCAACGGTGTGCACTTAAAGGGACATTATAGCCACCAGAACAACTACAGCTTATTGAATTTGTTCTGGTGAGTAGAATCATTACCTTCAGGCTTTTTGCTGTAAACACTGTCTTTTCAGAGAAAATGCAGTGTTTACATTACAGCCTAGTGATAACTTCACTGGCCACTCCTCAGATGGCTGTTAGAGATCCTTCCTGGGTCATGGCTGCCTAAAATGCATCCAAACATTCAGTGTCTCCTCCCTCTGCATGCAGACACTGAACATTCCTCATAGAGATTCATTGATTCAATTAATCTCTATGAGGAGATGCTGATTGGCCAGGGCTATGTTTGAATTGTGCTGGTTCTGCCCTTGATCTGCCTCTTTGTCAGTCTCAGCCAATCCTATTGAGAAGCATTGTGATTGGATCAGGCTACCACTTCTGATGATGTCAGCACACTGCTTGTTTTTCTGAGTCTAACAGCATGCAGAGTTACAGCTTTAGGCTTGAATACAGTAAGAGTTTTACTATATTTATGGAAGCATGAGGGGCCCATGGGGGCTAGATGGTGGTTTTAACACTATAGGGTCAGGAATACATGTTTGTGTTCCTGACCCTATAGTGACCCTTTAATATGTAGTGGTTTTGGTGTTTAGAATGCCCCTTCAACTGAAATATATTACTCTTTCTACCTTCAACTTAAAAATAAAAAATAATATATTCCAACTCAACTAATTTTTAAGCATTTACTATTCATTTTCAACAATAATACATTTGATATTTTACACATTGTATATTGTTTACTAAGAAAATTTAAGAGCACTTTTTTTTTTTAATGCAATTATTTATGAAATGGAATAGATTTTTACATCTCCAGAATTGCTTTACAATGGGGATAAATCCCCCTCCCACCACAAAATAAACGTCAAACAAGTTAAGGTGAACAGAAGCACAATGTGAATAGGGCCCTGCTCAAAACAAGTTTACAACCTAGAGTATATGACTGACAGAATATACAGAGAGAAACAGAAGATGATGCTGTAAACAGGAAGACACCAGGATATGTTAGATAGACAGGTAAAAGGATATATAACAGACAGTTTAAGGATAGCCAGATACTAAACAACATAACCGTGTTAAGGCAAAAGTATTCATTGACTCGTAGTGAGATACAATTTGGACTTCATTGGTCATTCTATGGAGAATAATGACATTCTTGCAGTATTACTCCTTTATTTGCATGCCAAGACCTTATAAGACATTAATGCATCCTCACACGTGTTTAATGGAAAGTTGAGATGGATTGAGGAAGGTCTGAGAGGCACTGTTTTAGATGAAAGGGAAATAATTTGAGCTGCAGTGTTAAGTTTAGATTTCAGAGGAGAAATATGAGAGCCAGACAGACCAGAAGGTTGCAATCGTTCAATTGAAGCATGAAAAGGGCAGGCAATTGAGTTTTAACAGTGACAGATGAACAAATGGATTTTGACTATGTTATAGAAGAAGTAACAGTTTATAGTCATCGCATTAATATGAGAGTAGGAAAAGTGTCGAGACATGAAGGTCACTTGTAGCTATCTCAGTAAATAACCTAACTTGATTCACCTAGTAGTTATAAATTTAGAAACAGTGCCAGATGTGTTAGACAGACATCTGCAGTTAGATCTAAACATGATCGTTTTGCAATAAAACAGTAATTACAAGACATGATTGCCTTCATTGACCGTACAATATCTCTTTGCAGGAGAATTAGTAATGAGGACAATCTAATAATTTTAATAAATTCATCTCAATATGGATTCCTAAAATATTAATGCCAGATTACAACACATTTAGCTTGAGTACCAGCATAAATATGTGTTCTATATAAATACTATTCAATATTAATTGTCTCAGTTTATACATATCAGAAAGTTAGGTAATTTGCTGCAAATAGGATATACCAAAATGTTTATTATTATTGCTGCCCTGCAGTATATATTTTTCTTTTTTTTTTCAATTTATAATCTTTATTCGGAGATATCAACTCCACTTTTTTACTTTTTTTTTTTTTTAACACAATAGAGTTTGACAAGAAAAGAAGATACAATTAACAAAACATCCCATATATAACATATACAGTAAGACACACATATCGGTAAACATTACTTTTACCCACATAGGCATGAAGTAGTATAGTTACATTTAGTAAAACCCCTATGTTGTTTAAAGGTCTCACTGTAAACAACTCACATACAAAAAGGACATAACAAGACAAAACATCAAATGGTCATATGTGGTCACACTTAATATAGTGTCAATCTCAACTTAGGCCCAGAGAGATTCAGGACATCTATCTATAAGTCAGCAACAGCCTCTAACTTCACCAACCAGGAGTTATAACGTTCCTGGTATTTTATATTTAACCCAGCTTCCATTTTCAGTTGATATTTAATTTGTTCCTTAACTACTGGCCAGGAGGGCACCAACTCCATTTTCCAGTACCTTGCGATAGAAAGTTTCGCGGATAAAAGTATATGCAAGATAACCGGCAGTGAGTTGCTACTAACCTGGCGAATATCTAATTGTAAAAGGCATATCTGTGGTACCATCGGTAAATCAATCAGAGTAATAAGTTTTATCCTTGATAAAATCATTTTCCAAAACTTCTGTATATACCTACAGTCCCACCATATATGTAGATAGTTCCCGCACTCCACGTTGCATCTCCAGCAAATGGAGTCACCTGAACTATTAAACTTCTCAATTTTACTGGGGACCATATACCATCTATTTATGATTTTAAAATGGCATTCCACCAGATTGAGGCAATGGATATATTTATAGATCAAATTTAGAGCTTCTCTCCATTGGTTACAGGTAATCTGATTACCCAAATCTCTTTGCCAAGAATTAATTATAGCTTCTAGAGGTTTATCTAAATTATTTTGCAATAAATTTAATCCCATAGATAATAGTTTTTTTGGAGAATCTCTATCAAGGATATTTCCTATGTCCCTTAAGCGATCATACCTTTCTGTGATAACATATTGATGACAAAAGCCTTTTAGCCTAAGGTAATTGAAAGTCTCCTTATTATCTATTTTATATGTTTGTTTTAAAGTTTGGAAATCCATCCATCCATTTCTATCCATTAAGTCTTGAAATTTATATACGCCTTTTTCAATCCAGCTTTTTAAGTTAAGATTAGTCATGTAATGAGCCATATTCCTTAAGGAAAGGGAAGGGATTAACTTATTATAAAGACCTAGTGAGTTTTTAGTTTTTTTCCACCCTCTTAGGACATTGTTCAGGATAACACTAGCTGAGGTGGGATTTACCTTATGATCGGTCTCTAATTTTAAGGGCCAAAAGAGCGCAGACAACTCCAACGATGATCCCTCAGTTGAAGTAAGGTCTTGTTCTATCTTGTACCATATCTCATTCTTACTATCATTTAGTTGAGTAATAACTGCGTGTGTAAAAGTCGCAGCTTTCTGGAAGTCCTTTAGAATAGGAACCCCCAGGCCCCCCGTTTTCACTTTTAAGGCTAACCGTTTTTGGGATATTCTTGGAGGCTTATGTAACCATATAAATTTATTCAAAAGGGATTGAGCTAAGGTCAACCAACTGTCCGGGCACGGTAATGCCACCATTCTAAATAGATAAACCCATTTTGGGATAATATAAGATTTGACTACATTAATGCGGCCCCACCATAAAATCTCTAAATTCTTCCAATTTTTCAATTTCCTTGCAGTAATTCTGAGAAGAGATAGAAAATTAAGTTCCATGATAATATTAACGTCATTTGCTATTTCAATTCCCAAATAGTTAAAGGAAACCTCCGCCCAATTAAATTCATATCTCTGCCTAAGTGTTGCCCTTATATCCTGAGGGGTATTCATTAGTAGTGCAGTCGACTTATTAACGTTAATTTTATAGCCTGAGTGTAAGGCGTATTCATCTAGGGTATTAAAGAAAGCTATAGAGGAGTTTAGAGGATCTGCTAGGGTTAATACAATATCGTCAGCATACATTGTTAGTTTGATGCAATCATTTTTAAAATTAAGGCCCTTTATTGCCTCATTTTTCCTTGTTGCTACCGCTAGGGCTTCTATTGTCATTAAATAGAGAAGGGGTGAGAGCGGGCAGCCCTGTCTTGTCCCGTTTTTCAACGAAAAAAAATCTGAGCTGAATCCAGCTCCCATAACTCTTGCAGAAGGGGTTGAGTATAGAGCCATTATTGCTTTTCTTATATTCCCAAAAAGGCCAAAGGTTTGTAGGACCGCGTCGAGGAAGTCCCACCTGACCCTGTCGAATGCTTTCTCAGCATCTAAAGACAGGATCAGGAGGGAACATTTCCTCGACTGGGCCCAATCCACTACGTCTATAAGACGTCTGACATTATATACCGAGGAGCGTTTGGAAATAAAGCCCACTTGGTCCCTATGGATTATATCCATCATAATTCCATTTAATCTGCTTGCCATTATTGAGGAATAAAGTTTTAAATCTTCATTCAATAACGAGATAGGTCTATAATTAGTTATTAACTCTGAAGACTTTTGTGGTTTAAGAATAGGGACCAAATTAGCTCTCAGCATCTCCGGCGGGATGTTACCTTTTAACATAAACTCATTAAATGTATCCCTCAGGATATTTGCTAAGTTTTCTTTCATAGATTTATAAAATTTATTTGTGAAGGCATCCGGGCCTGGAGACTTAGAAATTTTCAGTCTATCTATGGCTTGGTTGACCTCTTCCAGATTTATAGGTTCGTTTAAATTTTGTAGTTGAGATTTCGCTATTTTTGGCAGATTTAAATTCTCTAAATATTCTAAGAGATTAACTGGAGAATGTCTGTCTGGAAGATTGTATAATTTAGTATAAAATGCTTGGAAAGCCTGACCTATTTTTGATGGATTCAAAAGAACCTTATCTTCTTGAATGATTTTGGTTACCCTCATCTTGATAGAATCCTTCTTTAACCTATTCGAGAGTAATTTGTCCGCTCTATTCCCCCTATAGTACCATGTCCTTCGTAATTTTTCTAATGAGAAATTTGCTTTCTGAATTAGTAGATCGTTAATACTCTCTTTAATGATCGCGAGTTTTTTAGTAATATCTTTAGATGGATTATTTTTATTTATATATTCTAATTGATCTAGTTGTATATAAAGGTGCGTAAGATTATTTACCTTCTTTTTTTTTTCCTGGGACCCCATCTTAATGAAATGTCCTCGGATTGTACATTTATAGGCGCACCATATAATAGGTAGTGGTAGGTCATCTTTAGTGTTTTCTTCAAAAAATAAATTTGTAGTTGACTTAATTTGCCTTAGATATTCTGAAATACTTAATAGACGATCATTTAATCTCCAATTTGATCTGTTATCCTTCAAGCCATCATCCTGAATCATCATTACCGCATTGTGATCTGACCATGCAATGTTTTTAATAAAAACTTTTTTAAGCATTTTGGAAATGCTTGGATCTGAAATTATTAGGTCAATTCTGGAATAAACCCGGTGAGCCCCAGAGAAACACGTATAATCATGTTCCATAGGATGCAAAATCCTCCAAAGATCCAAAAGGCCCCTATTTTTTAACAAGTTACTAAAGGATTTAGCTGAGGTTTTTAGCTGTTTATTATACTGGTCGTTAATTAAGCTTCTCCTATCTAATTCTGGGTTAAGCATACAATTAAAATCCCCTAAATAGATTACCATACCTTGCTTATTTCTATCTACTTTATCCATTAGTTTCCTGATGAACTTAATCGGGGCTAAGTTTGGAGCATAAAGATTCACTATCGTATAGATCCTATTATTTATTTCGCAAATTAATATATGATATCTGCCTTCTGGATCCTGTGTTTGGTGAATAAATTTAAAAGCTAATCTAGAGGAGATGAGGGTCGCAACTCCTCTTTTTTTTTTATCGTATAAGGAGGAGGAAAAGATAAATGGATAATCTTTAGAATTTAATCGTGTTTTTTCTCTTTGCTCCCAATGTGTTTCTTGCAACCCGCATATAGAAATGGACTCGTCTTTCAAAAATCTAAGAAGGATATTGCGCTTTTGTGGTGAGTTTAAACCTCTAAGGTTCAAAGTTACTATTTTTATCCTTATTAATCCGGTTTAGATTTGAACAATCTCCCTTGTATCCAACTAAAGGGAGTAAACTCATCTTCCAAGAATCTAGAGAAGATGTTACAATTTTTGTTAAATTTACCCCCCCACGTTCAGACTTGCTATTTTTACCAAAATTAATCCTATTTAGAATTGAACAACTCATGTGGAGCCAATCTAATGAGAAGGACCAAATATGACCAAACCATGACAAAACGACAACAC
>OW240924.1:71306964-71320124 GCA_933207985.1 Pelobates cultripes
GACAACTGACTGCTATTTAATCTATAACAGTGAAAAAAGTTTTTTGTTTTTAAATCCAAGCTATTGTGACACCAGATGTAATTGGTGGCACCGACTGGGGAAATGGGCACAGTATGCACTGTGAGCCTGACACAGAAGCTGGCAGCAGTGGCAGACAACTGACTGCTATTCAATCTATAACAGTGAAAAAAGTTTTTTGTTTTTAAATCCAAGCTATTGTGACACCAGATGTAATTGGTGGCACTGACTGGGGAAATGGGCACAGTATGCACTGTGAGCCTGACACAGAAGCTGGCAGCAGTGGCAGACAACTGACTGCTATTCAATCTATAACAGTGAAAAAAGTTTTTTGTTTTTAAATCCAAGCTATTGTGACACCAGATGTAATTGGTGGCACTGACTGGGGAAATGGGCACTGTGAGCCTGACACAGAAGCTGGCAGCAGTGGCAGACAACTAAGTGCATTTACATTACATAGAAAAAAAAAATCCAAAAAAAGCATACCCTTATCCCTAACCTAGCTATGCTTTTCCCTATCTTATGAACAGCAGCTACACTTTCCCTCCTCTTACTAAGCATGCAGCTTGAGAATGAATCTAAAATGGATGCTGTCCAGTAGGTGGGAGGGTCTGCTAGGGAGGCTGTGCTGCTAATTGGCTGGAATGTGTCTGCTGACTGTGAGGTACAGGGTCAAAGTTTACTCAATGATGACGAATAGGGGGCAGGTCGAACCGCGCATACGTTCGCCCGCCGTGGCGAACGCGAACATGCTATGTTCGCCAGGAACCGTTCGCTGGCGAACCGTTCGGTACATCACTAGTTAAGAACTAGGTGAAAACTTTACTATTTTGACAATCCAGAGAGAAGAAAGTAATGGAGGAGACATAGCCACCTCCATAATAGTCCAATTCAATTCTCATTGGAGCATTGAAGACCTGATGTGCATAAGCAGCTAGCGCAACACATGCGTCCAAGCTTTCCCATAGGAAATACACACACGATATTGGGATTCAGCTATACATCTATGGAATAATAAATAAATAGTGAAGTGCAGTAAAGTAGAAACTGCGCTCAGGAATTACACTCACAGAAATGTTCTGCGCCTTGTGTTGCCTCCTCTGGTTAAGGCTATGGGTCTAACACCTTCTTGACTTCCTTTCCACCAAATATGTGGTCCAAATAGATAGATGACTCTGCACAGCACTTTAAAGTGATTTATTGTGTGCAATGTGATCCCCACTCACTCCTCCCATTTTAACCATGCAGCTGATAACATTGCTGTTCTGCAGGAACGGCAATATTTTCATTGCAGGGTTAAATGCCTTTAGCAGCTGTCAGCCACTACAGGTGCTTTCTTTAAAAGTGATGTAATCCACTATAGTGATGGAATACAAAACTCTGCAGGGCAAGATAAAGAGCCCATTGGGCCTGGTGCTGACAGCTATGATGGGCCCAATTACAGATGCTCATCTACAGAAAACATAAGATGCATTTATAGAAATACACATATCCTATGCTAATCTCTTGCATTCATCTCCCAACAAAATACATATCCCCCAATATTAGCATCTTGTGAAGCCAGATGTTGCTGGCGGGGTAAAAGGAGGCCTGGACCTGTTTGCAATATAGTGTGTGTAGGTAGGGGCCATAATGTGTCAGTACGTGGAGGGGGGGGGAGGGGGGGTTCTTTGGGGATGCAGTGTATGTGTGGGAGGGTTAGGGGCTGAACTTTTTGTTTTGCTTTAATTTAATTATTTTTTTTTGCTAAAGGAGTTTATTCTCTCCTCCCTCGTGTTTACTTGGGCAAGGAAGGGGGGAATGTTGAGCCCCAGTGGTCAGGTGAGCGGGTCTTTTTGTCTGCACCTCTGCTTCTTCTTGGTTTGTGCAGGCATAAGTATCAGGGTATTGTCCTTGTAAACCATCTCAGCTCCACTCCCTTGGCCCCCAGAATTATAGAGGCCTGGCAGGTGAAGGAGACTTTGATCTTCCTACTAACTGTGGAAGTTCCTGTAAGCTGGGACTTGAATGGTGTAGCCTTGCCTTTGACCTCTACTGTCAACCTTGGGCCATAACCATCGCGATCCTCTGAGCATTTGCCTGGTTTGCCCAATGGCTAGTCTGGGCTTGCCTCTAATACATCTTGATCTGGTAGATTCATATCCTCACTGAGGGTGTATGTATATTATTTATTTCACATATATTTAAAATGTATTTTATTTTTTTATATACATTTATTTTCTGTTTTTGGTTACGTTTACATAGTTTTTTAGGACAGTTTTTTATAAGCTTTTGTCCCTTTTCTTACCTTATACAATTCTATAGACTTTTATAAAATTTTAGAAAGTAGTGGATTGCCCCCATTTAATATGGCTTGGGAAGCATTTACCAATATTCCAGACTCGACCGGAAGTGATGCATGAAGATGCTGACGGATATGATGCTGACAACACTGAAACAGCAGGACCAGAAGTTACTCTGTTGTTGTTTGACCCAGAAATTATGTCAGACACTGTCGCACATGGAGGATATTGGAAATAATTGCGGAACCTTTCAATTATGGACTGGTCTATATGGAGGCTGTAGAGGAACTCCCATATTCTGACTGAGTATCTCCACAATGACAGCTTCCTCTCTGCTACCGGGGACTCTGGAGCACTTCAGACCCAGTCGCCAAAGCTTGACTGGGGTCACTGAGGACATCTTTCACCAGACCAGGCTGCAGCTTTCTCCTTCCAGGCAGGTATCATCCTCTCTGCCTTTGGCTCTTCTGTTCCTTTCACGGTCAAGTATCAACACCTCTGCCTACACCATCTCCAACTACTGCCTTTGCCAAGGGACTTGTGGCTTTCTGCTCTTTCTTAACTTGTTACAGGAATTAGTGACCAGTTCAGCCAGACTACAGGTTGCAAAATGCTATTTTGCATACCAGCATTAGGTAAATTGATTGCTACCATCACAAACCCTTTTCAGGGGCTCTTGGTCCATAGCCCGGTGGGCAAGAGGCTGGCCTTATAGTCTCTCCAAAATAATGTGGCTCAGTAACTTCCATCAAATATCTCCCTAACCAGGTAGCAGACCTCTACTCAGTCTGTGCTTGTTTAGTTGGATAAGTCCTAAAATGTCCATCCACCCTGGCAACCTCCTGGAAAAAGTTCCACCATCTAGCATCATTTTGCAGTTGAGGGAGGAGGGGGGATGACTGCCTTCTTCCTCTGGAGTTCCTTCTGTCACTGGGGAGGAGGCCAACTACCTCCTCTCCCTGGGTTGCATTCTGCCACTGGGGAGGACGTCTGACTTCCTTCACTACATCGAGCCCAATCTGCCACTGGGGAGGGAGGCTGGCTACCTCTACCTTTTCTTCCTGAAACTCCTTCTACCACTGGCGAGGGAGGCTGACTACCACTGCTCCCTGGAAACCAATCTGCCACTGGGGAGGCCGGCTACTTCTACCTCCACTTGCTAGGTTGCAATCCACCGCTGAGGAGGGAGGCCAACTACCTCTGCTCTCTAGAGCCCAATATGCCACTGGAGAGTGAGCCTGGCTACCTCTCCCTCCTCTCCCTGGGTTGCAATCTGCCACTGGAAAGGCAGGCCAACTACCTCCTTCCCCTGGGGGCTAATCTGCGGCTGGAGAGGGAGGTCTGCTACCTCCTCTAGTGGAAGCTCAATCTGCCCCTGCGAAGAAAGGCCTACTATGTCAACTCCTGGAGTCCAATCTGCCACTGGAGAGGGAGACAATTACCTCCTCTGCCTGGAGCTCAAACTGCTGCTAGGGAGGGAGGCCAGCTACATCCCCTCCCTGGAGCCCTATCTGCAGTTGGGATGGGAGGCCGACTACCTCTTCTCCCTGGGTTGCAATCTGCCACTGGTGAGGTAGGCTGACTATGTCCTTTTTTAGGAGATCCATCTGTTGCTAGGAAGCTAGTGAGGTAGCCAGTATCTGAATGCCATGGGATTGGGGATCTGGTCCAGCTGCCCAGCATCTTGTAGATCTCTCCTAGGTTCCAGGATGTTCCAGAACCAGAATACCACAGGGCTTCCAAAAACAGGCCTTTCACAATAGGCCAGGGCTATCATAGTCCTCACCCTCTGAACTGCATAGCACCATAAGGCCCAGAACATCGCTCCTCTAAATCAAACACCCATGCATCTCAGGAAAGGCATCAGCAAATTAACTTTATCCCAAAATCACTGCATATTAGTTGGGAGGGGATTCTCTCCAGAGAACCTGAACCTCTTTGAATACCTTGTTTAAGAGTTCCATTGAATCGGATCCCTCCAGTCCTGTTCGTCTTTTGCCAAGGCAGGGCCATTGTACTGGGATCGAGCTTTTTGTGATCGCTTCTGTAACTCTGAGGTCTGGACCCTAAAACTCTGCTATACGCAGTCTGCCACTGCGGGCCAGGCAGATCTGCCTCTCTCAGGTCATCTGTTAATGGATTGGCTCTGAAGAACTTGTGGCTCTTAGGCCCAGCTCTTTCTTAACTAATCCCAGGAACCAGGGATCGGTGCTGCCAAAAAAAAAAACAACAGGACACAAAGTTCCCAGTGGAACGAACACAAAATTCTTTATTTTTGGACAAGGCCTAACATTTGGTGACTTGTCCTTAAACATGTGGTGAAACAAATTTAAAATACGAATATACAGAACATAGGAGAATAAGCATTTATAATACATTAAATATACAATACAAGTAATGTTTTCAGACAAAATAAAAAGCAACAATATACACATTTGAACTACTTATTTGATTGAACTAATTTGCATATAAGCATTATAGAGATGTACACATTTCTATTCAGTCAGTAGAGGGTGCTGCTGAGTTATAAAACAATGTATAGTTGAAAATTGTTTGCTAAAATCACAAGCCCCTTTCAGGGCTCTTGGGACCAGGTCCATAATCTGTGGGCGAGAGGCTGGCCTTCAAGCCTCTCCAATAGGCCATGGCAGAGGAGCTTCCATCACAGAGCCATCAGCTCTGAAGAAGACATGTAGCAAGTCAAAACACGTTTGCTAGTTATAGCAAATAAATGGGGTATGTAGAGATGCCACAGTGTGCTTTCAGTATTTCTCAGGAAATTGCTCCAAGACAAACGGTGTAATGTGGTTGTTTGGGGGTTAAATGTTTTGTGTGCTCAGAGACGGGACATATTTCTTGTTAGTTCTTGTCTTACCCACCCCTTTATAAATATGTTAATGCAGTACTATGAGTTCCTGTAAGTTTCTCTATTTGGTTATGTGTATTTTATTGAAGTTGTCACAGTAAGGTAAATGTAATGTGCATATGGACTAGTCCTAAGTAAAAAAAAAAAAAAAGAAAGAAAGAAAAAAAAAAGCTGTGTGTGTTAGTTCCTTTTGGAACTATGTGTCCTGATTTGTTCAGGGATAACAGTAAAAGAGTTTTTGATCCTGCTGGCTGGTTGCTTGGTCCCTGTTGCTCGGGACACATTAAAAAAAAACAAAAAAAAAGAGTTAATCACAGTATAGGCAGAGGTGTGGAAACCTGCCTGGGCAAAGAGCTAAAGAGGAAAAGGCAGAGGGGACGATACCTGGCTGTAAGGAGAGAGATGCAGCCTGGTCAGGTGGAAGAGCTCCTGAGAGACCCCAGTCAAGCTTTGGTGACAGGTGCTGAAGTTTTCCAGGGTCCCTGAAATTGGCTGGAAGCAGACTGGGTGGAGGTAGTCAGAGTACAGGAGCCCTGCCAGAACCAGAATAATACTAATTCGAAAAGGAAGCTATGTTCACATACTTAAACCTCAAACCTCATTTATCAGCATAGTGTATAATATAGGGGCATCTCCTCTACTAAACTCTATTGGATAGGAAAAAACAAACAACCAGAAAAGATAAATATGCCCCTTCCCAATTCCTGCTTGGCATTTATTCCTAAGTGTATTGAAGATATGTTTATGTTGTATACATATCCTATTATATCTGTGTTAACAAGCTGTAAGAACAACATTACTTTATCACGCTGCCCTTTTATGATATCATACTCTGACTCAGAGTCTCTCTAGATTTTTTTGCAAGCACTTGAGCCATGTAAGAGAGCAAAGAGGAATACATGGAAGAGAATTGGGCAAAGGAGCAACTCTTGAAAAAAATAGTAGATTGGATTAAAGAGTGCTTGCTTTTATAAGTAGTGGTTTGGCAACAGAAAAGACAAAGCTTAAGCAGGAAAACATGGCATCTGCACCATAGTCAGATTTCCATCTAAACAATCTGTATACTTTAGTGTTGGTGAGTAATCAAGACTTAATCAACATTTGTGCATCACAAATTGCAGCCAAAATATCTATTTTTCCCCCCCAGACTTGCAGGTGTTTATATTACCACTTGGTCACTATAATTTTTTACTTATGGCTGTATTACTACAAATTGTCATGGTATATTAAAGGCATAACATAGTGCAGGAATATAAAGCTGTATTCCTGGCACTATCATTCCCTCTTCCTCCCTCCTCCCTCATGCCCCACCCCTGCTGACGTAAAAATAATTTATTTACTTACCTGATCCCAATGCCGATATCCCTCTACCATCTGCCTCTGATGTTCCTTGACAAGCTGGTGCTAATGCACATGCGTGGCAAGTGTCACATGCGCATTGGGCCTCCCCATAGGAAAGCATTGAATCAATGTTTGCCTGTGGGGAAATGACTGATGCTGGATGTCCTCATGCATGGTTCAAGAACGTCCAAAAAGTCTGTTAGGATCCAGAAAGTGCCTCCAGTGGATAATCTGGTAGACAGCCACTGGAGGCAGACTTCGTGCTGCATTGTAAACATTGCTGTTTCTCTGGAACTGCAGTGTTTTACATTGCAGCACTAAGTGCAATAGGGACAATGCACCCAGACCACTTCAATGAACTAAAGTGGTCTTGGTGCCTATAGTGTCCCTTTAACATTAAATATAAATGTGCCATAAGGGTTAAGCGCACAATCAACATTAAAAAATAGCTATAGTTTTTCACCATCCTATCCAACTGTTGAAAGGAAAAAAAAAAAGATTGATATTGTAATGGATCACCTGGCACCCCGACTGGGCACCACCGCCAACAGATGCTTCCTAGCTAACGCCCATAAACAACGCACCAGACACCACAAGCACCGCAGACTCCACAACCGACATAACTTAACTGGAATCTCGCCGTCTTCCTTCCACCCTGGACCAACCTCTGACATCCAGGACCGTGTGGGAAAGACCTCTTCTACTATAGAGAGTGTAGCAGGAGCAGCTCTTAAAAGAGCTAGTGATTAGAACCCAGGGGAGTATAAAGAGTATAGCAATCCCAGTGTGAATATAGCAGTTCCCCTCCAATCACGAGACAAGGCTACGTGTTGAGGGTTAAACAAGAACTCTATTTTAATGGAGGCACACTGGCCTTTTATGCAAGTTTCCCAAAAAGGGAGACGCCCAGGTGGACCTTGTTGGGCACAGGGACACAAAGTGTACAAGCCAATAAAAACAATGTGACAATGAATGACACTCCCATATACAGTACACAATCCCTCCCCTCTGCCTGTGATATAATTATGGTAGACAATGCATTAACTTAATTATCCCCAGGCAGAAAAAAACCACACATTTTTTATAAATACCATAAGTACCCCAAAACACAACATATCTCCATATAGCTCTGATCTGGGTGAACAACATATCCAAAAATCACCCAGATCAGATAAGGTGTTCAACATTTTTATGGAAGCCATATTTTTGCCCAGGCGCAGGCATGGTCCCATGCCCTAAACAGTTCCATAGAGGACCGACCAGGAACCACAAGGTTTTCATGCCGAAAATAGTTCCAGGGCATTCGCGGCTAAGTCTTCCGGAAGTCTATTCGCAGTTTTGGTCCATGCCAACAAGATGGCCACCACCACGTGTTCGAATGTCGAATGTCGGCCACTTCTACTGTTTGGGAGTTCGAAGAACCATTGTTTAAAGTCCCAATAGCCACAAATATGATCTCTCAACCACAATAAATTAAAGGGGCCATAGTTACAGGGTAAAAGGCTAGCAAGTATTCCCCTCCAAACCCCAGTGGCAAAGTGACTTTCGTCACACATCTTCCCTCGACTAACCAGGTACCTGACCTCCTGTCACTTGGTTCCTGAGTTAGTTGAGTAACCCACCCACAACAAACAATTGTTGGACCTGGTGGCCTCTGGTGTCGGGCTCTGTTCAGTATGTCCCAGGTTGCTGAGTGGGTGTCCCTCACCCCTAATCTTTTCTGTGCTCCCAGGCATGGAGCTGTGGGTAATTAGTGGGCAGAGGCCAGTGGTGCTCTGCCCTGATGCCAGCGCTTCTGCTGGGTTGGCCGGTGGGGATACAGGTTCTGGACAAGGGGAACAGGGAGGACAGAGGCTAGTGGCCCTCTGTCCAGATGCCAGCTCTTCAGCTGGGGGGACCGGTGCATAGTCCTGCCCGGTAGCAAGGGGCCAGTTAGGGCAGAGGCCAGTGGCGCTCTGCCCTGATGCCAACTCTTCTGCTGGAAGAAGGTCAGTGGGGGTTAAAGTCTCATCCACTAACGCCAGTACCGGTTAGGAATGGGCTGGGGAGAGGGAAAGTCACTTACCTCCTCCTCCTGGTACTTATGTGGGGTTAGCTGGGGATCTGGATAGGCTGTCCAGCATCCCCGTAGCTCCAGTACAGAGACTGTGGTCCCATCTGCACTATTGGGGTCAGGGTTTCTGTCCCTGTGGCGGACCCTCCACCGACGGAATCTCCTAGTGCTCACAAAGGACCATCAGCACCGCACTAGACACCATAAGCACTGCATACCTCACAACCGCCGCAGCTTGGTTGGGGTCTCTCCGTCTTCAGCCCACCCTGGACCCACAACAAGGCTCCGGGTTCCAGTAGGTAATTCTCTCCTCCAAGAGAGTATACCAGGATCAGCTGTAGAGCTCTTACAAGAGCTTATAGAATCCAAGGGAGAATAATGATTATAGCAATCCCTGTAGTGATTATTGCTGTTCCCTACAACACACGACAAGGCTGCGAGTTGAGGGTAAGAAGGTCTAAAGGTTTATTGGTACAGGTTGGCTTTATATACACAATTCCTCAGGCCAGAGGAACACTCCCTGGACCTGATGGGGCACTGAATTACAAAATGTACAAATCAATAAAAACAATGTAACAATGCTTGACACTCCCACATACAGTACACAATCCCTCCCCTCTGCCTGTGATACAATTAAGGCAGATAATGCATTAACTTAATTATCCCCAGGCAATAAAAACACACACATTTTTATAAAGTACCATAAGTACCCCAAAACACAACATATCCCCAATGTTACAACCCCTTATAGCTCTGATCTAGGTGAACAACATATCCAAAAATCACCCAGATCAGATAAGGGATTCAAAAATATTATGGAAGTCATATTTTTGCCCAGGCGCAAGGCATGGTCCCATGCCCAAAATAGTTCCATAGAATTGCGGCTAAATGCCGCTGGAGGACCAACCGGGAACCACAAGGTTTTCATGCCAAAAATAGTTCTAGGGCATTCGCGGTTAAGTCTCCCTGAAGTCTATTTGCGGTTTTGGTCTATACGAACAAGATGGGATGTTCGGGAGTTCAAAGAACCATTGTTTAAAGTCCCTGTAGCCACAAATAGTGCCTCTCAACCACAGTGAATTAAAGGGGCCATAGTTACAGGGTAAAAGGTGGGCATGTGCATGGGGAAAATTTTCAGTTCAGTTTGGCATTCTGAAATTCAGGACTTTGGCACTTCGCTTCGGTTCAGCACCTCGACACTTTGGAATTTCGGGACTTTGGCACTTCTCTTGCAGCCGCTTAGTAGATAACTCCCTAATTCCCACGGTATTAGGGAGTTATCTACCAAGAGGCTCAAAGACCTAAATTGGTCTTTCAGCCAAATTTACTAATACTAAGTAAAAATTACTTAGTGTTAGTAAATTTTGCCCCTACTCGCTATACCGCTGCCACTGGCTGCTCACTGTTTACTAGACATGCCCCTACTCGCGGTATAGTGAGTAGAGGCATAATTTACTAATACTAAGTAATCTTTACTTAGTATTAGTAAATGTGGCTGAAAGACCAGTTTAGGTCTTTCAGCCTTTTAATAGATAGCTCCCTAATACCGTGGGAATTAGGGAGTTATCTACTTATTCATTCCTGTCATTCCTTTGACTGGCTAAGTAACTTACATTTTATATGAATGTATGTTACTTGATTGTTGTAAGTGTTGCAAATGCTTACAGCTGAATCCTGGCTATGTCTGTATACTTTTTATCTAAACTTGTATACAGTGTAACATTCTTCATTCTTCCACTGGGTAAGTATATTAGTACTTAAGCAATACTGTTGCTTCAGAACTTTGGCACTTTGACACTTCGGAACTTCGGACATTCGGAAGTACTCGAATGTCAGAATTTCGTCAGAATTTGCATTTGGACCGAAACGAATTGCACATGTCTAGTAAAAGGCTGGCAAGTAGTCCCCTCCAAACCCCAGAGGCGAAGTGGCTTTCGTCACAGATATTAAATATATTTAGATTTATAAAATAGTGAAACTAAAGAGAACAGTAAATATGAATTACAAAACACAGTGCATTCAACATCTCAAAAAGGTGTGCATTTTGAAGTCTCAATAACAGCTAAAATCTCGTGAAAATACAAATCTAAAAAATCCAGGTTTAATATAATTGCATTATAAATCATTCAGTGAGAACTCCATGGGATTGTGAAACATTACCACAAAGGATTGAGTTTAAAAGGGATTGCTGTTGTCAGTAAAGTGTGACATATGCATAGAAACACTGAAAAAAAACATCAAAATACACTGTGAAATAAAACATCCAACAGTAGATGAACAGTTAGCATAATAACGTGGGCAGGTACAAGATGATCTTAACTACTCAGATAATCACAAAACTAACCTACATGAAACTAGGGCAGCCAGTGGGCATAAATAACATAGTGAAAAAACCCTGAAAGGTATTGATTCCAGACATTGGAACCTTGAAACTCCTTTATATCTTGAATTCTTTTATTTAATCAGCTATTCCAGTTTGCCATAATAAATCTATAAATCAAGTATTTCCTATACTTAAATTCATTAGAACCCCTTATCATGACAAGCAAAGCAAGAAGAGGTGTGTAATCAAGAAAACCATTGAACATTAAAAAGTGCTTTACGGTAACACTATACCCCTCACCCCCACCTGTTTATGTTTTAAATATGATCATTTAGAATATGCAAATATGTAGAACTTGAAGTTGCTAGAGTGAGTTCAGCAACGGGTGGAAGCTTTAGAAAAAAAAAAAAAAGTCATAAAGGAAACTGCTTCCCAAGCTGATTGCAACTGTGGCTCACTGCTATCATCTTACCTTAAATTCCATTCTTGTTTTCTAGAAGTAGAGCTATATACGTGCATCCAGCCTTAGTACTGACGTGTTAAGAAAGCACTACCAAGTGCCTTTCAGAAGAAATATAAAGTTACATGACGTGTACATGAAACAGCTTCCTTTGTGATGTTATGAGAGTGATGGGGTGATCTTAGACAGTATGCACAAATATAAGTATAAATCAAACTACTGATATGGGTAATGGGACCTTATTGCACTGTGACCAAGACGTTATGGTTCTTGAAGCATATTTTTAAGCTCTTTGCGGTCAAGGAAAAGACACTGCTGTTAGGACACTGGCAAGTTGCTGGATCTTGGTCCCAGTTGCACACCCTTGTATTAAAGTTTTATCAGAGAAAGTTGGCCTGGAGTTTGTAGAAGCATGGGGGCAAACGCAGTTGAAAGGAAGCAGACCAAAAAGAAATTTAGAAATTTTACCGGTTTCCTGAAGCGTATCAATGCCATAAGAAATAAAATGAGCACATTGTCAAGAACAAGCTGGGTGTGAAGAGGTATAGTCCAGAAAAGTGGGCAAAATTCGAGTAGCTGTAAAACAAGTACAAGGAGAGACAAGTAGTAAGAACAGGAAGATCGTGAATAGATCAATGGAACCTGATAAATGTGATGTGCCTATTCCAATCCATTAGGACTTAGGAAACCGGAGACAAATTCTTGTGTTCTGAACCAGCAGAAAAAACTATTGTTCTAAAGCCATTTGTCAAATGTAGGTAACCCATAAATTTAGGTAACCCACAGGCATTGGATCTGGAGAGATGTTCCTGATTTTACTATTGAAGTGTTGTAAATCTTCATTGTAGTCAATGGAAGCACAGGTTGGGGGAAGCTCCAATCTGCTTGTGGAATTCGAAAATTAACAGGTTTTTATCTCAGAGGCTGAGATAAATGTGTATTGCACATCATCATATAACTCTTCCAAGATCTGAAAACAGAAAAGGTCCCACAGGAGCAGGAACAGTTGAATAGTAAAAGTAAAATCAAATAAAAACAAAAGTCACTAAGAAGTAATTATTATTATTACTGCCATTTATATAGCGCCAACAGATTCCATAGCACTTTACAATAAAAGTTCAAACTTGAAGTTCAAAATTAGAACACTATGTGGGTCCAGTGGCGTCGCTGGGGGGGGGCCAGAGGCCAGCCCAAGGGAATGCAGGAGAGAGGTGCTGGGGGCTGTCTGTGGCCGGAGGGAGCACTGATTGGCTCCCCGGCACAGGCCCCGCCCCCAAACGAAGCCCCGCCTCCCGCCGATAAGCCCTGCCCCCGCCGTGATGCAGCAGCCTATGCTGCTTCAGAAGATGGCTGCCTGACCCCCAGTGACAGGTAGGCTTGGGGGGGGGGTGTACACACACACATTGCCCCCATACATACACATTGCCCCTATACACACACACACTGCCCCCCATACACACACATTGCCCCCATACACACACATTGCCCCCATACACACACACTGTCCCCATACTGCCCCCCCATAGACACACGCTGCCCCCCACACACACACACACTGCCCCCCCACACACACACACTGCCCCCCAGACTGCCCCATACACACACACTGCCCCCATACTGCCCCATATACACACACTGCCCCCATACACACACATTGCCCCCCATACACACACATTGCCCCCCATACACACACATTGCCCCCCATACACACACATTGCCCCACACACTGCCCCCCATACACACACTGCCCCCCATACAGCCCCCCCATACACACACCCTGCCCCCCATACACACCCCATACACGCACACTGCCCCCC
>OW240924.1:71320224-71517099 GCA_933207985.1 Pelobates cultripes
AGCAGAGTCTGTGTGTGTGTGTATGGACTGTGTGTGTGTGTGTGGTATGGACACAGCAGAGTCTGTGTGTGTGTATGGACTCAGCAGTCTGTGAGTGTGTATGGACTCAGCAATCTGTGTGTGTGTGTGTTTGTATGGACTCAGCAATCTGTGTGTGTGTGTGTGTATGGACTCAGCAATCTGTGTGTGTGTATGGACTCAGCAGTCTGTGTGTGTGTATGGACTCAGCAGTCTGTGTGTGTGTATGGACTCCGCAGTCTATCAATAATTAAAATTCCTGTGAGTTGTTGTGTAGGAAGGGCCCCAGTGTATTGCTTTGCCCAGGGGCCCTTAACTCTGTTAATGGTACTGCTTGTGTGTGTCAGTGAGCTTCTATTTAGTGAGCATGTGTGTGTCAGTGAGTGAGCTTGTGTGTGTGTCCCTGAACTTCTTTGTAGTGAGCCTTCTGTTTATACAAGTGAGTGTCTGTAGTAAGCTTGTGTGTGAGTCAGAGAGTTTTGTCTGTCAGTAAGCCTATTTGTGCATGTCAGTGAGCTTGTGTGCTTACTGTACTATATATATATATATATATATGACTTGTAGGAATGGCATACGTTTTTTTTCCAGGGCTGCTTTGGATTCCCAGGGATTCCCAGTTTGGCTCTGCCAGCGAGTGCACTTTACCGCTGAATAATCTGTGTGAGCTGCCGCACACTTTAGCCCTGTTCCACGCGTCTGGGAGCGGCTGTTGACAGGTACTAGTAGTCTAGAGATTGGGGTATATGCTCAGCTATCTGTATAATACAGATCTGTGTGTATAAAATATCCCGGGATAGTCAGTGCTTCCTGTATAGTGCTGCTCTCTGTCTTGGGATATTATACACAAACAGACCTGTATTATACAGAGAGCAGCACTATACAGGGAGCACTGAGTGTCCCAATTTATTATACACACAACCCTGTATTATACAGAGAGCACTGACTGTCCAGGGATATTATACCCAGACAGTAATTGATAGCTGTGCTGCAAAATGTCCTTGGAAATTTTTTTTCAAATGTTGGCAACTATGGCACTGTATCAAGGATAATGTGTTTGTTTTTTTAATAATCCCTGGTGGAAAATAATGAATCCTCCACCAGGTATTATTAAAAAAACATTGTGTCGGGGGCGTGGCTTAACATGAGACAGGGGCGGGGTCAAACTGCGGCGAGGGTGGGGTTAAATGTGCCCCCCTACTTTTGTCACTGGCCCTCCATGTGCCCCCCCGAAAAATGAATCCTAGAGACGCCACTGTGTGGGTCTCTCAGCCATTCGCGTTTTGTCTGATGCAGGACTCTCTCAGGGGCATCTAAACTATTTAAGTATCCTCTCACTCATCGGATTTAAATGGCCATTTTCACACTGTCCCGAAAAGCCTTGGTAACAGTAGTGCGTTCCAGTTACGTATTTCCTGTCTCGCCGGCAGTGCTCTATGCACTCCGACGAGCGTTCCGGCGTCATCATGCGGTCCTGTTATTGGGCAGATGGATTGTGATCACTTCCTCTCCAGCCTCACACACGGAAACCTGAGAAATAGGGACAGCAGTGTTACACACTCTAATAGACTGTAACCATATCTGCAGCTATCTCTATGTCTAGGTATATTTCTATAAGCACAGAAGGCTGACTGGGCTCCAGAAGACACTGGCCAAGGCACCTGGTGATAATCTCTCTCCACCAGTCAACCTGAGGTACAAAAAGGCACATTTATAAGAGCCATAAAATTCAATCTGAATCTAAAGGAAAATACAGCTCTGCGCATATTCTGTGAACATATTGGCTGCCACCGACATCCCACAGTGAGAATTCAAGTGAATTTCTAATATAAGATACAAAAATATATATATATATTAACAAGAAAAATTCCCCAACTAAGTTATGCTTTCAGTTTGGCTACTCTTGCCATACATTTGAAATTCTCTTTGAATTCTCACTTTAGAATAACCCTAGCAGTGACTGCCAAAGTTAAACTGTTGACATGATGTCTATTAAAGAGTATTTTTTTTTTTTTTACACATACAGTTTTGTACCAAGAACAAAGTTTTAAAACATCAAACAAACCAACACCTTGTAACTAGGTCTTGCAGATGTATATCTATGTAGCAATGCGCAAATTACATGTAATATGACTGACAAGCAAGAGCATCAGACAACAATAAAACAATAAATAAAGTATTACATAATTTGCAAATATATATTTATATGATGCATAACAGTGGACCATGTTTTATAGGCATATAGTGCCATTGAGGTACTCTTGAGACATTAAAGGGACTCTCCAGTGCCAGGAAAACAATCTCTTTTCCTGGCACTGCAGGTCCCCTCTCCCTCCCACCTCCCATCCCCGGTTTCTGAAGGGGTGAAAACCCCTTCAGTCACTTACCAGAGACAGCGACATGTCCCACGTTGCTGCTTCTTCTTCCGCCGCCGCTCCTCCTCTTCATTAAGTCAGCCGGCGGGGGAGACGGATCCTGAAAATGCTTTCCTATGGGGATTTTAGCGATGCTGGGGGAGTAGACCGCCACTAGGGGAGGACTTAACCCTGCAAGGTAATTATTACAGTTTATGAAAACTGCAATAATTACAGTTGCAGGGTTAAGGGTAGTGGGAGTTGGCACCCAGACCACTCCTATGGGCAGAAGTGGTCTAGAGTGTCCTTTTAAAGAACATACATGTCCCTGTGCTGTTTAATATTAATGGGAGTTACAGTTCTGGGCTGCAATTATTTTATCTGCTGGCACTAAATTGGTGACAGCTGGCTCTCAGGTGTGTAACTCCCACTACATTTATCTGCTGGTTTGCCGAGATTAGGGCCTTGAACTGCACAGAGGTAAGGTATGTAGGAAATAATAGCATGGATGATATTATAATATAGGAAAAGACCTATCTAAAATAACAGTTATATGTGATTGATAGATAGTAACTTTAGTTCCCCTTTCTCTGCCCATGTCCACAATTACCCCAAGTCCTATTGTTTAAAGTATTTGTATATACCACACATTGTGAATTCTTATTTTAGAATGCAAGTCAAATCACTCTAATGAATCTATGTCAGCTGAGCTGCAAATAGACTATTTTAAACTGTGTTTACCAAGTGACAATCATTTGCCCCCGAGGAAGCCATTTAATTTGAGAAACGTGCCGATCGTGATTGTTTCTGCGTCAGAATGTCACGTTATCACATGAATTAAGTTGAAGCAATGCTGAAAATGATGATCAGCTGTGACTCAGTGCTGCTAGGGTTCTCATTCAGGATAAAACATGTTTTTATTGTTGCTTACTGTCTGGTCTATACAGTGACATTTGTTATCTTATAAATAAACAGTAATTGCATTCCAAGTTATACCTTATGTTATCAACTTTATAGATAAAAGAGAATTTCACCAAATAGTTAAGCAAAATACTGTCATGATACCTTTTCTTGCTCCCACTTGTGGTGGGGACTCCTCTTGCCAACTCCTTCTGGCGTCGGCATGGCATATCAGACACCAGCTGCTTTGTTCATGCCCCTTTTTATGATACAGCCACTGCGTTCCGACATCATAGCGGCAATGCCAGGAAAATTCTAATTATTTAACGCACCTTGATTTTTTTGGGGGGTGTGATTTTAAAGTAAGAGACGCTCCCCTATAAATAGAGTGTGTGACAAAATCCCCCTATTTTGTGTGTACCAGTGCTCTTGTTATATTCCGTTCGAGCATTTGGTACTATTTCCCTTCTTATTTTGGAACTCTGAGGCGGCCACTCCATGACCCGAACACCGATCAAAACACACAAACGCCTGCTTCTGGCTGCAGCAAGCTAGCAGAACCTGGTTCGATGGTTTGTTCGACTAAAACTACCAAACCATTAGTATAATATAAGCCACAGGATTCATTCACCTTTTTGATGATTTCATTTTTACTTTCTGTTCGGATGAAAACGCACAAACTAGACCAACCCTATAGCTAAAATCATGGAACTATTTCTGGACAGAGCAGTCAGTCAAATCCTTTAACCCCATGGTGATTCGGCTGTGTTCGTGGGATCTGAGCGCTTTTCAGATATATTGGGCGCTCAGATCCAAGCTATCTGGGGATGTAGACTATGGGTTCGCTTATGCAAAATATGATTGTATGTATTTTAAAGTGTTTTGTGAATTTTATAACTTTTAAATATTTTCTGTACCTGGAGATAATGAAGTTTACTATGGCCACTAAACCCAATTATCTCCAGGATAGAGAGGATGGATTATACTGTTTGTGTGGGAGTATTTTACATTGTAACTGTATGCTGATAGGTTATTGTAATTGTGTCCCTGTTCCCCACAAAGTCCCTGCCTACCTTGCTTGGGGACTTGCATAATGGGCCAAGCTGTGGCCTCCATTAAACAGATCGTTTTACCCCTTCATGAAGTCTTGGCTCATGTTTGGGGGATTGAAAGATATAATCACTACACCTTGTGCTATACTTGGATTCTGCACAGATATACTCAGCTAGAGTATAGAGGATTCGTTACAGAGTGCCTTTTGCCTTTGTTCAGTGCCCTATTGTTGTTCACTTGTTGTTCCCTCTAGTGCAATTATATTTCCTGATAGTTATTACTAGGATACGCATATTTGGTATCCTTGACTCCAGTTTTCTTTTTTATTCTGTTTTCTGGTTTCCTGACCCGGCTATTCCTTATCCTGATCTTTGCTTTTCATAGACTTTGACTACTTCCTGACTATTCTATCGCTAACCACGTTAAACCTGGCCATTCTAATACATTCTCTCTATTTAGGGTTGCATGCTGTGTGTTGGGGTACATTTTGCTGACTTATTGCCTGCATATATCTAGATTGAAGCTACTAATAAGTCCTGAGGGCACCGGACTATACTTCTTAGTAGCAGCTCTGGTTATAATCAGGGGATTTTGAGAGGAGCAGACCTGCGTCCTACAAGCACCCTACTAACAAAGGGCGAGAGGGAAGTGGTCAATCCTTCCACTTATTACAATACACAGTTTGTTTCTGGTTCCCTACTATCTCCCCACCCCCCCTACTGATGAGGGTTTAACCTGGCAAATAATTGGGTTATTGTAGCTGATCACATGGTGTGTGTCTTGTCATATCTAATATGGCGGATGCTACATCGATACTCAACCCCGAGGGTCAGCAATCTTCTACTCTGGACAAACTAGACCAGTTATTTGAAAAATTCTGGTCCAAGTTCAGGTTCAGCCCCCTGCAACAGTGAAGAATATGCTGTTATGCATTTCCAAATAAAGTTTTAGTAAGGAACACAACTGCAGATAAAATTTATTAGAAGACTGTACCTTTAAGAGAATCTCCACAAAATCAGGAAAAACAATAATCAGAATGCCTATGAAATAAGCAACAAGGAAACTTTTTAACAGGAATTCCAATCTCCCTTCAATTGGTATGAAACAAAAAGTAGAATAGTTTTCCAGTAGCAGTAGTTTAGTAGTTTGCAAGGTTTGGAATTATACAATAGCAAATCCTGGTAATAGGATACTGTAGCAAGTAGTAGCAACAATGTTATTGCAGAAGCCAAAGTAGCAGTTTGTAGCAATAGATTAAATGCAGCCAAAAAATAAACAGAGCAGAGAATTAAAATAATACTTATTCGGCCAAGAGAATCATGTAATTTTGAGAGAGGTTGTTTAAGAATCCGGGTCTTGAGGGCAGGAGAAATCAGCAACGTCAAAAGGCAAATTTGGGTCGATGCTTATAGAGATCAGGATGGTCGGTAAACAATTTCGGGTCGAGGATTGGAAAAGTCTGCTAGGTCAGTTAGGAGGTCCGGTTCAGTTCACAGAAAATACAATGAGGTAGAAACTTAGCAGGAGAAGTTTCCTTGTGAAGAGCAAAATTGACTAAGAATTTAACGTCTGGTGCGGCTTTCTTATAAGCTGGGGAAACTTCACGTCATACAGGAGGAAAGGGTTCCGAGCGGCGAAACACGGAAGTAGCTCCAATGGATTGAGGTTCGGTAAGTCTGACAGATGCGAACCTTACCTCTGAGTCTCCCACTGAGAGTCTCTTGCCCCGGGAGAGGTCGCACCCAAGGGTAAGCGCTGGACCATACCTCCCCATGATCCTGGAGGCCCCAGCATCTTCTGTCTCACCTAGAAGTGAAAATCCAGACCCAGCTGAACTGCTGCCTATATACTGGACAGATGAGGTCAAAGATATACCTGGGTCCTGGAATTTGCAATGTGCATTTATAGATCGTTGTCTGGGTCTGCGCCCACACCAGGGTCTGCGACCACTTGGCTGACTGTCATAATCTGGGGTTCTATAAAGCCCTTAGAGGGCATAGGTTTAACCATGACCACAACTGTCCTGATGGCAACCTGCCAGGTTATTCTTTAACTGGGACAAATGTGGTGGTCTGGGCACACACATGCTCACAGCCTTCCTCTACTCATGTTAGTAAGATGGACTGTCATTTCGGGTCACAGGGAAACCACATCATACTTCAACCTCATTCCCACACTTTTTGGGGTCGTAAGCGTGACATGGACTAATCAGAGTGCCCTTTTAGTATCCAAATAAAGTTTTAGCCCCATAGTCATTGTCCTGTTGTAGTTTCCTCTTGGTTCCTTTTTTAGTGTGTTATAGCTTTCCCTGATTTTCTGGCATTTTGACCTTGTTAGCCTTTGTAATACTGATGAGACAAGTTATATTGTCCTCCTGTATTTATGCTATCCTGATCTTGGCTAGTACACCTGTTTTTACGATTTATCTATATACATTAAGCCCGGCCATTCCAATACATCTAATACGTTCTTTCCTATTTTTCTTACCTCTGACCGAAAACTTATGAGTTGGGTAGCGTATCCTTAACATATAGGCTTCTTGATCTCCTTGGTACCTCTTGATACTGCCTGGAAGTCAGAAAAGTTATTGCTCCAAATACTGATTCTGAATTGGGATTTTGTCCAAAATAGTTGGGAAATGCCCAAATTGTGGACTGTTATGAAACACTAATCTATGCCCTCTATCCTTCAAAAGGAGAATATATAAGCATCTATGTTATACTCTTTTCTTTCATAAAATGTGTTTCCTTGTCTTGACTCTTGAAACAATTACAAAATAAAATATTTTAAAAGTACAAAAACAAAATGTATGTGGACCTGTTCTGAATTGTAGACCAAGCTAAAAATATTTATATCCGGATTTTGAGATTAGGGGCCTTGCACTGCACAGTATTCCTCACACCATACATTAATATTTATAGTGTAAATTGTGGTAATTCCCCAAACAGTACAGGATTTAAACACATTATCTGCTGTTGATACACTGTATATATATATATATATATATATTTTTTTTTTTTTAAAAAGCTAGTGAAGAAGATAAGGACAAATGTATCCTGGAAGAAAATACATTCTACATAACAGACAGATGTAGTAAATATGTTAATAAGAATGTAAACCTATAGAAAAAAAAAAAAGATTTGAAATAAGGAGTTAGCTTAGCTACAATTTTGGCTATTCATAAATTGAGGGCAATCAGATTTTTGCCATTTTGTAGGAGCACATATCCCCAACCTTCCCTACTCCACCACCCTTTTTCTGTGATGATTATTTTGGTACATGTCAAGTCAGGTTCATGCAGATCTTTGTAACATCTTCCGTTATAATGATTCCATACCAGAAGATTATTCTTAAAAGGAACACTACAGCGTTAGGAATACAAACCTGTTTTATTTTTTTTATTTGCATCTTACATTACAATAGAAATAAGTCAGGAAATACAACACATATTCAGTGAAGTCATAAGAATTAATTATGCATGCATGAAACTGTAATGTGAGACGTTTTATCAAATTAACATAAAGCAGACAATATTGCACCAAATTCACATATGCAACATTTAGTTGAAAGCTAAGCGCTTCAAAAGAAATAAGGTTAAATATATGTAATGGGTTGTGCAGAGCGTGTGCATCTATTTGTATGGAGTCACGCCGATGTCATAACGGCACGACTCAATGTGCCAAACCGATGTGTTCACACGAAATGAAACTCCCGACTTTGGCTTTCGGTCCAGTTCGGGCGTTTAGGCTCTCTAATATGATGCAGACCAATAAGATTGGTTCCCTGGCTTTATAAGCCAGGCCCTTTCAGTTCTAAGTTTCCCTGTTGTGGTTCTTGTTTACCCAAGAGTGCGCTTAATATTATTGAATTTTTTGTTACCGAGTTTGGATTGCTTATTGTTTCTCCGCTTTCTGTGTTCCTGACCTTGGCTTGTCTTATATGCCGTACTCTCCTACGTTTGACCTTGGCTTTCTTCCTCACTATACATTAAATCCGGCCAATCTAAGGCCCAGTAATATGTTATACCTCTCCTTTAGCAGTTTAGGGTCTGTGTGTTTTGGGTTTACCTACATTAGTCGTGGCAATAGCAATATTTAGCAGATAGAACCACACTGCACAAAGCTATAGCTCGGGATACATACTCATCCAATTCCCAATCTGCAGTCCCACACCAGTGGAGACATGCAGCTCAATATGGTATAAATGATAATAATCTGGTGCTGCACATTGATTCTGCGGTGTTACCACTTCGCAACAACAATCATCTTAGAAGACCATGTCTGAAACATCTCTTGGGCCCCAGCCCAGCCACAAGTTCTTATAGGCTCAGTTCCAAGCATTTCAGATGCACAGATTGGTAGAGAAGCAGAGTTTGCCTGTACCTTTATGTAAGGGTGGGTTTCCAGTTGATCAGTTGAGTGTCTGTCAGGCCACCCCTCTTAGCAGGGTTTATAGATTGAGAGGTAGGTTTCTTTTCTGCTTCACAGAGACTCTGTGAAGGAGGCTGTGCTTTCCGCTGCTTTGCGAGATAGGAAATCCATAAAGATGTGGTCCCGCCTGGACAAGAGTTATAAGAGTGTAAGTCAATTGCAAGTCTCCAGCTTCTACTTTAACCATCTTGGAAGCCACATGGATCCTTCAAAGCACTAGGTATTTGTCTGGATCAGTTGAGCTCCAGGGACCAGTATAACCCCCACTGGTCCATAGGGGGAGGAGGGATAGCTGCTATACTAGATCTGTTCAGTCAAATTAGTTGTCGAAAGAGTGACCGCCTCTCACAAACCAACATCACCTGTAGGTTTCAGGGGTCTCAAGCCTGGCAATTCTGGCGAATACTGTGACAAGTGTCATACCTCAAGATACACCAAGGTGCCCTGTAGTTGGTAAATGGTGTTTGTGGTAAATCCAGCAGCTTGACTGATTTTATTTCAATAAAGCCTGCACCAAACCCGGGAGATTGCTCAGGAGACGAAACCACTCTGCTCGGCAGTCAGGCCCTGCCCCCTTATAAACTTGTATTCTATTGTTATAGTGTCCTAGTGCATGTTTGCTGCCGGCCGTCCCTTTACCTACGGCGTCATCCAGTTCTCTAGCCGATGGTCCAATCCAATGCTTCACATAGTGGAGCATTGGGGACTTCTACACATTGAATTCAATGCCTTCCTATGATCTGCAATATCACGTGACTGAATTTTATTCAATCTTTGTAGAGGAAGCGCTGTGCGTGCATTAGACCTTCCCCATACTTTCCTATGGGAGATTTGAAGGTGCTGGACATCCTCATGCAAAACGTTTACGCTGCTTTATGATGTGCACATTTGGTTAAGATCACTGTATATAAACTGGAATTGCCTGTAGTATATTTTGCCAATCTGGACTACATTGGGACTTCAGCAACTAAACCTGAAAGTATAAATTGTCAGAAAATTAATTTACAGAAAATAAAATCTTAGCCCAGAATCACCATACTAAAAGCATTGTTAAACTGGAGATTCCCTGGCAATCTGTACATTAATGAATAACCTAGGTCATGTTACAAATAGAATGGAGAAGTTCAAATAGAGATATCTTGAGCGCCCACTTAAGTTATCATACGATCATTCCAGTGCAATATTTTAATAACTTCCGGTGGAACATTATTAAAACAGTGACTGATTACGAAAATTAAATAATTATTTCATAGCCACACATGAAAATAAGGACAGCTTTGAAATGCATCCTAGAAGGTCCTGTCCTACCAAACGGGCCTAAAAAGTTACCATCCTTGTTGCTTTTGTTATGATATTTTTAAAAGTCAAACCAGGAAGATAATGAGCAATAGGCAAACTTATCAAGCATGAAGCAGGTCAACTTAACAGTCAGCTACTTAAGAACCAGTGGCCATCTATCCCATCATAACAATCTATTCTTTAAAGATCCTATTTCAAAATGGAATGACTCACTCATTGACTGTAGGGCCTGTATAGAGTTGTTCAAGTTAAATAAGCCGGACATTCCGTGAAGGCATGAAGCCTTTGGGGACCAGATTGTGATGACAGCAAAGATTAATATATGGTGATTAAGAGTTTTAAGTCTCAGACATAAAGAAAACCAAGTATAATAATAAAGGGCACACTAATAATAATAATAATAATAATAATAATAATAATAATGGGCTGCATACACTTAAAAATAGGAGAATCATGTTATACCAATGTGGCCCATATATTTAATGCAGTAACCTGTACAAAATTGAATGTTGATTAACAAAAAGTATGCAATTAAAAAAATATATAAAACCAGCTCAGTTGTCCTTCAAATGACTTTCATATATACCCTAAGGAAAAAAAAATGTTAAAAATCATGATCTTGTTTCTCTTGTATACATGAAGATCTTATTTTTTTGTAAGTATCATTTAAGTTCTAAAATACTTTTCAGAGAGCTCTAGTTGAAATGTGGAAGATGGAAGGGATTCGACTCCATTCGAATCTTATTCACAAAATTACAGACAACACAATAATGCATAAGCTGACTGCCATTACCAGGAATATGATGAAATCTTTTGAAACGATGTGGTTCCTATGGTCAGAGTATGTGGACAGTCATTCTTTCATAGTAGTGCTACTCAGCCTCCCCCTTTTGATATGCAGCAAAGTGCTTCCACAAGCCCCTACCCTTTCTTTCCTCATCCTAGCGCTCAAGCTCTCTTTCTTATTATCTCTCTTATCTCTCCACAATGTTGGTGTATACTTGGCATTAATGTGTTAATAATTGGAATCTCCCTGCTTTGTATAACAGATTTTAAGTGTATCCATCACTATTTAGACCATTCTTTTCTGAGGAGATGAAAAAATTATTACAGAATATTACTCCCGGACTAATTTTATGCATCAAGATTCTATTTATAGGACTGAATATTTAGTATTTTTCAGAACCTCAATTAACAGCCCATTACATGAAAATGTCTTCACAATTCACCCAGGCTGTCAAAATCTTCCCAAGCTAAGTGAGCAACCATTGACTTCCATTAGGATTTACAGCTTGTTTTAGGTAAATATTCCCAGATTTATATTCCGGTTATGAATTCCTAAACTAGCTAAATGTGATATGTTCTCAATGGTTCTAGACCAGTGGTTCTTGCTGAGTGGAACAGAAAAGAATGGACTGGATCACTGGAATAGATACATCATATTCTGTTGGATCTTTATTGCCATAGGGATAAAAGAGCATTTTTAGAATGCTAAATCCCATTTTTGTGCATGCACAGAATGTTCTAATCCATTTGCCACATCTTAATTTTATATTTTATTCTATGGCCTATTATTTGATCCTGCCTCGGGAGAATCTGCAGATATCCCTTTGGACCGAATAGGAGTTGGATATTGAATTATTTTTATCTTGTGAGTGCAATCAAATAAAGCGTTGTTAAATTTATTAACAGTACTGCACTATGTCTTTTCTTCTCTTCTTATTTCTCTATATGTATACCTGGATAAAGAGAAGATAGAGAGATTCCACATATACATTACGTTCTGCCTACTTATCATCTACGTTTGTGAGTGCATTTTATGGTTACACCCTATTTGATGTTCATACATACTACACCATTGTTGTTTTGTTTGTATTTTATATTGCAGATTATTTATGGTACATTATATTCTGTGGCACAAGTATTGTCATCCTTATTGCAAAAGAAACCACTAGGACAATGGGAAGAAGTGTCCAATGAACGTTATTTTAGTATATATTTTAGTATATTATGGTATGATTTAAATAATTAATGAAGAATTAATGGTCACTGATCTAATTTTACAATACAATAGAAGAATGGGTCATTTAGCAAATGCCAATTATGTAATTCGGGGACAAAGGATTAAGAAACGTGCATGAAATGGAAAAAGAGAACAAAGGATTTTGTTTCTCTGATTGGCCGCATTAGATCCTCTGTCCTGATAGAAAAAAAAATAAACAAATAAACACAAAAAAGTAAATTGTCATGCATTTAATTTCAAAGTAGATCTCATCCAAAACAGTGCTATGCTAATTAGTACCTGAGCAGTTATCTGTACTGTGTTGCCCCTTTTTATAGCAAACATGAAAGACTCACAGTGTATTTTTTCATGAATTATGTCCCTGAAATGTCATTTTTTTCAAACAAGTGTATCAAAGATCTTGAAATTCAAATATTGTCTGGATAAAGTAGTATTTAGATCAAAATAGGTGAAAGTGAAAAATTCACCAAATTGGTTCTTTTTATGGCTTGAACAAAAGCGAAGTTTCCAATGCACTATCCCAAATCTCAATACACATTTAAATAACTTGAGGTCAATTTTAGCTGAAAGCTGCATGGTGAATTGTTAGTGTAAGTCATACCTAAGAGGTTTACCTTGACAGGGCAGGTGAGCTTGCACTTCAATGGCCATTGGAGTCAGCAATGTATTTATGGAGAGGCTAACCAGACATTTGCCTACGCCGGCACTTTCCAAGGGGAAAATGTATGTCAGTATCAGTATATGTGTGTGTCACTGAATGCGTGTGTGTATGTATTAAGGCTGAACTTGATGGACACGTCTCCTTTCAGCCTATGTAACTATGTAACTATCTCTGTCATTGTGTCAGTGAATGTGTGTGTATGCCTGTCAGTGTGCGTGTCAGTCTGTCAATGAATGTGTGTCTGTGAGTGTGTGTCAGTGAATGCGTGTGTATGTGTCTATCAGTAAATGTGTGTGTGTCAGTGTGTGTCTTTCAGATTGTGTCTGTCAGTGAGTGTATGTCAGTGTATCTGAGAGTGTGTGCCTGTCAGCGAGTGGGTGTGTCAGTGTGTGTCTGTCAGTGAAAGTGCATTTTGGTTAGACAGTGTGTGCCAATAACTGTATCTGTCATTGAGTATATGTCCGTGCATGCATCAGTGAGGGTGTGTGTCTGTCAAAGTGCGTGTTTGTTTAACAGGAAGATGTGTGGCCTTGACAGGAAGTGGCGGACAAACTTAAATTAGGGGGATGTCCGAGTTTTGTCATGTCTAGGGCAGCACAAATCTAAAATACATCACTGATTGACGTGATACTAAAAATCACTCCAACGGCCATTAAAGTGCAAGCTCACCTCCAGTTATTTAAATTTGGATAGGGATTTAGGATAGTGTGCATGCAAAGGTTGCTTTGTTCTGTGTATTGTGGCTGATGAATACTAGAGCTGTTGCTGTAGCCCTGGAATAGTGCGACATGGAGCTCTGGGCTTAATTTCGTGCAATTGTATTTTTCCGACTTGACTTTTTGGCCTACAGCCTGTGATATTCCTGTTCAGTCATCTCAGTTTCTAGAAATATATTGAATAACTGTAAAAGAGGCCAGGCTGTGTACAATACAGATACAGTGCTAGACCTCGGCTGCAGTATTTTTTTCTTTCTTCGTTTTATGGCACTCTGATTATTGATCTTTGTTCTGTGCTAGGCAGTTTGCTCCAGAGGATAGACTCTGTAGTAGGTTACAGGCTGTCATGGACCTCATTAAGAAGAAGCTATCCTGGTCAGAGCATTGCATTGTAATATAACCTGCACCATGGGTATTGATTGCATTCCCAAAGTCAACCCGTGGAAATGCACTTATAATATTATTACAACATATCGCTGCACATCACAGATTTGCAGATTGAAGTATGATGATTTCACAAGTGGGGAATGTGCCAGAACTGTGTGCACATTTCTAATCTGCGAACGTTGGTGTAAATTGCAAACGTTGCAGCAAATCCTTCAAGCTCTAATGAAACCATTGAAAATATATAAAATAATCCCATTTGTCTAACAAAATATCTACAATGTGCCAGCTAATTACCCCCCACCACTCCCCCTCCCTAAATAAAAAAATTGGTCCTTCCCTTACTCATCACCTCTTAACTTTCTGTGTACTAAAATTACTCCAGTACTGAGAGGGTTATTCTTTTGAAAATTATTAAAATGAAGTAAGGGTTACATTATAAAATCCAATGGAGGTATATATTATGTACATGCATAATGTATGCCCAACAACACCCATTAATATATAGGGCTGGACATAGTCAAATGACAATAAACTATATGGTTTTTTTTTAACCATTTATTTGTTAAAAATGTACCTCTCTTAATGAAATATATATTAGTAAAAAGTCAGCAAATGTTTGTATGTGTGTGTGTATATAGACAGACAGGTGATAGACACATTTAAATGTGTTCTTTTATGATAGCACATAAAGTATACACAGTATGTGTGCATGTATACTGTGTGTGTGTGTGTGTGTGTGTATCTATACATACATACACACACACACACACTCTCTCTCTCAACCGGTTGGCATGTATATAAAATGTATAGAATATAAAGACATGCACCATCTAGCTGTGCTATCCTTAGGGACATGAAGAAGAGTTAAATGTACATGTGATGGTATGTGGGGTGGCCACATGGATGCATGTTTGTTAGTGTGTGTAGATGTGTGTGTGTGATAGCGCTGCTGGCAGTGAGGGGGTTGACAGTCTGCAGTGCAGTAGACCTCGGCTCCCTATATGGAGGTGGATTAGCTGTATGCTAATATCGCTAGAAAAGACGCACAGCAAGCTGAGCTGCCAGTGGAGGCGAGCAGTCTTAGCAGAGCTGACTCCTCAAGAGCCATGGCTGAAGGGGGCGACGTGGAGGATGAGATTCAATTCCTCCGGACTGTAAGTACAGCTTGCCGGCACCCATTCTACGTTCTGCCACTGTTTGCCTGACATTGACAATGGATCGGATTTTTTTCCTGCCTTTGTTTTAAGACTCTCGCAAGCAGGTTGCTTGTGGGGGTCATTGTAAATGCATTGGATAGTAAGGGAGGGATTGATGGGCAGCGTGCTGGGGTATGTGCCATCGGAGCTTGCTTTTATTCTGGATCTGTCATGGTTTCTTCACAATCCGGCAAATAAGTGGTTAAGTTTTCCTGTTGGGTTTGTGCTGTCACCCACAAACTTTCTAGGAGAATACATTGTATCAGCCATAGAACGTCGTGACCCTGGGTGCTGCATCTGGTGAGATAGATGCTGTATCTAAGCAAAGTGCTGCTTTTCATGCAGTGCAGTGTCTGGGGCTGCTATGGCAGGTGGTGCTTCTACCGGTCTGGGATAGTTTGGCTGCAGATGAGGGAACCCTGTCTAATAATATCCAATATCCACACCGCACAAGGCACATGACCTTTCCTCAAGACTCTCAGGAATCTTTTTTGCATTGGGAAGGACTGTGAATTAGAGGTTAGAGCTGAGGGAGATTCATTTGTAATTATCACTCAAGCTAATTAGTCACGGATATCATTTTGTATTTTTTTTCCCCTCAAATCAGTTATGTTCACATGACATTGATTGGCTCCGCTTTGCTGTGCTATTAACCCTTTGAGTGCCCAAGGGATGCCCACTGGGCTGGTGCACCACCCCAGCACACAAGGAGTTAAGCCGGTGCTGCTTGTACTATGATGTCTCTGCAGCTCTGCAGTGAGCTGGTTCCTTTTTCTGCAAAGCTTCATCACATTATCTCAGGGCTGTGCATTGTTAAATTAGGTCCTTAACCCCTTGATAAAAAAAATTATCTAGCAGCACAACAATAGAAAGCATTTTTGCAACACATACACACTGGACAGCATAGTCAGAGTACATTGTAGGAATAGAAACCGATGGTTCTTAACAGGGATCTAAATAATGTAGATTGCATCAGCATGGTGATCTATTCTTCAATTCTACAACTAGCTCAATAACCCATTCTTCAATGATAATTTGTAGCAAAAAGAACAAAAAACAACAACATATTTATATTAAACACCTCCATTAAGATTCAGCCCAGTGTCAGAGAGAGGGGTCTTCGTTGTACTGGGGAAGGTTGCATTATTACAGTAATCAATTTATTGTGGACAGCTGCCTGATCAAAATTCTGTATTTGTAGCAGCCTCTGAGGTCCCAATAGAATGGTATGAGAACCCACATTTTATCTCTGACCTACGAATTTAGAACCAGTGGTATAAGCACACTTTGCCTAGATAAAAGTGGCAATGGACAGACAGTGACTATCTATCAATCATGCTTCGCATATGCAAGCCGTGTGGCGTGATTATCCCCCCCATGATGAAGTGTCTATGATACAAGATAAATTCCAGGCTCTCTGTCACAGCAATTCCTGTCTTGTATGTAGGCACATGGCTCTCCTTACCACAGATCCTGTCTGTTGCCATCTATCACAGGCAGGCTGTGTGCATTTCCAAACCACAAATTCTATCTAACTTGATCTGCATGAATTAAAGGGTTTACATGTAATGCAGGATACTCATCCCCCATTCTAATAGATGTTATAGCCTGCTTTATTTTTCAGAATGGGTATCTGCCAGTGTTAATAAATATGGCATATGTTTCTAACCTGTCACTTGCCCATGAAGCATAGGTGATAAATGATTTATTGGTATTCAGCTGGGAAGGGTAGGATTAATTGGCAGTATTATTATTATTGGCATTTATAAAGTCCCAACTAATTCCACAGTGCTTTATTTCACTATTATAAAGGGGGAAATTAAACAAATGAGACAATTACAAAATGTTACAGGAACAATAGATGAGGACTCTGCTCAAAGGAGCTTACAGTCCAGAGCAGGCTTCTCCAAACTCTGCCTTCCAGATGTTGATGAACTACAACTCCCATGAGTTTTTGAATGAAATAGATAGCCCCCAAATCAGGGAGTTGTATTTCAGCAACATCTGGAGGGCCAGAGTTGGCAGAACCTTGGTCTAGACCAGGGGTCCTCAAACTCCAGCCCCCCAGCTGTTGCTGAACTACAACTCCCATGATTCTTTGAATTACATAGCTAGCCAGAGAATCATGGGAGTTGTAGTTCAGCAACATCTGAGGGGGAGTTTGAGGACCCCTGGTCTAGACTCTAGAGGATTCATTGTTTGTAGCATTGCTTTAGGACATAAAGAAACATGGAGTGATTGAATTGAATAAGATATCACGGATTACATATTTTATTTGAGATCTCCCTGTAGTATACTCTAATACAGCTATATTACGTTTAACTTCTAATTTGCCAACATTCCACAATGGCGTATGCTGTGCAGGTATGACACAAATAATTGGAGATGTTTGCAAGTTAAATACATGCAGATTTATGCTCTAAACTGACAGTTGTGGAGAATTGAGGGACCTGCCAAATATAGGCCAACATATTTAAAACAGAAACACGGACACAAATCTTAAAATTTGTCCTCTTCCAATTGTTCTCCACAATTTATTTTCAGTGAATAAACCCAGTTGTTTGAAAGAGAATTTCAGATTTCAGGCCAATAGAGTCAAACATGAACAATTCTCCAAGTCATCTTTGTTGTTAGGTCAGCTATTCAGGCCCAACATTTTAAAAAACATGTGTAATGTGTCACTATTCACAATTTAGTAAATAATCATGTAAGGAAACTGAGACAGGCCTTGCTCAGAAGAGCTTACATTTAGAAGGATTTTACTATGCTTTACAATATATGAGTGTCAGAGCTGTTTAATAAAGTGTGAATTGTTGGGAATTCAAAAGATATTTCATACTCTGGCCAAAATAGCGGAACTGAAAACGTAGCAGACTTTTCCAAATTTGCTTTTTTGGCTTAGATTTGAAATTCGCTTTGATTCCTCCCCCCAAAAAAATCCCACTTTAGTGAAGAATCCTGTGTGACCCCCCTGTGTTTAAATTTGCAAACAGTTGGTGTTATTCTGAAACATCATCTTAAGGACAGTTTTAACTTTTAGTTATTAAAAAAACAAAAATAATAATAATAGATAATTAAATATGTATTATTTTTACATCCAGCATTACAGTTTAGACTGTTTGCTAAATGTAAAAGGCAGGCAGGCAGCAGCATGTCAATTTCAATAATCAAGTAAAAGTCTCTTAATGTTATTAAATTATAAAGTGCACATTTTGTATAAATCTTTCCATTACTAAAGAGTCTATGGTGACTGTTACACATTAAAGGAATTTTGTAAGCACCATAACCACTGTAGCAGGATTCCCTGATGCCATCCAACAGTAAAATGTCAGACCATCAGCTGAATGCTCTCAGGTAATGAATAATGTGCCAATGCAGAAATATAAACTTTTGCTTTACCGTACCAACTCAGATAGGAAGCACCATGGCCCTCAACAGAGAATGGTAAGCCTCAAAACAATTTGAAACAATTTGACAGTTTACCATCTGACAGTGCCATGGGACACCTGGCACCATAACCACTACATTGAACTGTAGTGGTTATGGTGCTTAAAGTATCCCTTTAAGAAATTCACTCAGCGTTGTGGTTTATGTAATGCATTACCTTCACTGTGTCACTGGCGACTTGCTAAGTAGTGTCTTGAAAAACTGGTATGTAGTTACTGAGAATTGGAATTCAACATCTGTGTGGTTGGGACAGATCCTATGTTAATGGCATTTGGTAAGAAGTAGGTAGGTACTTGTCAGGTAAAGCGTTTTGTTGAAGCACATTTTTTGGCATACATTGTTACCAAGGCTTGTAAAACTCTCCTCAGGCTAAGCAGAGGCCTTCAGTCCTGCATCAAGTATTCTCTATCACCTGACAGCACAGGTGTGTTAATCAATGTCTAACATACTGGAAGGATTACTTGAGCTAATGTGAAGGAAGCTTCAATATTGAGCCCAGACGCTGCATATATGGTAAAATCCAATGGCTAATTAACTGTATTGGAACTATGCTTTACATATTTATACAGACCAGAGGAGGTCCTTATCCAGTATGGAGAAGATTTTGTTTTTTTCAGACTCTTTGTCAGTGTCATGCAGGTCACAAAAATGATACTGCTAATTTATGGAAAGGCATATCCACACATGCTTTTATTTGTGTGTGTGTACTTACTGTAAGGCCCTGCTGTATATATATTCTGTGTGTCAAACTATTTACACTTATATATTGTGTGCCCCACTCTAGAGTTTGATGTATTTGCAGTATTTGTAAATTTGTGTTTTGCTGATCATTGTTTTATTTAAAAATGAACTGTAACCTTGGAAGATATTCTGCATTACCCAATGTGCAGCCAAATTAGTTAAACTTTTAATGTCCAGCCTTAAGAATTCTGACACTAAACTAAAGTGTAAAATGTACTCTTCTGCTTTGCTATACACTGCTTTTGTTATGTATCAGAATGTTTTCCATCTTTGGGTCCTTCAAGTATTTTGTTCATATATGGCTGATATTCATGGGAAATGTAGTCTGCAATCGTAACAAAGATTAGGTATCAGTGTGATAAAGGTTTACAATAATAAGGCCAAAATAGTTGAACTGGATAAATTTCTGAGGAGAGTTTTACCCAGTCTGATTATTTTGGACAAAAACTTGCAATTCCTTTATGAATTGTGAGGTAATTAATGGATTGGTTGATAACTTTGTGTGAGGTGCAATTTATGTTTGTCAATTAGTTTGTGGTGTAGACCAAATGCATGACAAACCACTGAATTAGGTCACATTGGCATACTCACATCCAAGCTGTGTTGTGTTCAGAAGAAAATGTTTGCATGAGGACTGTTGTAATGTTCAGTGCCCACAAATAGTCCAAAAATTCAGGTTTGAGACCCCCACGTCTTACTTACTTTGGCTTTGTTGTCCTCAAGGCACACCCCACTGCTTAAATTTTATATATATATATATATATACATATATATACCGTATATACTTATGTGTGTGTGTATATCTCACTGTGTAGTAGATATGCCCCATTGAAAACATGCATGCATTTAATTACTCATTTTTTTTCCATTGGGGTATATCTCAAAACACCTTCTGTTCTCTTGTCTGCTGCCTTTGCAAGCCCTCCCCTTCTAACCCCTCCCAGACCTTCTGTGACTGTCCAATCACAGACTTTCCAATGCAGCTCAATAAGAAAAGTCTTTTCGAGGCTGGTGCTCTGGGCAATTGCTGTCTCTTGAGTTTGGCTCCACTGAGCTAACCAAAACAGGAAGTAACAGGATCGGTTGTCTGGTTGAAAGCCAGGGGGGTGTAACCAGGTTCATTTATAAAGGTTCTAGCTCAGTGGTTCTCAACGTTAGTCCTCAGGACCCCCTACTAGTCCAGGGTTTAGGGATTACCTGGGTGTGTCTAAGGTGTTTAGAAAAAGAAAAAAAAACACCTTAGAGTCTAAGGTGTTTTTTCCCCTTTTTCTAAACACCTGAGACACACCCAGGTAATCCCCAAATCCTGGACTGTTAGGGGGTCCTGAGGACTGGGTTGAGAACCCCTGTTCTAGTTTCTATTGAAATCTGCACTTTTTGCACAATGTGCTTTAAATACTGGGATCGTCAACTACACTTATAGAAGTCACAGTCCACCTGCGAGCACATAATTAGACGCATTCACTCTACACTCAAGGCACTAGGACCATGCAGATAGACCTGAAACAGTGCTGTCTGTATTGTATACCCTCAGTGGACTGGCCTGGATAATTGGCAGACAGTCTGGCATTGCAATCACACCTGAGTGACTTCATTCTTCAGGAGAACCTGCGCCCTTTCTAGTTAAGGCTGGGTCAGTGTAACGAGCCTGCCTACTTTTACCCCACCCATGGGCATCCCACTTTACAGGACACTAATGTTGATTGCAATGCCACGGCAGCTCTATTGGAGTTATCCCCAAAACTGGCAACTGTGGATAATCATTAAGAGAACTGCAGATTTTATGACACAATACACAAATTTAAAGCATAATACTGAAATTTAGCTGTCGTTCTAGTTCTACCTAAAATGGCAATTCTCTTTCAATCTGTAATTCCTAGTTTAGGGCACAAGTACAATATGTACTTTGGAAACCGTTTATAAGAATACGTGTTACATGGAACTGCATTATAAAGCATGAGGCCATGCTTGATGTATCTATTTTTAAGAGTCCCTAACTAGGGCTCTCTAGATACTGCTTATGTCAATCCTGGCTATCTTTCATTCTGTCACAAGTCTTGATCATGTACAATATCCCCCCCCTCCTTCTTTTTTAATATTCCCTTCTCCCCGGCCTCTTGAGAGGTCTTTGGTAAGAAAAGGTCTCTCTGCAATGATGTGGGAATAGGCACAGTACTTACTTTGAGAAGATTTTATTGACGTTTCCTTTAAATCGAGATTTGTAGTATTCATTTTTGTTCAAATGGCAGTGGGTGTTTACTATTAGTGGAAATGCAAGTTTTCAAATAAAGAAATAACCAACTAAACACTGGAGAGTGAGGGGGAGGGGGCTGTTTTTTTAATTTTGTTTTTAGTTTTTTGTTTTTTACCAAGAACAACAACAAAGCATAAATAATTATGGAGCATTGACAAAATAATTGCATTTTTTGGGGCAAAAGCTGGGCTGGAACCATGATATAATTCAGCAATTTCTCAAGCTTGCTTCGGCTTAAATTGAGCAATTTCTAGAATTTCTGGTTTAAAGAATAAGACCATTGCAATCAACGCTTCTGACAGTCAGTGACTTGCATATTGGTATATCAGGCCTATAGTGTCCCTTTAACATGTAGAATGTATATGGCTTTGTGTGTATACTGCAGTGGATGAAACATATTTTATAGTTAATCTAGAAATGTTCATATGCTCTATTCCATTTATTATCCTTCGGTGCCCCAAAGGGGACTGTTCTGCTTGAAACTGGACACTTAACCCTAATGTGTGTACAGGAAAGTGACATCAGTTATAGCTTTTTTTTTTTTTTTTTTGACACACAGATCCGACACCTGTAGTATTTAAAATGGTGTGTATTTTGTGTATATTATACTTATGATTTATACATGCTAGTTCTAGGTTTGTATAGACATAGTATTTTGAAATTGAATGGTTTTCAAGCTGTCTTGCCTGCTGCTCTTTTCCATCTGCTAGTACTGGTTGGGTTTGCAAGCTCAATGATAAAATGTAGAACTGAGTGCATAGGAGGAAACAAAAAGCAAACATTTTCCAGGTTATAGGGCAGTTGGTGGTCCCAGTGGGCTTATTGGACAAAATGTCAGCCTGTCATGAGGAGCTATCGTAAGATTGCTTTGAAACCAGGCACACACATACTATCTTTGCTTCTTAAAAATGTGTCTGATTTTAATGTTTAATTAAAAGCTTAGAGGGAAAAACAGTTATCTGATGTTAAATTGGAATTGTGGAGAAAGCGCAGGTAGGTTTGTGGTTTTTCACCAAACTTGAACATTTTACACCAAAGTAGTCAAATTGAAAAGATTCTCTATATCTCAGCTGTTGTGGCCAAAAAAATGCAATCCTTTCATCAGTTATCCCATGGTTTTAAATTCAGTGAGTAGACCCAGTCAATGTTTTTGTTTTTTACCAGGTAGTATCTTATCAAGAATAATTAATACAATATGGCATGTGTTGCTGTGAGCAAATCAAAATACTGTATACTAGGAAATTAAACTCAGCGGTGTCGCAAGTCAGTGTAGGGACTTATGGTGTGGGATTTCTGTCCCCTTTCCATGGACCTTCTCTTGGACTAAACTATACGAGATCCATGGTGGTCCAGTGGTGAGGTCTTCTGGGCTGCCCGTCTGCCGGATGAAGACTTTGTAAATTCTTGTTGTGAGTTCTGGCTCTCTAACTCATCGCAATGCTCCATTATTAGTGCTAAAGCTCATGAGAGGGATATACAAGGTCTGCAGCTGACGAAAGTGCAGACCAGAAGGTCACTGGGCTAATGAGGGAGATCTGAGGATATACTTAGATGCTGCAACTTGCAATAAGCAATTATCAGTTACAGTAAGTACATCCAAACATTGAGATTATTCAAACAAGGACCATTAGGGGCTTCAATGATAGAAAATTGTCAACCATGAGTGGCAAGTCAAACACCCACATTGCCTGGCTGTCAAGGGGACATATACACAGGTATCATCCTGGTACACTTACATTCTGTGCTGGTGGGCATTTTATAAATTGAGCATGTATGATGTGCTGTGAAAGTGGTTTTGCTTATAAAGGGCACTCTGAATGTTCATGTATAGATGATTTTTAGTGAATTTCTTTGTTGTACCTCATGAATGGAAGGCTGGATAAATAATCAGAAGAGAACACAGGTTCCTATGACAATCATGAGATATACATTACATTTTGAAGTTACGCTTCTGAAAACACTCTTTATAAATGGACTCTAAAGTCTGTGTACAATGAATAATATTGTGTTAATGGTATCCAGGCTGTTATTTAATCTGTATCATAATGTCTGAAATAAGAAAGTTGTACTGTTTTGACATGATTATCTCGAGAATAGTCTTAGTTAAAGACCAAAACGATGAACAACAAATAATCTTTTGAGACATGGTTGCTACTTTATTTGTCAAGTCTGCTTGACGGCACCATTACATTTTGGGATGTAATGTTATGTCTAGAATGCAAAATTGTTGTACTTCAAAAAAATAAAAATAAAATATATATAAATATTATGCTCAGTCAACTTTTATTATGTACACTTATCTTTTACTGGTAAGGGATTCTTTTCTCCCCCCAAACAACCTAACTTCTTAATGGTAATTCCTTAGACCTTTTTTGTCTGTAATTTGTATCCTACATTTCCTTCAGATATTTTACAACTATACATTTATACGATGAACCTCCCATTAAACCTCACCTCAAAGGATCAGATTGTAAACTGTTGACAATGTCATAATAATGGTTCTTTATTGGAATGATTCATGATTTCAACTTGGCATGTTATACTTTTTAGAATTTTCCATTTGAGAATGCTTACACTGTATCTGTGAAGAGAGATGCATGGAGTCAATAATGACAAGATGACCAGGTATTTTATAACATAGAAACAATGGCCTGATTGTATCAAGGGTCTAACTTGTGCCATACAAATTTTCTCCATAGCATTGGCCAACTGCCATCAGCCTGAAGCACTAACACCCTGCAATATTGGTCCATGGAATAAGTCCATTTCAATATCATTCAGCTTCCTGTTAGCACGGGGCAGGTCCAGATTAAAGTAGATCATATTGGAGCTGAATTGTTAGGCACATGCTTTGGAATAGGTCCAAGATGACTGTTCTGTGTGTCTTTTTGTTTGTTTGTTTGCAACCCTGAATTTTTTAGGTGTGTGGCCGGTATGGCATATATATGTTCCTTTTCTCACAAATGAGTAAGACAGAACACTTACAGGGTTTTTACTAACATGAAAATTGTTGGGAATTCAAGGTCAATTTCCAATTTTAGACCAAAATAGCTAGAGGTGGAGTTAACCCTGCAATGTAATTATTGCAGTATATCAGGCCTATAGTGTCCCTTTAACATGTAGAATGTATATGGCTGTGCGTGTATACTGCAGTGGATGAAACATATTTTATAGTTAATCTAGAAATGGAGCAGAACATTACTTTTTCTGTACATGTCCTATTTCTGCCATAATATCTCCCCCAGATAAATCGCTGCCAGAACTTATCCTTGCACAACTTTACTTTCTCCATATCCTCCACTGCAGCCACGTTTACATTGCAAGGACATGCTATAACAGGGGTAGGCAACCTTTGGCACTCCAGATGTGGGCCACATCCCCCATAAAGCAAAGCATCATGGGAGGTGTAGTCTAAAACATCTGCAGAGCCGAAGGTTGCCTATGCCTGTGTTATAACATTCAGCTAGGCATGTGAATCCCTCTGGCACCTTTCAGCAGACACTAAGCATTGTTTGACATATACTTTTGCAATCATGTCTATTCTGATGCTAGTGCTTGAGAAACAGGAGACTGGTTCTGCCACCTTCCATGCGAGATTCTGCTATAGGTAGCCGTACCTACTGACATGGCAGAGACGTCTATTACAAATATCACATTTATTTCACATTTATTATTCACATATTTTGCACTTCTGATATTCACAAGGTGTCATGTCATCTTTAAATCCATCTTTACACAGCTGATTATAGATGCATTTAAATAACTTTGTCTGCCACCTTTGAGAATCGAGCAAAAGCTGATTAAATCCCCCTTTAGTGTAATTCATGGAAAGCATAATTATGCTCTCATATTGCAGTGTCACAACTCCGCTGTTAACACCTTCTTAACATAATCATATTTTATTGCTGAAGTCATATATTTTGTTATGGTATTTTTTTTTTTTTAATTAGTTTTTTTTTTTTTTTTGTGGAGGGGGGTATCTCACATATTGTAATTTTTATATTTATTATTAATAAATACTGGACGGAAACACTTATTATAAAGGAGGAAAAGGCTTGCAGTACTTGATTGTAGGTGATAATAAAGAGAAACGTCATACCTTTAAAACCAAAACCCCAAATTATTGTGGAGAAAAAACAGATGCACATGCAGTCACAGCAGTGTAAATGTTTGTAGCTATAGTTTGATATAAGATGACAACTGCACCTAAAGTATGCATGGACGGCACAGTATATGGCTGCATGTCTGAAAGCTGCATAGGTCTGGAAGGAGTTTGCTGTAATTGTATCAAATGTGTGGGCTTGGACGTGGATGGGGTCCCACAGGATCTAGCTTTGCTTCTATGAAATTGTTAAATCATGTAACTACACCTACTGTCAAATGTATTAATACAGATTATGGTTTTAATATCCGATAACAGATTGGTCCGCGTCTAACCGCATCATAGGTATAGATCTAACCTACATTTATTGTTTTTTGAGATTTTTTTTTTTTTTAAACAGACATTCCAATTTCCATTTTTCATATTTCAAGTTTTCACTGATTAATTTACTGGGCCCATGTGGGACAAAAAATTGCACTTTACCTCTTCTCATGCCGTACAATTTCTAAATAGATAACTTGGGCTAATTAATATAGGGCAAATAGTCTTTTCACGTGTCCTTTGGTCACCATTGTATGCTGTATTTAGAAGTTAAATTTAGTTTATTCTCCCCCATCCTCCTCCCTCTCCCCACCCACCACGTATAAATGAAAGGTTAACTGTACATTTCACAGTACTTGTGTCCTGTTATTTCAAAGACCCTAGATTTTTATTCTGCTGCATCTCCAATACCCCACATGTAAATTTTTGGCAGGTTTTTGGTGATTCTCTAATTTTGTCATGCATCTTTGCTTGGTTCCTAAAGACGCTGTTTGGTAAAGTAGATACAATAAATTAGGTCCAGGCACTTCATTGGCAAAGTGACATTATCTGGGCCACCATTATAACCAGCACCACACTTTAACCCTAATCCCAGGTAAATTTAACCATCACTATCTAAGATTGGTCAGTGTGAAAGCCAATTTTCTTGGTCGCATTGCCTTTTTTGACCGCGTAGGCAAGTGACTATTGTGATTGGTGGGTAACCTATTTGGTGGGCTTGATTAAAGGTTTCAGCTTTTAAATGTGTGTTACGATGTCCAGGTGATTGGCATTTACCTTTAGGTTTTAACGTGTGACACGTTCAGTCAGAATGTAATTCATTCACTGGATTGTTTAAAAAAAAAAAAAAAAATTCTATTTTTTTTTTTTTTATAGATGAGTTGTTTTAGTTGTCACACATTGCATATTTTTTTTTTTATTTACAAACATTGTATGCATGAATTGGAAATATTGGGATACAAAGTACAATTGAACTGGTTTTCTTGTCAGTGTGGTTCGAACAAGCTCATTGATAAGCCTGTATTTTGTGAATGATTCTGTATGTGTTTTACAATGAGAAGGTCTAAACATTCCATGACACTTGCGATAGGAGTGAGTCTAGCTATGGTTGGCTTACTTGTAGCTGATTATTTCTCCTCTTTATCTGTTCTTAAAACTGGCCTTTTAGTTCCTGAACTCATCCAAATGTCTTGTTTCACTCACACTTTATCAGTTCACTCCTGTCTTGTCCAGTCTCTATCTCTCTCATCCTGTCTTAGGCATTTGTCATCATTCTTTTTAGCTTATCACAGTACTATTTTGGGTTAAGCTCACTGATAAAAAGTGTTAGAGGATTTTTGTCAGATAAGAGAGGTGTATACATGTGTGTAAAATCTATATAATGGGTGACACATTACCAAGCTAGGAGCATGCTAGAAACCAACATACTCTGCTATCACACAGTTAATTGGCGTAACAAAGTTGAAGTGCAGTGATTTTCTACATAATTGAGAATGGTGATTTTCGATTTACCTGCAGGACACATTGCTTTTCATTAGCAGAGGTCTATGGGTTTAGAGTATTGATATGTATCTAATTAAAAACACAAAATAAAGCTGGTTGCTCAATCTATTCTCATCTTTTTGGAAATCTGAATATCTAGAGATTCTTGAGTGTTGAACATACACACACACACATATATATATATATATATATATATATATATATATATATATATATATTCGTAACAGCCATGCATATTTCTTGCATGGTTTAAATTTTATTCTCTTTATATTGTTTCTTGATGTGCAGTTACTTAAAGGAACACTATAGTGTGTGTATATATGTAATGCTATAGTGCCCTGGTGGCCGTTTGGTTCCTGGTTCTCACCTGTTGGGAAGAAAAAGTGTACTTTATTTACCTTTTCTCTCTTGCAGCGCTGGTCACCGTGCTGCTTTCTTACCTTCTTGGCTAAAATCATCATGATAACTGATCTCAGCCAATCCATTGCTTTCCTATAGAAACGCATTGGGAGGCTAGCAAGCATGAGCTGAAAACTCTGTGCTGATCCAGTCAGAGGTTTACTCTGCTGTTTCATAGGAAACCCCTCTAGTGGTGAAAATATTGCCATTCTGCGTGGTTAAAACGTGAGGAGGGGCATGGCACTAAAACACTTTATTGAGATTAAGTGTCCCTTTTATGGTGCCATAGGGGGTAGTAACCTTTATTAGTCATGGTATTTTTTTTATTATGTTCTGATTATGTGAATATGTAAGAGTCTGTTCCACTTTTTATCCATTTCTTTACACAAACATTAAGAACTTAGTTGGTTAATATGCAACACGTGTACAAACCATGGCTACTTAATGTGGACATGCCATCCACAATAAAATTCAAGTTTATAAATAGAATATGATGAACTGACTGTAGCTTGTAGGAATCTTACATTTGTACCCATGGCTACTTTGTGAAAATCTGCTATCCACATTGCTGTGATATTTAAAGTGACCATATATAAACACAACTGTCTCCCAGCACTACTTATTACATTTATTTATTTTCTCATGGAATAGCCAGGAGATTAGGAAGACCTCACAAAGTAAAGCATAGTTTAAAAAAAAAAAAAAAAAAAATTATTATTCCAGATGATCATGGTAGAGGCAAATTGGTTAAAAAGTATTATTATTATTATTATTATTATTATTATTATTATTTTGAATTTGATTATGAACTATATGGGACATGTAACATCCACCAAAATGTGTGTGCGTGTGAGTGTGTATACATTTTGTAACGTAAATTGCTGACTCTAGGGTTACCCATAAGCTATGTGATAAAGCAGGAACATCTTGCAATATATATCCTAAAAACTGGTTTTATAGAACACCAGCTACACATTGCACAACAGTTTATAACCATTTATAGATATGCAACTTTTTCCTAAACAACATGGTAATAGTAGTATCCACTTATCGAGGCCTGCATATCATCAGTGGTATTCATTACAGATGGCTGGCATCATATCGTGCAATTACTATTAGAATATACACGTTGAGCCTTATGCAATACACTATATTTACTATGACTTTATATATGCAATGCATGCAGTGCACGCATGTACGACTGAGTTTTTCTCATGTCAGCACCTGAACCTGCTGACTAGCATCCATTTTACATTTTAATACTGAGCAAAGCAGTAATTAGATGCACACTAATGTATGCTCCCATTGCTCACGATTGTGTTTGTGTATTTGCGTTTTCCTTCCTGATGTTTATTCAGTAACTGGTTGGATCCAGGTTAATGGAAAAATGGGAAACTGGAGAGCATTTCTCTAACAAATCGATTTTATCTTTCTATACACGTTGCAGGTTTACAACAGCATACATACAGTCATGGGAAAAAGAAAGTACATCCTCATTGAATTCTATACTTTTACAAATCTAGACATAATGACAATCATCTGTTCCTTAGCCGGTTTTAAAATTATGTAAATACAACCTCAAATGAACAACAACACATGCCGTATTACACCTTGTCATGATTTATTTAACAAAAATAAGGCCAAAATGGGGAAGCCATTATTATTATTATTCTTATTAATATTCTTATTATTCTTATTATGTCCTGATATGTAAAACCATAACATTCAAAGGTGTGCTTTCCTTTTCCCATGAATGTATACAAGCACATGAGAACATATAAAAATCCACATAATGAGCGTTTCAGTACAGTTTTATAGAAACTGTATCATTGTACAGTGTACATAAAAAGACAATGAAACATAGTTGGCATATTTCTCATGCATCCATTATACCACTGTTTTGTTCTAGTTCACTTATCCTTATTTCAGATCCTTCTTCTTTTGTCTCCTTCCCAAATATCTGCTTCAACTTCTCTACCTTTAGGCTTGAGATGATCTGGGTGCAGATGCCCTGTCCTCTTAACCCTGAAAAATATTGCAACTTTACATTGCAGGGTTAAATCCAATCTTGTGGTTTGTAGAAGTGCTTCTGTGGCGTTGACCAAATAAAAACTCTCATGTGATGCAAAAACCCATAGGAACTCTGTGGCAAAGTTTGGATGTGCGCATGCATGTATGAGTAGCTTCGGCCTGGACCAGTTCAGAGGAGTCCATGCCTCCTCGATGATGTTGCAGAAGGTGGAGAGGTGAGTTACTTTAGTGCTAACACACAGGGCCGTCTTTAAGGAGGGGCAAAAGGGGCAGCTGCCCCGGGCCCAGTTACTCCTGGGGGCCCTAAGGCAGCTGCCCCATGGGCCCCGTGCAGCACCTGAGGTAATCAGGGGCCACAGCCCTTTAATACTGTTCTGGAACGGCCCGGGCCCCTGTTATATGGGGGATGGCTGACTACATACTCACAGCTAGCCCCTCACATACTGCCCTGTGAATCTCTTTGTTTCCTGGGCATGCTGGGAGGCAGTGAGGTCAGATTGCTTCCTCCCAGTAAGAACTGATCACTTCCTCCTCAATGCCGCTGGGGAGGAGGCACACACCACATGGAGGAGGATGCAAGCATTGTGGGGGAGAGGGACTGAGAAAGCTGATGGCAGACTCCCATCAGCCTGGGCCAGCAAGCTCTCACTGGACCCCAGGGAAGCCACCTTTCTGTACCCAAAATGTAAGGAGACAGGAGGGTGGCTAAATATGTTTTGTTTTTTTGTTTTGCTAATTTCTGATATAACTTTTATTCAAGTGTGTTGGTGTTTGTAATGTAACACACAAGGAATAAGTACATGTTACAAATCCTAGAAGAACCTGACAGTTCCCTATTAAATATAAATTTAAAAAGTATTTATTTTAACATATTATTGCATCAAGTGTTATCAAAGGCTGTATACCATTTTCAAATGTCACTTTTGCCAAATTCTGGACCAGGGTATGTAAGAACAGAGTTGAGACATTATATTGGCCAAGGTTGCTGGGAGTTGCTGTCCAAGAGCTGCTAGAAGGCAGAGATTAAAATATGTAAATGTACACATATATATGTGTGTATCTGGCTGTGTTTATGTCCTTGTGTGTATCTGGCTGTGTTTGTCTGTGTGTCAGTGTTTCTGTGTGTATGTATACCTCATACACCTGTATGTGCACCTGTGTGTGTGTGTTTCGGTGTGTGTGTAAGTGTGCATCTGAGTGTGTGGTAATGCATACATCCCAGCATTTTAATGATAACACAAATACTACATTCCATCTCTAGCACTGTACACATATACACCCCTGCATTTATACCTTTATGTATGTGTGTATCTGAGTGTGTGTGTATATACCTGTGTCAGTGTGTGTGTGTGTATGTGCCAGTGTGTGTATATCAAAGTTCTTGTATCTGTGTGTCAAAGGGTGTGTATCTGAGTGTGTGTATGTGCCAGTATGTGTCAAGTTGTAAGCATGTGTCAGTGTGAGCCATGTGTGTATCTGCGTGTTAATGTGTATGTGTATATGTGTTATAGAAATCACACAACATGCAAACAGAACCCTGCAAACACAAACATTACAAACACACCAGTTTGCTGAAACACTAATACTACACACAAATGTACACATGTATTTAAAAGACAACACTACATCCAAACAACCCCCCTGCATGCAAATACAAACATTACATGCAAACACATTCCTGTATTAAAATGCTAAAATTATATACAAACACCAACTCTACACACAAAAGTACACCTGCATTTAAAAGCCAACACTACAAACAATCACACATCCCTGCATTAAAATGCAAACACTACACACAAGTACACCACTGCATTCCAATGGTAACAGTACATACAAATACACTCCTACATGCACACATACACTCTATACAATAACATGCTGACATTCAATTGCACAAACACTGCTCAAAAATACAACCCTGCAAGGATGGTAGATCCCCAGCTGGCATAGCATTGCAGGAGTTGTATGACAGATGGGGATCTATCTTTTCTTTACTCTTGTGCTACAGGGCAGGCCTGAATTTTTTTTGGTTGCACCAAGGCACTCTCTACATTAGTTTTGCCTCTAGGTTGGGGTGGAGGGAGTGATTGCATGCCCAGGGGGCCCAAACAGATGCTTGCCCAGGGTCCAATCAATATTAAAGACGGCCCTGCTAACACAGCTCTTCAAACAATCCCCGCCATTAATGGCAGATCTCTTCCTTTGTGCAAGTCTTCAATTCATCAGTCTCCTTATGAAACCTTTCCTTCCTTCCTTCTTGTACACCGCCATTTATATAACTTTAGTCCTGAACACTCTTTCTTGTCATTGTGTCTGAACCCATGATTAATGTCAGGTCCACTCTGTTAAATAGACTGGGGTCTCTCTACTTGTCTGTATGTTGGGAGGCATACTGGGTTGGGATACGGGACATGGAATGTCTCCATTCATAGCTAGACTGACCAGAAGGCCTTCTATGGCCACTTTGTTCGGTGCCCCAGATCCGTGCAGATACTCTGTCAAGCCTGGTCCCTATTCACCATTCCTAAACTAAGAGTGGAGAGAGGCCCAAACTGGGAAGCAGTCTAGTGCCCTGTAGGATCTTAATCTTACTCTTCCTGCTTGTCACTTAAGGAACTCTACAGCATTACAAACCTTTATTCTTTAAGCTATAATGCACTCATCCTCATTTAGATTCTGGACCCGCCAATTAAATTGTAAAAAAAAGCACGTTTTTTTTCAAGCGCCAAGACTTATTTGGTGCTGTCACACTCTCAGCCTCCAGTGATGTTGTCTCGCAGGTGTCTCTACCTTGGCTTCTCATAGGAGAGCAATGGGGGCGAGAAGTACAAGGTTGGCATATGTCTTGCTCATCCAATCAAATGCATCTCACAGAGCAGCATTGAATCCAGTGATTTAATGACGTTCGAAGTTGAGCGTCAAAAAACAGTCAAACTTGTTTGCTGCCCTGGAAGCACCTCATAGTATGTGTCAGTAAGTCAGCTACTAGACGCGTGTTTAGCCCTGCAATAAAAACATTGCCATATCTGGTGTCTTCCTAGGGCCCCCCAACTCGCAGCAACTTATTTCTTCTTTTTCTTCTCTTTCCTTTTTGGTTCTTTTGTTTTCTTCCACTACTTTCATTCCTTTCAGTAAGGTGTTTTACCCTTCCTCTTTCTTATTGAGAAAAAAAAGCAGATGTTGATTACCACCCTTTGTATTGTTGTGTGATCACAAATGTACCAATGCCTGCAATTAAGTAAAGTTCAAAAAACAAACAAATTAAAAACAACAACATTGCCGTATCTAAGAGACAGTGTTTTAGATTGCAGGAATAAAATGAGAGGAATACATTCCCTTTAGGTCAGCTGTTCTCTCTTCACATTGTTTTGATGTTATATGCTGTTCAGCACATTAAATAATCAGGGGTTCCACATCTTATTTGCTTCTAATGTTAGGCTAGCCATAATTTCATTTACTTTCATGCTGGTATAACTACTGCACTTACGGTTCTGTATACTTTAACGCAAACGATAAAGTCCTAAGTATGCGTGCATGTTTGTGTATGTATGTAATAGATTTAATAATAGATTTCACAGGATCACAGAATTATCAATTGAAGTGGGAATTGCCAGGAATTCAAAGTACATTTCGATATCGATAAATTTGAAATCCACTTTGAATTTACATTTCCATTCCTACGAATTGGTTGGTGTGTAAGCAAGGATGCCTCACACCAGCAAGACAACCAAGTCTCGCATGCAGGTAATGTTCGGGAAAATTCCTTCAAGCATAAACTAGCTCACTAGCGCAGGGAATCCCTTGAATCTATGTTCGAGGGAATTCCCGAGAATCAGATTTGGGGGATTCCCCACGCTAGAGAGCTGGTCGTATGTCCGAGCAGTCGGTAAGTGAGAACTACCTGTACTTTAAATTTCCAGCACTTCTCATTTTAATGAATAAACCAATCAGTCTAAAATATGTTGATTTGCATCTCCCACCATCCATTTTCTGTCCTCTTATTCCTTCACGCTGCTTGCTCGTGGTTGCAGAGTTACAGGCCGGCAAATCTTGTACAGATTCTCATCTCTTGTAAATGCTTTCAAATTATGTTTAATATTCTAATGTGTGTCAAAACGATCAAATGATAAGCTGTTTGTTAATAAAAACCTGTACTCCCTGACAAACTATTAAAAATGCCGAAATCTGAGAACTGTAATAAAACACTGTCTTCCTTTTCAGAGTGAAGTGCCTATAAAACAGAGTGACAGGGATTTATTGATCAATAAACAGGTCTGTTAAGAATACATAGAATTGCAGGGACTAAAGGATAATGAGAGAAATCCTTAGCTTAAACACTGTTTCAAGTTGTTGGTCCCCAACATCACATCTCTTGAGAACATTTATTTAATCCATTCAATAAATACACAGTTATTTAATTTTCTGTCTTAAAAGTAAATTCTGTTAAATTTTTTTTTGCATATTTTGTGCAATATGTAGCAATCTCTGCCAGGAGATTATTTCTTGTGGGCAGCTCTATTATTTTCATATTTACAAATGCATTTTGCAGTGTTACAATGTGTCATCAGGTGCATATATTTCCCTAGAAAAGGTTTAAAGGGACAGTTTGTTGTAGTGGTATAGGTGGCATATCTGACATCTCTACTGTTTTTGTTATTTCTTAAAAAGCACACAGACTCTACTCCTTCCCATAAGACTTTCAATTTCACCTGTCAAGCAACATGCTGCCTGATCACTACATGCGCAACAGTGTGAAGGCAGAGACAGACTAAGAACAACATTAAAAAAATTAGTATTTCAAACGTAGATTTAAAGAGACGGCTTTCTACAAAAAGTTATGGTGGTTATAAACCACTATGGTTGGAGTCGCTTTGATTGCTGTTGCTTCCAACCTGTGAATTGTGGGACCTAGGATTCTAGAAAACATGCACCTGCAAGCATGTATGTAGTGGACACTTGCCAGACATTAGCCCATCATGCATAGTAAATCTGACACACCGCTTGTCGGCCCTGTGCTTAAGCAATTGGCAGTAATCACAGTGTTCTTTTTGAGTGAGACCGCAGTCTGTGATGAACTAAGCATATGATGGGACTCAATTAAAGGATGTTTGTAAATGGAGAAGAAAAGCCTGTCACTTCTTGAGTCTCTGTGTTTAAATGGTTTAGATCTTTCACTCTCTTACTCTATTCTATTTAAAGACTAAATGGCAATTAAACAATTTAATCTAGGTTTTCCATAATTTGTTGTGCAGCATGTGGCTGTGTTCATTTAGCCAAGTACAAGTAGAGGGAAGTATCCTTTCCTATAGGTGTGTGTAAGATTTTCCATACAGCTATCCACATCCAAAAAAGAGCAGGAAGCGGGCATGCATTCTTTATTTAGACAAACTCCTTGCTCTGAAGAGCACAGGGTATGTGATTGCTCTGTCCGAGTGATGTCATGGTGTTTGGGGAGAACCCAACCCATGAGATTGTATTACTCAACTGTATTGCCAAGTCAGTTGGCCTTAAGGTGCAATGGCTATTTATAATGTGTTTATTTAAGAGGCATACTGAACAAGTGAGGGTCTAATCTCTCTGCTGCACTATGATAACTGAGGCTTGATTTAGAAAAAAAAAAAAGTGGTATTTTTCTTTGTTGAGCTAAAACCAATGCTGGTAGATATATAATCACTTAAAAAGTAACAAATAATATTCTGAATTAATATGAGCCGACTATGTTTTCCTGTTTGCTTTATGTTTATTCCGATATAATTCATTTGTCTGTGTTCAGTTTAATTAACATATATATATATATATTATATATGGAATGTCTCTCTTGAATTTTTCTGTTTGTTGTGTGAATATTTTGTTTGCTTGACATACATTTTGAAAACTAATTAGACAACAGTGTTTCTACACCGCCTCAGACTTGGCAGACATTGCAAAAATATAATGGTGTCAACATACAATACACATTTCCTATAATTATTACAGCAAGTGTGTATGAAGTAATGACATCCTGATATATTTGACAGCATAAAAAAAAAACCCCATTCTCTTTCAATGTATTGATACAAAGTGGAATACATTTGAAGTGTACATCTCATTGTATATGCAACTTATGTATATTTATCTATTAAAGAATGGACAAAAGACTTTTGATGGGAGAGCAAAATATATTTAAAAGTCTGGCAGACACCATTTTCATACATAAAAGGAAACGTCTGGTGTGTTTTAAAAAAATATATATATTTTTTTATATATATTTAAATTGTTTTTGAATAAATAATAAATGATTTTATTGAAACATAGGTAGCACTTTCCAATGCCCTTACTTTACAAATTACCACATTCTTAGATAAAACATACTTGGTACAAGACATGTCATGTTTGTATTGTAACACCACTATACAACTCTAAGTGGTGTCTTTGAAAGACTTGTTACCTGTTTTTCATGGTATGTTATGTTCTTTTTATTGTTTAGCCTTTGTTCATCTGTGACTGATTAAACACTTTTGTCTATAGGATTTACAAGTCCTTCCCTTTTTCCCCAGCCCAGACCTTCTTTGGCTGTCCAATCACAGACTTTCCAGTGGAGACCAATGTGATGCTCTGAGCAATTGTGCCTCTCTCTTTAATTTTGCGCTACTCTGCTAAACTAGTGGGTAACAAGACCATTTGTCTGACAGCCATGGGGTGTAAACAACGTTAATTGTTTCTGTTTAAAATTTAAATTTCTGTAAAATAAAGATTAAAAAAAAAAAAGAGGACACACTCTTCACACATAAAGCACTTCAGCAAGCTAATGAACTTTAGGGGTCTAGAATGTCTCTTAAACTTAATCTAACCCCTTAAGGACACATGACATGTGTGACATGTCATGACTCCCTTTTATTCCAGAAGTTTGGTCCTTAAGGGGTTAATAACATAGACAATTTGATTGGCCAGAGTAATGTATTTTTTTTAAGGCATGTGCATGGGAAAATTTTTCGGATCGGCAATTCGGAACTTCGCCACTTCGGAAATTCAGTAATTTCGTAACTGCGGGGCCTCGGCAATTCAGCACTTCGGCAATTCGGCCACTTTGGGACTTCGGCCACTTTGGGACAGCCAGTGGCTGCTCACTGTTAAACACAAAACAAAATATGGGACCCCCCTCCCGAGCCCCAACCCGCGACGTGCGAGTGGGGGCTTTTAAACTAAAGGGGGGGCTATTGCCCCCCTGAACTCCACCCCTGAGCGGCGGGTGGGGGCCCTAAAGTAAAATAATGGGGGGGGCCTATTGTCCTCCCCCCCAGCCCCCACCCCTGAGCAGCGGGTGGGGGCCCTAAAGTAAAATAATGGGGGGGGACCTATTGTCCTCCCCCCTGGGCCCTCACCCCTGAGCGGTGGGTGGGGGCCCTAAAAACTAATTAGGGGGGGACCTAATGTCCTCCCCCCCGGCCCCCACCCCTGAGCAGTGGGTGGAGGCCCTAAATTAGAATGAGGGGTAGGACCTAATGTCCTCCCCCTGGCCCCCACCCCTGAGCGGTAGGTGGGGGCCCTAAATTAAAAAAAAAATAACCCCCCCTTCCCCAGGTGACGCTGTGTAATTTGACTCATAACACTCTGGTTACTTAATCCACCAATCAGAGTGTTATGAGTCAAATTACACAGCGTAGGAAAATTCCAAAGAACTTTCCCACGCTGTGTAAAATGACACAGAGCACTCTGATTGGTGGATTTCAAACCAACCAATCAGAGTGCTGTGACAGGTAAATGTAGAGACTTACCTGTCAGAGCGCTCTGATTGGATGGCTTAAACCCATCAATCAAAGTGCTCTGAGTCTAATTGAAGGGCGGGGCAAGGCTTTATAAGCCTTCCCCCGCCCTGCAGAGCTCAGTCTGCGCAGAGCCCTCGCCGGGTGAAAATTGATTTTATTTTTTTTAAATTTTTTTTTTTAAGTGCGTCGGTTATTATGGTTCTTTTATTTGGCCTTTTTTGAGGCTGAAAAAAGATTTTAGAAGAAAGAAAACATCAAATGGTAAGTTTTTTTTTTGTTTTTTTTCAGGTACTTAGTTAAATGGTCCCCCCTCATTATTTTTAGGGTGAGGGGGAGTAGGTAGGGGTTAATTTTTTGGGAGAGGGGGGTGACTAGGAGTTTGGGGACCCCTAGTCACCCAGGGGAGGGGGGGGGGTTATTTTTTTTATTTAGGGCCCCCACCCTCCGCTCAGGGTGGGGGCCAGGGAGGACATAAGGTCCCCCAGTGGTATTGGGCCCACACCCACCGCTCAGGAGTAGGGGCTGGGGGGACATTAGGTCCCCCCCAATTAGTATTTAGGGCTCCCACCCACCTCGGGGACACTTTTTTTTTTTTACAGTGAGCAGGCTGCTCACTGTTTAATAGACATGCCCCTACTCGCGGTATAGTAAATTAGTAAATTTGGCTGAAAGACCAATTCAGGTCTTTCAGCCTTTTAGTAGATAGCTCCCTAATACCGTGGGAATTAGGGAGTTATCTACTTATTCATTCCTGTCATTACATGACTGGCCAAGTAACTTACATTTTATATGAATGTATGTTACTTGATTGTTGTAAGTGTTGCAAATGCTTACAGCTGAATCCTGGCTATGTTTGTATACTTTTATTTAAAATTGTATACAGTGTAACATTCTTCTTCTTCCACTGGGTAAGTATATTAATACTTAGGCAATACTGTAATTCGGCACTTCGGAAATTCGGACATTCGGAAGTACCCAAATGTCCGAATTGCCCGAAATTCGTCTGAATTCATATTCGGCCCGAAACGAATTGCACGTGTCTAATTTTTTTCTCTGTTCCTGCCTATGAAAGAAAGCCATTCCTATATCATGAGTCTGACACATCCATTCTTAACTAGAATTCTAGTGTGACTTAAAGCATGCACAATTTAAATTTTGTGCCACATAGAGCATTTTGTCCAAAAGCTGCCATCTTGGTCTCATTAACCTTATGGTAGCTGGGGTGACTGAGGTTTTTGGTCCAAGTGTGTATAACTCCGTAATATAGTTTGTTTCCTTGCTTTATCACTTTTTTCTTTTGAGAGATGTCCTATTCATGGCAGTACCTGGTAATCTGATGGAACATGCACTTTATGATTATTGATCTATGACCATTACGCTACCCATAAAATCAATATTTTTAGAAGCTACAAGAAAGGATAAGAAAGGTGGATGGAGGTAAAGGGCATACATGACTGGTCTTTAGAATGTCTGAAGTTGCAATACCAAAAATACGTTGACTCCAATACCACCCATAATAAACTAGTCTAAGACAGTAAATTTGATGATGCAATGCTTCAACAAGCTTATCAAGCCAAGAAGAACCAATAAAGAGTCCTAGAGCAGTGAAGGACTGTATCTGTAAAAGAATGAGATCTGTGTCAGTTGCCGCTTGGTGTCACACAAGGATGGTCAAAGGTTGGAAATTGCCAAACACCATTGTGGACAGAATGGTTATAATGTAAAGTATGATGGTAGAGTAAAGGGGCATGGGTCACTTCAACTACTAGGGTGAATTGATATATGAAAAAAGCAACATGACCCTTGCTGTTATTAGGCATGGTTGAATTTAATTTCAACATAAAACCAGTTTCATCTTAACATAGCTGATTTTGAGTTTGTTTAACTTTAGAATGTAATTTCAGTGGGCCAAATGTAATAAATGATGTCAGGGAATTGGTTCGGATCTAAACACAGCAGCAGCAAAGATCTGTAGTAATAGAAGTTGAGTAATTTGATGTAAAGCATTTTGGCAGTTTGTGGTTTATTGCTTTCATACTTGTTTCCTGTTGGCTAGCCAACTTAGAAGTGCCAATTACCTCTTTGTAGTAAAGCTTTGTCTGGTCCTTGTTGTGAAATTTCAACATGCATTGTTTTTACTTGGCACACTACTGACAGTTGTAATATCCTGGCAACTTTTCAGTAACTGCATGAGAAATATTTGACTTGCCTATGCAGTATAAAGAGCTGTGCAGACCTTTCCCTAATTTACCATGCCAAACCACATTCTATGTCATTCCTGATAGTATCCTTTAAATCCTTGTACAACTGTGGGCACTGGAAGGTCTTCTGGGAGTTTAATTGTCAGCTACACTAAACACTGCAGGATAATGGAATATATTTATGTGTGAGCTTGTGTGAAAATTAATTTGTGCAACAAAAATGTTACATCGCAAGGACTGGTGTTTTAACCTCCAGGGTCTTTTTCAAGATCCATATATTATGTAACATAAATTAGTGGGCAACTCATGCGTGCAGTTATCGCTACCCTAATGAACTATGAATTATGCACACTTTGCCATTGTGCAGTTCTGGACCCCATGATTTTGAGTAGAGACCTACATCTGTCTGATCGAGATTAGTGGGAGTCACACTACCACTCCGCAGCTGCTGCCATATTAATCCAGTGGGTTCCCAAGTTAAATTACTGGTAGCAGCTAAAATAGCTGATTTTTGTGGGACTGTAACAGTCTAACAGTAAATATTTCCCTTGAGAACCAACATTACCCTGGCATACTATCTCTAACCCTGGGTCTAACTTTAACACCAACAAAAATGTGGGAAGATAAATTATTCAGAAGGGAACACATTAGAAAAGTCTTAGCATTCCCTAAAGATCCAGAATTTCGTTACTGAAACTAGTGGTTTTCATGTTGCTAACAAAATAGATTTTATTGCGCAGGAAAACTAGCTGACTACTCTACTAACAATTATAGAATGGTGAAGTGAGTCAAGTTTTGAGGAATGACACGGACAGCCAGAGAATTAGGATTGGATGGTGACTGCCTGCTCTGCCTTTCCGTATTGGGGGGGGCAGGTTTAAATGAGTGTTTAAGCCGAGAGACACTTTGATTTTCTCATTTTCTAACTTAGTATTTGTACTATTGGGAATTCATTTATCTGATACTGTGGTTGTGGATCCCTTGAGGAAGTCCAAGGAGTATGAAACGCATAGGGGAAAATGACAACAGACTGCAACATTTGACGATTTCCTTTATATGCTGTGAATGTTTTTAATTTAGTTAAGTGCAATAAATCTGTGTTTTTATGCATATCGATTTTACTGCACCATTTCTAGCTGAACAAAAATAAAATTGCTGAGGTCCTTCATTAGATGGATTGTATTCTATCCTGCATACATAGAGCCTATACAATGCCTGTTACATTCTGTTGACTATTAACCCACCATTTATTTTCCACCACAGTATTACACTATCATTTACTGTTTTTTTTTTTTTTTTTTTAATAGGTTTGCGGTTTCTCCCATTTTTGTTTTTTCTTATGGTCATATGTTAAGGACTGGGAGTAACCTGATTACTAAGTATCATTTAATTTGTATGCGCCTTGGTGTTGTTATTGAGACAATGCCCACCTTTTAAATGCTATAGATGCATAACTGGACGGTAGATGCTGAATGATAATTTTTCAACTGCCAGTACATAAATACTTTCACTCTGCCTGACTCTCGCACATGCCAGGTAGGTATTCCTGAGCATTCATTTATCACATAGACACAAGGTCGATTAAGTCTTTGCCAGCAGCTAGGGGAAGTTAAGCGGTCCTGCATAAAATATTGATTACAGTAAGGCAGATTGTATGAAGCTGTATTTACTGTATTTAATCCTTCTTTGGCTGGAGGGGGCCAATACACAATTTCTGTGCTGTATACTCAACACCCCTCTCCCAGATCTTTAATTTAGTTTTGTTGGTTTTCAATAATGGTTTACATAATATCACGTCTTGTAAATAAATTACGTTACTGTTGAATGTTAATAATCTTTTCTTTAGGGAGGAAATGTTCTATTTCTTAATTAGTCTGCCAGCAATTCAAGGGAGAGAGAGATATAAATCCGACAGACTGAATACTCAGCCCCCTGCACATGGCAGTTATGGTAGAGAAGTTCGTAAAGCGGCATGGTCACACACCTCTCCTGCAAAATGAGTGTTTCCTAAAGATAATTTTTTAAGGAAATACTCGTACTGACTGTGTTGGAATTTCACTGAAATTCTAGCCCAGTAACAAATATGTACTGTGAATCTCAAACAAAACAAAGTTTAGCAGGTTATTACTGGTGAATTCTTCCACTCTGAACACCACTCCCAAAACCAAACCTCCAATAAGTTATATGTGTATATAGAGACCCCCTCTATACACGACTCTCTCTCTCTCTCTATATCATATCTATATATATAGTGTGTGTGTATGTGTATATACTGTATATAGACACCCCTATGTGACAGATCCTGCTAACACTTCAATTGGTGCAGGACTCAGTCTAGCATCCCTTAAAATAGCATAATCCTCTCCATGGCTGTCTTCCCTGTTTCATCCACCACCATGCAGTAGAGCGCTCTACTTTCCATCCCTGGGATTGCTTTATTGGTCCCAGGGCAGCCACGACTTCTTCAGCGGGATCAGTCGCTAATCTTCTTGAACTCCTAAATCAGACAGAGGTGTCTTCAACAATGGAACACAAATACACTTTATAAAGTACATGTATGTGGCAATCACCATGATCTCCCAATTCAATGCTACAAGAGCCATCATCATGCTGTTGACCTAGTGTGAACATGGATTCTACTACATTAAGATTTAATGATTTTGGTGCTTATAATTGAAAAAAAAAAAGGTGCTTAATTCACCCAGAAATATCTTTTAAAGTATCGCTGAGATACCCATTAATGCAGTGCTCTTGTTTATAAGCTTGCTTTTCCTTCTGTCCTTCCTCCTCAATTTACAATGGATGCTTTGTATCTCAGGGGCACCAGACAACAAAGAAATGACAGCTGTTCAAGTAATAAGTACAGGACCAACCATTTTCTTTTCTTACAACTACTCTGATTTACAGGACTCCCTCCTCTTTCTAATGGCATTCTATGGCTTTTTTCACTAGCTATCACAGCGTTTTTACAATTGGAGTTTTCCATGCAGTGTTTTTTTCTTTTGCAATCGTAGTGTTACAAAGATTTCTTGGTTTACACTAGTTTTTGAAGTGTTGATTTGCAGTACAGTGGATTGACTGGTTTCAAGTGTCCAAGAGATATCTGTCTCACTCACTTGGCTGTGTTTTCTGTATGGCAATAAGTGCATCTGTCCACAGTGGGTAAAAACGTGAGCTCACAATTGCCTCACTTGGCAACTGTCGTTAATACAAGGTATGGGAGGGTTGGCAAAGGGGCATTTGCCTCCTTGGTTACTAGTATATAGATGCTGTGAGTTACGGCCCCACATCTTTCCCCTACAGATGTTAATAGCAGAGGGTAGTGTGGAATGTATGTAAGCACAGTACTTAAAAGGGCACTACAGACACCTAAAGCATTTTAAGTTGCTGAAAAGTTTTGTGTGCTTTTTATTTTTTAAATAGAAAAAGTGCTGAATTCAATATAAATTGACACTTTTATAAAATAACCTTGTTACATCCCCAGCTTTCAATCAGACAACTGGTCCTGTTACTTCCTGTTTTTGTTAGCTCAGTAAAGCTAAACTCAGGAGGCAGCCATTACCCAGAGCACCTGCCTTGCAAAGACTTCTCATTGAGCTGCATTGGGAAAGCTGTGATTGGACAGACACAAGATCTGCAGCTTTTGCAAGCTATTTTTCTATATATCCCCAATGAAAAAAATGAAAAATTAAATGCATGCATGCTTTCATTTGGGGTATATCTAATAAACAGTTATTTGAAAAAAAAAATTATTTAGGCAGTGGTGTGTCCATTTAAGGAGTGAGACAGTAAGCAGTGGAATTTTGCCAGCATAGCACAGTATGGGTTTCTTCATGAGTTGGCTGTCATCCATATTAATCTTCTCCAGGCCTGGACTGACCCACATGGATATTCCCCAGTGGCTTGGCTTACAGCATCTTGGGTTGACCAGGCTGGCGGCCTCTGAAGCTTACATATGATGTCCCTGCTTGCACCTCAATTGTCATTGGCAGTCAGGCAGCCATTCTCGTTGACCATGAGAAAATGTGAATACTGTCTGTGTGTCTTAGGTATGCTCAGATCTATATGATTGTTCACCATGCTGTGACAGATACATTGGGATGCAAGGGCATATGATGTCACACCTTGCAAATCTAGCAGCCTCCAGGTCATTAATTCAAATACTGCATTCCTTTGCATGAGTTGGCTCACCCACTCTCAGATCTATCAGTTTTTTGTGCTTTCCTCCCAGTCCAAAAACTGCCAGCAGTCCCCTGATGGAGGGGAGAATATAATATATGATTCTGTGCAAATCTGCTCCTGTCCTCCCGCCCCACCACCTGCTCCCTCGATCCTATTCCATCGCATCTCATCTGCACATTGTCTCCCTCTCTTGCTCTTCCTCTTGCTAACATTTCCAATCTCTCCCTTTCCTCTGGCACATTTCCCTCACCCTTCAAACATGCAACCGTAACCCCAATTCTGAAAAAGCCCAACCTTGATCCCAACTCCCCATCCAACTACCGCCCTATCTCGCTACTGCCATTTGCCTCCAAGATCCTCGAGAGAGTTGTGTACACCAGATTGACAGACTTTCTCGAATCCAACTCTCTGCTTGACCCCCTTCAGTCTGGATTCCGTGCTGGTCACTCTGTCAAAACTGCTGTGACCAAAGTATCCAATGATTTACTTGCTGCTAAATCTCGCGGCCAATACTCTATCCTAATCCTCCTTGATCTTTCTGCAGCCTTTGACACTGTTGATCATCAACAGCTTCTTCATATTCTTCGTAACTTTGGTCTACGGGATGCTGCTCTCTCCTGGTGCTCCTCCTACCTCTCCCAGCGCTCCTTCAGTGTTTCTTTCTCTGGCTCTGCCTCTTCTCCCCAACCCCTCTCTGTCGGCATCCCATAAGGTTATGTCATCGGCCCCCTACTGTTCTCTATCTATACTGCCTCTCTTGGTAAACTCATCAGCTCCTTTGGCTTCCAATATCATTTATATGCAGATGACACGCAAATCTACCTGTCCTCCCCTGATCTCTCTCCGCCCACCTTGACTCGTGTTTCTGACTGCCTCTCTACTATTTCCAACTGGATGGCTAAATCTTTAAACTCAACCTGTCCAAAACAGAAATTCTAGTTTTTCCTCCCTCAAGTGCTGCTACTCCTGTGACTGTTTCCATCCAAGTCAACGGCGCTACTATCACCTCTACCTCGCAGGCTCGCTGCCTAGGGGTTCTTTTTGATTCTGATCTTTCTTTTACTCCCCATGTCCAATCAATAGCCAAATCCTGTCGCTTCCAACTCAAGAACATAGCGCACATCCGCCCATATCTAACGCCGGACGCGGCTAAGGTACTGGTTCATGCTGTTGTTCTCTCTCGCCTTGACTACTGCAATCTCCTTCTCACCCGTTTTGTATGTTCCCAGCTTGCACCGCTGCAATCTATAATGAATGCGGCTGCGAGGCTTATTTTCCTGTCCAGTCGCACCTCCCACGCCTCCACGCTCTGTCAGTCCCTGCATTGGCTTCCAGTTAAATATAGGGCCCAATTAAAAAATCTGGCGCTTGCTTACAAATCCCTACATAATGCTGTTCCAACATACCTATCCTCCCTCATACACAAGTATGTCCTGTCGAGACCCCTGCGCTCAGCCCAAGACCTCCACCTATCCTCTGCCTGGATCCCCACCTCTGATGCTCGCCTTCAAGACTTCTCCAGGGCTGCACCTATTCTGTGGAACTCCCTTCCGTCCTCAATCAGACTTTCACCCAGCCTCCACTCCTTTAAAAAAATCTTTGAAAACTCACTTCTTCATTAAAGCGTATCAATTAAACTGTCAGCAGGTTTCTCATCCCCCACCCCATGACTCCTTTCCTGCAACTGTCAAAAATGACCTACCAAGCTCTCAATAAACCCTTCTCTAACAAACTATGTAATTCCCCTACTTTAACCCTTTGTGCCACTATACCCCACTCCCTCTAGCATGTAAGCTCATCGAGCAGGGTCCTCAACCCCCTCTGTTCCTGTTCATCCAGTGGTCTGATCTCAATTATGTGTCTGCTAGTCCACCCATTGTACAGCGCTATGGAATTTGTTGGCGCTTTATAAATAATAAAATAATAATATATACTTATACACTGATCAGCCATAACATTAAAACCACCTTTCTGATAGTGTATAGGTCTCCCTCGTGCTGCCAAAACACTTCTGATGAGTCCAGAAATGGACTCCATAAGACCTACCTCTGAATGTATCCTGTAGTATCTGGCACCAAGATATTCACAGCAGGTCCTGCAAGTTGCGAGGTAGGCCTCCATGTATCAGCTTTTTGGAGGCCAAGGCAACACCTTGTTGTCATGTTCGTCAAACCATTCCTGAACAATGTTTGCAGTATTGGTCACTTGGCAGGTATAACAATATACTCCATGTAATTCACTTCAACTGTCAGTGGTTTTAATGTTGTGATTGGTCAGTATTTATATGTATGTGTGTGTGTTTATTTTTTAAAGAAAAAAAAATCTACAAAAAAAATATTTTGGGGGAGGGGTGTGAATAAATCAAGTCACTTTACTAGAACTGCAGGATTACCTACCACAGCTGGCATAATAAGCCCTCCTCTTTTTGTATAGCAAATATTTTTTGTATTGGACATTGTCCAACCAGAGGCTTCTCATTGAGATGTATTTGAATGGCACCACAACCTCTGACTTCTGCTTTGAACTATAACTATTTCATATCAAATTGGCAACTTTTTGAAAAAACGTGGAGAGAGGCCAATATAATTTGGTAGGCCAAGAGCACTGAAATGCTCCGCTCCTCTCCTAGGATACATACAAGTCGTTCAATAGGGTGCCAAAGACTTATTGCTTTGGTCTTTTAAAACAGTTGCCTTAATTCCAAGAACTAAGAAATCTTCCCTTCCTACACGTTTCCCCCCTCCTGTTTGCGTTATCCATGGATCCTCTTCTAATTTCTAATTTGGACTCATCCAGCTGCAAAGGGTTTTGCCATCAGTGTTGACACCTACATATTGTCAGCCCATCCTGATGATGTCCTAGTGACCCTATGAAGTCATTTCTTCCATTGTTTAAGCTGTAATTTCATTACCCTTTCAGGATATATTGGATATAAAATTATCCAAGAGAAGATGACTGTTATGCCCATTAATATGCCTGCCAGGACACAGTATAGTTACAGTACCATTTCTATTAAAGGGACACTCCCCACACACAATGTACTTCAGCTTGCTGAACTATCTATGTCAGAACCGTCTCCTTTTAATTGCAGTTTATCAATGCAGTGATTTTTAATTTGAAATCTGCTCTTTTATAACTTATTGCAGAAACACACCTCTGGCTATCAATCAGATAACCTGGGTGTTTATCTTCCCGTTCCAAAACTTTATTTTTGTGGCAAAAATCAGTGCATATATATATAATGAAATGTCTCCAAACCAAACTGGCAGATATTTTCTTTTTTTGCATCAGAACAGACACAACACAAACAAATTTATATATATTTTTTATTCACGTTTTAAAACACAGGGTGCCAACTTCACACAGTTGTAAACTGAGCATATTTTTTATGGTCTTTGAAAGCTGTTTTGCAGGGGATCCCCTGTTAATTTTGGTTTTCCATTGTTCATTCTTCTTTGATTTCATTTCTTGGGTTCTTATTGCCTTATGTCTTACTTGGTACCATCCTTCAGTGTAAGCCTACTGGTGCTTTGAGAACCTGTTGTTTTTCTCTTTATAATTTGGGTATAACACCTGTATGTTTCTTACCTTTTATGAAAATGCATACTTTTTTATAAAACTAAATAAAGATTTTGAGAAAAAAAAAAAAAAGTCCCGTGTACTATCCCAACTGTGATGGAACTCCTGCGCTTGTGACATCACAGGAAGCAGAACACTAATGAGCTGTACCTTCAGGTTCTTGGCCACTTTTAGTCGTGCAGGCTTGGTAATCTCAGTTGTTACTATGGCTCTTTCTGCAGAAACATATGGTTGTGAACCAGTGGAGGGGAATTCCCCAACATCTTCAGAACCTGTGACTGTGCAGTATGTTCCTGAATTTTTATTTGGATACATGTTTATGCAAACATCACAGGCAACTCAAAAGAATATAGACAGTGATGGACCACCCACGGTCAGCATCTTTGATGATCCACTTTATAATCAAACAACATTGAAGAAAAGAAAATCCTTACTTTCTACTGACCACCTGGGTCCCTTCAGAAAGCAGGTCAGCTTCTTCGATGATCCACCTTATGATCCAACACCATTAAAGAAAAGAAAACCCTGTCTTTCTACTGACCACCTGCATCCTTTCAGCAAGCCGGTCAGCTTCTTCGATGATCCAGCTTATGATCCAACACCATTAAAGAAAACAAAATCCTTACTTTCTACTGACCACCTGAGTCCCTTCAGCAACCAGGCTAAAACACAGGTACTGGAGGATACTTGGGGGAAAGTATCTGACTCCACAGGAGTTTTAAATATTCAAGGAAAAGATAATGCTCCTAAGACCAGAATGCGCAGGCTTGCTGCAGGTTACAGAGCCTCCACCAGTCCATACAGTGTCAAGCAACAGCCACAGATTTGCAAAGAAGGCATCCTCGCAAGGGTGATTACATACCTGTTCCAATTGTAAAAGTTTAGTTCATTGTTTAATTAAAATGTACTCGTGTATTCTACTTACTGTTTTTGGCGTTTTTCTCACATAAGTGTAGTATGGTATTTAAGATTTTTCCTGCCCTGAGAGGCGTAGCCCCCATCCTGTTAAATTTAGTAGTTATGTATCCATATAAATATATATGATACGTGTGTGAATGTATGCATGTGTATATATGTGCCTCATTCCAGGCCACCATTTAACTTTGCACTGCCGAAAGCCCCAGGAGGAAGAGCAGGCAGGTATAGTGAGGTAAATATTACATAATAAAATTTATACTCTAAAATGCAATTTGATATGTACCTATTATTTCCCAGATAAAACTATATATGGAGTCTCACTGAGAAATGCTGATTGTGAGAGGATCCCACTAAATTCTGAGCTAATTCCAGAATTCTTTGTGAGTGCATTCACGTATTTTTCTGTTGGTATTTTTGTTGTTTTTTTAACCGGTAACAAAATGTGCATGCTCCAAACTCACTTAGCTTGGACATTGAAGCTGATAAAACTATGATTAAGCCTAGACTTGGATCATGAAAGCAAACGTTTGTAGGTCAGATGTTTATAAACTACCCATGATGCCCAGCAAACCTTAAACGCAAATATTTAACCATAACCACCTCGGCAATGTAGATGTTTGATTTACAACATATGAAAATGTAATTCACAAACTCCTGCAATGTTAGTTGTTTGCATCTTTGGACTGCTAAGGCAAGACATATACATAGTAATTGGTGCAATTCATCTGTACCAAATGCTAGCTCTCTGCGTATCCACAGAGGGATTTCTCCAGAACAGGTCATATTATTATTGTTATTATTATTATTATTTGTAAAAGAATACAGGTAAGTTATGTATTTTATTTCTGATTATGTCAGTTTTCATTTTTCAAAAAAGTATATCTGTACAGCTATTCACATCATATCTGCTTTGTAACTTTTCCTGCAACTGAGCTACTTCGATGGAACTCAGGTGACCTAGTAAAGTCTGCAGAATGGTGCAGTATCATTTATTTCATTCCCTGTGTATCTGTAAGCAGTAATGTTTTCCGGTGGGAAGCCCGATTCCATGGTAACGAGCCACATGTTTAACGCTTTAATCCGTTACCTGCTGTTAATGAAACTGAAACTGCCTATACAAATTCCTTAAGCCGCAGTTATATGTACACCTTACTCTACACATTTTACCTTGTTTGATTCTGGCAGGGCTCGGATAACTTTTTTCAACACTTCAAGCAGGGTAAATAACGTATCTCTCTCTGTGTAAAGCTCTTTATTTTTAAAAGTCTGCTTCTTTAATATGACAAACTAAAATCAATTTATTATAGGAATATAATTTTTTGTATGATGCACGACATATTTTAGTGTAAAGAAAGTAGACAAGCTGTCAGACATACATGTGTTAAGTCACTGGTTCCTGAGGTAAATGCAAGAGTTATTTTAATGTGGAATTAATAAGGAGGACCTGAATAGTTCCCATCTTTAGACTTCATACAATCATCAAGGCCTTTCACTGGAGTGAGCGCAAGTCCGCACTCAGCAGTTGCTTGCAAAACATCTTGCACTGATTGGTTGGAGTGGTGGTCATTGTCAAACAACATATAGTGCAATGAACCATGCCACTTTTACATTGAGAAAGAAGATAGTATTTCAGTCCAATTAAAACAAAGTAGCACATGCCTCTTCACTCCAGTCGTATCTAAAAATCATCTGCTTGCAACTGAATACATAAAATTACAAAATTGCAGTTGGGTACAGTTGTGAAAAATAAAAATAATATATATTTGAATATATCTGCAGGATATGGTGAATCGCACTGCTGAATTATGTTTGGATGTATTAGTTGAATTTCATTAACTCAACATAGTAAAACCAAATTAATGAAATTGCGCGTACTTAGAGGATGTACTGGTTTATACAGAGCTGATATCATGGCCTTTAACTTGTAGTCAAACGTTCGTTGACTGACGCACCAGATAAAATGTCAAGCCTGATGCCAAAGTCAGGTGAAACATGATGAGAACCAGACCATCACTATCCAAGTTGTGAGATGATGAGGTACGGCGTCTCTAATGCACACTGGAAATTCCTTTTGCTCTGTAATAAACCTGAACAAATGTATTATATATAGAATATAACATCAAAGTAAAATAGTACGTGCAACAAACACTTTATATATGTAATTTACCACAGTTGCGAACAATGTTTTATTTGTCCCATTGACACCCTGAGGGCTAAAATACAGACTTTTAAGGCTGAAAGGCAGTTAATGGGAAAGCTAAACAGAGACAAGTGAAGTGTAGGACCACAGACTTCAGTAGTTCTTCAAACCTTAATATACTCCTAAATAAAGGAAAATACAGGTAAACATTTTCTAAAAATGTACTTTACCAAGTATTGCCATGTTAACTCTATATCAAACTTTTTTTCCAATAGTAAATATTTGGTTCCACCACAAATACAGAAAATGCATTATTCTCAGCTGCAGGGGTGTCCAAGTGTTAGAAACGTTGATAATTCCATGGTGCTTTGCCATTCTTAAGGGTGGAAAACATTCACAGGAGTTTCACCTTTACAAATGGGGATCTAACTTTTGGTTACTTCTATTATACTGTATGAGAAACAGAACTCTAGATATGTATCAGTCCCCAAAATGATTAAATGTCCTTTTTACTGAAACCCACAATAGCCTTTACACCAAGATATCGCTCATATCAGCAGCTCTCAGATGCCTTGTATTGTACCAAAATTATTACCAGCATTATAAAGGGCCAAAATATTCTGCAGTGCTGTACAAAACTAGCATTTAAAGAATGTTTTATTTCCTTTAAATAAAGGTTATAATAGGGAGTTGACTCATGAAGTAGTGGGATATGAAGGTAAAGGCCAGAGCGAATTGAACAATAATTGAAGGCTGTTAGCATGTAAAGGGAATGAGGAGGTAATAGAGGAAGATCTCGAGCAACGAGAGAAGCATGCTATAAAGTAACGCGGGGTAGTGCTTAGTAAAAAAATAAATGAACATTCTTTTTTTTTTTCTCTCTTTGTTTATGTGGATTTGTGAAAGGCAAGTCTTGAAGCAGAAATAAATAGAGAAAACTGGAGAAAATTATGTATTCCTACAGGGGCATGGTAAAGCAAACAATATGATGTAGGAGGTTGAATTCCCACATCATCACATCCAAACTACCTGAACTAAAATGATGAAGGATCCTTAAGACAGAAAATATTGCCAATGGTTATCATCTAAGCCTCTATTTGAAAACAACAACAGCCTTCCTGAATAACCAGTGTCCATTCCCTCAGTTATGTTAATAATATATAGATTCCCTGATCCAAATGGTAAGCAATACAACAGCTTCTCCATCATCCATATCATTAATATATATCATATACTCGAGTCACAATTCCATTTCCTCTGCACCGTTTGCAGAACTATATTAACCTGCTTAATTACGTTTGCAAGTTGAGCTAAGCTGAGTGTCAACTATCACTCAATATTCCAATGTCATGTACGACTCTCGTATGTATTAGCAAGTTTAAAATATTCACTAATTTTTTTAAATAAATGGAATATTTTCTAGAGAGGGAGAAATAATAAAAGGAAAAAAGTATGGTGAGGTTGATGGACATTATGGCGATGAACAACTTGCATCATTCACATATGTGTTGGTACAGTTCTTCATTTTATATGTCCAAGGACTACCATTTATTCACTGCTCCTCACTGTTATTCATTTCTATATAATTTGTCATCACATTACAACTCTTTGAAACAAACTTGATCTTATATTGCTTTGGCCCTATATCCTTTTTTTACTTTTTTTTTTTTTAAGAGAAAAAACTCACAAAAGGCAAAATATATTATATAAAAAAAGTAAACTAACATACAACAAATAAAATATAATTATTCTGAATACAATGGGCAATTACTTTCAGCAACAATCATTAATGATCATAGTACATAAAGTATAAAAAAAATGTGATTTATACCACAACCTCAATTCAGAGGAGACAATCTAATCTTTCACACCTTAAAGGTACACTCAAAGCACCACAACCATTACAGCCACTTGGGTTGGTCCACATTGTAAGTAGTTAAGCCATTTAAGAATGGTTTGCCTTCTTACTTGGGGTGTCGGGGCTTTGATTCCTGCCTCCACTAATTCCTATGGAGAGCCGGAAGCACTCTGAGCTAAAAGAGAAAGAAGGTTATAGGCGCTCACTATAAAAATAGATAAAATAAGCAGCAGTGTACAAGACAAGGATTCTCAAAACCTTGTGAAATAGATAAAATGAAAAAGGAAAATGTAAACCGCGCTTTCAAACTTGTAAGTAATACATACATTTATTGGTAGGTAATTCCAATGAATATGAGATCTCGGACTAAACAGAATAAAAAAATAATAGTGCAATACAGTAACAATAAACAATATTGTGGTGACGATTGCAGCGTGTAATTCAATCCACTCACATTTATATGAGCTATAACAGAGCTCTGCTGTAGTGCGCTTGGACGGTATAATCCCCGTCTTAGGATATGGCGTTCCAGTTGGTCCGGAAATTAGCCTGGCCAATTCCTGGGGGGCCGCGGTGGCCGTGGCCAGCAGGGGAGATCACAGGAAGTCCCCTGCCAGTCTATGCAGGGCCCACGCTAACCGAGCGCTGGCCCCGCTGTGTTCCATGAAGGGCCGATGGGGAGATCAAATATCTCCCTCACCGGCACACATGTGGTGTATTGTGGACACTGGCGGGGGAAAGAGGGAGGGAGACAAAAGAGGAACCAGGAGGAGCTCAGGCTAGAGTTCACTCACCACTAGCACCACCAGGGATGGCAGCATCCCAATATAAAAAAATATAAAAAAATAATATATAGATAATAATCTGCCCCCTCCATCAACACACAAGCCCTCCAAACATATTCACACACCAGCACCCTCACTCACACAGACACACTCACTGCACCGAGGGCACTCACAGCGCGCGTGCGCGCACACACACACACACTCTGCACCCCTGACACACACACACACTCTCTCTCTTTTCTTCCCCCCCATGGCGCTCACACACTGTACTCTGTAATGCCACAACATGTTTCAGCTGCAGAATTCTTCAGAAAGGCATGTTTACTACCTGAGAATTGGTGTGGAAGGTGTTTAGACAAATAATAAAGTGTAAATCTACATACAATTTTTATTTATTTTTTAAATACCATTTTCCACATTGAAAAGCTCTTTTGGGAGAGAAGAAAAAAATAGGCATAGATAAGTAGAATAACCTTTTTATTTCAAGAAAAACCTGTCTGCATACAATGTATTATGTATGTTACTTGCACCAACAGTGATAGTACTGAGAAATAATAAACTTAATACTGGATAATTAAAATAGTTTTCTACTTTAACAATTGTTGTTACCCTTATCAAGTGGGAAACTTCCTGGTGTGTAAACATTCACAATAACACATACAGGGAGCACATATAATTCATGCTTACTCATACATTTTGATAGCCTTTTGATAACACTTTGTCTGATACCAGCAAAGTTTATTGTATGTGTATAAGTCCTATAAAGGGTCTTCTACTTGGCATGTGCCAACTTTCTGTCTGCTTTGTCGTTTGCCATAAGCCATCTGCTATCAGGGCTTCTCTGAGTCCTGGCATCGTTCAATAGATATTCAGTAAGACCCAAGGGTTTACAAAGTGTTTTAATCCAAATCCTCTTTATATATCCTTAGCTACGCAGCGATGGGATACAGAACATGTAAACGAAAATTCACAAGGTCCTCATTCACTTTATTTATTAAAAGGCATTTGGAGATATCAAGATCTTCCTGATATTTTCAGTATAATCCTATTTTTACAGAAATCCACCTGTTTTATTCCAGGAGACCTACATTTGGTTAGATTCTCGCTCTTAATTTCAGTTGAAAGCTGGGAATTGGCCAAAGGTAACCATGGCTTGTTTGTTTTCATTTGATTTTTGTATAGTAGTATTCTATAAAAAATAATAATTTCAGGTAGGGCTGGATCTTATATCATCACATCTTTATTACACAATTTATGCCTTTCTTAGACTGATCACTTAATACTAACAGCTCTGGATGCAGAACAGTTAACATGTCAAACTGCTATTCAGAAGCAGTGTAACAGTTATATTTTTGAAATAAAGGTGATACATGGTCTCGGTTGACAGCGTAATTGTTTTTGTTTATATTTTCACCTTGTGGCTTAGCTTGATGTTTTGCAAATTGGCAATACCATTAAAGGGCTCCTATAGTGCCAGGAAAACAAACCCGTTTTCCTGGCACTATAGGGTTATTAGGTCTCCCCCTCCCTCGGAGCCCCCCTCCCACTAGGCTTAAGGGGTTTTAACCCCTTCAGCCACCTACCTTAAAGGACCACTATAGGCACCCAGACCACTTCAGCTTAATGAAGTGGTCTGGGTGCCAGGTCCAGCTAGGATTAACCCTTTTTTTTTTTTTTATAAACATAGCAGTTTCAGAGAAACTGCTATCTCTTGACAGCCGCTAGAGGCGCTTGCGTGCTTCTCATTGTGAATGCTTTCCTATGGAGTGGCTGAATGCCCGCGCAGCTCCTGCCGCGCATGTGCATTCAGACGAAGAGGGAGGAGAGGAGGAGGACAGCTCCCCGCCCGGCGCTGGAGAAAGAGGTAAGTTTAACCCCTTCCTCTCCCCAGAGCCCGGCGGGAGGGGTTCCCTGAGGGTGGAGGCACCCTCAGGGCACTATAGTGCCAGGAAAACAAGTATGTTTTCCTGGCACTGTAGTGGTCCTTTAATCCAGCGTCGGGCTCCCAGAGCAGCGTGGCCAGAGCAGTGCACTCATTCAAACCAACCATAGGAAAGCATTACTCAATTTCCTATGGATGTCAAAAGTGAGTTCAATGCGATTTTCAAAATGAGAATCGCAGAAGTGGCTTCTAGTGGCTGTCAATGAGACAGCCACTAGAGGCTGGATTAACCCTCAGTGAAACATAGCAGTTTCTCTGAAACTATGTTTACTGCTGCAGGGTTAAAACTAGGGGGACCTGGCAACCAGACCACTTCATTGAGCTGCAGTGGTCTGGGTGACTATAGTGATCCTTTAATATACATTTCTCACACAAGCTGACACATGCAAGCTTTGATAAATAGCACAAACTTACTTTTTTGGAGGATTAAAGTGGGACTTCAGGCTGGAATTGTCTCATGTTAATGCATTTTTTAGCTAGCAGCTAAGAAATGAAAAAAAGAAAAACACCAAAACAAAACACCCAAGCTAAAATTAGTTCTTACTATTTGTGCAAATTCCAACACATCAAGTCCTTTTCATTCTAGTCCATGTAATCCGGTTCTTGTTCATGTTTTCAGGGAGACACTTAGCACCATGACTCCTACAGCTTAATTTAGTTGTTTTGTTTTAAACTAACTGTCCTTGTGGTCTCAGCACTGTAAACGCTGCCTTTAACATGAAAAGGCAGTGTTTACATTGCTCCCTAAGGACACCGCTAGAGGCCGTTACCTCTTATGGTCCTGCAATCTTTACATTTAACACTTTACATAGAGAAGCATTGAAATAATGCACCGCTATAAGAAGTTCCTGAATGGTGCAACACATTGATTGGATCCTGAAAAGCAATGGATTTGCAAAGATCATCATCATGATTGATTATCTCAGCCATCGGCAAGCGTCTGCTGTGGCAGTATTGGGGCAGTGAAGGATATATGGTAAGTACATTTTTATTTAAAACTTTAAGTGTAGGAGGAGTGATCGATTATTTGTCTGTGCACAGCCTCTCTTCAGCAGATGGGTTACTTTGACATGTAGTTTGGTTCCACCCAATTTGTTTTTACTTTTCTGCTAGACTTCTCACAACAGATGCTCACAATCAGCGTGTGATTAAATATAAATATTTCAATATGTCAAGTGTATGTGCAGTTATAAAAATATAAGGGGCAACAAATGTTCTATTTTATTTGTGATAAGTGAGGTAGATCAGGGTTTCCTTTTTACTGCCCAGAATCTTTCCATTCTCTCAATCCTATCCATTCACCACAAACACCAGGGAAATAGTGTAACCTTTGGACCTTCTAAAATGATGTGCTCACTAAGTGATCTTGGTTTAAGAGCAAAACTGATCACATTCATCCATATCTCCCAACAGGGTGTGAAATCAGAATGGGATGAGACTGGGCAGATGGCATGCCACCGGCCAATTATGACATCTCCTGTGCAGAACACTGTCAAATGTCATGTGTTACAATGCTCTCAGACACGTAAACATATTTAAAGATGCATACTTTTGCAGGCGCATTTGCTTTAAGTGGCACTATAGTCACCAAAACAACTTTAGCTTAATGAAGAAGTTTTGGTGTGTTGATCATGCCCCTGCACAATTCCTTGCCATTTTGGAGTTAAATCACTTTGTTTATATATACATAGTCACACCTGTATGTGATTTGAAAGTCTTCCTAAACACTTCCTGTAAAGAGTCATCTAATGTTTACACGTCCTTTATTGCAAATGCTGTTTAACTTTTTTTTTTTTATCTCTTGCTCTGTTAATATCTTGCCAGACTGTGCAAGAGCCTCACATATGTAATAAAGTTCAATTTACAGAGCAGTAGATTATCACTTTTAAAGTCAGTTACATCTGATTGAAAGTGAAACCATTTAGTTTTTATGCTGGCTGTGTCAGTCACAGCATTGATAAATTGATAAAAATAAAGCAACACAAAAACATGCATAAGAAGAAAAAAATCCTAATCCTTCAATCTTGCGTTTCATTGGCTGAAGAATTGGCTTCTGCTACTAATGAAGATCATCATAGTCGTGAAATGAAAGAGGCAGAGATCAGTTATTTGCACCATATCCACTTCAGCAAGCTGATGTGGTTTTGGTGCCTGGGCTGGCCCTTTAAAAATCCGCTTGCACTGCACTTTTTGCGGACATTCTAGTGGTAAGCGATTTTAAATACAAAAGCTGGACTGTCCCTTGAAAGAAAATGTACCCGGGAAATGTGGCTTTGGAGAGAATAGTCTGACTTTGCAATGTCTCTCTAGGTGCACGACAGATTATTTACCAACTAATATGCTTGGTTTTCCCCATCAGTTGTCAGATTCTTCTCATTGTTTTAGGCTGCACAGCTAAGGCATTTCCTGTTTCACTGAGCAATTTAAGCTACTTCTGATTTTACAGTTATATTACAGACCTATCTAAACACCACGGACTTAACACATATTAACTACCATAAGCTTACACTGAACAGATGTACTTGGTCACCAGAGAAGACGAACAGTTGGTTCTTCTTTAACCCTGTATCCACCGCGTAGCAATGTTGTAGCCTTCAAGTATCAAAAACTTTGTTAATGGTTAACTTAGGTGAGCTTTATGGACCACTAAAAGAAAAATTATTTAAAGTGTGCCTAAGTACCCTCAAAAGTAACTGTGCATTTCAGTTCCATTATCTTACATTTAGTATGAAAGCTCCCTTGCAGTTTGAATTGGAAATTCTAGTTCTATAATAGTGATCTATCGATTTATTTTCACTCTCATGTAACTTTCTTTTCCTCGATACCTTATTATAATTGTCTCTATTGGCACCATAGAGAGGAGAAAAGCTTCACTCTGAGCCTGCGTTATCAGATGTAGGTCATGATTCAATGAAGTCACATTATGTATTTAAGCTCGATGGGGACTGGAAGGACTCACTATTTACAGGTACCTTGTCCAATCTTAATTGCACTACACTTTTATATCCTTTTCCTCGACTGAAATATAACCTTAAAGGGACACTATAGTCATCAAAAAAACTTAAGCTTAATGAAGCAGTTTTGGTGTGCAGATCATGCCCCTGAAGTCTCACCGCTCAATGTCCCACCATTTAACCCCTGAAGACCGGAAGGCGTACTATTACGGCCTATTTTAAGCGGTCTTTCTGTACTTACCCGGTCGCCGGCGATCGCGGTTGGGGGGACTCCCAGGGAGCCCCCCGCGGCACGTCCGACCCCCTGGAAGCCCCTCTGGTCATGTGAGAGTGAGGTCCTTGCGAGGACCTCACAATCACATGGCCGGGTAGGCTGCCTCCTGCATTGCCAGCAGGGGGGCTGCCTGTAATCACAGGTGGTCCCCCTGCTGGCTGAAAATAAAAATAAAATAAAATTTAAAAAAGTAAAAAGTTTAAAAAAATAATTATATATACTTAGATCATATATATATATTATATATATATATGATCTAAGTATATATATATATATATACAAATATACATACACACACGTACACTGTATAGGTGTATTTTACTATTAATATATAATTATATATATATTAATATCAAATTACACGTAGACTGATACTGATTAAATATATATATATATATATATAATTATTGTTATATATATATTTATATATAATATAAAAAAATTAAATATGTAAATACGTTAAAAAATAAAATAAAAAAATAATAAAAAAAATTAAAAAATATATAGATGTGTGATTTCATTCTAACTGTTTTGTGATATTAATATATATATATTTATATCAAAATACACGTAGAATGAAATAATATATATTCTATATACATAAATATATACGTATATATCACTATATATATATACCTATATATAAATAAAAATATATTTTTTAAATTATATATATATATACATATATATTCACATACGTATATATATATATATATATATATATATATATATATATATACATATATTAATTCTACATATATAGTTATGTAATAATTTTACATAATTGGGTATCTTAATTAATTACAATTAGCGGGACCTGCCTGACAACCCATGCCGAAAGTAAAGGGAATTTAATTTGCTAGCACTATATTTAACCCTATAACTTTCCAAGACACCATAAAACCTGTACATGGGGGGTACTGTTCTACTCGGGGGACTTCGCTGAACACAAATATTAGTGTTTCAAAACAGTAAAATGTATTACAACGATGATATCGCCAGTAAAAGTGAAGTTTTTTCATTTTTCACGCACAAACAGCACTTACACGGACGATATTATTCCTGCGATACTTTTTACTGTTTTGAAACACAAATATTTGTGTTCAGCGAAGTCTCCCGAGTACAACAGTACCCCTCATGTACAGGTTTTATGGTGTTTTCAAAAGTTACAGCGTCAAATATAAGGCTTGTTTCATTTTTTTCACATTAAAATTCGCCAGGTTGGGTACGTTGCCTTTGAGACCCTATGGTAGCCCAATAATGAAAATTACCCCTATGATGGCATACCATTTACAATAGTAGACAACCCAAGGTATTGCAAACGGGGTATGTCCAGTCTTTTTTAGTAGCCACTTAGTCACAAACACTGGCCAAAATTGGCGTTTTTTGCATTTTTCACACACAAACAAATACGCTAACTTTGGCCAGTTTTTGTGACCAAATGGCTACTAAAAAAGACTGGACATACCCCATTTGCAATACCTTGGGTTGTCTACTATTGCAAATGGTATGCCATTATGGGAGTAAATTTCATTCCTGGGCTACTATAAAGTCCCAAAGGCAACGTAACCAATCTGGCGAATTTCAATTTCAAATGTAATGTGCTATATTTGACCCTGTAACTTCCCAAAATGCCATAAAACCCGTACATAGGGGGTACTGTTTTACACGTGAGACTTTTCTGAATACAAATATGTGTATTTTATTGCAGTAAAAGCAAACAGTATTATGACATTGACAGTTAAAATGTCATGTAGAACTAAAAAAATCTAAAAAATTCTTATTTTCTCCCATTTTTTTATATTAAATTATGTTTCATAGCTAAATATTTGATATTAAATGAAAGCCCTGTTTCCCCTGAATAAAATTATATATAATAAGGGTGGGTGCCTTTAATATGAAAGAGGTGAATTACGGTTGGACAGACATGTAGCGCAAATGCCAGGTTTTGTTTTCATTTTGTTTCGCTCACAACATGTACATTTGGCTCCGTCCTTAAGGGGTTAAATCACTTTTGTTTTTGTTTATGCAGGCGTAGCCACACCTCCACTTACTGTGACTCACATAGCCTGCATGAAAATAAATGGTTTCACTTTCAGTCAGATGTAACTTACTTTAAAAGTTTTTTATTTCCTGCTCTGTAAATTAAACTTTAATTGCATAAAAGAGGCTCCTGCAGGGTTTAGAAAGCTATTAACAGAGCAGGAGATATGAAATTGTAAATTAAACAGTATTTTAAATACAGGAAGTGTAGACATTAGATCACTCTGTGCAGCAAGTGTTGGAAGGCTGTGTAAGTCACATGCAGGTAGCTGTGACTAAGGCAGCATAAACAAAGTGATTTAACTCCCAAATGGCAGAGAATTGAGCAGTAAGACTGCAGCGGCATGATCTACACACCAAAACGACTTCATTGAGCTAAAGTTGTTTTGGTGACTATGGTGTCCCTTTATAATCTTGTTTGTACTAAAAAATGAAATATACACCTTATAACCCAAGTCACACAAGCCAACACTTAATGCATCTGTGATGTGATAAAATATTTGAACATTGCATTAAGTCAGTTCCTGGACAAAGAGTCAATACAAGCTCTAATTCAAGAGATCTGCTGGAATTAGAAAGAAGCAGGACACACCAGTCTAAAGTCTTGCCATTCCACGCAAGATTCTTAAAGGATCAGTGGAGTGGCCTTCAGAATGTTACCAAATACAGTTTTAGTTGAGAGGGCACTGGGCAGTACACTGTATGCGTCTACCTAAATATTAAATTAATCTCTACCCCGCATAACCTGTTCTATTGGATTTAACAAAAAAAATAAAAATTATAAATGTCCAGCATGCACTCATTTTTAGGGGTCTTCACTCAATATAATCCCCTGCCCAATGAGCCAGCTGCTATGAGAAATCCCTGTGTGTCATTCCATTTCTCACTGAAGCCTCTGCTCTTTTCTTTGAACTGCCGTATAAATTGAAATGTTAGCTGAGGTCATTCTAATTAAACTTTGATTTCCCTCTCATACAGTATCCATCCCCTCCCCCTCGAGCATATAACAGCTGTAAGCATACCTCTTTCATATAACTTGCCTGCACAAATGACTTGGTGTTGCATGTTTATGGTCCTATGAACTGATCACTCCAGCATTATTTGATGTAGAAAGTTCCATGAGGTTGCTTTATGATAGTAAGAACCCCCCACCCAAGAAAAAAACTATTTCCTATAATCACTGTAATAAGGCACAGTGAGCGTTTAATGATGAACAGTGAGGACTAAGGGAAGCAAAATTGTATCAAAATAGATCATCTCTGTATCAAATGATCTGACATTTAAAGGAACACTATAGAGTTAGGAATAAAACCTGTATTCCTAATGAAATTGTGTCGCTGTTCCTTGCTCTTCATAGGTTCCCCCCTACCTGCTTGTGCCTAGAATTAAACAATTTACTCACCTTTTACCACCGCTAAGGTTCCATTTGCTCTCTCTGCCTTCCACAACGTCACAGAGGACGTCTCGGCCTCCTCCACAATGGTCCAATTCAATGCTCCTGATAGGGGTAAGACTAAGAGTAGAGTAGGATTGTAGTTTGTGTTAGGGTATGCTTATGTTTGGTGTACGGTAAGGTAAGGGTTAATGCTGGGTATTGGTTGATGCTGTTTTATTGTTAGGGATAGTGTATAGTTAAGGGTCAGATTAGGGTAGGCATACGGTTAGAGTTAGTGTAAGCATTGGGTCAGGTGTATGGATGGCATAGCGTTCGTGATAACTATCAAAAATGTATTTAGATCCTAGCCATATTAGGCATTTAACAATCAGGACTGATGTATGAATCTATGTTGTGAGAGTGTGTTTTTTTACATTTTTATTAGTGTCACTGGATGTGTAAAAATTATTATAAGCAAATATAATATAAATGTTTTTGATTTTTTTTTTTTTTAAATTCTTCCTCCCACCCATTTTAAACATTTTGTTAACATGTAATGTTGTGCTAGGTATACATATAGGGTATTTAATGAAAGCCATTTTTTTCCTATAAAAAAACCCTATATATATATATATAATGCATGGGGGCACTTGAAGAGATACCCTTAAATTACAGTGGATCAAACCTACAGCTCAAAGTGGAGCTTTTGGTTCAGAAAGTGTACAATTGCCCCTGTCCTTAAGGGGTTAGAAAGACTGCAGGGTTAAAAGGACAGGACAACTCTATCCAGACCACTTCATTGAGATTAAGTGGCCTGGGTACCTTTTTAATGGACCTTTTAAGACTTAAAAAAAGTTATATAATATTAATATATATATATATATATATATATATATATATATATATATATATATATATATATACACACAGCTCTGATTCTCTGTGCCATTGCTGGCTTGTATTGCTGGAAGGATATTGCCCAAGAGACTCACAGCTTCCACTTCCGGGAGAAACTTTCTCTCTTTCATGAGCAAGAAGCTGGAGCTTCTAGACTACCACTGTCTACCACCAGGGAGCGTAGTCTTCCCCCCTCTCTGACCAGAGCTAAGAAGCACGGAGGAAGGATTACATTTAGATAATAATTCTTTTTAAAAAACACCAAAAATGGCTCCCCTCACACAGACACACTACTTTTACTATACACACACTGCATCCCTTGCACACATATACATTGCATCCAAGTGGGTTGACTCAAGAGCGGGTCATGTAGACAGACTCAGAGACGGGCCCCATGCCTTGAGCTGGGTAAGCCCTGCTATCTATTAAAACATTCATGACTTACAATTCCTATGAAATGCAATATTTCTGTTGGTGCGTCAAAAATACCTTTTTAAAATATATAAAAAGTCTGTTTCTTTTGACAGTCAAAAAATATAGACTGTATCTTCCTCCTCATTGAAATATGACTAAGTTGTGCTTTCTTTCTTTCCCTTACCAGTCTGCCTCAGTGCACAACCAAAACCTATTTAGCTTTCCCTCCTCCATCAGCTCTGTATCGATCTGTGGTAAATTAAGTCACCTCTACTTGGAAGTGTCTGTCTCACCACAGAATAAAGACATTTATATTCCCAGAGAGAGATCATCATTCATTCTTTGTATCTAAAGGAAGTGCATATCAAAAAACTTTTTTTACACTTAGCCATAAAATTTTTTGCAGTAGTGGTATATTTACATAATTGTTTGAATTAACTGAAAAACTGAGGTTTTTCTGCATAGTTAGGGAAAGATTTAATTTCTGTCTTTTATCTAGTGGTAACTTTGGAGTGTGAGCTATCCCACCAAATTCGCCATCTGGTCTCCAATTGTCCTGCCTATTTTCCAGTATGCTCAAGGTTGAGAGGTTTATACCCCCAAGCAGGGCCGGAATGGGAAAAAAATTAGGCCCGGGCATTTTTCAATTAGAGCGGCCCCCCAAGAAGGGGGCGGGGCCGGAGAGGGTGTGTTTTGTCATCACTAATGACAACACGCCCCCTCTCAAAGTGAGCATGTTGGTTCAATGCACAGAGCCCCGCTGAAGAGCTCTAGCATTAGAAAAAGGCCCTGAATTTGTTCTGCGCAGCGCAAGCAAATGTAATAACATGCTTTCGCTGTGTTAGCTTTTAAATTGTCTCTGGTGTCTCCACAAGTGGGATACCAGAGGACAAAAGGGCCAGGAAAGTGTATGGTGCATGTGTTTGGCGCATGCTTGTGGGATTGCGTGTGTGTAGAGTGTGGTGTGGTATTGTGTAAATAGGTCAATTTTGTGGTGTAATATGTGGCTAGCGGTTGTAGAGAGTGCGTGTATAGGGGCATAGTGTTATAGGGGATGTAGCGAGTGTGTACATACGGGCAGTAGTGTGTGTGTATAGGTGACGTAGCGTGTGTAGGGGTTGTAGAGAGGGTGTGTTTAGAGAATGTTGTATGTGTTTGCTTACAAGGAATGTAGTGTGTGTGTAGGTGGTGCAGTGTGTGTGTGTGTAAAGTACCCAGAGTGTGTATAGAAGATTGTGTGTGTGTGTAGAGGATTAAGAGTGCATATAGGGTAAGGGATCTAGCGTGTATCTGGAGCGTTATGTGTGTAGTGGTGCAGTTTGAGGGGTGCTGTAGTGTGTGTGTATATATATTTAGAATATATTTGGACATATTGTATGTGTGAGGTGCGCAGTGTGTTTGTGTAAGAGGGGTGCTGTGTGTGAGGGTGTTTTTATCTGCCGTCACATTCTAGGTTTCTAATTTTCTTTGTCTGTTAACTCTGTGTGTGTCAGAGGTGCTGTGTGTGTCTGGGGGTGCTGTGTGTGTCTGGGGGTGCTGTGTGTGTCTGGGGGGTGCTGTGGGTGTCTGGGGGTGCTGTTGTCTGGGGGTGCTGTTTGTGTCTGAGGGGGTGCTGTGGGTTTCTGGGGTGCTGTGGGTTTCTGTGTGTGTGTGTCTGGGGATGCTGTGGGTGTCTGGGGATGCTGTGGGTGTCTGGGGTGCTGTGTGTGTCTGGGGGTGCTGTGTGTGTCTGGGGGTGTGTGTGTCTGGGGGTGTGTGTGTGTGTCTGGGGGTGCTGTTTGTGTCTGGGGGTGCTGTTGTGTCTGGGGGTGCTGTGTGTGTGTCTGGGGGGTGCTGTGGGTGTCTGGGGGGTGCTGTGGGTGTCTCGGGGGTGCTGTGGGTGTCTCGGGGGTGCTGTGTGGGTGTCTGGGGTGTGCTGTGTGTGTAAGGGGGGTGCTGTGTGTGTGTCTGGGGGGTGCTGTGGGTGTCTGGGGCGTGCTGTGGGTGTCTGGGGTGTGCTGTGTGTGTGAGGGGGCTATTAGGGAATTTATTTTAAATAATTTTTTTTTTATTTATTAATATAAAAAATAAAAAAAAGTTATGTGTTTCCCCCTCCCCTCCCTTTTTACCTTTATCCTGGGAGGGGGGGAGGAGATCCGTTCTCGCATGCTTCCCTGGTGGTCCAGTGGTGAGAGTGAACTCTAACCTGCGTGTTAGAGTTCACTCTCGCGAGAGCTGAGCGTTGCCCTCCCTCCCTCCCTCACCCAGCCGGCGGCCGCATCTCCATTCTTGTGGACCGGTGAGGGAGATCTTTGATCTCCCCACCGGCCCATGAAGGCACACAGCGGGGCCGGCGCTCGGGTAGCGCTGGCCCTGCAGGGGCCGTCCGGGGAGATCCTGTGATCTCCCTGCCGGCCTCGGCCCCACGGCCATCGCGGCCCACCGGGCATTTGCCCGGTATGCCCGATGGCCAGTCCGGGCCTGCCCCCGAGACAAAACTTTGCTGGAGGCTGCTATTCGTGATCAGCTCTACCTGGTGCAACAATTGTAGTTTTAACTTTGCAAACAATGGCATGGCTTTTATTTTAGGTGATACTCCAGTGAAATTCAATTATTTACAGGTGACAAACCTACAAACAGTGGCAGGAATGTCCCTCATTTTTAATTTATTGTTTTTGTTACTTATTCAGTTAACCAATGTGCAGAATATCTATAAGGAATAATTTAGATATAAAAGTGGACATCGTGCCATGGAATTCAGTTGATTATTTCCACTTTTAGAGTCTTGCTCCAGAGATAAGTCTTATAAATAAAATCGCACAATTGTCTTTTGTGTTTGTATGGGCTATAATCTAAGCATTGATACACTGTTTCTATCCGCACCTTAAAAGGTCACCACACGTGTTGTGCCCAATTCCGAGATAGATGGAGACTCCTCATGCAGTTGTCTAGAAAAATGAAACGGTCAGGAAAGCCAGTTGGTGGGACTGTCCCAACCAAATCGGTATAGTTGACAACTCTCCATCTGCTCAAGTTTAAGGGTAATTTAATAAAGTGTTAAGGGATAAATATTGTCAGCAAATACTATGTGGGAAGTAAACCCACGTTGAGAAAAGCTTTTGAAGGTATCCTGCGTCCTGATCTGGGTTATTATGGCTGTCTTGTCTTTAGGATTCACCATTAAATTGTTGCTTGGTGATGCCACTAATAAACATATTTACTGGGCAGAAAGAGATTACTACTGAATCTATCATATTGTACACGTGGATACAAAACAACTGTCTGTGCATTGTGTGATAATGCTAAAAGCTCTGAGGGATTATATTTCTCTCTTCCAAAAGACTATCCGCATCTTCATCCTGCCTTCTTTCATTGCTGACACAATTCCTGTGTATTTCTCAATCTTTGGTTTTGCTTACTGGTATGTGCTTTAGAGTAATTGTGTGTGGGAGTAAACAGAGAGGTTTGGCAGTGTGCCTCTCCGCCTTCCCCTTTTCTGTTGCATGGTCACCTAACAGTCCCCTCGCAGCAATGAGGAGGATGGTAACTCAAAAGCTCATGAATATTCAACTGTATTCCCTCTGCGTGAAACTACAGCTTCCTGTGCTGACACCATATTGAGTGCAATAGGTAACCAGATTTATGTTGGCCCAAGGGAACAAAACTAGAAATAAATGGGGAACACGGCAATGAAAGTAGAAAGCTTGTCTTGAGGCTGATGGCACAAATACAAATGATAGCTAATTTTTAGTAGACCACTGATAACACTAGAGTGTCATTGCAGCTGCAGAAGTGTGGTACTGCAGCTCTTCACAAGTGCATGACGTACTCTTGAAGAACAGAATGTTGCATTAGTAGTTAGATTGATGCATGTCTAATATTTACGGAGAACAAGCGTTGGTTTGTAGGAAATACTTAGCATGTATGAAAGTTGGATACATAAGTTATAATTGAATGTGGCCTTTAAAATAATGAATCAGTTGTACAGAATTCCTTATTCAAAGTAATCTTTTACAGGGTCAGAAATGGGGGAATGTTTTAGAATTTTAAAAGGTTGCTACCGTTTTGACCCTAGTAAAGTGTGTTAGATGTTTGCCGAATGTGGTAAAGTTACTGTTCCAGGCACCATAATGATTTCATCTCAGTGAAATCATTGTGTCTGTAGGTCCTGGGCATCGTCTTATCTTATGGGGTTAAAGGACCACTATAGTGTCAGGAAAACATACTCATTTTCCTGGCACTATAGTGCCCTGAGGGTGCCCACACCCTCAGGGACCCCCTCCCGCCCGGCTCGGGAAGGGGGAAAGGGGTTAAAACTTACCTTTTTCCAGCGCTGGGCGGAGAGCTCTCCTCCTCCGATCCTCCTCTTCTCCTCCCCGTCGGCTGAATGCGCACGCGCGGCAAGAGCTGCGCGCGCATTCAGCCGGTCTCATAGGAAAGCATTTACAATGCTTTCCTATGGACGCTGGCGTGCTCTCACTGTGATTTTCACAGTGAGAAGCACGCAAGCGCCTCTAGTAGCTGTCAATGAGACAGCCACTAGAGGATTAGGGGGAAGGCTTAACCCATTCATAATTATAGCAGTTTCTCTGAAACTGCTATAATTATGAAAAAATGGGTTAACCCTAGAAGGACCTGGCACCCAGACCACTTCATTAAGCTGAAGTGGTCTGGGTGCCTAGAGTGGTCCTTTAAGTTGTATAAGAATGGTTTGACCCAAAGTCATTTTGATGTTGTCTATCCACCCTGCTCCTCTGCCTCCTCCTTCAGCACTGGAATGCCAAGGTCTTTCCTATGGGCATCAGTGGGTATGTAACTTGTTAAAACATTTCTCTCAATGGGCAAGCCAGTTATAGGATAAGAGAGAGATCCTAGTTTGTCAGACTGTGAGGAGAAGGTCTTTGCACTAAAACCACTACATTAAGATATGATTTTAGTACTTTGTGTCCCTTTAAAATGTAAAGTTTATGTGTGCATCCGAAATGCGTGCTTTGTACATTTATATGAAGACATTGGTATTTTATAAAATAAACATTTCCTTGAAATTTTAGCAATATCAGTTAGGAATCCATCTAAAAAAAGCTGTGTTTGCAAGTCGAATTTAATCTTGTATGCAACATAGATAAATCATGTTTTATGACCATTACTGCTCGTCCTGTAAGTGTGTGCAGAGGTTTCTGCTGCAGTATATGCATATTTCCCAAGAGAGCCAGAACCGTGAATCACAACAAATAAAACTGCAAATAATGCCTTACCACACCAGCCTACTATGTTATAATTCTATATACTGACTTAAGTGCAGAAGTGAATTGTATTGTAAGTCTGCAAGAAATGTCCACTGTTTTCAGTGTCAACTGTGAGGTTATAAAGTGAATGAAATTTATATTTCACACGCCATACATTGTACACAGAGTTAAAGAAAAAAAGGAATGATTCGGTAATCCCTCCCTTTAAAAAAAATCTGAAGTGGAGGGGGGAGAATTTTTGGAAGTCAGGAAGTGTTGACAATAAACTTGGTATTTACTAAGCATCATAAACTTTGAAACTCCTGGAGTCCAGTACCCATCGACCAAAGATAAAAACTTAAAAATATGCCGCACTTGAATTAAAGAACAAGAGAATGTTGCAATGGGCTCAGCTAGGTTCACACCAAGTTACACTATTAATTTTGGGAATACTGGCTTTATTTGAACATTGTCAAAGGGATTCACTCTAGTGAGCAGGGTCCACCAATGACTCAACAACTTTAATCAATAACTTTTTTTTTCCCTCTTAATTATTATATGTGAGTGAATGGCCAAACTGGCTCTGTCTCCTTAATATATGCTCAAATAACAAAAGTGCAAAGCCAATTCTGGCCATTGTAACTCTAAACAGAATACACATTTTGAATAGATTTGAAGGGGCCCTCCAGGCACCCACACGTTTGCATTGTGTAGGTTAGTCACAGTTCTTTATACAGATTTTTTATTTTTTATTTAGTTCTGTCCCATAAGCCGCCCTTTTTTGTTACTGCTATATGTAATGTCAATCCTTTGGAAGGCTGCCAAGGACTTTGGCTCCAATAATGATTTCATTAGCATGTATTTGTTATGGGGAGGTGTGTCCATTCCAAGTGTCCCTCTTTTGACTATTGGTCAAAAATGATGATCTCTGTTAGTAAAATATTTATTGCCCAACATTAATTAATTTCTACTGGACTTGATATTAATTTTAAACATTAGCCAATATATTTAGCAAAAAACATTGGTTATAATCTGCCTTCTGACTAGATTGTATGGTATGTTCACTGAACCTGAGGAGATTCTCCACCGTGAGACCTTGTGTATTGTAATCGGAAATTTAAATAGAACAAAAAGTGATAGTAATCACAGGCAGGGGCGTACCTGGAGTATTTGGCACCCGGGGCGGATCCTTTATTTGGCACCCCACCCTCCTAACTTTGAAATGTAAAAAACAACTGCAATTTTTTTTCTTTAATGTATTTGGCACTGAACACCGAAACAAACAGACACAAAAACAGATACACATACAGATACACATGTATAAGTGTGTGTTTGCGTAGTGAATGCAGTGTATTTGCATAGTGAATGCAGTGTGTTTGCGTAGTGGATGCAGTGTGTGCGCTTGTATAGTGTAAGCAGCTTGTATGTATAGTGTATGCAGTGTGTGTACAGTGTATGCAGTGTGTGTATAGTGTATGAAGTATGCAGTGTGTATAGTGTATGAAGTGTGCAGTGTGTGTATAGTGTATGTTGTGTGGAATAAGTGCTACCACTTACCTGCCCGTCCATCCTCCGCGACTGGTGGTCGGGTGGCACAGCATAGATGATGCATAATTTCATAAGCGGCCGGTCCCTTTACATAAGAAAGTTCACCCTAGGCACCCCCCTAGCGAGTGGCACCCGGGGTGGGCCGCCCCCACTGCCCCCCCTTAGTACGGCACTGATCACAGGTATGAAAGTATATCTTAAGACACGGCTGTATTTTGTGTAATAGAACATATAGCTACAAGCAATATACTACTTAAGGAAAAAATAATAATTTTGGAAGTACCCTAGTAAAGTAATTTTGTTAGGCAGAACACTCCTTGTTAGACTGTTTAAATGCTTTGTAGTTACATTTGTGCCTGTTGGCTCTGTGTTAATGGTTGTATCCATATTTCCGAGTTGTTGTCCTTGTCACCATCCCAAATTCCTAAATACTTATCTTGCACAATCTGTATAATTCATCCTACCTGTTAATTTATTCCAGTCCTTTCGCTACTGTGTTTTAGCAGCTACAGGAGGAGTGAGCATGCTCTGAACAACAGAGTAAAAAAAGTCATTCTACGTTGGCAAGGAAATGCATGAAGCTGAATTTTGCATTTATTTCCTAACTATTAAAATTCTAATATCTCCAAAATGATTACAAATTGTGAAAGATAAAAACACACAATAAGTGTCGTAACAGCTTTAATAAACTTGGTGGTGGGCGAGTGAAAAAATAAATGCCTTCCCTCAAATGTCTTCTCAGTCTATCTTTCCCATCTTGTTCTCTCCAGTCTACAATTATTGATCTGCAGTGAAGTGTGAATGTGAAGTGTGAACTTACGGCTTGTGGATTCCTGTTCGATCACGCCTAGTCATGCAAATCATTTAAATCATTTTCCCTGTATTTATTTAAAGCTGTATGCTTGCAAGTAATGTTTTCATGAATAAAGATGCAAAAGAAAAGTAAAATTGTTATGAATGTATTTTACATAAAATGTTTTCCAATTGGTGAATTGTAAGGGTGTAATGTGTGTAAAATCATTCCAATATAAGCAAGCATTGCAGACATGATCATATCGCTGGATATTTAACTTATTGTTGTTGTTGTTTAGTCATTCAGTCGTGTCCGACTCTCCGTGACCATATGGACCATAGCACGCCAGGTACATCTGTCAGTCACTGCCCATTCTGAGCTCCAACAACTTCATGTTGGTGGATTCAGTGACCTCATCTATCCATCTTTGTCTCTGTTGTCCCCTTCTTTGTGTGCCTTCAATCTTTCCCAGCATCAGAGTCTTCTCTAGAGAATCCTGTCAAAATATTTGAGTTTCAGCCTCATGATCATAGCTTCCAGTGAACAGTTTATCTTCATTTCCTGTAGTACGGATTTATTGGATCTTCTTGCAATCCAAGAAAATCTAAGCAGTTTTCGCCAACACCATAGTTCAAAGGCATCAATTCTACGATGCTCAGCCTTCTTTATAGTCCAGCGCTCACATCCGTATGTTACTACTTGGAATACCATAGTTCTGACTATACTGACCTTTGTTGATAGTGTAATATCCTAAGTTTTTACCATCTTGCCCCATCTCTTTAAGAACTTACCACATGTTGTTGTGATCCACACAGTCAAAGGCTTTAGAATAGTCTGTGAAGCAGAAGTAGATGTTTTTCTGGAACTCTCTGGCTTTCTTTATTATCCATCGTACATTGGCAATTTGATCTCTTGTGCCTCATCCTCTGCGGAACCCAGCTTGTACATCTGGTAATTCCTGGTCCATATATTGTTTGAGTCGAGATTGTAGGATCTTAAGCATTACCTTGCTGGTATGTGAAATTAGTGCAATTGTTCGATAATTGGAGCACTCTTTGGCATTGCCTTTTTTTGGGATTGGGATGTAGACTGAACTTTTCCAGTCTTTTGGCCACTGTTGAGTTTTCCAAATTTGTTGACATAAGGCAAGCAGAATTGTATCACACCTAGGACTAAAAGGTAACGTTTATCGGGCCTTAGAATGGCTGGACTTAACGTACCAAAGAATAGTCAGAATACTTGCCGAGGTCAGGGACACAGAATGGGACGCAACGATTTAGGAAAGCCAAAAGTCAGGGATACCAGAATACAGGGAAGCCAAACAAAGCAAATGTCAATAAACAGAAATAAACGCTCAGGAACACACTCTTGGACAACCACTAAGGGGAAACCATGAAAGGGCAATGAGGAAAAGTAAAATTGCGTTTAAGCCATTTACAATTTTGATTGGCTGAAATCGGCCTTTGACCCCAGAACGTGCGTGCGGGTCTCCCGTGTGACGTCACACACGCCGATGTCATCTTCGGCGGACATGGAGCTATAACTTGCTGTGGGTCCGCAGCGGCCGGCGTCCATCAACATGTCGCAGGATTCAGTCATACAGACGCACGACCGATGAGTGCAAATTCTGCAAGGTGAGGAGGAATATGTGACACCTGGGTGCTTGCAGTGTCTCTTTAAGTGAAAGAAACCACCTTGGGCACCGTAACACCTTCATCTAATTAATGGGATTATGGTGCCTGCAGTCACATGCTGCTCTCCTACTGTTCAGTATCAAACCATTTTCAAGTGTTTTAATACTTCATAAGGGTGCTCGGCTGCTCGGGCTAATCCTACTGCAGTAAGTAGCCTAAGCAGTAATAGGGTGGCCGCAACGGGTCATAAGGAATCAGCAGGGCTCCCATCACTGAGTTAGTATAGTCAATGCAGAATAGCTCTCCACATAAATCACACCTTAGAGCTGGGTGAGGGTCTACAGATGCCAAGACACCTTCATTCAGTGCCATACCAAGGGAATACTGTTTGACAGTAGTGAGACTGGGCCAGTTGACTCCAGTCACCATAACCACTTCAATTAGTTGAATATGTTATGATAGCTAGTGTGACTATTTTTTAACCCCTAAGGACACATGACATGTGTGACATGTCATGATTCCCTTTTATTCCAGAAGTTTGGTCCTTAAGGGGTTAAAGAGACCTATTGGCCTAGGCTGTATGCCTAAATTTAAAATCAGTCTATGTTTGATATTGCATTTTAAGATTCTTCAAGAGAGATTTTTATAATTTTTTCATTGGCAAATAAATTTCACTTTAGCGAACATCCTTATTTTTTTTTGTTATTTGATTGTTCAATTTGTAGTTGGGCTGCTGGAGCTGGTGATCTGTAAATGGTGTTAAAATGTGTAATGTTATGTGTGACAAAATGCCTTTTGTCACTGGATTTTTATATGACCAACTGCCCTTTTCCCCTGGCTGTTGGAGGAGCCTGATTGCCAGCCTCCTCCCTCATGACTATGGCCCTGGGGTGTATTGCCATTTAAAAAGACTATTTGGGGCTTATTGGCTTCTAAAAGACTGTTTCTGCCCATTTGAATCCATGGGAAGATGTGTCTCTTCCCCTCCCCCGTTTTCTGTCTATTGTTCCAGCAGGGCGTTGTCCCAGGCACACTGCCAGACCAGTTGGAACATGCTGTTTTGCCCCTCCTCGGTCTCTCATCAGCTCTTGCTATGTTTTAACCCCATGGCGATTTGACTGTGGTTGTGGTTACTGAGCGCTGTTCAGATATAGTGAGCGCTCAGATCCAAGCTATCTGGGGATATTTTTATGTGTTTTTACTGTTGTTGTGAATAGAGTCATTTTCTGTATGCTGGAGGTAATTGGCTTACCACACCCAAGCCATGCTTGCAGATGGTCACAAAGGGACTATCAACTAACTTTTGACCCACTGGACCAATTTGTATGATTTTGACGTATGTTTGTATTTGGAGTGTGCTGATTCTGAAAATGTAATTATGTGAATGTGATCCATACTTTTAGAGTTATGAATATTGTGTAAAACTGTGTATTTTCCTGCCTGTGATAATTAAGTTAGATCATTGTGTTCAGTAATTATATCACAGGCAGAGGGGGGGATTTTGTGTGGGAGTGTCTGAGTGTATTGTACGTATTGATTGTTTTTTCTGCAAAACCCTGTGGGTAGTACTATGTGTGTAAAATGTGCATAAAAGCAGAGTGTTTGATTAAAAGCTTTAGTTCCACTTCACCCTCAATCTGAGTCCTGTCTCTTATTGGGGGAATCTGCTACAAGGGATTGCTATGCTCTGCATATTCCCTTGCTATAATCACTGAGCTCTTTCAAGAGCTTGTTCCTGTCTTGCTCTCTGAAGGAGTCTACGGTGGTTATGGTGTCGGCTGGAGTGCTTGGAGCCCTCAGGAAGTGCTAGGAGCATCCTTCAACGGAGGTACCCAGTCGGGGTGCCAGGTGATCCGTTACATTATGTTTTATTATTATTTATTTATGGGGGTTGGGGGGGTTCCTTGCAATGGACTGTCAGGAGGATGTATTTTTATAAATAGGAGATTGCTTTCATATTAACCAACCACGATGTCATATGACCAAGTATTTTTTTGCTTCCTAGAATCAGTTTTTGAACTAATTGATGGCAATCTTTGATTTATGACCAGAGAGTAGACGGAATGGCTGCAAATGCGGCCGCCCTGTCCAAATTGGACGATTGGTATTCCGTAATTAATAATGTATGTGAATGCATGTGTGAATTCTGATATACTGCTGTTTTACCTGCAGGTGGGAGTTTCCATACCTCTAAGTTAGTAGTCTAGCTTTTTTTAAAAAGTCAATGAAATGCAGACAGCCTAGGAGTAAATCCCTAAGAGATTAAATAAATGTGTAGTTAAATAACATTTCATCTACATTTGGCTAATCCATAATATAGGTGAAATTGTATTCTCTTTAAAGTGACACCATGTCATGTTTGCATGGCACTTCAAGTAAACACAAGTAGGAAAACAAATAGTTTTTCAATCTGAACCCTGTTATTACTTTTTTTTTTTAAAACACATATTTTCCCCCTTATTAAAGGAACACTATAATGTTAAGCAGGGCCACTTACGACTAGAAATTGGCAATTGGGACCCCATTTGCATGCATGGCGAGGAAAACATTGTATTCAGTATGTCATGCTGGCAGCCACTAGACGTGGACTTAACCGTGAAATGTAAACATTGCAGGTTGTTAAAAACAAAAAAATCCAATGTTTTGCATTGCAGGGATTAAAGAACAGGGCCACTGCTCTCAGACCACTTCATTGAAACATAATGTCCCTTTAAATGCTACCTATAAGATACTTATTCTTCATAACTTTGAATTAAGTTCCCACTGTGAGAAAGTATCACAAACTGTATCTGGCCAGGGACCATATGTTTAATAGCCCTTATCTAGATGCCAGGGATCAACTACTTCTATAATAATCTATATCTAATATGGTAAAAAGAAGCTTACCATCTACTGCAAATTTTAATCTTGTCACAAGCCCTTGGGTTCAAATGCATAGATTGTGCTTTGTTCCAATGTTTCCTAGAGTGTAGACTGTATTGAAATATTACCATTCTACCACATAATTCCAAGTGTGGGAGAATAGTTTGTTTTTCATTGCAAAACTTTGCTGTACCCTTGTCACGGTCTCCGGAGCCAAACACACTGACAGATCACAGGGGAAGGAATTGCAATACCGGTCTTTGGAGTGGCCAGGCTATGCAAATAGAGAGTGGTCAGAGTACAAGCCGTAGTCCGAGGTCAAGGATCAGAGAAAACAGGATAAATGATGAGACAAAGCCAAAATTCGGTAACTAACAATCAGACAGAGCAAAACGCGCTATTGAGTTATCAGAAGACCACAACAGGCAACAAAGGATGACATTGGCAAGCTTAAATAGGCATGATTAATTTCTGATTGGTTAATTTCCTTTTGGAATTAACCACAACATGTGGAAGGTATATGACACTTGAGGTTATCATTATGCGCTGTGTCGGGTGGCTGGCTCGGGCACATATTTAAGCACGCTGCAAGAAAATGATAAAATAGGTACAAAAATAGGCAAAGGTTTGATTTAGTTCTAGCAAGACTTCACCCAAAAGTACTAGTTTACCTGCAAAATATACATTATTTTAGGACAAAAAAAAACCTGATAAACTAAGAAATATATACCGTTAGATCCCATACTTTAGAATATATATAGGCCAACAATTGCAATACAGAGTGCAGCAAATCCATAATCTGTCATACATTTTATTATACTGTACAGATTTATTTTTAGGTGATACCTGTGCTTATATTTGTAAGATATATGCTCGGGGCAACTTTAGAACAGGCAACAGGATTATTTGGCAGGGTGGGCTGTTACAATGTCTCCAGTTACAAGTAATGTATGTATCAGATTTGTATTCCTTGCACTTCTTCTGCACCTGTTGCTGCCACTAAGGAGTTACTTAGGAACGTCCGTGTTAAGGGAATGGTCTATGGACTATGGGCATTTCACTGTAACAGAAATAAAAACAGATGTATTATATGTCCGTATGCCCCTGTAATACAATAAACATTTGCTTTCTGTATGTTAGCATCATAGACAATGAAATAATTTCAAACTTTCATTGACATTTTTTTTCAAAGACCTGGATATATACACCATGTCTTAACATGAATGTATATGTCGTTTGGTAACAGACCTGTTATTGCCATTAAGGCAGTAAACATACAGCAGGAATTGTTCGGACGATTCTAAGGTGACAACCCAACTGCAGGGCTAAAAATATAATTTTCCTACTAAAATATAGCATTTTTTAACATAACAGTGGAAGAAAATACGATTTGTTTGGGGTTTTATTATCTAAAATTTGATTGAACGAAGAAAGGAGTATTTTTGCAATCTGCTTAAATAAACACATACATGCGTTCCTAATTCTATAGTGTTCTACCTCGCTGCAATTATCTCGCTGCAGCAACCTTGCCTCTGTGGCTGAAATCATCAAGATTGATGATATGTCAATCTAATGCTTCCCCATACGAAAGCATTAAGAGGTTAGTGCGCATGAGCACCAAATTGCAGTCCTGTGCCAATCAAATGCTCTCTGGGAGCAGATTTGATTGAGAACCAAGGCTGACTCTAGTGGCTGTCAGGAGGCCAAAAACCCTGTGTTTAACCCTGCAATAGAAATATTGTATTTTCCACATAACAGGGTCACAACACCCCGCACCACTTTATTGAGGTGAAGTGGTCTAGGTTCCCTTAGTGGTCCTTTAATTTTTAAAAGGGACACAAAAGTTATTGCAAGGGGCATTATAATCCAGCTCATTCCAGGGACAGCCAGGTCACAAACTTCACTTCTCTGCTGTTGCTGCTGCTCACCCTACATGTGGACAGGTTGAAATAATTTGTGAATTAGGACAAGGAGGTGGACACATGAACACACATGTAAATAGTATATGTTTAAAAATGAAACAAAACAAACCCCAAAAAAACCACCTGAACTATATACCGTATATACTCGTGTATAAGTCGAGTGCAGTTTTGTGACCAACAATTGTGAAATATGCTATGCCTCGTGGATAAGTCGAGGGTAAAACTTGGGGCTATGAAATTCTGTGATTTTTTTTATAATTATATACACACACACTCATACAAACACACACACTGCATTATATACACACACACTTATACAAACACACTCTGCACTCTGCATTATACACACACACACTCATACACACACTCTGCATTATACACACACACACTCATACACACACTCTGCATTATACACACACACACTCATACGCACACTCTGCATTATACACACACACACTCATACACACACTGCATTATATACACACACACTTATACAAACACACACTCTGCATTATACACACACACACTCATACACACACTCTGCATTATACACACACACTCATGCGCACACTCTGCATTATACACACACACACTCATGCACACACTGCATTATACACACACACACACACACTCATACACACACTCTGCATTACACACACACACACTCTCATACAAACTGCATTATACACACACACACTCATACACACACTCTGCATTATACACACACACTCATACACACACTCTGCATTATACACACACACTCATACACACACTCTGCATTATACACACACACACACACTCATACAAACAATCTGCATTATACACACACACTCATAGAAAAACACACTGCATTATATACACACACTCATACAAACACACACTCTGCATTATACACACGCACTCATACAAATAATCTGCATTATACACACACACACTCATACAAACACACACTCTGCATTATATACGGACACACTCATACAAACACACTCTGCATTATATAATGCAGAGTGTGTGTGTTTGTGTGAATGCAGAGAGTGTGTGTGTGTATATATAATGCAGAGTGTGTGTTTGTATGAGTGTGTGTTTGTATGAGTGTGTATATAATGCAGTGTGTGTGTGTATACAATGCAGTGGGTGTGTTTGTATGAGTGTGTGTTTGTGTGTGAACTGGGTGGGGGAGGGCATTTTTATTATTTTTTATTTTAGTATTATTTTTTTATTTTATTATTTACTTTTTTAATTTTAATATTTACATTTTTTTATTGTAATATTATTTTTTTATTATTTAATTTTTATTTTCGTCCCCCCTCCCTGCTTGTTAGCTGGCCAGGGAGGGGGGCTCTCATTCCCTGGTGGTCCAGTGGATGGGCTGTGTAGGAGGGGGGCTGGCAGAGAGCTGTTACTTACCTTCCCTGCAGCTCCTGTCAGCTCCCTTCTCCTCTGGTCCGGTCAGCTCCACTGTAAGTCTCGCGAGAGCCGCGGGGTCAGAGCGTTGCCACGAGTTACCGTGGCAACGCTCCGCACGGCAGTCACACCGCGAGACTTACAGTGGAGGAGAAGGGAGCTGACAGGAGCTGCAGGAAGGTAAGTAACAGCTATCTGCCAACCCCCAACAGGTCCACCGGGCTTGTAATGAGCCTGGCGGTCCTGGTCTGTATTATGGCAATGTAAGTTGCCATAATACAGACACTGACTCGAGTATAAGTCGAATGGGGGTTTTTCAGCACAAATAATGTGCTGAAAAACTAGACTTATACTTGAGTATATATGGTAATCCATACATCTAATTTTTTCAAAATGTTAGAGGACTATTTTGTCAAGACATGGCACCTTGAAACTGAAATCTACTATAGAATTCTTTGGAATTTCATCATTCTCCTCTTCATGTTATGAGTACTTGTCAGCTAGAATGAGTGTATGTTTGTAATAAATCACGGGGTGTCAGAAGAGGCTTAATTTTGTCCATACATTTTAAATAAAGAGTAAGGATTAAATAGGATTCCACCTGTGTTTTAAGAAAACAGCCATTTTGTGAAGGCTTGCTTCGAAACGGAACAACTGCGAGGTAATGTTTACTGTAAAATGACATGGATCTAGAAATGGCTAATTGTTTTGTAAGCTTTATGTACAAATACATTGAGAAAAATGCTATTTTGTCAATGTCATTAAAAAAATTTATTTTGCAGCTTCTACAGTCAACTGCCTTATAGTTAGATAATTGTCTAAGTTGAAAAAACACTAAAGTCCATCAAGTTCAACCCATTATTTTATGTTGTTTCTCCAAAAGAAGACAAAAAATATCCAACTGTCGCCATTTCCAATTATGTCACAAAAAGGAAAAAACATTCTTGACTCCATAATGGCAATCAAATATCTCATTGGATCAACAACCTGTTTACATACATATCAATTATATCCTTGAATATTCTGTTTATGAAAAAAAGCATCCAAGCCGTTTTTTTTTTTTTTAATGATCTATTGAAAACTGACAACACAACCTCTTTAGGCAGAGAATTACACATCTTTATAGTTCTTACTTTAAAGAACCCTTTCATCTGCCACCTTTCTTCCAGTCTCTATGGGTAACCCCTGTCTGTTGTATATTCCTGCTAATGAACAGGTTAGCACATAGAGGTTTGTACTGACCCTGTATATATTTGTATAGTGTTGTCATATCCCCTCTGAGGTGCCTTTTTTCTAAAGAAAACAATTCCAGTTTTTCTAGTCTTTCCTCGTGCCTAATATTTTCCATTCCCCTTGCTAGTTTTGTAGTTCACCTCTGTACTTTTTCTAGTCCTGCAATATCCTTCTTTAAAACTGGTGCCCAAAATTGCACCGCATGTTCAAAGTGTGGTCTTACCATTGATTTGTAAAGACGCAAAATTATATTTGTATACACAAAAGCACCTTATTAGCTTTTCCAAAGGCAGACTGGCATTGAATACTGTTGCCTAGTTTTGATCTATAATTGTGCCCAAGTCCTTTTCATTTAATGCTATCCCTAACTCTAATCCATTTAATGTTTATAAGGCTTGTGGGCTCCTTCTTCCAAAATGCATGACTTTAAATTTATCTGTGTTGAATCTCACCTGCCACTTGTCTGCCCAGTCCCCCAATTTATTTCAAATCACCATAGAGAAGTTATATCATTTTCATACTGTATTTTCTTACCATGTTTTGAGTCATCTGCAATCACTGGCAAATTACTTTTGAAAGACCACATCAAGGTCATTTATAGATAGATTTGAATAGAAGTGGATCCAGGACAGAACCACTTAAAACCTTTGTGCAGTTTGAGAATTTTCCATTTACAACTACTCTCTGCACTCTTTTAGCCTGTGTTCTATCCAACTAGTTTTAGTTTTACTGGTAGCCTTTTGTGTGGAACTGTATCAAATGCCTTCGCAAAATCCAAGTAGAACACCCTTATCTAATTTCTACTAACTTCTTCATATAATGCAATTAAGTTATTTTGGCATGACCTGTCTGGCATAAAACCATGTTGATCCCTGCTAATATTTTTTTTATCCAAAATGAATTCTTAAACATTATCTTTTAACAGCCCTTCAAATAATTTCCCAACCATAGATGTTAAACTCCTAGGTTTGTATTTTCCAGGTTGAGCTTTTGAACCTTTTTTTTAATATAGGCAGCATATCTTGCTTTTCTCCAATCCTCTGGTTGAAATCCTGAAAGCAAATAATCCTGGAAAATTAAAAACAATGGTATGGATATTTCTACACTAAGCTCAATAAGCACACTTGGGTGAATACCATCTGACCCCGGGACTTTGTTTACACTGACTTTATTTAATTTCAGAAGCACTTTATACTCTGTTAGCCAATTACCTGTTTGCTGTAAGGTCTTTGTAACATGAATTTGCACATATACAGCCATAGACTATTCTAAGTTATCATACTTATATTTGGTATAGGATAAAATTGACCCCTTTGAGTTAAATGTTTTGAATGCCCTTTTCTTATCTTTTATCATTTAATTGACCCTTGTACTAAGCCACTAATTTGCTTATTTTATGTCTTACCCAATGGTGTGTATTGAGAATTGTACTTTTGTAGAGTTTGTTTAAAGACCTTCCATAAAACGCGATTAGTGCAAATTGCTTCTGTCATCTGGTATAATGTGCCGTGAGATAGGGAACCTGCTTCCATCATACAAGAAGTATAGTTTATAGAGGTGCTTGGAGTGCCCCTTTAATTTGTGCTTCTTTTACTCTAAGCATCAAAAAATTGCTTAAATCTTGTGAGTGTTGTTAAAAGTAAACATTCTATTCTATCCCACTGACATTTTATAAAAGTTTTTTTTTTTTTTTTTAATGTTATGGTTGCAGTTTGCTATCTCATCTCATCGTGAAAGTGCACAAAAAAAAAATCAATTCTCACAAAAAAAAACCCCGCTCCATTTCCTAATTAGAAAAGCTAGTGCTCTGTAAGCAGAATACATGTGGTTAGATTTAAGTAGTGTTACTTTACAATCAGCAGAGTAGCTAATTATTAGTATTTTTTTTACAAATCTAATTGGGTAAGGGCCTATGAAGGAGCAGAGACAGCTGCCGAATGCTGCGGTCTGAGCATTGCCAATTCTATAATTATAAGATGTTCAGTACCGAGTGAGTCACAAGTAAACATCAAAAAAATTGAAGAGCTTCCAGAACTGTGATCTGAACTGTACATAAAATGTGCCACTTGGAGTACATTTCGTTGTATCCCCAGTTGTTGACAGAAATTATTTTTCAAATGACTTACGTCATCCTCTTTGTGTTCTCGAAAAACTGCAGAACTATTTCATAATGAAGGCCATCATCTGAGCAACGTATTAAGAAAACTGTTGTGTTTTTATTTTATGCTTGCTTGCACCATCTTTTTAACAAATTTACTTTTGTGAAGTCTCCTAAACAGAATAATAAATTAAAATCTGTGCAGCTCTATCTCATAACCTCCATTTTAACTCCCTGTCAATCATGGTTTCTTTTTTCACTTTCAATGCTAATGTGCCTTGGCTGTGCCAGGACTAAACTGGATTATGATGTAATTTGCTTAATATACATTTAAAAGAAAATAGAGCATCACATGAAATGAGCGTAACACAAGCTATAGGTGATTTTCAATATATTATTCAATGGCAAACTGTACAGGGAATTGAGGGTCCCAATTTTAATGTGAAACAAATAAAGAAGTAGCTAGTTAATTTGAAAGTGTTACAGGGAACAAAAAATTTAGGAATGGTACGGTATTCCACATGAATGTTACTATGGCTAAAGGGTACCAATACCCACATAATTGTTGGAGAGCACTGATAATTTGAATAAACTGAGAGGCTTAGTAAAATTGGATTCTTGGTGGTGGAATCTCTAATGCTGCTTGCTGACAGTTTTTATACTGACCAAATGCTTTTTCAAGTGTAACTGTTAATTTGCCGTAACTGCTAAAACAGACACACTGCCCTCTATATTGCATGAAAGAAATCTGAATATTCTTTGATCTCTATGACATCCTGAAAATCCATGAAAGTCTATAGCCTGGCTTTTTTTGTGATAGGTCCATTGGAGGTCACAGTTATGCAGTCCTAAGCTTATCTTTAGAAAGTGTGATTTTAGCATACACACCAATACTGTAATTCCCTTTGCTGTTTATCAGTACTTAAAAAAAAAATAAAAAAAAAATATTTACATTCAGTGAATATTTTATTCTACAAAATAAGGGCAAAACAGATAGTCCTAGACAGACACAGGTACACACAGGCAGAAGTAGGCACAGATAGTCATAGACAGACACAGGTACTCACAGACACACAGGTACACACAGGCATAGACAGACAAAGGTGCATACAGGCAGAGGAAAACACAGATAGGCATAGACAGACACAAGTACACACAGGCAGAGGCAGACACAGATAGGGATAGATAGAGAGAGATGTAGTTCGTGTAATGGATGCAGTGTGTGTGTCAGTGGAGGCTCATCCATAGTGGCACTTGGGGCAGTGCCCCACCAGTTTTTTATGTGTTGGGAAAAAAAAGTAGTTTAGAAACACTAAGATTCTTTTTCTAGGCGGGAGGGTGGTAAGCCCAAAAAATAAGAGAAAAACATGTCTCTCCCCCTCACTGATGGAGGTGGAAGCTGGAGTCTCCTCAGCCCCCTCTGCACTACACATTAAACAGTGGCTTGGAGGCTCGCAGGTGTGTGGGTGTATACGAATATATGCCCACCTGTATTGGCTACTCCCCCATGTTGGCAGCCCTGATTATGGGATATGGGCTGTACTGTGTGTATGTGGAAGGGGGGGTGGGATGGGACTTAATTTTTTTTCATATGTGTATGTATGTATATATATATATATATACACACTTTTTTTTATTTTTTATTCCCACCTCCCACTAGTTACCTTAGAACAGGGAAGGGGGCATCATTCAGATTCCTGGTGGTACAGTGTCAGGAGCGTCTAGTCTCTCCCTTTGGTTGTAGACCCCCATGTAATCGCTGTCGCAAGCTGCAGACAACTTGCACCCCCATGACTAGATTTTCCCAATACATTTGTGCATTAATGCTCTTCAGCTGCCACGAACAAATCAAATTCCTTTTAATCTACATCCAAACATATAGTTCCATCTGGGATTCACCTGCAAAATCTTACTCCATTAATCAGACTTCACAGGTTAATCCTGGATGGATCTGTACATTCAGGTGTAAGTTAATACATATTTGATGCAGCTAAAAAGCATTCATGAACTGGTCCACTTGCCAGCATGCCCTTGCATACGATGTTGTGGACTTGTTGCCTTGTAGCAGTAGTTTACTGGTGGAACCTATTAAAAGGGAATACTAGAAAGCAATCTGTTGATGCAATAGCTTTTATTTGCTAGGGAGGTCTGGTGCTGCTTTCTGTCTGTTTCACTGATAGACTCAGTAGATGAAAAGCGGTGAGACATCAGTGATAATCCCCTACAATTCAAATATCTCAATATGACCTGATGTATTTATCATGATGTCCTCATTAAACATGTACATGTATGGGGTGCTTCTTCTTCACGGGAAGAATGCTAAATATCCTTTTAATCAGACAGCAATGTGTTCTTCACAGGTGATGACTAAATATGTCATAATCCAATCCTATCAATCAGAGGAGAGCTCCTATTCAGATTCCTCGAGCGTAAAAGCACAACAGTCACACGCGAAAAAAAAAGATAAAAACATTCAGCAGAGGCACTAGGGATAATTGAAAGTGGACTTGCTATGGTTGTCAAAAAAAAATAAAATTGTTGGCTCAATGATAGGCAACAGAGGGTTGTAGTCAACGGAGTATATTCGAAGGAAGGTCTAGTTACCAGTGGGGTACCTCAGGGCAAGGCCGCCACCAGAAATTTTGGGACCCCTAACTCAGCTCAGGGTCTGGGCCCACAGGGTCCGCTTCCAAATTCCGCCCACAGGAATACACACACAGACGCAAACACACACACAAAAGGACACAGATACATACACACAGATGCATACTAACAGACACACATACTGAAACAGACATACATGCATATAGGCATACATACTGACACACACATACTGAGACATACACACATATACAGACACACAGGCATACATAGTGACAGACAGACAGACACATACTAACATACATACACACACACACATGCATGAGGACATAGAGACACATACATACATACACACTGACATACATAAAGACACCGACATACATACACACAGACATACATTCATAATGAGATACAGACATACATATATTCATACTGGCATACAGACATACATACATACTGACATACATACATTCATACATAGTGACATACATGCATACCGACATCCATACGTTCATAATGACATGCAGACATACATTCATACTGACATACAGACATACATAATGACATACAGACATACATTGATACTGGCATACATACATATAGACATACATGCATACATTTATAATGACATACAGACAGACAGACAGACATACATACAGACACCGACATCCATACACACATACATACACACATACATACATACATACACAGACATACATTCATAATGGCATACAGACATACATAAATACATTCATACTGACATACATGCATATATACATACATACATACATACATTCATGACCACTTCCTCCCAGCAGCACTTTCTGCGGCTGCGTTTTTTTTTTTTTTAAAGGGGCCTGGTCGCGCTATAACACGGCCACAGCCCTGACGGGCGCCTGAAGATATAGGGCCCATTGGGTGGCCCTAACTGCTTGGGCCACCCGATGGGCCCCATCAGCGTGCGGGCACCGGCGGTAGTTCCGCCGCTACACGTGGGGCCTGGGCCCCCGAAGTTGTCATCCCCTGATGGTGGCCCTGCCTCAGGGATCTGTACTTGGACCCATTCTCTTTAATATTTTTATTAGTGATATTGCAGAAGGTCTTGATGGTAAGGTATGTCTTTTTGCTGATGATACTAAAATTTGCAACAGGGTTGATGTTCCAGGAGGGATAAGCCAAATGGCAAATGATTTAGAAAAATGGTCAGAGATGTGGAAACTGACATTTAATGTCGATAAGTGCAAGATAATGCACCTAGGATGTAAAAGCCCAAGGGCAGAGTATAGGATATTTGATACTCTACTAACCTCAACATCTGAGGAAAGGGATTTAGAAGTAATTATTTCAGATGACTTAAAGGTAGGAAGACAATGTAATAGAGCAGCTGGAAACGCTAGCAGAATGCTTGGTTGTATAGGGAGAGGTATTAGCAGTAGAAAGAGGCAAGTGATCATGCCATTGTACAGAACACTGGTGAGACTTCACTTGGAGTATTGTACGCAGTACTGGAGACCGTATCTAGAGAAGGATATTGATACCTTAGAGAGGGTTCAGAGAAGGGCTACTAAACTGGTTCATGGATTGCAGGATAAAACTTACCAGGAAAGGTTAAAGGATCTTAACATGTATAGCTTGGAGGAAAGACAAAACAGGGGGGATATGATAGAAACATTTAAATACATAAAGGATTCAACACAGTAAAGGAGGAGACTATATTTAAAAGAAGAAAAACTACCACAACAAGAGGACGTAGTCTTAAATTAGAGGGGCAAAGGTTTAAAAATACCAGGAAGTATTACTTTACTGAGTGGGTAGTGGGTAGAGTTTAACACAGTAAAGGAGTTTAAGCATGCGTGGGATATGCATAAAGCTATCCTAGGCTTAAGATGAGGCCATGGACTAATTAAAAGTATTTTGAAATATTGGGCAGACTAGATAGGCCGAATGGTTCTTATCTGCTGTCACATTCTATGTTTCTATGAGATGATTGGCTATTTCCTTTTATTGTCTACATTTGTAGCAGAGGTCTATATTATGTAAACAATCTTCTTGCTCTCCAATCTCATCCTTACCTCTTGTGGCAAACCTAGCCACTTCAGACTATTTTGTTTCACTTTAAGGGTTGCCCTAGAAAGACTGGTTTATATAGGGTTTGATGTGGTTGTTTAAAATGTGAAAGAGGGATAGCGTATGATAGTAGCACAAAAGCCGCTAGCATACCTACGGTAGTTTCAAGAACAGTGATTTGCAACACTGTTCGTGAAACTAACAAAGTACCGAATGGGAGCCCACACACAGGGGGTCGTGTGGCTCCCATTAACCAATCGCAACAATGTATCTATCGGCTGTTAATTGATTCCCCGGGTGGCCGTCGTTCACTACCGACCACGAGGCGGCGGCCATCTTGGATTCCCTTTTTGACCAGCGGTGTTTGGTCGTCGGGTGCCTGGAACTAAAATCGGCTACTCGAAGGCACGAACACCGCTGGACTTCCAGGCCGTTCGGGAGCGCCGGTCTTTCGGTACTTTTTCTCCACCTATGTATTCGTGACTTTTATGAGAAATGTATGTTAAAGTATATTTCGTGCAGCGTTCAGCTGATTGGGCTGGGATCTGAGTGGTATTTTCACAAAGTATGCGCTCAGTCCCCAGCTATCTGCCAAACGGTCATTCGGTACAGTGACATGAATAAAATAGTAGTTATATATGTTTATTTATTTAGTTATTTATTTATTTTTATATTATTGGTTTCTTTTGTGCAATATTTTTTTTTTTTTTTTTGTGTTCTCCAATTCCACCAACTATTTTCAGACATAATAAAGTTCCAGTACATTTAACAAAAATATTTGCAGGTAATCCATGCAATGACAATGTTGTGACACAAATACCATGTCTTTTGCATGGTAATCTTACAAAGATAGCCAGCAGTGTTATTTTATCAAGCAAAGAACTAGTTTGAAAGGATGAAGGATCCTTTATTTGTCAATCTGGTTATGCAACAGAAATAAAAAAAAATTAGAGCAAGTGATTTTGTTATTTCTAAGTATAAAGGAACACTATAGGGTCAGAAATACATGTTTGTGTAGTGTTAAAAAACAAACATGTTAGGTGGCTGCCCCCTGTAACCCCCTTAAATAAGCATAAAGGATACCTTTATTCCAGTGCCGTGTGGGTCCGCCGGTTCTGGCTCCACCTGTGCTCCACCTCTATGGCTGAGATCATCAGAATTGACGATTTCTGGCAATCCAATGATTTCCTATCATGTACTCATGTACTGTAACACTTTGAAAAAGCCCCTTTGGGTGAAATGCGTTAGTGTTTTTATGTCATTGGTCTTATTATCTTTGTTTTAAATAAAACTAATTTTTTACCTTACCTGAACTTTACTAATTTTATCCCTGAAGATTTTACTCGGAGGAGCCACACTTTTTTCATCCTTGGTGGGGAGGAAACCACCTATGCTACACACGATTGACAAAAATCAAATTTTTTGCTCTCCTTAGGTGAGTTTACCTCCTTTTATTTTGATTTTAAAAACCAAGAGCACTATTTTTATGTTTTTATTCTCATTTCCTGTAATTGTTGAATATCTGTGACACTGCTATTTGGAGGGAAATTGCTGTGAATGCTGAACATCAGTTGTGCAGCACTGACCCAGGAAGTACCTCTGGTGGCCATCTGAGTGACTGCCACTAAAAGTGTCTGTAGGCAGCAGCGTAAACACTTCCTTTTCTCTGAAAAGCTAGTGATTACATGAAAATGCCTGCAGGGACTGACTACCGTAATTACTTGAATCTAATGTGCACCTCAATTTTTGAAAACTGGAAGCTAAAAAATGTTTTTGCTTGCGAATGTAATGTGCATTCATACAAGAAGATACAACTATACAACATTGTGCTAAAATGAAAGTGTTTATTGCCAATTTTAGTGTTACATGTTAAGTCTATTCTTTCTTAAGCCCTCTTTCAGTAGCAAAATTCACCTGTGTGAATTCGCCTGTTTAAATTCACCATTTTCAATTCCTGTGTTAATTCGCCTGTGTGAATTCGCTGGAATGAAATTCGCCGGAATCCAATCTTATCAAATTTAGCATTTTGCCCTGAATGTAACGTGCATTTAAATTTGGAAATTTTATTTTCCAAAAAAGGTGCACATTAGATTTGAGTGAATACTGTATATACTAGACATTAACCAGTTGTTCTGATGACTATAGTGTCCCTTTAAGTATATAATGAAAAAGGAAAAATGGGGTCATGTACCTTTAAGGAGCACAATTAGTGCCCACACTACTTAATCTCATTTGTTTTAACCCTGCAGTTGAAAACATTGCTATTCTGCTGTACTGGAATGTTTTTATTGCAGGGTTAACAAGCCTCTAGTGTTTTAGTGGATGTCAATATTTATTTATAAAATATTTTACCAGGATGGATACATTGAGATTTCCTGGGTTATATGACCGTTAATAGAGGCACTTTGATAGCAGAGTAAAACACAGAGAGACCATCTGATTGGAGCACTGTGGCCTTTTGCTGCACATGCACTCTAGCCTCTCAATGCTTTTCCATGGGAAAGCACTGGATTGACTGAGATCATCAATCTCTACTCGATCTCAGCCAAAGAGGCAAGGCTTGAGCAAGGAAAACAGCATGGCGATAGGAGGGGGAACTACCTTTTTTAACACTTGCAGTACTGGCCTGGTCACCTAAATGGTGACATAAGCACTGTAGCGTTAGTAATAAATATTTGTATTTCTAACACCATAGTGTTCTTTTAACTGCATAAGATGAACGTGAATGAACTAAAGAGTATTGTTTATCATTTCCAGGGCCCCCTCCAGTAAATCAGTCTGTATTAAATGAGATATCTGTGAACTGTTTCCTTAGTATGAAGCCAGCTGATCGGTCCGTATATTGGATAAACTTTGGTCTTAGAGATGCATGTGGTCAACAGTTATGTAACATTTAAATTGTGCTTACATGAGACTGAGATCGAAAGCAATGTCTCCTGGAACATCATTCCTTACACTGTTACATCACCATCCTGTCCGTCAGGACTGGATTGATTTATACATACGATTAGATCATGAACATATTAGAACAAATTTATATTTTCGCAAAAGACATAAAAGGGGAATCTGAGAATATTATTTACATTTTGCTTCATGTGACCCCAAATACCAGTGGCATCCCTTATTCTGTTTATTAGTGGTGCCATGAGCTAATAACTAATAACCGGGGCCTAGCTTTACCCCTCCTTGGCACAAAGTGAGCAAGAGGGAGTGGAGAATAAACTTTGTTTAAAAGTTGCAATATTCATCTATTATTAAAGCAATGCAAAGAGTTTAGCTCTAAAGTCCCCACCAGGGCCGGACTGGGAAGATAATTCGGCCCGGGCATTTTTTAATTACAGCGGCCCACTACAAAGGGGGCGGGGCCAGATAGGGTGTGTGCTGTGCATGTCAGGGGTGCAGTGTGTGGGTGCTGTAAGTGTTAGGGGTGCAGTGTCTGTGTGTGTGTGTGTGAGGGTGCTATAAGTGTTAGGTGTGCAGTGTGTGTGTGTGAGTGAGGGTGATGTGAGTGTGTGTGTGTGTGTGTGCTGTGTCAGGGGTGCAGTGTGTGTGAGTGAGGGTGCTGTTCATGTCAGGGGTGCAGTGTGTGTGTGCTGTGAGTGTCAGCGGTGCAGTGTGTGTGTGCTGTGAGTCTCAGGGGTGCAGTGTGTGTGTGTGAGGGTTCTGTAAGTGTTAGGTGTGCAGTGTGTGTGAGTGAGGGTGCTGTGAGTGTCAGGAGTGCAGTGTGTGTGTGTGTATGTGTGTGCTAGTTAGGGTGCTGTCAGTGTCAGGGTGCAGTGTGTGTGTGTGTGCTGTGAGTGTCAGGGGTGCAGTGTGTGTGTGTGTGTGTGCTGTGAGTGTCAGGTGTGCAGTGTGTGTGTGTGCTGTGAGTGTCAGGGGTGCAGTGTGTGTGTGCTGTGAGTGTCACGGGTGCAGTGTGTGTGTGTGTGCTGTGAGTGTCAGGGGTGCAGTGTGTGTGTGTGAATGAGGGTGCTGTGAGTGTTAGGGGTGTCTGTGAGGCTGATGTTAGTTAGGTGATTATTTCCCCCCTCCCTGCTTACCTTTAGCCTGGGAGGGGGATCCTGCTGCTGGGGCTGCCATCCATCCCTGGTGGTCTTAGTGGTGAGTGGCTAGAGTTCACTCTCGCGAATCTCGCGAGAGGAACCCGGCGGAGCTGTTAGTTAAAGCTCCGCTGGGTTCCTCTCCTGGCAGGCTGGCTCCCTCCCTCTCTCCCCCGGCGGCCGCACTATCCTGCATGTGGGCCGGTGGGGAGATCTCTGATCTCCCCACCGGCCCGCTGGAGACTACTGCAGGGCCGGCGTTCAGATAGCGCCGGCCCTGCAAAGACCGGCAGGAGAGATCCTGTGATCTCCCTGCCGGCCTCGGCCCCACGGCCACCGCGGCCCACCGGGCATTTGCCCGGTGTGCCCGATGGCCAGTCCGGGCCTGGTCCCCACACATACACTACAGACCTGTCCCCCCATATACTGCACACACTGTTTTGCAAACCATTCCAGATAGGTTTATTTGTGGGGGAGGTTGGGTAACAAGCAACTTTCACCAAATGTGCAAGACCACAAGCAGCCACCCTAACGTACTTAAATTTACAATCCGCTTCCTCGCACACACTCGCAATTCCACAAGCAGCTTCCACGCGCACACACATACCACACCTGAGGTTGTCTACCTGACATACACAACACCACAAGCAGCCTTCCTTCAAATGCACTGCACAAACAGCCTCCACATACATACCGACAGACACAAGCCTCTCCCAAACCTCTTTTGTCCTCTAGTATGACACTGATGGGAATACCAGAAACAAGTCTCCAGCAAATGCAAGACAAACAGATCCTTACATTTGCTTGCACAGTGATAAACATAGGATAATTTCAATATGTGAGAGCTCTTCAGCCAGGTTCTGCTCATGGGCTGCCCTGGAGGGGCATCAAATTGACATGCCCACTTTGAAGTTGTTATGATGCCGGAGATGTTTAAGCACCATCTTACCTTAAATGGTCAAACCATTTATACAACTTAAGTAAATGTTGTATCATTCTACAAAATTCCTGAAACTATACCATTTCTGGAATACGTACTCAGGAGGGTACGGTCAGAGAGAATGACTGATGAGTCGAAGACCAGTTAGTCCATACCTTGTGATATTGAGACTAAAGTACCAGACAATGAGTACAACGTTTCTTAATACATTTGAGTAACATCTTGATTAATAAACTACCTCTAAGGTAAATGGCAAGTATGGCTTTCATGCAGCACAGATCTTGTGAATGGAGAATAATGGACAAAAAACCTTGCAGTTCTCAGGTCATAATCTTGTGTTGAAATGGAATGGATATATATGTTCTCCAAAATTAGGTACTGCAGCATATAGGGCTAACAATTGCATTGCAGGATGAGGCACACATAATATGTGAATTAAAGTTTCTTCTTTTTTCCACCAGTAAGTACAGCTAAAATCAAGGTTTCAGCCTTGTTATGAGACCTTTATTAAATTTTATGAAGACACTTTAGTTCACAAATCCTTTGTGTGCACCACATCCTGCAAATTCTATCTATATATCTGAGAATAGCAGGTCTTACACTGCCTAGTGGCATCTTTTTCAGTTGTCATCATTGACCTGTTGGTAGTTCTGCTCACCAACACTCATCTCTCCCTATATCCGTATCAATTTCTTAAAATATATAAACACCCACATATACACATTTATATACATACACTGCTGCTTAGCTTCTCCGGCCTTAGGGCAGCAAAAATCCTAAATAACACACTGTATTTATGTGAAAGAAACACAAAAAACAGTAAGTAGAATACACGTGTACATTTTAATTAAACAATTTACTAAACTTTTACAATTGGAACAGGTATGTAATCACCCTTGCGAGGATGCCTTCTTTGCAAATCTGTGGCTGTTGCTTGACACTGTATGGACTGGTGGAGGCTCTGTAACCTGCAGCAAGCCTGCGCATTCTGGTCTTAGGAGCATTATCTTTTCCTTGAATATTTACAACTCCTGTGGAGTCAGATACTTTTCCCCAAGTGTCCTCCAGTACCTGTGTCTTAGCCTGGTTGCTGAAGGGACTCAGGTGGTCAGTAGAAAGTAAGGATTTTGTTTTCTTTAATGGTGTTGGATCATAAGCTGGATCATCGAAGAAGCTGACCGGCTTGCTGAAAGGATGCAGGTGGTCAGTAGAAAGACAGGGTTTTCTTTTCTTTAATGGTGTTGGATCATAAGGTGGATCATCGAAGGAGCTGACCTGCTTTCTGAAGGGACCCAGGTGGTCAGTAGAAAGTAAGGATTTTCTTTTCTTCAATGTTGTTTGAGTATAAAGTGGATCATCGAAGATGCTGACTGTGGGTGGTCCATCACTGTCTATATTCTTCCGTGTTCCCTGTGATGTTTGCATAAACATGTCTCCAAATAAAAATTCAGGAACATACTGCACAGTCACAGGTTCTGAAGATGTTGGCGAATTTACCTCCTCTGGTTCACAACCATACGTTTCTGCAGAAAGAGCCATAGTAACAACTGAGATTACTAAGACCGCACGACTAAAAGTGGCCAAGAACCTGAAGGTACAGCTCATTAGTGTTCCGCTTCCTGTGATGTCACAAGCGCAGGAGTTCCATTACAGTTAGGATAGTACAAATCACTTTTTTTCCCCTTGGAATCTTTATTTAAATATATAAAAAGTAAGCAATTTTTTAAAGGTTCATACAAGTTTATATCCAAATTTTGAAGAGAATAACATATTCCCAAAGTATTCACCCAGTAGGCTTACATTCAAGGATGGTACCAAATAAGACATACCTTCTCTAAGTGCCCAAGAAATAAAAATAAACAAACACAAATGTAAAAAGGGCAAACCTAATTACCGGGGAACCCACTGCAAAACCTAGCAATAAAAAAAAAAAAAACACATTTTAAAAAGCATTGCTCAGATACATAATCATCCTAGGGAGATCAAACCTCGGGAATGTGTTTATAAAATTATAGACAACATCAGTAAGCTTGTCTATGAATCGGTTTTCCTGCCCTCTATTTTAACCATTACCTTCTGATCAGAGGGAACTGGTGTTTTTAACCAATTAACGGCAAGGGCACTATGTGCTGTTAAATGTATTATTTAATTATATTATAATTTTTTTTGAATATGTGGGGAATTTGTCTATAGGTTGAGACAGTAGAAAAGACCAGAGATAAATATCAAACTATATGTGAGATACTTGTAATATGTATATATATATTTATTTTTATTTTTTGCATCTTTTCACAAAAGGGACAACCACCACATATGCCCCCAACATAGATCCAAAGGTGACTTTCTCCATCCTATACTGGGGTGGTGTACCACTTTATTATGAGCCTGTAGCAGTGGCTTGTGGGGTAAGGAGGGGGACTGAATATATGACCCCCTCGTCAAATGCTTGTGTCCTCATTGTGTATATAATTCTGTGTAACTATCTATGGTTCTATATATATGTGTGTGTATGTATATGGGTATTGGTATCTGTGTTTGGGCATATGTAAGAATTTGTGTATGTGTGGGTACCAATGCATCCTTGTTTGTATGTGTTTGTATTTGTTTGTGCACATGTATGTGTCCATTTTCTAAAGCTAAAATATATAACAAAAAATCTAGCAGTGCTCCTCCCGGAATTCAGGCTCTGGATCTGCCCCCATTGGAAAGAAGAATGTTTAGAAGTGAAAGACTGATAACATTTTTTAATAATTTTAACCATAAATTAAATGGTAATATCCACATTTCATTTTTATTCAAACATAGGTAACATAAATTTATTATTATACGTACAGCAACAACTGAACAAGATCATATTAAAACTTCATCTTTTCCAAAGTAATCTATGTTTGAAAGTATAAAAAAAAAAAAAGTTTTTTTTTTTCACAAACATTTAATTAACATATGTACTGCTATTTCATTCACTTTTATTAATGCAATGGTGGGATTTATAAAGTTCAAAATGTCCTTCATTATAAATGTTTTCTTTAAATATTCAAAAATCTCAAGTGTGACAGACAAACTTTTCAATGAATGCAGTGGTCAAATTTAATTTCAAAATAAACAAAAAATAATGTTGTCCTCCCCCACCTTGGAGCTCCAAGCTTAATATATTTGTATGTGTGTTTTAAATTGCTAAATATATTATAGGATGTTCTTATGTGCACACCTATTTGGATGAATGGCTTCTTGAATCCTGGGTTCATGATTGTACCAATTAACAGACAGATAAATCAAGCAATTCTGCAAGTTTATGGTGTTAAATTTAATTTTTACCATCAGAATGCCAGAGTACTAGGCTGGGCAATGTTCCAACCATGTATTTGTCAACTTCAATTCCTGCAAACAGCCGGAGTAACTTTTTTATTTTTGCCAATAATTTTTTTGTTTGTTTGTTTGATAAGTTGAGCATGATTTTATCATCCTATATTTACTTGATAAAATTGAATGAAGTGGCAGTATGCATGTTAATTACATGTTTGGAAAACGTAAAAAAAAAAAAAACGTTTTATTCTGTCAAACATAGACTATTTATGAAAAAATTACTTTTTAATATTGTCCTGCTCATTTTTCTGTACATAAAATAATCTATTTATGGTATCTTTGGTTGAAGAATAGTGAAATGTGGATATTACTATTTAATTTATGGTTGCAACAATTAATAGTGTGTTTATCCAAGCAGATCTCTGTTTTTAGCTTTTTATCCCTAATGAGACCGGACATTCCATAGTGTTGGATACAAATGCCAACATCAACCTCACTTGATCCATTAAAGCTTTGTGGTAGAAATGTCAAACACCAGTGCTTGAAGGCCACGGACACCCAGGGCTTTCTATATAACACACTGCTGATTAATGCACACTTTTCATATTTTAGTCTAGATAAGCTGTGATTCATGTTTATTTGATTGTATGCTAATTACACAAATTGTAGAACTTTGCATACATATCTACAGTGTACATAAATAGATTGTGTCCTTACCCTTATGATAAGATTCCCTTTTGTTAATGCAGATATCTCTTACATCATGCTTTTTTAAGATCTCAGGGATGATACTTAAAGCTGATGTTATAACTGATTGAGATATGAATCTAGTGATGAGGGTACCATAAGATTTTTTATAATAAGCCATGAATTCTCATAAACAGCAGGATTTATTGATCATTTAGTGGAAACTGTTGGTACACAGAGCCATATATTAAAAATTACACCTGACAGAATAAGCTGTGTGTGTGGAGCATTAGCTTATCAGACTTCCAACACTGATCCATTCACAATTAGGCCACGAGTATGTGATAAATCACTGGGGTGTTGCTTTCTTGACTTACGAAGGTGATACATTCCTGCAAACTTACGACATCCTACAGGGCTAATGTCCCTATAATTTCTAAACTGAAATCCATAACACATGCTGGCAGATGGGATCCCCTTTTTAAATTCTTTTGTTACTTAGGCTGTGTCACAGTACCTTTTGTAGCCTATGATGCCCAGATGGTGGATAGGGACACTTCCCACAGTCCCTCTCCTCTACTCAGCAGATCTGCCGTTGGCTGCTTTAGCTTCACCCCTTTAATGATGCACCTGTTTTCGGGGCATGGCTATATAACTAAAGCCACCATCTATAAAAAGGCACATTAGGTCAAGGATCATTGCCCTGTTATGGTTATGTTTTTGGTTCCCAATAGTGCTTGTGTATTCTCTGTATTTCTGGTTTATTGATCTTGGTTATTCTGACTGTTCTCCATTCTGTAATCCAGTGACTTGGCTATTAGTTTTCGCTTCCCTAATTTCTGGTTTCACTGATTTGACCTGTCCCTGACCACTCTATGTCTAACAACGTTAAACCTGGCCACTCTAAGAACCGGTATACGTTGTCACATCTATTATCATATACACACTGCATGTTGGGTCACAAGGTATAATGGCAGGCTGGATATAAAATACTTTTTGACCTAGGCCAACATGGAACATATTCAATATATATATATTTTAATAATTGACAGAATAAATTCAAACCAACCTTTAAACATCCCATATCAAAAAGCAGTGTCCCACTCATTTTACATTCAATTACAGAGTAGTACACATGACCCACATATTAGTGGGATATTCCATGCTAGCACAGGGTATTTTGGACACAATTCCCAAGACTGGGAAGTAATTATTTGGAGCATTGCGTGGGTAGGTGGGCAACAGATGGTGTGGGCCAGTCTATAAAAAGGGCAGTATTATCTGGAAAGGGGACACATCAACCTGATTGACACCCTCTCTGGCTATGAGAATGGCTTGTAGCTATTTCCTCTTTTTATAAAAAGCAAAAACAAATAACGGCACCTCTGCTTGATAGGAGTGCTGTATTATTCTAAAATCTACTCCCAAATCAGGAAAACAAAACTGCTCACATCCATATCGTAAACAGGCTTGGGACATCTCCCAAATAATAACGCACACATAAATATTACCTATGGAACATTTTTATTATATTATATTTTTCCAGGCATACCTTAAGTAGTGTGCAAGCTGCAAGACCAAAGTCCTAAGGACAGTTATAAATCCAATATTGACCATATATCCATTATTCCTAACAGTGCCTTAAAGGGCTATTGTGATGAAATTTTCACTTTTCGTTTTTTTGCTTTAAATTTTGTGCATTTAACTAAACTTAATGATCTATAGTGATCTGCCAGCTGCTGCAGTTTCCAATAGGGTAGGAGGCTAGTAAGGTTGAGCAGTTGGTCAGATAGCAAAGTCTGCCACAACATGGATGTGTAGAAAGAACTGTTTTCACTCTATCTCCACATCTATACATTTGCCAGCCATCAGCTAGAACTATGTCGGCATGGATGCCATTATTTTGACAGTAACACAAGACTCTTGACCTGTGTTTATCAGAGTTCCTTTAAATGCTACTGACATAGAAGAAACATTTGTACAGTGCAGTGGTCAAAACCTACAACTTATGTTTGGTTTTCTCATGTCAGAGGCAGTGTGTGATTGACAGCTTAAGGGCTAGCACAATGAAATATCAATTACCATCGTTTTTTGACAAGAAATATGTTTTGGACTCTTTAGATTACGGTTTCTTTTTCACTGTGACAGTTTTAACGAGAATTAATACATTGAGAGAATTTCATGCATTCAAGCGCTTTCATGCACTCGCATCTGCAACCTCGCACTTCCTGTTTACCAACGAGTGCGCGAGAGATGAATAGAACGTTCATCTCTCTGGATAGAGGGAGGATTCTGCTACCGACCACCTGGAATCCTAAAACACCCACTGGTGGGTGGTAGGGACCAGGCTGACGACCCATGCATTACATCCTTACATCTTGTTTGCATTGTCAAATGTTTTTCAACATGGCATGCTGTGGAGACTGGTCTTTTTAATACACTTGATTCAAAGTAGAAAACTCTGGCCTTGATAACAATCCTGTGCATGTTTTTCTTTTTTTGTTTGATAACAAATTTTGAACTTCAAACCACATCGCATGTGAACATGTTCAGAATCCAAAAAAAAGTTTTCTGCCAATAACACCAAATTTATAAATTATCAACTTAAAACTAGGCTTAACTTTTGTTGTAGTTGTTACTCACACTTCAAGACCAGTATGCCTAAATTGAGGGACACTAGCTGAATGAAGCCGTTGTGGTAAATAGATCATGCCCCTAGAGTCTGAATGCTTAGTTCTCTTCCTTGTTGGAGTTAAATCACTTTGTTTATGCAGCCCTAGCAACACCTCCTCTGGCTCTGGCTCCTTCTTTTGCTTCCCCTACTGCACAGTATGTTTGTTTAGAATTTCATATTTCCTGCTCTGTTGATAGCCTGCTAGATCCTGCTTCCTGTATTAACAGGGCAAGAGTTAGTTACTTCTACAGTAAACACAATGTGTTGTAATATCTGTTTGAAAAAATAAATAAATTAATGAAGGCTGTGTGAGTCATAGCCAGGGGAGGTGTGGCTATGGCTTCATTGTCACAGTTGTATTACCCTAACATGAAAAATCGAGGTTAGCATGTACTAGAGTCAGACCATATCACTGGTCCTTAAAGTGGCAGGGCTTGTCATTAACAGGGAGAAAATACGCAAACAATTAGACAAACCGAGATCAGGAAAACAAAGACATGGGAGAACAAGTTAACTTAGCCGGGTCAGGATTAATCGATACAAAGGGTCAGAGAACAAGCTAAAGTCAGAACCAATAGTCAAAATGGAAAAACAATTGCACTAATTGGGAATCTAAGGGAAACTACAACAGTACACTGACACGGGGGTAGGAAAAGCTATTTAAACAATTTGGGACCCACTGATTGGTCCACATCATCCATGTGAACCCAAAACATTGGAGAATGGGGCTCCAGATGTGAATGGACGTAAACCTGGAATGCCGGACATGCTTTATGAAGAAGATTCCTCTGCCCGATCAGCAGAATGTCACGCTGGTTGGGCAGGTAATGTGACATTCATATGCAGAAACAAGGCTAAGCTAAAGTTATTCTGGTGTTTAGTGTCCTTTATGTTAACAAAATACTGCTATCAAGTGTGGACAAAGTTGATGCTGATAATGTGGCTCAGTGGCCGCGTAAACTGCCCTTCAATTTGGCTTTTGTTCCTTATTGGTGGACTTTGCCCATTTTGTAAACCTTTTATTGCCCTTTTTTTTTGGTTCGACTGTTTCTGGTATAATGGAATGTCTCTTCCAAGCAGCATTCACTGCTCCCTCTTTTTTTCCTGGAGGCTGTTCCTAGCTGATGAATGCTTTATTTTTACTTTATATCTTTTTTTTAAATGTAAACCAAGCATATCAAACTCAAAGTCTGGATCGGGCCACATAAACAAGGTTTAAGTTTATGTGGGCCGCAAAAAAAAACAAAACCATCAATTTTCATAGAAACGTAGGTTTATTTTTAAAAGTACAGTATAACCCCCACCCGCAGCATCCCCCTCTACCAAACCACAGCACCTCCTCTACTAAATCCCAGTCTCCCTCTACTAAACCACAGCACCCCCCTCTACCACCCTGTGACAAGTCTGATCCTCCCGCTGACACACACACACATTCACTGACAGACACACACATGCAGACAGACACACACATACTCACAGACACACACTCACTGACAGACACACACACACACACTCACTAACAGATACACCAACACATACTCATTGACAGACACATACATTCAAACACACATACTCACTGACACACACACATACTCACTGACAGATACATACAGACACACACATTGACAGACACACTGACAGACACACACTTGCACATTCTTGCACAAACATTATTTTCTTTATTGCTCCTTACCTTATGGAGCCGATGTGGGGCATCTCCCAGGGGTCCTTCCTGCTCCTCACTGCTCCCTCATGCGGTTTAGTGATGCCGGGTGCCAGAATATGACGTCATATTCCGGCGCACGGCTTCACTTCAGTCGGCACACACGAGGGAGCAGTGAGGAGCAGGAACACTGAGCTCCCTCGCTGGCCCTCCTCCCCGGCAGGTTAAGTGTTGGGGAATATGGGGAAAGCAGGTGCCTACTCTACTATAACACCAGCATGTACTCGCGGCTCAGCGAGCCGCAAAGATGGTTTGACATGCTTGATGTAAACAAACAATTACAGTTGTTCACTTTGGTCTTCCAGAAATTAAAATGTACTTATTTCCTATTTCTTGCGGTCCGTTTATAAGTCAGCATGCGGTTTTCTGTAGCCTCACTTTTGAATCTGCTTCTCATTCGTATTGGCGGTTGTGTGTGCATTTAGAATTTTGGGTATGTCCCTGTGGGCAGCTCCTCTTCATTTCTGCTGGGCTGATCTCACCATGTGTTGTTTTAGTACATTTTTATGATGATTATGCATTATATTGAAATCGCTTTGCTCATTTTATACTAACAGTTTCACTCTCATGTTTACGTGAGAAAGCATGTTCATGTACACATGTATTGTCTGACACAAATACAAACAAACCTGTAAGAGAGAATTCTGAGAAATAAAAAATGGGATATCCACCTGTTTTTATTGAAGATTTCAGTGCATTACATGTATAACCTAAGATCAGTATTTGAGTTTCTGTCAAAATAACAGCGTTAAAAAGAGCAGATGAACAATAGCATGAGATGTGATGACGTCAATGATGTAAATAATAGAAGTGATCTCTGAAGGAACAGCAGTGCTACATAATGTTCAAGACTCCATTTTTTACACAAACGATGCAGAGTGATACAAAAATAGAATCTTTATTGCAGTTCTATTTTATATCTGTTTTATTTTATATTCTACTTACTGCTCATTATCACTTTGCATTACTTGGTTTCAAAGCAATGTAGCATTGCATGGATGACTAATTTATATCTTAAATAGTTGTCCTTTACTATTTAGCTCGTTTACCATTACTTTGACATTACGTTTTCTTTCACCCAACACTGCCCTTTGTTAAGGCTGTTATTAAACTTTTTATTTTTTATCTTAATGAAAGTTCATATATGTACCTGCTTTGAATTTAATAAAGTTAATGTGAGGTGCATTGTATGTATATCTAGCTACACAATATGTGTCAGTTTTGGTGTGCGTGTTTGTATAAGGATTTCCTAAATAATGTCACAAATAGCAGTTTGTGTTTCAGAACATATCCTTATTCTATTTATAAACCTGCGTATCATATGTTTTGGTATTTATTATACACTTTAGAAAACAGTCACAGCATGGAAAATTGTTTTCTGTGTGTTTACCAAGTAAAACAATTTCTTTTAACCTTCTACGTGATCCGTTACTCAGTCTGAGCGTTCAGAGAGAAATGTGACCTTAAGTGTGCCGTAGCTAACTGGGTCAATATACAAATGACATTTACAAATTGGAGAAAATGGTTTAGAAATAAACAATAGCAAATTGTCAGTTACTAGTAACGTACGCGTTAGTACTAATCATACTTACAAATTGTATGTTTAGCATTGTAAATACCAATTGGTTGTACTGTGCAATTAAAGATATAAATAGGAAATGAGAGCAGCAAACTGCAGCTGATCGAGAAACCCAGACCTTTGTAAAAGGGTCACCCAGCATTGTAGTTTTCATTTGGTTTCCATTTCATTGGCAATTAATATTAATTATACAGTGCCATAATAATTGTAGCTTGATTATCCTGGAAGACATCAAATCCAAGATGGCGTATGGAAATAGAGTTGCTGCCCACTATGGATGAGACTTCTGAAAGTGTTCTAAAAAGTGGTCTAAAGTACTAGAAGAGGGAGCCAATATAACCATTCCATTGGTTACTCCTCCCCATTGATACTTATTTTTCCACCACTATTTAGAACAAAACACTTTGATAAATCTCCCTCCATTAATTGTGGAATTCTGCATTGCCACATGTGAATGGGGAAGCTATGGATGCAGCTGCCTGTGCACATTATATCTGTTGTTTTACTGCTTTGTTGGTGGCATTGTTCTAATGACCATATGTGCATGGGGGTATATATATTTGATGCAAAATGGAAAGAAAAAAAAAAGTGTATCTGTCAACGTTTCAATCCACACTTGGAAGTTTCTTCTTTATTCCATCAGTAAGTATAGGTATAATTGTTTCAGCCTTGCTATGAGACCTTTATCAAGAAACTTCACAAATCCGTTGTGTGTGCCTCATCCTGCAAATTTATATATTTAAACTTGATATATATATATATCTGAGAATAGCAGATCTTACTCTGCCTAGTGGCATCTTTTTCAGCTGTCATTAAAATGGTGGTAGTTCTGCTCACCAACACTCATCTCTCCCTATATCCATATCAATTTCTTAAAATATACAAACACCCACTTATACACATTTATATACATACACAGCTGCTTGGATTCTCCAGCCTTAGGGCAGCAGAAATCCTAAATAACACACTGTATTTATGTGAGAAAACACCAAAAACAGCAAGTAGAATACACGTGTACATTTTAATTAAACAATTAGCTAATTTTTTTACAATTGGAACAGGTATGTAATCACCCTTGTGAGGATGCCTTCTTTGCAAATCTGCGGCTGTTGGTTGACACTGTATGGACTGGTGGAGGCTCTGTAACCTGCAGCAAGCCTGCGCATTCTGGTCTTAGAAGCATTATCTTTTCCTTGAATATTTATAACTCCTGTGGAGTCAGATACTTTCCCCCGAGTGTTCTCCAGTACCTGTGTTTTAGCCTGGTTGTTAAAGGGACTCAGGTGGTCAGTAGAAAGAAAGAGTTTTCTTTTCTTTAATGGTGTTGGATCATAAGGTGGATCATCGAAGATGCTGACCTGCTTGCTGAAGGGACCCAGGTGGTCAGTAGAAAGTAAGGTTTTTCTTTTCTTTAATGTTGTTTTATTATAAAGTGGATCATCGAAGATGCTGACCGTGGGTGGTCCATCACTGTCTATATTCTTGCGTGTTCCCTGTGATGTTTGCATAAACATGTATCCAAATAAAAATTCAGGAACATACTGCACAGTCACAGGTTCTGAAGATGTTGGTGAATTTAACTCCACTGGCTCACAACCATATGTTTCTGCAGAAAGAGCCATAGTAACAACTGAGATTACTAAGACCGCACAACTAAAAGTGGCCAAGAACCTGAAGGTACAGCTCATTAGTGTTCCGCTTCCTGTGATGTCACAGGTGCAGGAGTTCCATTACAGTTGGGATAGTACAAAGCACTTTTGTTACCTCAAAAGCTTTATGTAAATTAATTCTAAAAAGTAAGTCATTTCATAAAAGGTAAAAACATACAATTTTTTTTACCCAAATTTTAAAGGGAATAACAGATTACCAAAGTATTCACCCAGTAGGCTTACATTTAACGATGGTACCAAGTAAGACATAAGTTCTCTAAGCGCCCAAGAAACAAAAAACAAACACAATCGTAAAAAGAGAAAACCTAATTACCAGGAGACCCACAGCAAAACCTAGCAATAAAAAAACAACATTAAAAAGCATTGCTCGGGTACATAATCATCCTAGGGAGACTAAACCTCGGGGAATGCGTTTATAAAATTATAGACAACACCATAAGCTTGTCCATCAATCGGTTGTCCTGCCCTCTCTTTTAGCCATCACATTCTGATCAGAGTGAACTGGTGTTTTTAACCAATCAACCGCTAGGGCTCTATGTGCTGTTAAATTTATTATTACATTATGTATTGTTATTATTATGCTTTTCAAATGTGTGGGGGATTTATCTATGGGTGTAGACAGTAGAAAAGAGCAGGGATCAATACCAAACTATATGTTAAATACTTGTAATTATTTACTTCCACCACATACGTCCCCTTATTGCTGCACTGCTGCCAAAATAGATTCAAAGGTGACTTACACCATTCTGTAGACTAAAACTTTACTGGAGTGGCATTGTACTTTATTATGAGCTTGTACCATTGGCTTTTGGGAGGCGCGGGGGTGACCATAGGGGCTGAATGTATGACCAGCCCATCAAATTCTTTTGGCCATATTGTGTATATGAATCTGTATATCTATCTACAGTAGGTATTATGTGTGTGTCCGTATGTGGGCATTGGTATCTGTGTTTGGCATATGTAAGAATTTGTGTATGTGTGGGTGCCATGTCCATTCTCTAAAGCAAAAATATAATAACACAAATATAGCCGTGCTCCTTTTGAATTCAGGCTCTGCATCTGCCCCTGCTGGAAAGTAGAATGTTTAGAAGTAAAAGACTGATAAATAGTGTTACATATTTCAGCCACAAGTTAAATTGAAATATCCACATTTCAAGTTTAGCATGATTTTGGCATCCCATTGTTGTAGTAATAAAAGTGACTGAAATGACAGCACACACGTTTATTACATGTTTGTGAAAAACATTTTTTTTTAAAATTCTTTCAAACAGACTTTTGGAAAATATGATGTTTTCATTTTATCTTGTTCAGTTGTGGCTGTACATGTAACAATACATGTATGTTATCTAAGGTTACAAAATCGCGAATTGTAGATATTACCAATATGGTTATGGTTCTGTTCTTAAATGGACACTATAGTCTCCAAAATAACTTTTCACTTAAGGAAGCAGTTTTGGTGTAAAGATCTCATCCCTGAAGTCTCAATGCTCTATTCACTGCCATTTAGGAGTTTAATCACATTTGTTTCTGTTCATGCAGTCCTAGCTACACCTCCCCTGGTTGTGACTGACACAGTTTGCATGGAAAAGAAAATTGATTTATGGTAATTTTTAATCAGATATTAACTTGCTTGCAAAGTTTTTATCTCCTGCTCTGTAAATTTTACTTTAATCACACACAGGAGGTTCCTGCAAGGTCTAGCAAGCTATTTACAGAACAGGAGATAAGACATTCTAAATTAAACAGAATTTGCAATAAAGGAAGCATAAACATTAAATCTCACTTTACAGGAAGTGTTTAGGAAGGCTGTGTAAGTCACATGCAGTGAGGTGTGTCTAGGATGCATAAGCAAAGTGATTTAACTCCTAAATTGCAGAGAATTGAGCAGAAGGACTGCAGGGGCATGATCTATACAACACAACGGCTTCATTAAACTGAAGTTGGTGTGGTGACTATAATGTCCCTTTAATGAGACTGGACATTCTATAGGAGGGGTAGGCAACCTTTGGCCCTCCAGATGTTGTGGATTACATCCACCATAATGCTCTTACACCCATAATGCTGGCATAGCATCATGGGAGGTGTAGTCCAAAACATCTGGAGTGCCGAAAGTTGCCTATGCCTGATCTATAGTGTTGGATACAAATGTCAACATCAGTTTCACTTGATCCATCAAAGCTTTGTGGCAGAAATGTCACCCTGCAGTCCTTGAAAGCCACGGACACCCAGGGTTTGCAGTATAATACTTAACACACTGCTGATTAATGCACAATTTTCATATTGTTAGCTGGATAATCGGTGATTCATGTTTATTTGATTGTATGTTAATCAGACAAATCCTAGAAATATATCCTAAAGAAAGTTCTCAAGAAAGAACTGAAATGTTGGCCATTTAGCTACCACAATGTATGGATGGTATTTTTATTGCCTATATACAGTGACATTGCTTTATATGTGGCACAGTAGGTGCAATTTAATATTATTTTTTGAAGTGTGAATTAGTACAATTCAAACTGCATTCAAAATGTTTGGTCAAAATAATAAACTCACAAACACAGCTAACATGGCGTTATTAGGCCCTAAAATGTAAAATGTAGTAAATAATCCTGTATGTCTGTTTCAGTTTAAATTACTACGCTATTGCCAGGAAAACGAAAGGTATAAAAGATTGTGCCGTGTCCATATTTTCAGTTTGTTTCCTAATTTCAACACTTCTTGCCTTTTATTTATTTATTTATTTACCATCTTGTCCAAAGTTGAGTGCAAAACTTTTTATGTCCTTTGGTAGAAAAATTTAGTGATGGCGAATCCTAGAAACTAATTTGGAGGATGAAAGGTGTATGAGTAATATTGCATGAATAACAGATGGTGTGAAATTGGTCTCAAGCACAGTCATTTATCACTGTGATATAGTGTTAGAGTCTCATGAAGAGAACAGCAACACTATGGCAAGAGCCTTTTCATGTTATATGAACTCCGGTTTCTACACTATGTTTAGAGAATGCAGAACTTCAGAATGTGCATAAGTGTCATTCCATTCGGAAGTCAATATTAGCTCCTATATGTCTCTATGCTATTACTAAATATGGAAAATCCAGCTGTGGCTGATTTCAAGGTAAAGAAAGGGCAACCCATTTTAGTAAATTTCGGGTAAGATACATAATAAGCAATTAACAAGAAGGCCTCCAATACTGTAATGTGTTATAAAAGTCTCCTTCTGGAACTTAGTGGACTTAATGCTTACCAGGATGTTTATTACTCACATATCCCCATATTTAGCAAATCAATTAAGTTAATTTTGGCAAAATTTCTATTTAGTTTTAGTTGGAGTCTTTTGACAAAAAAAAATAAAAAATTTTTGTTTTAGTCGTATTTTAGTGATCTGGATTATTTTAGCTTTAGTGTTAATTAACACTCTAGCAAATATCTATATGTTGGGTCTGAAAATAAAATTAAAGGGACACCCCACCAATACAATGGGTACAATGCATATAATAGGTTTTGGCCTTATTAATACACTGTAATTTTTGCACGCTCAAATCTGTCTAGTTTTTGCACTAAAAATAAATATTTTGCATGTGAGTACTGCACTATAAGTCTCAGCCACAGACAGAACTGAGTAATCTGCTCTATAATGCCACCTGCAGAAGAAAGTGACATACAGGTAAACAAAGGATATCACAAACTGTCTGCTGTTTTGACAAAGGATATCACTACCTATCTGTCTGCTTTTTCTCTTACTGCATCATGAATGTGAATTAAAGGGACATGCATTACTTGACAATTATTTTATTAAACCAGCAATTAAACCCTTTTAAACAAATATACCAGCCAAAATAAAGCAAGGACATTTTGAAAAGTATTGGTTAGCTTATGTCCCCCTGGAGTTGGAGTGGAAAGCATAAGAAAGAGGAAATGGGTAAATATGGAAGAAAAAAAAATCTAATTTACCTGCTTTTTTTCAGGCTGCATAGTGAGGCAACTATCTCAGTCAATGCTAAAATTTTGAATGAGACATTTTTCTCAAAATGATGCATGCCCATTTAAAGGAAGCCACTCAATTGTATATTACAAGCATAATATAAGCAGAACAGCCTTCATAAGAAGAAGGCACACAGACAGGCACACAATAAAGAGGCATACAGTAATATACATATGGGTATATTCACTAAATAAGGTCTAGATTGGCAAAACTTAGTGACAATAACCAAATTTCACCAGGGTTGGCAGTCCTCATATTTACTAAATTTAATTCCATCTATAATTCAGTCAACCCAACGAAATCTGTGTTATTTATCCAGATGCATTCGGTGTTGTTTTAAAACTTTGCTTTTTGCATCTAATAAAGAATAGAATCTGAAATATTCACAAAGCACCAATTTTAAACAAAATAGGAGAGAATGCTACTGGTAGGGTAGGGGCTATTAAAGTAATAATTGGGTAGGGGGGCATTCCACTAACCACTAGCACCACTATGGGTGCTGCTGGCGGGTATTAATGTAATTACCAAGGAGGCAATCCCACTGTCCCATCATTCCACATCCCTGGGTAGCAATTGGGGGTTAATATTAAAGAGGGGCGGACTCGTTGTTCACACCCCACACTCCCTCACTCATGGCCTTCAGTATTAGTGCAATAAGGGACATACCATTGTCCAACCCACTTGCCCCTGGTGAGGCTAGGCATCTCTAAGCCCCCAGACTCTCTGTTAAATAATTATAACCTAACCCCATCAACTGCATAGTAGTGTGGGGGACAATAAATCTGTGACCTCATAAAAAAAAATATATATTTTTATTACCTTCAGAATGTTTCATTCTTCTTAACTTTTCTTCAAGGCAAAAAAAAAATAAAAAATAAATAACTTGACACAGCTATTAAAAGTAAAGTTCTAAATCTAAAAAAAAAAAACGCAACTAAAATAGACCCATGTTCACCCTTTGAGGGCTCTGTGCGATTGCTATTTCCAGGCAGGATTGCCCTTACCCACACTCTGAAATGTGAGTCAGATCTCCGATGCCTCTAATGAGACTTTCATGTTCTTTAAATCCTCCACCATAGTAATTTACACACCAATCCTCCTGGGTTGGGTCATTTTTAGCTGCTGGGAGGCAATAGATGCCCAGTCACTAATTCTAATAACGGTGTGTTAAATAACCTTTTAATATCCTACTCAATGTTTACTGGACGTGCCCCCACCTGTAGCATCGAAGTGGGGGCATAAAAGAGATTTTTAAACTTCAAGTGCCATGACCAGTTCAGTGGTTTGAAGTGGTCATGGAGCCTGAAATCTGTATGTGCAGCATTTTGCTTGGTAGCAGCACCATTGGGAGGGGGGTCATCAGCCATCTCAGAATCCAGAGTTTCGGTTTGGCTAATGTCAATTCTGTGTAATGTTAATTGAATGTAATGTCAGTCACTGGCTGAAAACAATCAGCTCGTGTTCTCAGCCAATGTACGGGATGGCCGTAACTTTTCATTTCAAATAACCCTTTACTGAAAAAAAATGCTCATTGCAGCAAGTTCATTCTGCCCTGTTCTGCTCATCCAATACAAGACTTAATTTGTTATTAGTCAAAGACAATAGCTTTGTAGGTAGTGGTCAGGGCTGCCATCAGAATTTTTACACAGCTTACACAGCTCAAGACCAGTGCGGTGTGGGAAGAAAGGTGAGTAAAAACACCTTTCCTAAGTGATCTAAGTGATCATGTTTGTATGCCTGACACCATAGTGTTTCTTTAACACCTTCAGGACCTAGGACGGTTCAGGACCGTCATCTGCATTTTTGCGTTGCCGACCGCTGACGGTCCTGAACCGTCCTAACGGTCAGATGTACTTACCCGATTGCAGTCGTTCCCCCAGCGGCGATCGGCGGTGCTCCCGGTGTGGGGAGACTGCCTGCAGCCCAGACAGTCTCCCCATGGCGGATTAGGACCCCTGGGGCCATGTGATCGCTTAACAGAGCAGTCACATGGTCACAATAGGTGTCCATGTGTCTGCCTGCAGGGGGACTGCCTGTGCTGACAGGCAGTCTCCCTGCTAGTGTAAAATCAATAAAAAAATAAATAAAGGTTAATATTAATAAATAAAAATATTATTATATATGTGTGTGTGTATGTGTGTATATATATATATATATATATATATATATATGATATATAGACATATATTATATCTATATAATATATGTCTATATATGTCATACTAAGTGTATTTTCATATTAATATGTACATCTATTAATATAAAAATACACTTATAATTAAATGACACACGTGTGTATATATATGATATATATAATAACTATATATAATGTGTATATATATATTATTATAAAATACAAATAAGTTATTTAAATTAAATAAAAACATGCAAAAATAATAAAAAATAAAAATTACATATCTATATGAAATTTTATTCTAACTGTATTTTGATAGTAATATATATATTTATATCAAAATACACTTAGAATGAAATTGTATATATATATCTATGTATATATAAATAAATAAAATAATACGAAATATACATATTTCCATATACAAAATAACATAAATAATTATATAACTATACACGTAGAATTCAAATATATAAATATGCTTATATATTTAAAGTCTACGTGCGTATTTATGTAATGTTTTTACATAATTAAGTAATTTTATTGATTGCAATTTGAGGGACCTGCCTGCCAACCCAGGCCAAAAGTCCAGAGAATTTAATTAGCTAGCACTGTATTTTACCCTGTAACGTTCTACGACACCCTAAAACCTGTACATGGGGGGTACTGTTTTACTCGGGAGACTTCGCTGAACACAAATATTAGTGATTCAAAACAGTAAAACATATCACAGCGATGATATTGTCAGTGAAAGTTATTTTTTTTTGCATTTTTCACACACAAACAGCACTTTTACTGATGATATAATTGTTGTGATCCTTTTTCCTGTTTTGAAACACTAATATTTGTGTTCAGCAAAGTCTCCCGAGTATAACAGTACCCCCCATGTAAAGGGTTTTATAGCGTTTTTGAAAGTTACAGGGTCAAATATATGGGTCAAATATTTTTACATTGAAAATGGCCAGGTTGGTTACTTGCCTTTGAGAGCGTATGGTAGCCCAGCAATGAGAATTACCCCCATGATGGCATACCATTTGCAAAAGAAGACAAACTAAAGTATTGCAAATGGGGTATGACCGGTCTTTTTTAGTAGCCACTTAGTCACAAACACTGGCCAAAATTAGCATTCAGTTTAGTTTTTTACTTTTTTTACACACAAACATATATGAATGCTAATTAAGAATATTTGACCCATATATTTGACCCTGTAACTTTCAAAAATGCTATAAAACCTGTACATGGGGGGTACTGTTATACTCGGAAGACTTTGCTGAACACAAATATTGATTACCCTGGGTTGTCTACTTAAAAAAATATATATATTTCAGAGATTTATGACAGATAATAGTGTTACAATGTCATTATTGATAAATTTTAAAATCCTACTTGTACCTATAGCCCTATAACTTGCAAAAAAAAGCATGTAAACACTGGGCATTTTTAAACTCAGGACAAAATTTTTAATCTATTTAGCAGTTTTTTTCATTTGCTTTTGTAGATGAGTAAAAGATTTTTCAAGTGAAAGTAAAAATGTTTTTATTTTTTTCAATCTTTCATCATATTTTTTTTTAAATTAAATTACATGAGATTATATAATTAATGGTATGTAAAGAAAGCCCTTTTTGTCCTGAAAAAAACAATATTTAATTTGTATGGGAACAGTAAATGAGAGAGCGGAAAATTACAGCTAAATACAAACACCACAAAAGTGTAAAAAGAGGCCTGGTCGCAAATGTCCAACATCGCAAAAAAAGTCCAGTCCTTAAGGGGTTAAACTAAACACCCTTTACCATAACCACCCCAACTCATTTTCTTAAACACCGCCTGTATTTAAACAACTGCATATACTCACTATACATATTCAACCACAATATATATATATATATAATATGCATAATCAGTTGGCGTATAGAATATATATATATTTTAGATATTTTTTGGCCTGCAATGTTCAGCTAATACATTTATTAAGTTCATTTATGTACTTTATTGGGAGGTGTGGCTGGGTTTGGGGAACGCCTTAGAATTCTGTGCCTACAGGTACCTGACATGTAAATTCAGCCCTGTCACCAATGTGAGAGGTAGCACCAGCTCCAGGAGTTACCTGCGGTTTTAAAAAAAAGTTTTATCTGCACAAATAACATAATTTTTAGGTGTAAGCATCTCTAAGTTAGGAACTGATCATAAGACATATGTTTTAATTATCTTTAACATAAGGAGTGTGCAAGAGGAATTCATAGGTCCCCCTAGTACGAGACCTTTCAAAATCACTGTTATCAGGGCAACACTGTATTTTTGCTTTGATTTAATGCCATACGGTTTTTGTTCCTGACTCACTTTGCTGGTATGTTTTATGACCACGGCAGAACAAATTGAAACTGTAATTACTTGCAACAAGGAATGAGATGACAGGCGGGGAGGAAAAGAGGGAATAATTTTGCTGTGTATTGTGCTGTAAGATCCTACGTACCGTACTGGGTACTGATTAGATACAGCTAGGCACTTGAAGTACGCCAGTCTATTACACTGATTTTACCTGTTTATACCACCTGTTTATACTACAGGTGTTCAATTCCTGGGATATATAATATGTGCTAGTCCAATAAGCTAATGGTTTTGAAAATGGAGAAACTGCTTTTTCGAAGTTTTTCGATCTCACAAGGAAGTATTGTGTAACCATGCTACAGAGCTGATTTTATACGATGCATGGATTATATAGAGATGTAACTATAACTTTTTATGCAATCTTCTAATGGTAATGACTGTTATTCATTTTATAATAAGAATATTAAACTATCATTACAAGAGCAATTCTTCACAACTACTGATCACGCACATGCAAGTTGGATGAGGTTTTTTTTTAAAAAGCTTGGATGTTTGTTTTATTTATTTTTTTCTTCTTTGAAAAATCGAATATTCATAGGTATAATTAATATGCATGTGAACCGGTTGTTGATTCCAGAAGAATTGTGATTGCTGTTACAAAGTTGAGAAGGATTTTCTTTCACTATTTCTGGCATAATTGGCCACTGCTTCAAACTGGTCTCTTTTGGATCGACCGCATACAAGAAATGTTTTTAAAGATTGAATTTCATGAACTTTTGTTTTCAACACAGATTATGTATTTATGGGTTCCAGAAGACTCCCTACACCCATGGAAACCTGCTTGATGGTTCTCTGCTATCCCCATTTGACATGGGTTTATATGGATGTATCCTCATCCTCGGGGGTTTAGTAAAATTTCCTTCAGTACTGTTTTTTTGTATTGTGATATCACGTTTATTTTTTAGATTTCCTAAATAATTAAATAAAAACAATAACTAGCATTGCTTCAATGCCTCTCTATGAGTAAATGCTGACTAGTTTAGTACAGCATTTTGCCGCGCATGTGCCTCCCAATGCTTTTATAGGGGAAAGCATTAGTTTGGCTGAGATTATCAATATTGATGATCTCATCCATGAAGGTGGGGCCAGCAAAGTTACGTTTATAAACACCTTTTGTCTCCACTGGAGCCTTAAACTGCTATTCCAGCACTATAGTGTCAGGAATACTTGTTTGTATTCCTAACACTATAGTTTTCCTTTAAGTATACTTCAGCCTTTCGACTGGATGTGATAATATATAACTGATAGCTATGGTTTTAACAGCTAGACCAGCACGAACACGAGGGGGGGCTCTATCCTGCCCCCACCAGATTTATCTAGAAGACATCCACCCCCCTATTCTTCCATGCAATCTACACCTAGGGAGGTGATAAGAAAAAAAAGCGGATACAAAATTGAAATAGCTTTGACTTGCATGAATGTAGGAAGTGTAGCTCGTAGCACAGGATTCTGAATACAATAGGAGACCTCGCAAATGAGATTGGTAGATCAGCATTGCAGTGTCTGAACCGAGCAAGGGCACGTAGTGCCGGGAGGCATACCTAACATGACAGCATCTGGACGTGTTACTGCAGTGCTCTGAATTACAAAAGCTGCTCTATGCTGCAGTGAGTGTAACACAAATTCAAAACACTACATTCTGTATGGAACACGTTAACCTGATTGCTTCTACCACTACATCTCGGGCAGAAATGAGGTTATACAGAGACCTATCATACTCCCTATTATTTTTACACAGTCAACATTCTACCTAGCAGAGGAATAATTCTTCTGATTTTTTTTTCCCCCTTCTCCTGCAGCTCATGCATTATTCAGGACACATTCACTGCGACTGCATGTTTTTTTTCAGAGATTTTTGTAACAATCTAATCCTGGCACTCTCCCTTCTCCTAGCCCTAACATGATTGATACAGTTCTGTTTTAGAAACTGATAAATCATAACATTTATATTTCAAGGCAGCAAAATAGATCACATAGTGTTTGTGTGTGTGTATGTATGTATGTATATATATATATATATTTGTGTGTGTGTGTATGCGTAGAATCTGTGATAACTGAATATCCTATAATGATGTACAAAAAATAGCAAAGCTACATTATTTAGAAAAATATACAAGATATTTGTTTACATGTTCCCCGATATGAGTTATATGCACGTCTATTTTAGATACTATTTTATAGTATTTATGCAACTATCCTTTATTTTTCTTTCAATATAATTCAGTGTTTAGCAAATAATCCCATCAGCGTGAATTGTCAAGGATGCAAAGTGAACTCGAATTTTTGTTTTTTTAAAAGTAAAGACTGATACAGTAAACTGTTCTTACGCCCATAGTTTTGTTACATTTTGTACGTATCCTGGCATTGTGTTGTACAGTATAAGCAAACTTAACTAATCGTCAGTGAAACAATATTAACATTCAGAAAAGAGAACATATTGTTGGACAGGAAGGCAACACCAACAGAGTGTATATACTGAATAGATGAAAAGTCAAAACATCATATATGTGACCATGTATAAGAATAAAAGGTTAAAAAGTGCCCAAAACATGTACGACAATGCTCAGAAATGATTTGTGCATAAAGGAAAAGTAAAAATTAATATTTCTCTTTCTTTGGACATAATTGCAGATAATATGTAAGACGCCAAACAAAGTAGATAACAACAGATGATAATAACTATTTGATTTAACATTCCAAGTAGAGATCGGATTTAAAAAAAAAAAAAAATTAAAAAGGGAAATAGTTCATTCTTTAACTGTATCTTTGTACATGCAAATCACAGAAAGATTAAGCCACACATGCACTAACATGTCAAGTCAAAACCACAAGTATGGATGCCGGAAAGTGTCTAATTTGTCTTACGCGGAGAACTCCATGTAGGTCAGCAATCCTAGCATCCTGGATGGCCATGTGTCAGTTTAAAATATTTAGCTATCACACATGGCTATAAAGAGTTCTACCAGTCTGTCTACTGTGGCTGATATTAAGGCTGCCTTTGGCACTCCTTGCTGGTTGGTTATAGCCGATGATACCTTCTGGAGCATAATCATCCTCACATTCACTGTTAACATCTGTACCAAATAAATTCTTCCTATTATAAGGAAAAGTGTTTAACAGTTACTGACAAGGTTTGATCGCCAGAGATCATCAATGCTTCTAGACCTTATATCGTATAATTAATATTGCTACATGCAGCAGTACTATTCCAATAAATTAATCATGGGGATTTTTTTTGAATATCTCTGAAATAGTTATTTCCCTGGCATTTTTTTTTCTTGTTCTTATTTTGAGTTGTGTGTAGTCACGTTTGGAAATAGACCAAAGTGCAGCCCAGGGGAAAAAAAATCACCTTATTGCTTCCTTGCTTTTTGCTTGGTTAGCATTTTCAATAACATCCTATACTCTCTTTTGAATATAGTGTGAAATTCAGTGGCAAAATTTAGACTTCTAATATCATTTTTTTGAGGCAACGGATATAGTAAACCCTTGGGTATTAATACATTTAAATATATATTTTCGCTTGTGAACAGAGTGTGACCCCAGTTTTTGTTATTTAAAGGGAAATTATAGGGTGGAAAATGAATTATTTTTAATGTCTCATTTAGTTTAGGGCTCAAAATGTGTAGTCTTGAACTACTATTGGGATGTAAAAGTCACTCATTGCCATCAAAGAGATGTTTTTTATTTTTCATTTATTTATGTATTTTCATTCTCTAGGTGTGTCCAGAAACTACTCACTACCTACTCACATGTGGTATATAGGGGCAATAATATCTTTCAGATTTCATTTTAAAGAATTGGGCTAAATGGCTACATTATCACACTTCACCCAGGACTGCCTACAGTCACTCATTCTATACATCCATTGCTCACATTAACCTACAATATACACATTCAACTCAACATTCTTAGAACACACACATTCTGCTGACTTAACCCCTTAAGGACACATGACATGTGTGACATGTCATGATTCCCTTTAATTCCAGCAGTTTGGTCCTTAATGGGTTAAACCACAAACCAGCAGCAGTAGGATAAATGGTCCCTGAAAGCAGCTTCATGCTTGAAGGGGGGAAACCACATTTGCAGCCAGTGGGCTAGCTCCTTTACCCACTGCAACACATCGAAAAGTCTGTGTGATCCCTGCGCATATCAACCAGCATTATGTTTGTTCCCGAAGAGTAATCTACATCAGAATCACTTGCATTCAATAAATCTGAGTCAGTAATACTAAAAGGGTAAAACAGGGGCATCTGCTCTCTACAACTGCCCTGTGTTAAAGACATTTATGAAAAGAGTAATGGAATATAATTGCAAGCTGTTGCAAGAATTTTTTTTAAAAAGTATATATATATGTGTGTGTGTGTGTGTGTGTGTGTGTGTGTGTGTGTGTGTGTGTGTATATATATATATATAGAGAGAGAGAGATTGATTGCCTCCCTTTTGCTTACATATGGGCTGGTAGGGGGTTAGAATTTTGATGGAGGCTTTGATAATGCTTCCTGGTTGTCTTGTGGTTGATTTGTGTGGTCTAGACCTCCAACAGGTGCAGATCACTGAAAATGGCTCTTAAGGTTTAAGACCTGGAAGGAGAGCTGAAAATGATCTGCACTGGCCAGCTCAGGTAATGCAGAGCTCTCTGATTGCAGTGAGAAACAGGGTGATTTTTTTCTTTTAAATAATTATCAAACATTTGATTCTATTTTGACAGAATAAAAATAAACATAGAATAGAGAAGAGGTTCAAAAAAGAGGGAGGGGGGAATGTATCAATGCATACTTGGTAAAACAATCTTTTGATCTACCTTTTAGTCTGTGCAGGGACAGGACGCTCCAGGCAATTGCTTTATTCACTAATGGGTACACTGGGCCTGAACATAATCAGTGGACTAAGGTTCAACTCAGTCTTTTCTTCCTCCTGTTTGTCCTTTTCACTTGTCTTTTATCTTTCCTTTTTCTCAGCTTAAATTGTTGACCTTTCTGCTGTTTGTGTGAGTGTTTCCACCTCCCTGGTATGTTCAAATGAGCTTTTATAGCATTGGCCCTGTAAGTTGTACCTGCCTCAGTCAGGTTAACTCATTGAACATAGGTGTCAAACACTCAATGGAAACCAGATCAAGACACTTCTTAGTGGTATAGTGAAAACATTGCCGTTTTCTGTAAAACTGTACATTGGAGTAACTCCTTCCATGTGATATAACATATAGTGCTTGCACTTATGTACAAATTATATAATCAGGGCCATCTGTCAGGTACAGCTATGTCAAAATGTAGGATTATTCTCGTGATCTTCTGGCCTACAGAAGGCAGGCTTATCAAATTCCCTGTTTGCCAGGCTCCCCACCTTGTTGTGCCTTCTCTTGGCTTACGAATGGATTTTAAGCATGAACTGAACAGGTGGAAAATTGGGGAGTTTATTCACTTAATGCATAACTGCAGAGAATTGATATGGAAATTACACACCTTGGAAGAGCTGCAAAAAAATCTCATTATTTTACCAACTACTGGCCTTTACTTTTCAGTTTCCTTGTCTGTTTGCCACAGTGCTTTGTTTAATGTTGAACTCACCTGAGTCTAACATTCTAAGGGAGCCTGTGTATTTTATCATTTGTCTTGTGTTACAGAATAGGGGTTAGCAACCTATGGCACGCAAAGCTGTGAGACCCAAACAGATTGAGAATATCTAAGGATCTTCCTCAGAGCTTGCCTGGTAGCGATCTCTGTAAGACTTCTTCTTCAGGTATCTGTTAGTTCCTGTTTGCAGCAGGCAGTGAGGAGCAGTCCTCTAAGATCACTTTCTCCTAGCTCTTGTGCAGGAGGTGGACAGCCAGCTGAAGAGAATGCCCTTGCACTTGCCCTCTACCTGGCCAACCCTGTCTCAAATGGAACCCAAGTAAGCCACCGCCTGCTGCTAAATAGTATGAAAAAAGGAGTGTGGATAGAAATAATAGCATTGGTAATTTATGGGAGTTGCAGTGAGTGTTCTAATGTGTGCGTCTTGCAGTTTGCATCTAGAGGTGTGATAGTGTGTGTGTTTACCATTGTGTGTAAGTCTAGGAGTGTGTGTGCCAGTGTGTAACTGTGTACCCGAACAGTGTGCATACCCCAATACCACACATTGCTCATGTACATAAAAAATAAAACAAAGCCCACATGCACACAAATGCAACCCTACAAACCAGCCACAGCACCCATACATGTATCAAGCAGACTACTGTAACATACACAAATGAATAAATAAATAATACTGCTGCCACCTCACAGGACTTCAAAGTCTTGTTTAGTTTTGCTAAAAGGTTGCCTGCTCACTTTCTAGAACATGAACAGCCTTTCTAAGGTTAATGCTGATTCAAAGTTACTGGACAAAAAGTACACATTGATCTTTTGAATAAAGGCCATGGACTTCAGTGAATGGGTTCTATAGTTTCAGCAATGAACCTTTTAAACTCAATGGTTTTGGGGGTAACTGGAGTGCGGATATGTAGCTCTACAAAGCTGAATGAGGAACATCAGCTCTCAACTACTGGTAGAGAAATAGCTTAAAATTAGCGAGCAGAGGAACAGGTTTACAAAAATAAATTGTGCTGTGTTTGCTATCATACTAGATGTACATGATATGTTACTCCGAGTGCCGGAGTGACACCTTTTGACATATGGCCAACGTAATTATAGTAGTGCGCATTTTGCAGTGTTCAGAAATTTATATTATCCTGCATAATAGAGAAAATGTATAAAGGGTATGGTGTGGATATGTGACTTGTGTGTCCTGTGAACACATGACGGCAGACGATGACATGTCTATTTTTGACATCTGAGTGTCAAGGAGGAATCCTTGCACACGCCCAGGCTGAAGAAAGCAGCACTATGATAAGAATCTGCTTTCCATTTCTATCCTGCAATGCTATGGCCACAGACTGAAAGAAATCTGATATATTCCACGGTATACTTTGCTTGCATAGAAATTAAACAGACATTATAGGCACCTAGGCCATTTCATCTCAATGAAGTGGTGTGGGTGCCACGTCACCCCCGTTTTAACCCTCCAGAATGGCAATATTTCGCATTGCAGGGTTAAGTGCCTATGGTGACTGTCACTCAGACAGCCACTAGAGGCGCTTCTGAGAAAACAGCAGAGTAAAACGTTGCTATTTATATCAGATAATCTCATGCACACTAACCTTACAATACTTTCCTATGGGAAAGCATTGGATTGGCTGAGGATATATTCCAGAAGGACTGAGACTGGCTCTGCAAGGGAGAAAAGGTAAGTAAAAGTACTTTAGTACTTTTTTTGTCCCTGCAGGTGAGGCTGGTCACCTAAACGGCCACCAGGTCACTTTACCATTAGATAGTTAAAGGGGAGTTATATGATAAATAGGGCAATCCAGTATTATTTCCACAGTAACATGACCACAATGTCATGAGCCACTACACTAAAACAGACACAGCTTTTAACCCCTTAAGGACACATGACATGTGTGACATGCCATGATTCCCTTTTATTCCAGAAGTTTGGTCCTTAAGGGGTTAAAAGGATTTTAGGCTTGGTGTAGCCTTTTCAGGTTAGGGAGATTTGGGTTGAGTTAGCATTAGAGATTTTAAGTGATAGCTATGGAGAATTTAGCTTTAAAGACTATGAATGCAGATAGCAGTTAATCCTAACTCCTCCCCCAAACCTATACACTGATAATCCCCTAACATATACATATATATATATATATACACACACACACACACACACACATATACAGGGAAAATGGCTAATTGGGCACGATGTGGACATTTCCAGTTATGGGTGTACTCACTTTTGTTGCCAATGGTTTAGACATTAATGGCTGTGTGTTGTGTTATTTTGAGGGGAGAGCATATTTACACTGTTATATAGGCTGTACACTTCTTAATTTACATTGTAGCAGAGTGTAATTTCTTCAGTGTTGTCACATGAAAAGATACAATAAAATATTTACAAAAATGTGAGGGGTGTACCCACTTTTGTGAGATACTGTGTATATGTATACATATATATATATATATATATATATATATATATATATATAAATAAAAAAAAAAATATATATATATATATATATATAAAACTAACGGATAAATCACTTTGTTTATGCAGCCCTAATCACACCTCCCTGCATGTGACTTGCACAGCCTTCCTAAACACTTCCTGTAAAGAGTCATCTAATGTTTGCACTTCCTTTTTTGCAAATTCTGTTTAATTTAGAATTTAATAACTCCTGCTCTGTTAATATCTTGCTAGACTCTGCAAGAGTCTTCTGTATGTAAATAAAGTTCAATTTACAGAGCAGGAGATAAAAACCTTTAAAACAAGTTAACATGTGATTCAAAATGAAACAATTTTTTTTCATGCAGACTATGTCAGTCACAGCCAGGGGAGGTGTGGCTAGGGCTGCATAAATAGAAATAGATACCTTTTTAATTTCTAAATGGCAGAGAGTTGAGCAGTGTGACTTCAAAGGCATGATCTATAAACAAAAGCTGCTTCATTAAGCTTAAGTTGTTTTGGTTACTATAGTGTGCCTTTTAAACTGTTTGATTACTGCGTCCTTCCCCCGTAAGATAAATATAAACTATTAAAAAAAAAAAAAAGATATTAAAACTTGTCTTCATTTCAGTCTCCTCTCTTATCATATTAATGTGAAGCCATCATTACAGAAACCACAATATACGTCCAATGCTGCTCGTAGAACAATAATTTCTTATGAGAAGCACTCACTTCTGCTTTGAACTACAGTTAACAGCGAATGAGGCAATAAACAGTCCTGGATATTTGTTTGACAGCCGAGAGCATCATGAGATTCTAAAAGTGGGGACGTGCAGTTAAGTTAAAGCACTTTAGGGGACTGAAGTGGCCCTTTTTGCTCCCCTAAATCTATAACCTGAGCATTAGTTTTTGTGTTGGGTCAATGGCACCAATATCATATAAACAAAGCCTCATTATAACATCATCCTATTTATCCCTAATGTTTTAAACTCACTTTTTCATCTATCACAGATTGACTGGTGGAAGGACTGTTGAATGTGCTAGTAAAGGGAAACGTACTAGTAACTAGTAAAGAAAAGAGCTGGTTGAGCTAGGTAAGAAAAGACTGGAGAGGAGAAGAACAATAGGAATAAGTAACAGAGGTTAAACAAAAAAAAAGGTGATTGAACTGCATACCAGAGGCAAATGCAGAATTAAACAAGGGTAGAAGATACTGAGAAAAATAGACTGGGAGGAAGGCTGACAGAAATAGAATCTAGACACCAAGCGAGTTGAGAAAAACAGCTACAAGGAAAATGTGGGATACACAAAGGGTTGCAGGCTGTATTTTTGCCGAGGGCACTGAATATGCTTGTGCAGCTCCTGAAAACATATGTTAATTGTATTTCATTGTTAAAGCATATATCTTTACTTTACACTGAATTAATGTACATTAAAATGCATCAACTTATTACATTGTGTTACAATTGCTGTTTCAAATGATGTATGTCCCCTGCCTGAGGAAACACTCTTAAAATGTAGAGAGCAAAGTAATCTGGAGAATGAGATTTCATGTTGTTAGACCATAATTTGATTAACGGAAACACGTGCTTCAAGGCTACCTTGGTGAAAGTACTGCTGTGAAGAATGTACTTTTTATAGTACTCCCTAGATCAACTGCTAATCTGGCAACCCTAAACGAGGTGGGTGCAGTAACAACTATACACTGTATGCAGCTGGTCAGGATGGGATCTCCCTGTTGAGGTGTCTGTACTGTGCTTACTCTGCATGTTTGTTCTGTATGCTCTCTGGAAAGGATTAGAACCTGAGCGAGTGAAATTAAACACTAGGAGGGAGGATGCTGGTTCGACTTTCTATATAATAAGGTTATCACTGAGATCTGGATGTGTTTGTGGAATAGAAACAGCTGAGCGTGGGCCTTGGCTATTTGTAAGACAATATATATTTATAGGTGTGTACATTTGATTCAGTGTATTGCATGTATCGATACATTTTATGTGCAGTAGACATTCTTGTGCATATACATGATTTTAAAAGGACAGGAATGCTGACCGTCTGAAAGGACATTAGGGCACACCTTAAACCCTAATACCTCACCTCAAGGCATTAAGATATTTTTGAATCTATTGATAGTTTCTTAATCTATGAATGATTTTAACCTGGTTTGAGTGTTAGTATAATAATTTACACTGTATAGCAAGGACGTTAGATGTGCTAACAGATCAGTATATTACCCAGTTTGGAAATACATGTGCCAGTAATCATTTGTAACAATTGGTTAGCGGGGCACTGATGTTGATGAATTTGGTATTCAGTGCTTTTTGGAAGATTAACAATGGATAAATTAGGCAATTCATTTTTTTATTTTCATTTGTTTGTGGACATTATACAGTAATCCAGTTTTTGCCATAATGCTGGAGCACTCCGTCTGCAAGGGGAAGTTTTTAATGTCTGTTGCCAGCACACTGTGCGCACTGATGGCAAACACAAAATATGCACAGAATTGACATTCGGCAGCCAGGACTCACATTATGTGTGCTGGGTGTGCAACTAGCCCCCCTTCACACATAAATTCTGTATGTGCATCACTTCAAGCAGAAACACTGCACATTTAGACTCCTACCACCAAGACCACTTCAAAAAGCAAAAGTGGTCATGGTGTTTGGAGTAATCCTTTAATGGTTTTAATTTAGATTTCTCAGGCTTACATACAAGGGATAAGCAAAGGAAATGCCAGTTTTGCCAACTGACACATACTTAATGTAGTATGCACTTTATCTTTCCAGCGTAAGACATACGTACTGTTGGAAGTCATAATTGTTTTATCTGTAGGGTCAAATAACAATTTATTGTATGATATAGGATGTGGAGTACACCATGAAACCTTAATGTCTTAGCAATTAAATCTAACTTGGTGATTCCAGTGCAGAAATGTATTTAGTAGATTCTTCAGTCAAAGGACTAGCAAGTAACTCCAACTGTGTTTGGAGTATATATGGCCAAAGACAGCATGGCATTCTTTAAAGAGTTGAAGAACAGATTAACGTCTTGGAATGTCCTCTTTGAAGATTTCCTATTATAACTGTTACATAAATATCTAAACATGTCTTGTTGTGCTATATAAAAGCCATATACCTCTAAGGCAGGGGTTCTCAAACTCTGGCCCCCCAGATGTTGCTGAACTACAACTCCCATGATTCTCTGGCTATCTATGTAATTCAAAGAATCATGGGAGTTGTAGTTCAGCAACATCTGGGGGTCCGGAGTTTGAGGATCCCTGCTCTAAGGCATTGATTCTTCTAAGGTTGTAATGATGTAGAATTTTATGGGTGCAACACAATGCTAGAACATATGTAACACATGTATTGGTAGATATATGTATGTAAAGGTATGTGTATATAATGTATCAGTAGTGGCTTTTATACATGGCATTTAAGACTTTATAAGAACATATTTTCACAGTTGTAGGGTTTGGCCACTTAGTATCTCATGTAGAAGTTATTTATTCTAAGGAGAGGGATGATGTGTTTGCTACCATTGGAGGCAGTAGATATGTGGAGTCAATGCAGATGCTGCTATTAACAGATTGCCTGCAAGGCACCCCAAGTAAACCAGTAGGTATGTTAAGAGATGTAAGTGATAATACAGTATATAGTTATTAGCACTTTTTGTAATTTACATCACAACACCCATCAGGTTCCTTATTTGCTTTTAGTTTCAATGAGTTGGCCCGAGTCTGATTCCCACTGACGTCAATGGAACCTTGACTCGGGACATTAACTCAGATTAAATTTGATGCTCTTGAAGTGGACTAGCAGAGAATACCATAGTTAAACTATTTGATGAGGGGTTGGGATGTCTTTCTTCACTCAATCCCATGTGCTAAGCCACAGATTTGGCCAATTTTCTTTTTTGAATGTTAGGCTGAAGTCCAACAACATATGAAAACCTCATAGCTGTTCATTTTATTTTACTTTTGACTTTATTTTTAACATAATGTTTCCTTTGTGGCTTAATGTGTCCTCAGCTGTGTAAAGACAAAGTTTTTGTGATAAACATTTGGTGGTGATGATAACTGTAGCTGATAATGCTTTTTGTTCATTGGTAACTCTTAGACACACACAATAGCTTGGCCAGCTAATAACCATGTAATTATAGGAATGCTTAGAAACCTATGCTCCTTTAAAGAGGGGGTAATCTGGGCATATGTGAACATTGTGAAAGTGAGCTGTAGTAATTTGGTTGTGCGACAAGAATTTAGGCTGCTTTTTGTGTTAGAAAGAAATGAATGAGAACTTTACATTTATGCATGGCAGGTTTGGATGTAAGGTGTGGAGTGCAAAGCTACTGTGCTTGTATTAGGGTTACAGATTGCAACAACAGTATTGACATTAGGCAGCTCGTAACAGTGTTAAAATTACTCTGATTGTGCATTGTTTCCAGCAAAAAAACACTGCACATCTAGACTCATACCACCATGACCAGTTCAAATCACTGAAGTAGTCATGATGATTATAGTAACCCTTTAAAGGACCACTATAGGCACCCAGACACACTTCAGCTTAATGAAGTGGTCTGGGTACTAGGTCCAGCTAGGCTTAACCCATTCTTTTATAAACATAGCAGTTTCAGAGAAACTGCTATGTTTATAAATGGGTTAATCCAGCCTTTAGTGGCTGTCTCATTGACAGCCGCTAGAGGCGCTTGCGTGCTTCTCACTGTGATTTTCACAGTGAGAAGACGCCAGCGTCCATAGGAAAGCATTGTGAATGCTTTCCCATGAGACTGGCTGAATGCGCACGCGGCTCTTGCCGAGCATGCACATTCAGCCAAGGAGGAAAAGAAGAGGCGGAGAGGAGAGCTCCCCATCCGGTGCTGGAGAAAGAGGTAAGTTTAACCAATTCCTCACCCTAGAGCCCGGCGGGAGGGGGACCCTGAGGGTGGGGGCACCCTCAGGGCACTATAGTGCCAGGAAAACGAGTATGTTTTCCTGGCACTATAGTGGTCCTTTAAGGTAAGTGAATACATATTGTTTTGAATAAACTTAGTGTCAAAGAGTAGACAGACTACTTAGATACAGTGGGGTAGGCATGACGATTGAATGTTCAGCTGGTATTGGAATCCAATGGAAGCTATTAGATTTCCTAGAGAGTTTGTGTAATGTGAACCAAAGTGGACTATCTTTCCAGGTAAAGTATGGCTTTGAGTCAAAACTGGTTCTTTCAAAATAACCAGCTAAAATAATGCTTTGCATTTAACGTTCACAGTATATTTTATTTTTTTATTATTATTATTGATCATTCATCATTCATCTTTCACAAACACATTATTAGGGGTTGTTCAGTTATTTTGATTCACCATATATTAGTCAATATGGCCTTCTGGTGGCTTTTGAAGGCAGGTGTTTGTGCTCCTGGTTACTTGTTTTTTGTTTTATTGTCCTTTGGCAGTATTCTAATGTGCTACCTTTCTTGGCTCTTATATTTATATAGGATGATGAAGTTGTCCTTCAGTGTGTTGCCAATATACACAAAGAACAGAGAAAATTCTGCTTGGCAGCTGAGGGACTTGGGAATCGACTGTGCTTCTTGGAACCAACCTCAGAAGCTAAAGTAAGACTGGCTCTACTTTTTTTTTTTTTTTTTTTATATCGTACAATTTCCATGTTCCGAAGATGAATAAAAATAAGTAATTGAGACATCGTTTAAGAACAGAATTATCACATATGTGTGCAAATGAAACTCACAATAGAGAACAATTAATACATCAATGAAAGGGGTGTCTGCCCTGATGAATGATTAAAAGGTCAACCAAAAAAGTTGAATCATTTCCTCTAGCCGGATGTGTTATCAATTAAGTTTGCTATACATGTGGAAATATTTAGAATCTACATTGTTTGTGCAAATAAATCCAACCCTCTTTATGCCTTAAAAAAATAATGATGATCACAGAGCATAAAAGAGATCAGATCAATAGAGGATCTTCTCCTCACAGCCGAAGGTAGAGACTACCTGGCTGCTTTGGTCTCCACTCCATCTAAGACAATCCACCTTTGATTATATTAACTTGTCCCTGGACTGCATAACCCCACTGATTGATACCCATCTAGTTTTCTTTGTCCTTCTCTTTTTTCTTACTAAACACCTCGACTTATGCCAAATATACAGCCCAAATATGTAAAGCAGTCCAAGGATTTAGTCCTTTTCCATCACATCAGAATCTCCTGAATATTATTTGTTTATCTACTAAGGAAAGTTATTATACAAAATCTAAACTGCATATTTATGCCTCGAGCACACGCAAAACAAAATTAAATTCTATTCTCAGATTGACGTTATTTTGTAATTGAAGAGTACAAATTTACATGCTACAGACATTAGTAATTATTATTATATGGAAAATATAATAATTTTTTTATCTTATATTTGTTTTTTTTTAAAAAGTAAGAAGTGCCATTTTTATGCTTTAACCCTAACCCCGTGATTCCAAGTGCTTCCACCATGAATTCAGCTTCACCATTCTTTAATTATTAAGCTGGCGAAACCTTTATATGAGAAGTTTCACTTCTCATTTTAATTAAACAATGATATTTTTTTGTAATGGCATATATTGATTTTTTTAAAATTACATTTCAATGGCTGAGCAGCCATTATGGGTCAGACTCTACCGTTGTCGGACCAACTGCTGCACAATCTTACTGCAGCATTAGACAAGTAAGTCGGATAGGCTATGTTTCAACTTAAGTTAGGGGGGGAGTGGGATTGTGGTCTGGTGTGTGGATAACAACTGAATAACCTAGCCACTTTGGCAATGGATCGACTGTACATGCGCCACACCCCTCATGTATAGGGGGAGGTGAGCAAGCCCTTGGTTTTTAATACTGGGAAAATGAAAAGTAAAAATACAAAATAATATATAAAACAGTTCATAATGACAAGAAACAGAATTCAAAGCATAATATGCAAAATGTAAACAGTGGAACAGTTGGTTTCATCATGCAACATAAACGGCTGGGACTAGACAGTGGAACGGGACTTCTGGAAAGAGGTAAACTTGGCCTTTCGGGCTGTCCATTCCCCATCAAGTAGTTACCGCTGCATAAGCTTCTGTCACGGACTGTTGGGAGTCAAAGGGGGTCACCATAGTGGGACCCCAGACATAGGATGATGCAAAGGTGGCATCCCGTCAGAGTTAGGGAGGTCCACTGGAGCCCCAAGGTGGGCAGGAGATCCTTTGCACCTTGCATATTTTGGATGGAATATAAGGAGTTGCCATGGTGGATTATCAACGTGCAAGGCCCCCTCCATCTGTAATTGACTTTATGTAGGCAGAGGAGAGATGTGAAGGGCTATAGTGAGTGCCACCAGGTCAGTGTGGTCTCCGACAGGTATGCATAGAACAAGAGTGACATGTTCTCAAATAGATAAGGTGAGTGATTTTGTGTTGTGTTCATCACCGCTGTTTTGTCCCTGTTACTTTGGAAGAGTAACAGGAGATCCCTTGGTGATAAAAGTCTGAGCCTTAGTGGAACATCCCCTCCAGGCTCCCCGGTGAATGCAGGTGGTTGTCACAAGTGCTGAACTACAGTAAAGTTGTTGTTGTTTTTTTCAGTGCCTGCAGTTGCATTAGTTCTTTCAGACTGATCCTTATGTATGTGTGTGTCTTAACTAAGCTTCATGGGTCTGCTACCTCATGTTTTGAGTATATTTTTACAGAATATAATTTAAAAAGACCACAATGACCCCTATATTATTTTAGCTAAAAATAATTCGTGCAGTGACCACATAAGATTGGTCAGGTGTAGACAACCTTCAGCACTCAGATGTTGTGGGCTACCTTTCCTCTGGTGCTTTGTCAGCTTTATGGCCATAAAAGCAGTATGGTTGGTAAAGCCCATACAATCTGGAGAGCCAAATGTTTCCTACCCCTGAGCTAGGTGTCCCCTTTCATTGTTGAAACTGGTATATTTGCACTACATGTTAAAAAGTCTAAAGGTGTATTGGGGACTAGACAGTACATGCTGCAAACAAAATAGGCATATATACTATTTTGTAGCTATGGCATGACTGAATCACAAGTTCTTTTAATTTTTATGCATATTGATAACTAGCTTTAAATGTTGCTAACTTTTTACTGAAAACTCTACAGCCTGTGGCAGTTCTTGTAGCAGTTAGATTCATTCAATGAATGGGTTTGACCTGGAAACCTCTGCCAGGTCTTCTTTCATGCCTTTAATCCAACCCCACTCCTCTGTTAACGTCTAACTTGTTGGGGCCAGTTTGGGTCTCTCACTGAAATCGTTAAGTCATAGCATATGACATAAAGTCCTTCCGTACCTGAGGTGGTAGAAACACCAGTGATGCAATGCTTCAGAATGCTTCTCACTCTTTAGCCTCTCTTTTAGAATGCTTAGTTGACTAACTGCAGTAATTTAAAATCAACAGCCATACAGCACTTTTTCATCTCAAACTCACTTACAGAGACCTGGCTGTCCCCATCTGATAGCGCTACTCCTGCCTCTTTATGTTTTGGTGGGCTACAATTCTCTCACACTCCCAGACTCAACTGGAGGAGGTGTAGGCATCCTTCTCTCTCCTCAATGTATCTTTAAACCAATCATAACTCCCCCGGGCCTATCCTTTTCTTCTTTTGAAGTTCACACTGTCTGCCTATTTAAACCCACTCCTTTAAGAATTACTATCATCTACCCCCCTCCCCCCCAGTCATCCTAGGCTATTCATTGAGCACTTTTCTTCCTGGCTTCCCCACTTCCTCTCATCTAGTACTCCTTCCCTTACACTTGGGGATTTCAATATCCCAATCAACAACCCCAACTGCACTGATGCCTCTTGTCTGCTCTCTGTAACCTCCTCCTTTGGCCTTACGCAATGGTCCAGTTTAGCAACCCATACAGCAGGAAACACCCTCTTGATCTTGCCTTCACCAATCTCTGTACCGCCTCTAATCTCTCAAATATTTCCATTTCCTCTATCTGACCACCATCTGCTGACGTTTGACATCGGCATACCTAAGACCCAATTGACACCACCATCTGAACATCAATCTCAAAGAAACCTCCAATGTCTTGACCTAGAGAAATTCTCCACTAATCTCCAAACTTTCCTTTTACCTATCTCAAACCTCACATGTCCTAGCTCTGCAACCTCCTTCTACAATTTCACCCTCTCCTCTCAACTAGACATCATGGCACCTCCTACATTTAAACGCAGCAAGCGCCCCAACAACAACCTTGGCACACCAAGCTGACTCGATACCTCCAAAAATGCTCCAGAACTGCTAAATGCTGTTGGAGAAAGTCTCACTGTGTGTCTGACTTTAGCCACTATAAATTGAATCTTCACTTATACAGCTTGGCTCTTTCCTCTGCAAAAGTAAATCACTTCAATACCCTCATAACCACACTCTCCTGCGAACCCAAACGACTATTTCACACATTTAACTCTCTCCTTCGCCCTATTGTTCCTCCTCCACCTACTAACTTGACCGCCACAGACTTTGCAACTCACTTCACTGACAAGATCTCTACTGTCTGCGGTTTTATGTTCATTCGCACCTGCTACAGCGGAAGAGGTTTCTGCTCTGCTCCAGTCCTCCCATCCCATCATCTGCTCCCTAGATTCAATTACCTCACATCTCATCCGTACTCTGTCTTCTTCTCTTTCTCTACCTCTCACTAAAATTCTCAATCTCTCTCTCTCCTCTGGCATATCTCCTTCGCCCTTCAAACATGCAACTATAACCCCAATTCTAAAGAAACCCAACCGTGACCCTAACTCTCCATCCAACTACCGCCCTATCTCACTACTGCCTTTTGCATCCAAGATCCTTGAAAGAGTTGTGTATGAAAGATTGACAGACTTCATCTAGTCCAACTCTCTGCTAGACCTGCTTCAGTCTGGTTTCCGCGCTATGCATTCTGTGGAAACAGCACTGACCAAAGTATCCAATGATCTACTCGCTGCAAAATCTCGTGGTCACCACTCTATCCTAATTCTCCTTGACCTTTCTGCGGCTTTTGACACTGTTGATCATCAACAGCTTCTTCTCATCCTCCGCAATATCGGCCTACAAGATACTGCTCTCTCCTGGTGCTTCTCCTACCTCTGATGATGCTTTGGAACATCTGCTTTTTCCCTACAGAACCCTTTGTTATCTAGAGTGGTGGCCACGATTCATTAGGAATCTGCCCTGGTGCTAATACTAGCTACTGACTGCCCTGCTTCATTTGTTATTTCTTCCTGCTTTTTCTACTTAATTTTTTGGCTCTATGTATTCTAGAACTCTAGGGGAGAGGCTAGTAAGGGCAGAGTGTGTTGAATTAGTGGTTTTCTACCTCCTTTATTTGGGTGAGACTTTATTACAACCATTGTGAATGTATAAGGTAAAACAAATGTTTTGTTTATAAAGGATAACTGTTATCACATTTACACTTCTAATTTTGTTTTTTGTTTTTTATTATATTTAATGATTTTTTTTTAAAAAAAGTAAATGATGCATATTGTATTTTTTTTTTCTACTTTTATCAGACTAGCTACTCCTCAGCCTAACTTGCCAGCTGCTGCAGGTTCATATGGAGCAATCACAGCAGCAGGCAAGTTAGGTTATCTTGCAGTTGGATGGATAACAATAGAATCTGACCCAACCTAGCTTCACAGCCAGATAAAAAAATGAAAAGAAAAACAATATAGACCATTAAAAAAAAAATTCTGATTAAAGGTAATACAAATTTTTAAAAATGAAAAGGGGAAATTTTCATGACAGTTGTCGTTTTAATTTCTGGACACTCCCTCATTTAATAGCACTAATGTGCACTCCTAGTGCTTTATTAAAACCTGCATATAATTAGAATGCCTTATAGTCTTTTTACAGTTTTAAGTCACCCTACTTTAATAGTATCACAGTTGGGCAATATCTATTTAAAATATCAAGAATTTTTTTATCATTTATTTATTCACCTTCATAGATGTTCCACTTCCGGGTTAATGAAACAAACTCGGTTCTGAAATGGTCTGACTGAGATTCTGCACTTATTTGTCCAACTCTAATGATCTTCATCATGTTCATCATAATTATTCTTTCTATTGGATCTACAAAATTGATTCATTTCTGATTTTTACGTTGCTAAGAATCTCACACTTGTAAAACTTCTGGAATGATCTTTGTAATAAACAGATGTAAAACAGACTGTGTTCCAAGTGCTCGTAGAATATAATTAGCAGTATGCACTCATGGGGATCGAGTACAGGAGAAACAAGTAAAACCTAAATGAAAATCAAAAAGCAGTGAACCTCATTCATACATTAATTGAATTTTTCACCAAATTAGTTCAAACTGTTGTCCAACATTTGACTTTTTGTTGAATGTGCCTAATTGATTCATTATAAGTGTGTGTGAGACTGCTCTGGTTGTTGAGGTTACAGAAGTAAATGCAAAAATTCTATTTTTTTTGTCGTAATCATGAATTTCACATGGAAACAGCAGCCTTTTTAATATGTCTTTCCAATGACTGCTCACTTATGGGTGCTGCCCTTGGGACAGCCCCTTCTTCCATAGTCAGGACACTAGATATATGAAGAGTCCCCAAACGTAAGACTTAAATCGTTAATATGTTTAGTTTGTGTAGCATAATAATACCTTTGTTGATTTTACTCACACTGAGCTGAGAAGATTAATTTGAGATTGCTGTGTTTTATTACCTGATTTCTTGTGTCAAAGTTATAAACTTTGCACTTATGTACCAGATTGTAAGGAGTCTAACTAATATTTCAGCAATTTACATTGCACAAGTCCTATTGCCATTCACTCCTGAGACACCTGCCTTTCTTCCATCTCTGATTGGATGTCCTCCCGCTTTTTGAAACTCAGTCTCTCTAAAACTGAACTCCTTGTCTTTTGCTCTCCCTTCAAGTGAGTGGTATCCACATCAGTCCATCCTTGCAAGCGCACTGTCTTGGTGTTATACTTGATGCTGGCCTCACTTTTGAGCCTCGCATCCAGTCTGTTACCAAATCCTGTAACTTCCACCTTAAAAACATAGCCCACATCTGCCCGTTTCTTACACAATATGCTACTGAGGAGCTTGTCCATGCTCTAGTAATCTCTCGCATGGATTATTGTAACTCTCTCCTAATAGGTCTTCCTACAAGTCATATTGCCCCGCTACAGTCTGTAATGAATGCTGTAGCTAGACTGATTTTCCTCTCCTGTCGCTCCTCTCACACCTCTCCCCTCTGTCAGTCCTTACATTGGCTTCCTGTATCCTACAGGAGTCATTTCAAGGTACTAATCCACACCTATAAAGCACTAACCAATTCTAGCCCCTCCTATATCTCTTCACTGATCCCCAGGTATGCCCCTTCTCGGTCTCTCCGCTATGCCAATGACCTTCTTCTGTCTGCTGCTCACACCCTTAAAGACAACTCACGCTTGCAGGACTTCTCGTGGGTGGCTCCTTTCCTTTGGAATAGCCTGTCTACGACCATCAAGCTCTCCCCTAGTCTTCAATCATTTAAAAAGTGCCTCAAAACACATCTCTTTAGGAAAGCATATGGACTCCTAGAGTAACCTCTACCTCACATGTCAGGGCAGCACTTTAATCTCTCCTCCAGCTCTGCTTCACTCCACCTTGTTTGATTGCTACCTCTTGTCCTGTTGGGTTTTATGCCCCACCTCCTATAGACTGTAAACTCGTTTGAGCAGGGTCCTCTTCAACCTGTTGTTCCTGTACTCCTGTACGTTTTTGTAATTGTCTCATTTATTGTTAAATCTCACCCTTTGATAATATTGTAAAGCGCTACGGAACATGCTGTTGCTACATAAATACCAATAATAATAATAGAAAACTTTCAAAATCGTATACATTGTTGAAAATATATACATCCTTACACTCATACCTGTGCAACTATATGATCTAAAGAAATAAAAAAGGGCAGAAGGTACACAAACGTATCTAAAATTAACTTGCACTTTCCAAATGACAATATGATGGATATTACAGTTTGGTTATCACAATCCAATAGGCACTATTAACAGATAAAAGGAGAATACATTTTGAACTGGGTTTCTCCATCATAAATTTTTCTGTGTAAAGTTTTAGACTTTTAAGTAAATTTTAGTGAGCAAATTAAAGGGACTCTCCACTGCCCAAATAAAACAAGTAAAAGATAAATATAAAATCACCATTTAGTATATACCACAAATAAAAATATGCATGCATTTAATTATATCTAAAAACAGCTAATAAAAGCTGCAGTTTTCTTGTCTGCTGCCTTTGCAAGCCCTGCCCTTCTTCCACAAATCAGACTTCTGTGGTTACCCAATTACAGACATCCCAATGCAGCTCAATGAGAAGTCTCTGGGCAATTGCCTGTTTCCCAATGAAGCTCAATGAGAAATCTCTGGGCATTTGCCTGCCTCTCGAGTTTAGCTCCACCGAGCTAAACAAACCAGGAAGTAACAGGACCTGTTGCTTGATTGACAGCTTGGGGGAGGGTAACAAGGTTAATTTATAAAAGTGTAAATTTTTTTAAATCTGCACTTTTTATAAAATGAAAAAAGTGGAATCCTTATTGGGCAAAATGGTTTAAAACATGCATCGAGTTTGCTCAGTATTCAGTATCCATTGAATGTGTTTAAAAATCTCCTCCTCACTTTGGAAGAAGGATCCACCAGACATAAGCTTCACCAAAGAGTTGACATTCCTCCTGTTTAATTTAGGGGCCAAAAGGGGCTATATTGCTTTGCTTGTATATTTGTTACATTTCTAGGTTTTATTCTCTGTTCATTATCCGGACCTTTTTATATATGTAATATTATGATCTATGATGATTATTTTTCTATTTTGTTTTATATTAATTTATTTCTTCCATTTCAAAAATGTACAACACTATGGTTCTGTAGTTATGGAACCACACGTTTGGGGACCTACTGTGTTCAATGTTAAATGTTCAAATGTTAAGTTAATATTAGAAACTAGTGATGTCACGAACATAAAATGTTAAACGGCGAATGCAAACTTCCGCAAATGTTCGCGAAACGGGCGAACCGCCATAGACTTCAATAGGCAGGCGAATTTTAAAACCCACAGGGACTCTTTCTGGCCACAATAGTGATGGAAAAGTTGTTTCAAGGGGACTAACACCTGGACTGTGGCATGCCGGAGGGTGATCCATGGCAAAACTCCCATGGAAAATTACATAGTTGATGCAGAGTCTGGTTTTAATCCATAAAGGGCATAAATCACCTAACATTCCTAAATTGTTTGGAATAACGTGCTTTAAAACATCAGGTATGATGTTGTATCGATCAGGTAGTGTAAGGGTTACGCCCGCTTCACAGTGACAGACCAAACTCCCCATTTAACGCACCGCAAACAACCGCAAACAGTCCATTTGCACAACCGCAAACTCCCCATTTGCACAAGGTTGGATACCAAGCTAGCCATGTCCCGTTCCTTGTCCTCACTGATGTCATTGAAGGTCTCTTCCTCCACCCAGCCACGTACAACACCAAGGGTCCCCAAAAGGTGACAACAAGCCCCCTGGGACGCCTGCTGTGTTTGGTCTTCCACCTCCTCAAAGCCACCTTCCTCCTCTGACTCCTCTTCTTCAGACTCCTCTCTCTGCGTTGCCTCTCTCTGCGTTATTATAAGGTGTGTTAAGTAGTACTATTCCTATCAGTTTATTCCCTGTTACATCCCCTATCAGGGGACGTGTATATGGCATCGATTTTAGGAACCGGGACATGGAAAAAGATGCTTGGTCTGTCCTCCTACTTTAAATTTGGCACTGCGCATGCAATCTAATGTGCCACCAGATAGGAGTGGTGTGTTAAGTAGTACTATTCTTATGAGTTTAATCCCTGTTACGTCCCCTATCAGGGGACGTGTATATGGCATCGATTTTAGGAACCGGGAGATGGAAAAAGATGCTTGGTCGGTCCTCCTACTTCAAATTTGGGGCACTGCACGTGCAATCTAATGTGCCACCAGATAGGAGTGGTGTGTTAAGTAGTACTATTCTTATCAGTTTAATGCCAATGTCACGACTACTAGTGTGGTCCAGCACACAGAAACTATGTAAACATATACATAGGCAAGAAAAGGAAAATAAAAGGACACAGCGTAAACCGGATCTTAGAATGGCCGGACTAATACGCTAGAGACAGAGAATGGTCAAAGGGAAAGCCAAGGTCAAGGAAGCCAGAAAATACACAATACCGTTTACACAAGCCAAGTCAGGGAAACCAGAATTCAGAATAACCAGGGAAAAGCCAAGATCAGGATACCAGGAAATCAGATTCACAATGATAAAGCACTCTCAGGAAACCAGGAACAGGAAACCACGACAGGGCAAGGTACTGGGGTGAGCTAGGGATTTAAATATCACGCGGCGGGCCGGCAGCCGCGACACCCTGTTACGTCCCCCTCATCAGGCCTTTTTTAGTCGAATGTATCACCCACTGTCAGTCCCTTTGGGATCCATCCCTCATTCATCTTAATAAAGGTGAGGTAATCTAGACTTTTTTGACCTAGGCGACTTCTCTTCTCAGTGACAATACCTCCTGCTGCACTGAAGGTCCTTTCTGACAGGACACTTGAAGCGGGGCAGGCCAGAAGTTCTATCGCAAATTGGGATAGCTCAGGCCACAGGTCAAGCCTGCACACCCAGTAGTCAAGGGGTTCATCGCTCCTCAGTGTCGATATCTGCAGTTAAGGCAAGGTAGTCTGCTACCTGTCGGTCGAGTCGTTCTCTGAGGGTGGACCCCGAAGGGCTGTGGTGATGCGTAGCACTTAAAAAGCTCTGCATGTCCTCCATCAACAACACATCTGTAAAGCATCCTGTCCTTGCTGGCGTGGTCGTGGGAGGAGGAGGATTACTTTCACCTCTTCCCCTGTTAGATTCCCGTTTTGCTGTGACATCACCCTTATACGCTGTGTAAAGCATATTTTTTAATTGATTTTGGAACTGCTGCATCCTTTCCGACTTGCCATAATTCGGTAACATTTCAGGCACTTTCTGCTTATACCGGGGGTCTAGTAGCGTGGACACCCAGTACAGGTCGTTCTCCTTCAGCCTTTTTATACGAGGGTCCCTCAACAGGTACGACAGCATGAAAGACCCCATTTGCACAAGGTTGGATGCCGAGCTACCCATATCCTGTTCCTCGTCCTCAGTGATCTCACTGCTGTCGCAAATCAAGCGCCTCACTGGCATGTTTTTTTGCCACTGGATACCTGAAAAGTGCTGTAAGCCTGGGTACTTATGCACAAAGCGTTGCACGGCACATGTGTCAACTTGCCCAAATGCAATGCCGTCAACAAATTTATTCCGTTGTCACAAACCACTTTGCCGATCTCCAGTTGGTGCGGAGTCAGCCACTGATCCACCTGTGCGTTCAGGGCAGACAGGAGTGCTGGTCTGGTGTGACTCTCTGCTTTCAGGCAAGTCAACCCCAAGACGGCGTGACATTGCCGAATCCGGGATGTGGAATAGTACCTGGGGAGCTGGGGGGTTGCCGTTGATGTGGAGTAAGACGCAGCAGCAGAAGAGGACTCAGCCGAGGAGGTTATGGAAGAGGATGGAGTAGGAGGAGTAGAGGAGGTGGCAGCAAGCCTGCCTGCAAGTCATGGTGGTGTCACCAACTCCTCTGCAGAGCCACGCATTCCATGCTTGGCAGCCGTCAGCAAGTTTCCGCAATGCGCAGTGTAGGTGATATACCTGCCCTGACCATGCTTTGCAGACCAGGTATCAGTGGTCAGATGGACCCTTGCCCCAACACTGTGTGCCAGACATGCCATTACTTCCTTTTGCACAATCGAGTACAGGTTGGGGATTGCCTTTTGTGCAAAGAAATTTCGGCCGGGTACCTTCCACTGCGGTGTCCCAATAGCTACAAATTTTTTGAACGCCTCAGACTCCACCAGCTTGTATGGTAAAAGCTGGCGGGCTAAGAGTTCAGTCAAGCCAGCTGTCAGACGCCGGGCAAGGGGTGACTTTGTGACATTGGCTTCTTACGCTCAAACATGTCCTTGACAGACACCTGACTGTGGGCAGATGAGCAGGAACTGCTCAAGGCGAGAGACGGAGGGGCGGATGGTTGAGAGGGGGCAAGGAGGACAGCAGTGGTTAACGTGGCTGAAGATGCTGGACCAGGAGGAGGATGGCAGCTTTGAGTTTGTGTGCTGCTTGTACTCATGTGTTGATCCCATAGGCGTTTGTGATGTGCGATCATGTGCCTTCGCAAAGCAGTTGTACCTAGGTGGGTGTTGGACTTCCCACGACTCACTTTCTTTTGGCACAGGTTGCAAATGGCATCGCTGTTGTCAGAGGCAGACACACAAAAAAAATGCCACACTGCTGAGCTCTGCAATGACAGGCATTCTGGTGGTGGCAACAGCATGCGTTGATTGGCGTGCTGTCTGGCTGACCCCGGGTGCCGATGCATGCTGTCTGACTGTGCCACTAGCTCCTTGCGACGACCTCCCCCTGCTTCCAACTCGTCTCCTCCTCCTCCTCTCTGTCTCCCCATCTGAACTTTCCCCCTGTTCTTCTTCTCTTCTAGCGGGCACCCACGTGACATCCACGGACGCATCGTCATCATCAACCGCTTCACTTGTATCTGACAACTCAGCAAAGGAAGCAGCAACGGGTACAACATCATCATCATCACACCGTACGTCCATGTGTGTAATGCTGCCTGACTGAGACATATCCCTGTTATCTACATCCTCTGGCAATAATGGTTGCGCATCACTCATTTCTTCCAACTGATGTGTAAATAACTCCTCTGACATACCAAGTGAAGCTGCTAGTGATGGTGGTGGTGGCAGACGGGCAAGTGGTAACTTGAGAGGTGCCCGAAGCTAAGCTGGAGGAGGATGGTGCGTCAAGGTTCCGAGCGGAAGCAGTAGAAGATTGGGTGTCCTGTGTTAGCCAGTCAACTATGTCCTCAGAACTTTTCGAGTTCAGGGTACGTGGCCTCTGAACACTGGGCATTATTCTAGGGCCAAAGGGAATCACAGCACCACGACGGCCCCTGCGGGGTGGCCTGCCTCTACCTGTCATTTTTTTTCCGATTAGTGGTACTATGTGTGCAAGCTACTGTGACAACAGATATGAGTGGCACTGTGCAGTGGCAGAAGTTGGCAGAGTAGACGCTGTAGGCCTGACACACGCTTGCAGACAACTAACTGCTATTCAATCTATTACAGTCAAAATTGTATTTTTTTTTTTTTTTTAAATGTACACTACTGTTACACCAGGTATGAGTTGCACTGGTGTGACACTGTGCCCTGGCAGGCCCTGAAACGCACACGTGTGAAGGAAACTGACTGCTATTATATTACAGTCCAAAAAGTTTTTTTTTTGTTAAATGCAAGCTATTGTTACACCTGATATGAGTGGTGGCACTGGGCAAGTGGGCACAGTATACGCTGTGAGCCTGACACACACGCTTGCAGACAACTAACTGCTATTCAATCTATTACAGTCAAAATTGTATTTTTTTTTTTTTTAAATGTACACTACTGTTACACCAGACATGAGTTGCACTGGTGTGACACTGTGCCCTTGCAGGCCCTGAAACGCACACTCGTGAAGGAAACTGACTGCTATTATATTACAGTCCAAAAAGGTTTTTTTTTTAAATGCAAGCTATTGTGACACCAGTGAGTGAGTGGTGGCACTGGGCAGGCCCTGAAACGCACACTCGTGAAGGAAACTGCTATTATATTACAGTCCAAAAAGTTTTGTTTTTTTTAAATGCAAGCTATTGGGACACCAGTGAGTGAGTGGTGGCACTGGGCAGGCCCTGAAACGCACACTCGTGAAGGAAACTGACTGCTATTATATTACAGTCCAAAAAGTTTTTGTTTTTTTTAAATGCAAGCTGTGGTGGCACTGGGCAAGTGGGCACAGTATATGCTGTGAGCCTGACACACAGGCTGGCAGGCAGGCAACTGCAATTACATTACACAGAAAAAAAAAGCAGACTGATGTTCTAGCCCTAAAAAGGGCTTTTTGGGGTGCTGTCCTTACAGCAGAAATCAGATGAGTCCTTCAGGACTGTAGTGGACACTGAATACACTAGCCTAGCTATCAATTTCCCTATAAAATCAGCAGCAGCTACACTGTCCCTCCTCTCACTAAGAATGCAGCTTCACAATGAATGTAAAATGGATGCTGTCCAGGAGGTGGGAAGGTCTGGGAGGGAGGGTCTGCTGCTGATTGGCTGGAATGTGTCTGCTGACTGTGAGGTACAGGGTCAAAGTTTACTCAATGATGATGAATAGGGGCAGACCGAACAGCGCATATGTTCGCCATCCGTGGCGAATGCGAATAAGCGATGTTCGCCAGGAACTATTCGCCAGCGAACCGTTCGTGACATCACTATTAGAAACTAGACTAGGAGACTTGTTATTATTTATTATATGCTCTCTTTTTTATTGCTTTGCATAAATTTAATAAAAATCTTAATTGCACATTATGTAATAATGAGTACAAGAGCTCTATTGGAACATGCACATAGCAGTAACATCTGTGGGTTGTTTGGGTAACAAATTTTATTTTAGATAAATAGATTCTGTAGGTTGAACAAAGAGGAATGTTAATATAACATTTACTTGACTCTATGTTTCTCAAATATGTGTTTTTGAGGTATGACAAAGAAATTAAATATAGAAACCCATGACTCTATCATGCAACTGGATTCCTCCATCTTAGTTTGTTGCCAATAATTGTTGGAAGCTCTCTCCTTGGCAACTGGTAGTGAGTATAGAGAAAGCATGTAGACAAGAGGAGAAATTAAACAATGTTTATTTTTCTTCTCTTAATGTTTCACCTTGTTTGAAATGAATTATGGTGCCATTTGCTAATTCTTTAATAGAAATGCAAAAGAAAACCGATGCATTTGATAAAAATAAAGTTAACACAAGGTATAGGTGATTAGGTAATTTTCAATGTTTAATTTAATAGTTTAAATTCCAGAGAAGTGTAATTCCCCCTTTAAAATGTAGAGAATGAAGGTGAGGCACAGTGAGGATGATGATGAGCTGGTGTGAGTATAAGTCCTGTGGTTTTAAAACAATGGCCCATATGGTGAATACCTTTTCTCTTTATATACTGCATTATCACTTTTCGAAGCGCTGTATCAGATTTGACTTTATTTAACTGGATCTTTTTTGTTTTTTGGAAGGGGAAGGTTTGGTGCATTTTAAAGCCTTTATTTATACATTTGTTAACCCAGTATCCTTTGTGCTATTGTACTTTGTGTGAATGGTGTGATTCCTTTGTAGTCATCAGATACTGTTTTTGTTATTTAGTAATCTCTGAATTGTAGAGCATTAAACTTTGGTTTACATAGTATATGTTGTGCCTGTACTTGAGTTGGAGAATATTTCCAGATTAGCTATGTTCGTCTTCATTTTGCCATTTAGATTTGATTTTATCTACAAACTGGAATTTTCTCGTTGGGTTTTAGAACTGCTAGTTTGAAATCATATTTGATAACGATGACTCAGGATATGGCACATTATCAATTAACACATGTTGTCATATTAATAGTTCTTACATTTTATTAAAGCAAATTGAATAAACTATCAAGTAGTCCTATTCATCACTAACAGCATCGTTCTAAAACCCTCTTAGTAGGTAGTCCATAGCTATAGTTTACTTCATTTACATCTTGCACTGCTTAATGGGTTAACACTGAAAATTATCAAATTTTTCTTTTATTTCAAAGAACTCCTAAAATGTGGATCTGCCATTTTTTATTTTTTGAATATTTTACAAATACTCCCAAAAGTGACAGATTCAGCGTGGGTTTGTGGCAGCAAGGTACAGGAGAAGGTACGTTTACTTTCTTCAAGCTGTCCCTCGCAGGCGCCACATCTTCATATTGCAGGTCCTCTTAATTTCCCGGCACTTCAGTTCTCAGGATCCTTGTCCATGCTGTACTCTTGAACATGCACGAGAGTACAACACTGAGTTCTATGAGGCTGCAGGATCCTCCATAGATTGATCTCTGAATCCCACAGCCGTCATCCTCAGGCTTTATCATAACACATATTAGTCCCTACTTTGTTTTAAGGTATTGTAGGATTGCTTGGGAATTTCTGTTTATTCCAATACAGTCCTGATCCATATTTCATAAAGAATATATTTATGAAGTACTGAAAAGTGACAAAGCCACTTCAAGTACATAGCTGCTTTTCAGTGTCATGTATGGTGCACCCAAGGGTAAATCTTGGCATAGCTAGTCCCTAAACTCAAGTTTTGGAATTCATCTCACTGTCAATCTTATGTTCCCAGTTTTATAACCATACCGTCCCTCTGTATCAATATTTTCTCACCTTAGAGATATATTCTTCTTACCACAGTGATACTCCTCTAAAATATCCATATTTGCCTCAGCTGGTTACCTACTTTTTTTCCAGAATCCATAACCTTGCTAGACAGCGATTGACTCCAGATCCTATAACCTTATTCTCACTTCTCCCTGGCCATGTTCATATATTCTTCTTCTTATTATTATTGTTCCACAGTGCCTTGCAATATTATAAAGAGGGAAATTTAACAATAAACAAGACAATTACAAAATGTTACAGGAACTATAGATGTATGAGGACCCTGCTTGAGAGAGCTTTTATTCTAGAGACCCTGTTTATCCCCATACAGTCATACCATTCTGTATTTCATTATTCACAATATGGGTGAAATGGCTTTATTTATAGTTGCTGTTGATATAAGAACAGTTGCAACTTTTAGAGAAGCATTGGTGCATCCTGAAATTGTCTATGAGCAAAACAAATGAGAACATTTACATTCACAGCACAGACAGTGCCAGGTAAAAATCATCATTATGTTTTGACATTTTGTATCCGATCTGGCAAGCAGTCAAGTGCTATTAGATTGCACTTAATTAGAATTTTGTGAATGTGAGCAGCCTTCCTGAAACCACAGGTCTGTAATGTGTCTTTTAGGATGAGATTAAATAGCATGGCAGACAACAGTGCATGGCACAGAGTATTGAGTTTTATCTTAACATGAGTCTTGAGACAGTAAGCACATAGTATCTGCATCATATATGGGCACACTGAAGCTTTCCAGCAGTTGTTGAATTGCAGAGATTGGTTGGCTTCAACATGGGTTATAAACAGAGACTAGCTTAGCTTGATATGGTTTGTATTCTATCCAAATCATATTGAGGCCTTTGTTCCCCAATAAGTCTACCAACAGGAGAATGACAGGCTTCCCTTCAGTAATTTAGACCGAAAGCCAAAGTTTACCTACTGTGTCCTACAGCTGTGTTGAAGTGGTAGAAAGCAATGGGCATCACTGTGGTTTTAAATGCTTATATAGTTTGTGATGTGAGGGAAAGTGATGAATAGATTTTAACCTGTAATGATCTGGCTGTTAATAACCACCAAGGTTGGGCACCCCATGATTGGATGTGTCAGGTGAGAAACTTTTTTTTTTTTTTCATTTCAACCAGGTTGTAGCTAGATTAGGGTCTTCAGTCCAAGGGTAATTTTTATGGCTTCACCTATATACAGTTTATCTAGAGCCCCTCCTAAAAGCACACCTTATTCCCAACACTAAATCCTAGCATGTTCCATGGATCACATTTTGACAGAAATCACAAAAATTCCCTCATCATTGTGTCTGATTCTTTGTTCCTGAACGCAGCAAATATTTTGACTATTCTTGGATACGTTAAGTCTGGCCTTTCTAAGGTCCGGTTATACGTTATCCTTAGTCCTAGGTATGACACAGTTCTGCGTTCTTGATCAACTTGTAATCCTGACAATAGGGGAGTTGTGTGGTGCAATAATAATATTTTTTTGAGCCTTGACATATATAGTCATTTTCATTCTGCTTTTCTCGTATCAGAAGATGATGAACGGATCTCTGAACTTTAATAGTGTGGTTGTGATGTGTGTGTGCACTCCAGCACGGTGACGTTCTCTGTTAAATCTCAACACTGAAATAACTGGTGGCTGGCTGCAGTGGGGAGAGGGGATATGATATATCATGTCTCCACCGTTCCTTTGTCATACTACCATCAGCCACATGTTAATTTCATTGCTGAGTCTTAGCAGAGAAGGGTGCTGTTCTGGAGACATCACTGAATGCTAAACCGTGCTACTGTAACTAGTGCAGGGAAAGTGTTACTTTTAGTCTTAATGATCGGGCCTGACCATGCAATCAGCTTGGAATCCCATCCAGAGCTTTTCAGGAGAACATTTATGTCCCCAACCCCTGTCAAACCCCCTGACATTGTAAATAACTGCATTTATAGTTTTACTAAGAAACGTTTCACTCCTATTACTTTAAGAGTAACATAAAGATTAAATTTTTTTGGATGCATCAATGAAACATTTTAACTTTGTGACACACTGTAATAGGTTCAGGCTGTGTTTTTTTAATGTATTATTTATTGACAAGCGCCTGTGACATTTATACCAAGATGGATAAGGTGTTTACAGCTGACAATCTTGTACTCCTCTGTATCTCAGTAATAACCACACCTCAAGCTGGCATGTTTCCGAGCCTGATGCGTGTAATGAATGATAGGTTGGATTTAATTTCAGGTCACGCAAAGGGCCAGACATTGGCACAATGTCTGCTTGAGAGGACCGTCTTACAATCATACCATTGAGTTAAACAGAATCCAAAGTGCTAGCACACCATTTTCTATTAAAGACACCATGTCAGTCTAATGCTTCTGTTATCGTACTGTAGTTTTTTTATTCCATTTTCTTTGAGTACTGTTTGAAACAATTATGCTTTAGGAACATGCCTTTTTTTATTTCTTGCTTAATCAGCAAATAATGCTGACGCTTTATGATTTTGTGGCATACTACTATATTGTCAATGATTTCTTATTTACTTTTTCCTTTTCATCCCTCACCCTTTACTTGCCACTTTTTTTGGGGGGGGGGGAATATTGGCAGTGCAATAAAATTCAGGTAATTAAAAAAAAGATTAAAAACAAAAACAACAACACACAAACACACACCCCTTCTCTCTCTCTCTCTCTCTTCTCACTCTCTCTTCTCTCTCTCTTTTCTCTTCTCTCTCTTTCTTCTCTCTCTCTCTTCTCTCTCTCTTCTCTCTCTCTTCTCTCTCTCTTCTCTCTCTCTTCTCTCTCTCTTCTCTCTCTCTTCTCTCTCTCTTCTCTCTCTCTTCTCTCTCTCTTCTCTCTCTCTTCTCTCTCTCTTCTCTCTCTTCTATCTCTCTCTCTTCTTCTCTCTCTTCTTCTCTCTCTCCCCCTCTCTCTTTTGGATCACAGCCCATCATTTGGTTTAAATGTAGAATGAAGTCTGAAACATGATGCCTGTGCTCTTTTGCATGTCAAGCTATGAACTCTGGGATAGTTGTGGAAACATGATTTCTTGAGTTTATGTGCTACAGGAGGATCCTTCAAAGTCCAAATTGAGGTATTCCATTGGTGCATACCAGTGTATTTGCACTGTCAGGAGTTGTACTTTTTGGCCTGATTGCAATCTATTTGATGCATGTATATGTGTGCATTTGCAGAATCTAATTTAAAATAGCCAAGCATGAAAAAATATAAAGCACAGCAATTTGTATAATTGAAAGATAAAATGAGCTTCCATCTAGGTGATACCATTTTTTAGATATCTCCAATCTTATTACTGATAAGCACTCATGTGATTCTAGAGGTCACCAACAATGAAGACAATTTATTTCTACCTAAAGGTTTAAAATTGCTTAAAAAAAGGGATTGCTTTAATGAAATTAAATTATAAAAGCTGTCTTGCAGATGACTTTTTAAAGCATATTTCTTTTATTCAAATTAACATTTCAAAATTGACATACAGCTACTGCCCTAATTGAGAGGAGACTTTGTGGGAGGTATCCTCTCTAACATTATTATTATTATTGTTATTTATATAGCGCCGACTGATTCCACAGCGCTTTACAATATTATGAAAGGGAGGCAAATTTACAATAAATGCACAGACATTGCCTAGTATATATATATATATATATACATATAACTTGCACTGGTACCCTGCACACACACTTTCAAAGTACAAAAAATGCCGGGTGCATAATAGCCATAGCCAAACAATATAGAGTATTCCAAAAATAAGGCTTGCACTCACGGTCTGTAGTAATGTTAAAAGTTCTTCTTTATTGCGATATTCTTAAAACAAATCTGTAGTCATCAACGTTTCAGCCATCACTCATGGCTTTCATCAGGATCAGTTCAATACATAGTTCAATATATATATATATACACACACACACACACACACACACAGTTAGTTGCTGGATGGGTGGAGTTAAGAGTTTGTGGGCGTGCACTACAAGGAGTAGGGCTGCAGCAGTGAGGGGAGGGCACCAGCAGCTCTATCACAGGTGGAGGCGGGGTCTCTGTGTTCTCCGTGAGTAAACACTGGCAGCATAATCTCATGGGGGATTCAGCCTGCATTACAGCCCCTGCGGGTGCCCCCTCTCACACAGCGCCCTAGGCCACCGCCTAGTCTGCCTTTTGGAAGCGCCGGCCATGACTAAGAGAAATAATTAGTAAAGGTTGCATATTTTAAGAACCCCACTAAAGCAGGTTAGTTCCCAGCACTCTTCCCCCAATCACTGAGCTAGTGCAAGGAATTTTGGCTACACAGGCTAAGTTACATTTTGCCGTGACCAAAGTGCATCTTCACATGTGTCTCTCTTAACCCCACCTTATTACGCTGTTACGCATCCTTTTGCCCCTTTAATGTATCTACCCCCCATTTTGTGTTTCTCTTCCCTATTGTTTTTATTGTACCCCTCTTATGTCACTCTTATTCCCAATTTTGCATCTCTTTACCACCATTTTGTAATCTCTTAACCTCTAGTTTGTCCCCTACCCACCTGCCTTTTGCATGTCTTACCATGGCTTAGTGTACTGTCTTACCTCTCCCTGTCTTTTAACCCCTTTTGTGTCTCTAACTCCCCCTTCTGTGTCTCTTAGAAAACACTGCAACACTCACGCGTGGCAAGTCCAATCGGCACTGTCAGCTCAGGGCAGACCTCACTCCTATACTTACCGTGGGGCTGCCTCTGCTCTACATGCCCTACATTCTCTGGTCAAACTGGCATTCGGATTAATGCTGGCCACTGTGTCTGGCCACATAAAGGCCCCAACTCCCAAATTGACGTTTGTGACGCAGACATGTGTGTGCTGTTACGTCATCAATGTGCGTGCACCTTTTGGTGTCACATGGTAAATTCTTACCAATCCTTGCCCTCCTCTGATTATTTAAACTCTCTGGCTCATGTCTATGGTACCCTGTTGTGGTTTACATTTGTTTGATTAAATCTGAGAGCATGTTTCCGTTTGTTGTATCTGACTTATCTGACCTTACCATTCCTTGACTATTCTACCTTCTCTTGCCTTTGACCTTATGCTATTCTCTAGTTTATTCTGTCTTCTGTAACCCTGACCTTGATTTGTCCTGTACTATTCGTAGTACGTAGCATTAAGTCCAGCTATTCTAAGGCCTGGTTATACACCTTTTTATGTCAAGTGCATTTGTTTTACTAAAGTTTTGTATTGGGTCCTAGTTATCCTTAACATAGATAGTTGTCTATTCTTTAGTAGGCTTTCATTTCATTTTTTTGCGGAAAAAGCCCTCGTTCTGTCACTGTACCCAGACACAGCCTACATATAGCATGTCATAGTCTGTCATTTCTTTCGTGCCTCTCATAGACACAGATCTTGTGTTCAACATGAAATATATTACTTTGTGGGTAAAACATCATATCTATAAGCAGAAGAAATGCTCATGTCTCTCTCAAAGCAGTTGACACTGGCTTCCTATTGTAGTCCTTTGGCTTCGATGTGTTGCTTTCTTTTGGAGAAAGAAGTGTCTGTTGTGTGAATGTCACTCACCTTCTCCAATATTAGAAGCAGTTTGCAATGTGAGTGCAATATCCAATGCTGCCTAATTATCCTCTTCCTTTGCTATGGTAACAATCTATTCCCATCAGTCGATTTAAAGAGGCAAAACACAATAACCAGTACTGGCCTCTGAATTTCAATGAATTCCATCCAATTGGATAAATATTATATATCCAATGTGGAAGTGTCATTTCAGCTTTAGTGATATCTGTGAAGAGGAACTGGACATCTGAAGGACATAGGTAAGTGTCAAACTGTTTGAAAACTTGGCTTTTAACAGCATGATGGCACCGCGGGACTCCTGGAACCATTACCACTACAACAGGCCGCTTTGCGTCATGATTTAAATAAATTGTTGGAAAAGACCGGCTGCTATAACAAAGGAGGAACAATATTGTGTAGATAGAAAGCAGGCAGTAATCGTTATGGTGCTTAAAGTGTCCCTTTAAATGAATTATTGGAAAAGGCTGGTCACCATAACAAAGCAGGAAAAATATTGTGTGAATTGTAGGATCAATATTATTGTGCTGCCAGCTACATAGATTCATACGTAAAGCACATACATTAAATAGATTGCAATCTTCGTCATGTAAAACTTTTTGCTGACTCCCAAGAAGCAGTCTGTTCACTATAACCAATAGTGAGAATGTCTGTGGGCACTGTCCCCCTTGTATATGTCAAACTCTTGTAGACCAGAAGGAAATCATACCACAGATGCATTGTATCATACAATTAGCTTTGTTATGTGTAATTATGGTGCTTAGACAGATCATTTTCATACATACTATTTATGTATGCACAGTTAAGTTTCTAAAAGGGTACTCCAAGCAAAGAGCCCAAAATGTAAAGCTTAGGTTACCCTATATGGCAGTGTTATTTTAAGACATTTTAAGAGATCAAAAATAAATTATTACTCACAATTATCTGACATTCTAGTGATTCATTTCAATGAGTCAACTTACACCTGTGAGTAAAATTATTATTTATATAACATCAACATTTTCAACAAAACTATATAATTGTACAGTGCAAGCACTTAAAACAAGATGAACATGTGTTAAGAAGAACAGACGGTGATGGTGTGAGGTGAAGGGAACACAGAAGAAGACACACTATTTTAAAAGGGGATGAAGTTTGTGTGCTCTTTGTATACAGATGAGATGAGAACACCAGGTATAAATTCTTGTCTTTTGCTCAGTTGAACATACATCAATAAAATAAGATTAAGTCCTAATCTAGTGAACAAAATGGCTACTAATGAAAATAGACTGTGGAAAATGAGGTTCCATTCTATGCAAGAGAATGTCTTTTCTTCAGCATCATGAGTCCTTCCTATGGAGAAGTGATATCGGCTAAGCTGTAGTTACCAGCCAATCACATTTCTCCACTTAGGGATTGTGGTTCGGATATACACCTTGATTGCTGGGTCTTACTAAAGTACCTCACAAACACACATTCATGTATGTAAATAGGCATACTACCTTGCTATTAGCAGCATGTTATAAAATGAGATCATGAGTGATGATTCTCTTTCTTTGTAGAAAAAACTAGAATGTCAACAGCAATGTATCTACTTTACAATACTGTTCTGTCAGGTATGAGGGTAGAAACGTTGTGAAATATTTTAATTTAAGAAATTTCTGTTTCTTTAACCCTTCCCACTATTTGCAATGGGTTTATTTATTTTCCTTCTGTTGTCTGTATAACATTAGTCATGTGAAAATTTTTTGTTGATGCCACTATTCTCTTGCTTAGCTTTTCCTGGCTGACCACTGAAGTGTCTTCTTCTAATATTTGAAATGCATACATGTAGTAAAGACCTATACCCATAATATTACTGTACTGATAATTTAAATGTTTTTACCTTTGAATTGTTGAGATAAAGCATATCAACATGTAGTAACCTATGTTGTTTGTTTTTTATCCACAGTATGTTCCGCCAGACCTTTGCATCTGTAATTTTGTGCTGGAGCAGTCCCTATCTGTCAGGGCCCTTCAAGAAATGTTGGCAAACACTACAGGAAATGGCAGTGAAGGGGTAAGTCATTTCCTCCACCTCCCCTCCCCCCCCCGATTAATTTACAATGTAAGCAGAGCCTCAGGCAAGCAGACTTTGTTCGCGTCCATTAGGCATGGCTGAGAACATGACAAGGGCTCGTTCTCTGATAGAAGATAGGCAAGGTCTTGATCTGCGTCTGTTGTCGTGATGGATTTGTCAGTGACTAAAGCACAGCGATGATGACAAGACCCAGTGTCCGTTAAATATTCATGTCCATTATAATTCAAACCAATGAAGTCTCGTTTTCTTTTGTCTGGTGCAAGCCGTGCTGTCAGATAATTCAGTAAATTCCTTTATTTAAATAGTTACCCAAGTATGATAATGAAAGATGCATTTTACACATATACCATATATTTTGACTGCATGCTGGATCAAATCATGTTTACACTCCATACAACTGCAATACAGCCTAAATGCTTTAAAAAGTCTATGTAAGTGAATTTGTAACTCTTGCTATTTCATTACTCGAGGCAATAAAAATGATCATTGTATTATTCCTTTTTCAAAATATTTATTTTGGCATCATTGATTGCATTTTTTCTGTCAATGTTTTAAAAAAAATTATATTTAAGAATTAGAAATTTCATACTGTATGCATAAGACCTTTGTCATAACGAGATCATTGTAAGCTTGTTGAGGGCTGACTCTGAAGGTTTGCAGTACATTTCTGCAAATTTACTAAGCTAGGAACTCATTAAGATGGTGGAGAAAGTACTGCTACTGATGTTCCTTGGAAAACTAGAGGGTTTATCAGAAATAAACCGTATTGATCTGCACTCAAAGTTCCAAGCAAGCATCCAGCGTCCTAGGTGGTGGTTCAAATGGACTATGTATGAGGTGAAGAGTTGAGGCCAAATATAAGATGAAACATCAGCTGTCCAGAAGGGAGATAAAGTGATGATTGAAGACAATAAAGGGAGTGTTGTAAATTGTAAGAACAAGAAGGCTTGCATGCTGCTGAACAATTATTAGCTTGTCTGAAAACTGCTTGGTCTTTGCCTGAGATAATTATAGGGCCTGCGTGGTGTATAAGCACACAGCTGGATGGAACAGTTAATGTGGTAAAATGTTAAACTTTATGTATGGGAGTCTCTCTTTTTCCAACCTAGATGAATATGTGCCTATGAGAGGTTTCTCTGAAGTTTGTCTGGCATTGCACTTTGTAATGACGCTGACCATGTCCATCATTGCTAAAGAAAATCATGGAGACTTAGACAACCAGCAGTGACAAAAGACACCTTTAGACCCATTCGGCCATGAATTTTACATAAGTAATATAAAAAGCAATACGCTAGTGCAAACAACTTCAATGATGATTGTCTTGTTTATTTGTAAAAGACAGTCCTCCTAGATATCATGTTGCATAGACACATTTTTCTGGATGCACTAAAGACATTGATTTGAGTAATGTTCAGAATTACTCCATATACAGTTTTATTAATTTTTTTCCCTTTGATCACCAGCTGTCTAAAATGGGACTGAAAAACAATTATCAAATTATCATTTCCACTGAAGCTTTTACGACTGGGTATATTAGCACATAATCTTTTAAATATACCTATATTTCAAGATAGTTTGCTAAAATATAATATCACTCCACTCCACTTTGTACATATATATATATATATATATATATATATATATATATAACACCTAGCTTTTATTGTAGCTTGGTTAAAAAAGTAAACGTTTCAGTTTCAAAACAAAACTTTCATCAGTAAAAGCTTTTTACTGATGAAACTTTGTTTGGAAACTGACAAATGTTATTTATATATATATGTACAAAGTCCTTGAAGTGCTCTTATGGTTGTTTATTGTGTGGATTAGAACCAGGCAGTATTAATATAGAATTCTGGAATGCAGGCACTTGCTGAATGTTATATTTCAAGATACATATATTTTTGTGTAAATGTGCCTACAAAAAAATTAATTTAAAAAAAAGCTAGCCTCTTTAACCATGCCCCCTCGCTACAGAAAAATAGTTCCTTATTAAATGTATGCACACAGCACAGCAACTGACAGTACTGAACACCAAAGCAACCCGTATAAGACAGACAGGACACTCAGGGGATAGTTTATCTGACTGTCTGCAGCCAGGTTGTGGATTAATAACAGCTGACTTGGTACTGTTGGGGCTGAGACTGTGTACATACATTTGATAAGGAAGTGTTTCTGGCATGAGGGGGCGTGGCTAAAGAGGCAGGTGTATGAGGCAGAATTCTGCAAAACATTAATTTTTTTTCCCTCTGAAAAACCTTTTTTGTTTTTGAGTTGAGTTGAAATTGCATCAAATACAGAATATTAATGAGGATAGAATCCATCAAATGCATTAAAGTTGTATTGGTGCTCTTAGTATCCCTTTAAGTGATAAATGTATGCTTTTTCAGTAATCTGCGTGCTCATTTATTTAATGGAAAACTGACACTTGCCAGAACTTTTCAAAATTATGTTTACTTTTATTCAGCAAAGATGTATTTGAGAACTGTGAAAAATATAATTAAATGTAGTTCACTAGATTCTTTATCTTGCAACTAGGCACCCCCATCTTAGAGCCCTTTCCATCATCAATCTCTGTCTTTTTGTCAATCTCTGGCAGTCAACACAGAGAAAGCATATAGAGAAGAGGAGAAATTAAACAATGATTTTATTTTCCCTACTCATTTGCAATATGTGCCCTGGTTGAGCCTGGACTGAACTGAATAGTGATATAATTTGCTAAATCGTTCGTGTAATTTACTAAACTAAAATAGAGCAGCATGTAATGAGGTAAACAGACAGAAATTATAGTAGATTTTATTTGGTGTAATTTCCAAAGAAGTGACTGTGCTCCTTTAATTTATTTATTTATTTACAAGTTGTAGATTGTTAGTTTTTTCCTAGTTTGAAACGGTATACGTCATAAATATCAGTACAATACTTGAACATAATAATTGTACGTCTGTGCTTTCACGCACGAATGTTAAAAGGTGAGTCATTACTTTTTTTAAATAAAATACTAAAAATAATCATTCCATTTTAAGAGGCATTCATGAAAGCACACTAAAAATATCTAGAGGTGCAGGACTGCTGTAACATGTGAAGATGTGTGAAAGTGTTGCTTGTATAAAATGGTGAAAACCTGGGCCCAATAGGAATAAAAACCAAAGTAATCCATCCCGTATGCATAAAAACATATACATTCTATTGTGTTATGTACATTCCTTTTTTAGAGTCGAATGTCAGGCACGTACTTCTGGATGGCTTGCAGGCTATGAATTAAGATCTAGACTAACTACATAGGGAGTGGGTTTGCTAAAAGTTGCTAAAGTTACCATCAGAAGCATTATCTCTTGAAATAATGCAAAAACATTGTATTGCAAAAATTACAAGGATTTAAAAGAAATAAGATATTACCCTACAACACTAGTTTATATACCCCTCAACAAAGCATAGCAAAAACAATATAAACATATGTATATATAAAAAAGGTGAAGTGTAAAATAACATTTTTGTAACATGTACCTTATACAAGTAACGTTACTTAAATAGTCCTCAGACATATAAAAAAAACATTAATCCATAACAGATTGCCCTAGGTTATGTTTTCCTTTAAGGAACAATGCAAACCTGTATTCCTAACGCTATTGTGCCCCTGTCTCTAGTTAAATTCTGCTCCGCTCCCATTTGCAATAAAAAGTTTGTAAAATAAAGAACTTACTAACTTGTTTCCAGTGCCAAGACTTCATCAGCACTGTTCAAATCTCTGTCTCCTGCAACGTCATCGAGGAGGCATGGCTTCAAATCCATTAATCTTCATAGAGGTGTGTTTTTTAACACTGTAGGTTTAGGAATACATTTGTGTTCCTGACTCTATAGTGTTCTTTTAAATGAGGTGACCATTGTGTGAAATCCTAAAGCGTTCGAGTCTGTTGATGAAATATTGTTAGGTCACATTTTAATCAAGTATGGGCTCCTATTTTCAAATATTCTCCAGTTGAATTGCTTGTGCTATAATGTACACTGTGGTTTTTTTTAATAATCTTTTTTCACAGATCATCTTTCTTCTCTTTTGAATTCTTTGAATTTATATTGCATTTCTTATCAGACCTCTTTGCTTATTTATAACTGCATTAACTTAACCAAACCTATTATGCAAACCACATTTTCACTTTCTTTTCTTTTTATTAGGGTTCTGCATTGCATTGTGTACAGTTTATTCTTTTTATTGCTTAATTGATCATTTTATTTGCAATGATTCATTTTTGTTTAATGTTAAAGACTGCTGATTGGAACAAATTTATTGGAGGTTGTACCCCAGAAACCTCTATAAGATGCATTATGCAAAACCCCTTAATAAAAAAAACTGTTTAGTTTTCCAAGTTTAGTTTGTTTTTTGACAATTTCTATATATAAAAGAAAATCTTTATCAGGTGAATAGCAATTGATAAGAAAATTGAAATTTCACCTATAGCAGATAAAAGTCTGCATAACATTAATTCTACTGTTTTGTTTCCCACTTTGATAGCATATTGACCATTCAAGATGGGTATGTTTCAGTCCTCTTTCTTCCTTCCTTTTAGATTTCTATCTTTGCATGAGGATTTCTGGATGTAACTGGATATTCTTGGTCCTTTCACTTGTTGGTAGACGATATCATTGTATATTGGTCTGATAATGCTGGCAATCATTTGCACATGACTGATTAGTTAGTGCTCTACTCTTTACCACGTTTGCTTTAAATAGTTAGCACCTAGTAAAGGGGTAGGCAACCTTTGGCACTCCAGATGTTGTGGACTACATCCCCCATAATGCTCTTACACCCATAATGCTGGTAAAGCATCATGAGTGGTGTAGTCCAAAACATCTGGAGTGCTGAAGGATACCTATGTCTGGCCCTAGTATCAGATTTGTCTGTTCAAATAAATCTATTTTGTCTTCATCAGAAAATCAATCAACTCTTTATGATCTCATTATATATACATTTTATTGGAGATTAACAAAGGTTATATTATAATCACATTCTTAGGCACTATGCTATGTTCCCAATAATTATCACTCCCCACCAGCCTTTTTATTTTTAACACGCAAATAGATATACCACTGCTTTGTTATAACTTAGAACAGTGGTAGTCGGCTTTCAGCACTCTAGATGTTGTGGACTACATCTCTAATAATGCTCATACAAGCATAATGCTGGCATCAAGGGAGATGTAGTACTTAACATCTGTAGTGTTGAAGGTTACCTTCCACTAACAGAGAACAACTCTAATCATATTCTATACCGTTTTTTGTTTTTAGATAACAAAACATTTATGGCCGAAATATATCTGTTTACATTTCCCCCAACTAGCACCTGAATTGAAGCTTATCCACCTTTCTTTGACTTAAATTTATCTAACCATTTATCAAACTGCTGGCAAGAACCTTGCTTTACCTATTAATAATGCTTTCAGGAAAAGGTCACTAAATTATCTTTCCTAACACATATGAATACTACATGTCATAAGGGAAATCCACCTAACTAAACTACATACTAATTCACTAATCTTCTGTTTTCCAGTAAGAAGTGTTTGCTGCTTACGCGTTTCCATAGCAAAGTAAAACTTCCCTAACCTCTTAAATAAGCCCATAATCAGCCATGTCCCTCCCATGAAATCTCAATAAATTGAAAATTAAAAAAAAAAAAGATTGTCACATTCGCTGCAAAACTCTATTTCTATAACACTGCTGACTTTGCCCCATAACAGTGATTTGGTGGGGAAACACAAATGGAGAGAAGATGGATCTCTAATGGAAAGAGGGCAAGGAATTAACAAAAATAGATGAGAAGACGAATAAAGGGAAACAAAACTGGGAATAAAAATGCTCCTTGGCACTTTCAGGTGTTTTACTTGATTTTTGATAATGAGTTCGCCTTCTGCATCAAAAACATTCACTAACTCTGCTTTAGCTTGTGAACAACTAAGATATGATCTTAAATTTACTGAAAAGTGTTTAAACAAGTCACTAGGATTACTTGACCAGTATTATGAATGCATGGAACAAAATCTAAATAAAAAGGTATTCAATAAGTGATCTCCTTCACAAAAGAGTAAATGTCCCATTTTCTCTGATATTTCTTATTAGTAGCGCTACCAACGTACATTTGTAAAGTGCCAGATTTTCTCAGCCTACAGCCCAGTACAGTCAAAATAAATTCAGAAATGTATCTCCTTGGAAATGCTCACAAGTGAAAGGACATATGTATTCTTTTGTCGTTGCCTTCTTCTTTCTTTCCTCTTCTTTCCTCCTGTTGACCAGTTCTTTTACTTTGCCTGGACAGGTCTTTTAGAGATGGAGCTGTGTAGTGACTGCTCGTGTTGTAATGCTCTTTAAAACCATTTCTAACCTGTTTGAACTCTCCATTTTTAGTGGTTGCCAGGACATGCTGCATACAGATTGAGTTGTACAGGCCTGACTCTAACAGTAATACAAAGAATGTGGATTATTTATATATATATATATATATATATATATATATATATATATATATATATAATATGAGGAAATAGAGATGGTCATCTTAAGGCAGCATTCCTTCCAATGAAATCATAATTGCCTATAGTCTGAAATCCGATGGGACATTTCCAATGAAAGTCCCCTTTACTAATTTTTCCCCGCACTATTTTTCCCACTTTTGGGTACTTCAGTGAGAAAGTGCAGTGTAAGTGTGTGTTTTAATTTCACAAGGTGATTTCTGGGTATTTTTGCCCTCAAGCAAGTATTTCAGCAGAGCTTTGCACATGGTCAGCCCTGTTTATCCGAGTGGCCTGTCATTCTGGCAATCGTGATGTCACTGATTATATGAATTGAATCACTACTATGTCCCACGTGGGTCCTAACACACACCCATGTTTGAAACTTTTACAGGCTCATCAAGTCATGTTATGCTCTTGTCTGACACACAGGGAGCTAACATTCATCTCCCAACAGACTGGCTTAGTCCTCCAGTTTTGGAGGAACGTTCATAACAAGTGCTTGTTAAAACATGCTCACTTGGAATAAGCACTTGGGTATATAAAGGTCCACTATGCACTCCATGTGAACTTACAATTAGGAGGTCCTGGGTGCCATCTTACCGTGTTATCCAAAAATAGTTAAACACCATATGGTAAGATGGCCTATAGACCTCATACAGACTTCATACAGATGACATTTTTATGGGGCACGGACTTTTTTTTTTTTTAACCCATTCACAAACACTTTAGCTGTAAACCTCACTCGTCTGCCTGACATTCTTTCTCCCTGCTTTAAAGGGACACTGTAGTCACTATAACCACTTTGTCTCTTTGAATTGGTTATAGTGCCTGGAGTGCCCTGGCACTGTCCCTCCATTCAGTGTTGCACCATGTTTGTGCAGTATGCCACAAATTAAGAGTCCCTGGTCACCCACAATCCGGCCCCTTCTGTATGTGTAGCTAAGGCAGAGATTACACACTTCCTTGTTGTCATACCCATTCATACCATCAGTTGGAGCTCTGACAGGTTAAAAGCAGTCAGCTGACACTCTCAGCCAATCACAGCTGCCCATTGCTGCTCAGGGCAATACTTCCTTATTAGCCAAAGCAGCACAGAGGGGATGGACTGCCGTGGTCTCTTGTTTAGCATTAAAACAATACAAAATTCAAAACTGTTTAATGCTGAAAGAAATGATGGCACCAGGGGACTCCATACACTATAACCAGTTTAATGAGATGAAGCAGATGCAGTGCCTATTGTGTCCCTTTAATTATAAACCTTACTTAACCTTAAACCTTAATTATAAGTCATTTCAACAGGGAAAGACCCTGAATACATTATTAATTCAAATTATCCTGTGCAACATGTACCTATGTCACTGTCATACAGTTGGTTCTTTCATACTGTTCAAACATCTCATCACTGTTACTTCAACACTCAATCCTTTGATTGATAAAATGAGTGCCATTGATTTGTGTAATGGTATTTATTAGCTGACAGTTTGGGAAAGTCAGAGATCATTCTGTGTGCGCTATATATTTGCACTTGGTGACAGAAATGGCACATAATAGATTGTCCATTTCACTAACATCATATCAACAGTGTTTCTAGAACGTTTTGCTCAGAAGTAGTAAGAGGAAATACGTGAAAAAGGAAGATAATGCTGCCTTAGGAATAAATTTAGGCTGGGTCATGTTACCCATTCCTGAAACGGAAGTGTTTTATAATATCAATACATCTGGTTACATTATAGAGTCAGGCCAGTATTTTCTCAATACAAAATTTAACACATTCTGGGTTTATTGTTATTTATTAAGTGAAGAATTATCTTACTCTAACTACAATCCATGATATTGCATAAGGTTGTCTGTTGCGTGAATCCTTTTGTGATGGGTAATATGATAAATCCACCTTCCCTTGAGTTGCTGTAAGTCAGTATTTTCTGACTCTCTTGCATTTAATGGTAATGTATTTATTGCCGTGTTATAATCACTGTTAATGAAAACCTGCATCTCTGCAGCTTTATGTTTATGTCAGGTAATGTTAATGCAGAGCTGTGAACGCAAATTTACAGAATTTCTGAAATTTGTTGTAAATGCAAACAGTGTCTGACTGTTGGAGAGAGCTTAAAATGTAAGTGCTTAAGTACTAAGATACGGAGATATTGAAAACAGAGTTAATGTATGGTCTAGTCTTAAAATACAGATTAATGTATAATTGAAACCAAACTGCAAAACAGAGTAAAATAGCGTAAGTTTACCTATAACTGAGTTGGAGATTTCTTTTTTTTTTTTCTTTTTCTCAAATCAACATTTTTTTTTTAACCTATATTTTGCAGTTCTAGTTTCAAATCTTTATTTAGCAAATAAACCACCATATAAGGTTGGACAAAAAAAGGAATAATTATTTTCCACTACTTGGTATATACCTGAATTTTTATAACACTAAAACAATAATTATTTTTCACATCCATGAAGAACATTGTGATTAATCTATAATGCATGAAAACAGAGCCTGTTTTCCAATCCAAGTTATATCCTTTTTCTGTTTGGAAGCTTGCATTCTCTATAAACAAAGCTGAGCTGTCAGCGTGATAATGGCGAGAGAGCCATTTTATCTGCACCTTTAATTGGTACATATTAGACTTCACAGCTTAGAAGGCCCACGGGAGGACGTGCAGCTCGGACATTGGTTATTTAATTTTGCTAGTGCTGAGATGGAGTACATTCTGCTGAGTGTGCAGAGCTCAGATCTACACTGTCTGCAAGATTGAGGCGGATTAATTCCTTGACTTCACACAAACACTAAAAACAATTCTTCCTTGCAGATCTTGCCATCTTTAATCGTTTTCCTTTTTTAACGTACTGTTCTTTCCTCAAAAACGTCAACATTATCAATATAATCACACAGGATTTTACTTGTTAGCACGATTAGCATTGTGGTCTACGTTGGTGAGATTATTTTACACTGTAAAATGTGGTTCTAAGCCCAAACGTATTTGGCATTCCAGAGGTTCCTATATATTTAAAGCCTGTTATTCTTACCTCTGCTAGATGTGTTTACAAATCCGTTTGTAACACATTATTTCTATTAGAACACGTCTGAAATACTTTGGGCTGTTACACCAGTTACAATAATACTTTTATGTAACATTTGTTGTAAAAGACTGATTAGTTCATTTATAAAAAATTAAAAAATGTAAATCTTGTCCGCGTCGACTATCATTTAGGAAAACTTTACAGAATAGAATTTGCCAGATACACACTGAGATAGCAAAGACATAATTCTCACAGTAATGTGTCTTTAAACTGCTATAGATGTGTTTAGAAACTGTGTGTGTAAATAAAATACATTGTTCTTTGCATTACATTTACATGTTAGTTGCATAAATTATTAGTAAGTCACCTAAGTTTTCTAAGTGCAGCTCCGACCCTGGCCACACCCCAACTCACACCCCTAAAATACAAGTGTCCCTCTTTGTTTATTCTAAACATTGGAAGATCTATCTATCTATCTATCTATATATATATATATATATATATACATACAATTTTTTTTTTGACATCGTAATATAACAGTCCTAATCTTGAAAAGCAATGGATTGCAAATGTTTCTAATTGTTCAAAACCTGAAGCCTACACTGGCTGGAGCATTCAGCATTGATCAGGGTCATTGGAACGTTTGTGGCTGCTTTGATAAATACTTAAGGAATAAAATATTTTTTTTATAGCCCTCTAATAAATTCACTGTGAATGGCATTGTAATGTAGCTGTAACATTCAAGCTAGCCTGATTGTGGAGGTGAGAGCACAAGTGTGAGAAGCAGGTGGGGTAAATGACTTGTAGATAATGGGGTAGCACAGTGTTTTAGTGAATGCACACAGTAGTAGCTGATAATAATGAGGTGCTGCTAAGTTACAAATATTTTTGAAAGTTCCTTAGAGGAACAGCATCTCTGCTCCGTGATTCTTGGAAAGATTCAAATTGATTGCAGACTCTCTACAGTGTGAGAAATAAGAGATTATTTTATTTCAAAAGAGATTTAAATGATGTGTATATAGGAAGTAGCCCATGTCTCCTATCACTCAGGGAATGACAATATGTTTTGCAGCGATAAACCATGTAGATATGTGCTGCTACAAGCACATGTTGCTTTGACAGCAATGTGTTGGTGGTTGAGCAGAGAGAGTTTATTTTTTACAGCATTGTAGCTAGCTATCCTTATTTACATGTCACGAGGGTTGTTCACCCTGTTGATGAATATGTGAGCTAGATTAGGCTGTTTGTTTAACAGAACATTAGACTTAGATTTTAGTCCTTTTGTTTTTGTTCCAGTGTGCATTAACGTGTCTAAGTGAGAGGTGTCCAGGTCGCTCAATGGTATTCGGCTTCTCAAACAGAGTGTCAGGAAGTGCAGATTGACGTCAGGCATGGGTGCCGCTGATTGGCTAGAGTGGACAGTTGACGCTCTAAGCCAATTGCTAGTTCCCGGTTCATAAAATATTTTTACTTTTTTAGGAATGGAGAGCTACTGATTGGCTTAGAGTGATATTTGACACTATTTTTTTTTTTACCTTTGGACATGAGAAGGTCCAGAGTTTCCCTGCCAGGCCCAGGTACCAAAGCCTTATGATGTGGTGTCCAGAATAAAGTGGAGGGTTCACTTCATTTGTCTTTCCTGCTCCAATCCCCTTCTCCTCTCCTTCATTTGACAGTCTTTTTCTTCTGACACTGTTTTCTATCCTTGGCCCCTTCTACTCATATTACGCCCTTCTGCTCCTTTCTCATTCTGATCCCTTTCTGCTCCTTGCAGACCCTTTCTGCTCCTTTTTCTACTTTACCTTTGTGCTCCTTGCTGTCCCTTTCTGCTCCTTCTTCTACTTTACCTTTGTGTTCCTTCTGATTCTTTCTGCTCCTTTACCTTCCTGCTCCTCGCAGGCCCTTCCTGCTCCTTGCAGGCCCTTCCTGCTCATTCTCCTACTTTACGTTTGTGCTCCTTCTGTCCCTTCCAGCTCATTTCTGACCCTTTCTTCCAATTTACCTTTGTGCTGCTTTACCTTCCAGCTCCTTGCTGACCCTTCCTGTTCATTTCTGTTCCTTTGTGCTCCTTCTCCTACTTTACCTTTTGTGTTCCTTGCTGTCCCTTCCAGCTCCTTGCTGCCACTTTCTGCTCCTTGATGTCCCTTCCTGCTCATTTCTGTTCCTTCTCCCTTCTGCTCCTTCTCTTACTTTACCTTCCTGCTCCTTGCTGACTCTTCATGTAGGCTGTCTCCCCCATCCTTCACTTCCATAGGCGTGCGCACGGGGTGTGTCGGGTGTGCCTGGGCACACTCTAATCCCTGCGGCATGCCAATAAATTAAGACCGGCAGGGGAGATCTCTGGATCTCCCCGGTCGGCTCATGCAGAGCTGGCACTATCCGAGCGGCGGCTCTGGTCTAAGCCTCCATAGGCCGGTGGGGAGATCAAAGATCTACCTCAACGGTCCACAGCAGCATAGAGGGAGGCAGCAGAGAACCCGGGCTAGAGTTCACTCTCCACCGGACCACCAGGGAAGGCAGCAGCACGGTCCCCCCTCCCTACATGTGGTAAGAAGGGAGGAGGGTATTAACTAATCTGCCCCCACCTCCACCCAAACATTCAGCACACACACAGCACCTACACACACACAGCCCACAAACAGCACCCACACACAGAGCACACTAACAGCATCCTCACAAACACACAACCCACACACAACACTCGCACAGCACCCACACACAAACAGCACCCTCACAAACACACAACACCCATACACAGCACACAAACAGCACCCTCACACACAGCGCCCTCGCACACAGCACACTAACATGACCCTAACAAACACGCACACAAACAAACACCCTCACACACACACATAGCACACTACCAGTTCCTTCACACACAGCACACAGACAGCACCCACACACAGCACACTAACATCACTCGCACACTAACATCACTCACACACAGCACATTAACAGCACTCACACACAGCACACACAAACACCCTCACACACAGCGCCCTCACACATAGCACACTAACAGGACTCTAACAAACACACACACAAACACCCTCACACACACATGGCACACTACCAGTTCCCTCACACATAGCACACTACCAGCACCCTCACACACACACACAAATCACACTAACAGCACCCTTACCCACACACACACTGCACCCTTACACACACAGCACCCTCACACATATATATCTACACACATACATACATATACACATGGCGTGTGTTTGTGCTTTAGGGTGCACACAGTTCCCTAATCTGTAGGCTGCCCCCCCACATGACTCACTCCCCTAATCTATAGACTGCCCCCCACATGCCTCACTCCCCTAATCTATAGGCTGCCACCCACATGCCTCACTCCCCTAATCTATAGGCTGCCCCCCACATGCATCACTCCCCTAATCTATAGGCTGCCCCTCCATGCCTCACTCCCCTAATTTATAGGCTGCCCCTCCATGCCTCACTCCCCTAATCTATAGGTTTCCCCTCCATGCCTCACTCCCCTAATCTATAGGCTGCCCCCCATGCCTCACTCCCCTAATCTATAGGCTATCTCAAACCCTCCCCCCATCCCTCACTTACCTGATCTGTAGGCTGTCTCTGGCTGCATGTGTTGCTCCCCTGCGGTTTCAGTCAGCAGAGAGAAGCAGGGATAGATGCAGCTTCCTATCCCGGTCTCTCTCCATACACAGCTGGTATTGCAGTTCATTTTCAATCACATGAAAAATAGCAGAACAAGCTGAAAAATCCGGGGCAATTGCCCCCCACCTTGCCCTCCCTGCGGACGCCCATGGTTGCTATCCTCTCTGTGTCTGCCAATGCAGCAAATTACATAGTCTGCATTAATAGGAAACCTGATATTCAGTCTGAGCCTTGCAATGGTTCCGACTACCTCTTGGTGAGACTTTTTCGCTAAACCATAAGTTGACAAAAATTTGTAGCTTTTAGGACAGACCTTTGCAGGAGACAATCCAATTATTATTGTTGGAGCCAGGCAGTAGGTACATTTTACATCTTCTTAAAGGGACACTATAGTCACCAGTGCAGCTACATGTATTCCTAATCCTATAATGTTAACACGACCATCTAGCCCCCCTGGGCCACTCATGCCTCCATAAATATAGTAAAAATCTTACTGTATTAAAGCCAGAAGCTGTAAATCTGCATGCTGAGACTCAGGAAAAACAAGCAGTCTGCTGACATGTGATAGCCTGATCCAATCACAGTGCTTCCCCATAGGATTGGATGAGACTGACAAGGAAGCAGATCAGGGGCAGAGCCGGCATGATTCAAACACAGCCCTGGCCAATCAGCATCTCCTCATAGAGATGAATTGAATCAATGAATCTCTATGAGGAAAGTTCAGTGTCTGCATGCAGCGGGAGGAGATACAGAATCACAGAATGCTCGTGCACAGCAGATCTGAGTGGATGAAGGCATATTATGCCTCCATCAACTCAGAAGTCCCTCTGGTGCACTCTGAGTGACTGCAACTGGAGGTGTTCCTAGCTTTCAATGTAAACACTGTATTTTCTAAGAAAATACAGTGTTTACATGAGAAAGGCTGCAGGGAGCTATAGTTCTCACCTGAACAACCTCATTAAGCTGAAGTTGTTTAGGTGACTATAGTGTCCCTTTAAGAAACAATGAAATGAAAAGTGGTTAGAAGCTATATACAACACTTTAAGAAGCCATGGCTTCTAGGTTTATGTTTTTTATAAATCCCTGTGTGATTAACACCTAAATGTAGTAGAAGTCAAGACAAGCACAATGGTATAATTAGAGGTTTAAGGTCAACACAAGGTTATACTCCTGAACGCATGCAATCTATTGAATCACAGCTGAAAATCTTAAAGACTAGGTATCATATAATCATAGAATTATTAGATTTGAGATCTATATATTATTGTTAAAATGTTAAAAAGGAAGACACTATTTCTACTTTCTGGGGTTTGTCCCTTGCTCAGAGGGAATTGTCAAGCCCTGACCTAAACTGTTCAGCAGGAGTCTCATAATTTGGAATAGGTACGTTTTGTTCTTCTAAACATAAAAAAAAAAAATCTACTTGAATCTTCTTCCCTCGTTCAGGAGAGTACAAATGCATTTAGGGAATCGGTTATTAACACATTAATTAGCCATTTAATTAAGATATCACATTTGTTCCACTCTATTGGTAGTTGAATTAGTCAAGGGTTTCTGCTGAATATACAAAATCAGAATGCAAGATGACCTTAATTGCAATTAGAATATATTTGAACACCATTAGATATTTATTGTCAATTGGATTGTGTTTATGCATATTCATGAGCTCTGAAGGAAGCCCTTGTTTAACTGTTTTGAAATTTAAAAAATGAGCACACTCCATGGAAAGTTTAAGATGACGTCCATGGTATGGTAATGCATATTTGTTTTGAGAAAAAAAATGTAGTGTTCATAATTTATTTTAACATTGCAGATCCCTAAAAAGTTGGATACAGCGTTCATTCTAATTGTGTGGATAACACACGTGCTTCCTATTATTATCAGTAGCATTTACTACTACTTTCCATTGTAAATAATAAACATTGCAGTGGTTGATAAAATCTTATTGAGCCATGTTTCCATGTTTGAAGACAAATCTACATTTTATCACCAAGTTTAGTGACAGTAGAACCACGAAACTTCTCTAGGGGAATAATCCAAACAGCTTAACGTTCACAACATTGTGTCCAGCTGTAAGTGAAAAATAAAATGAAAACAAATACCTAGAGTAAAGTGAAAATGGCCACAGTCTGACTTTTAATGGGTAACAAACTATACCACTTGACCAATCTTGACCAAAGTCCTGAATTCAAATTAAGAATATGTTTCTAGTGATTGTATATATCTATGGCAATTAAATTGATTATACTCCTACCTTTGGATTTTATTTAATGCTTGTCATGAATCTGTTTAACATCTTCATGGCTACCTGTTCTCTTTTAAATGCACACAAGAAGTTTACCAGGAAGGTAAGACTTGGTATCAGCTGGATAACATAACACCATCCCTTATAACACATTTGTCCTGGCTACTTATCAGGCAGACTATAGCAACATCATAAACACAGACTTACTCAGCTAACGTAATCTGACATGAAGTGAATGATGCATGTCTCTTATACGATCATGACAGTGTTTGAATTTTCTTCCCTTATGAGGATATGGAATTTAAGAACGTCTTTTGTAATTGATTTATTTGAAAACATGCCTGATACGTAGGTTGGCCTGTCCTTATCTCCAGCATGCATTCGATAATGATGGAACTCATTCCACTATCAAGTTTCGAGAAGCTATGAGTATAACAGATTTACTTTGCACTGCATCTTTTAGTCTTTCAAGATTACCCTTTGAGCTCTATATATTTTATTCATAATGTTATATAGTCCATTTTGTCTGTGTATAAAGTATATGATTTGAAGTAGGTCTACACATAATATATTCTTTTTTTACATGGCTTAAGAGATGATTATTTTATACTGTGCATATGATGTACCTCTCCTAACAATATTCAGTAGCAGATCATGCCTAAGGATTTTATCTCACCCGGGCTCTGTAAAATGTTGTGTATTAATGTTTGTGACATGTCTGTCTTTATTACACTGCAGGCCTCACAAGGAGGAGGACATAGGACATTACTGTATGGTCATGCAATACTGCTTCGACATTCATTCAGTGGAATGGTAAGTATTCAGCTTAACAGGTAATGTTTCTTCTAAAGATACGCTTTTCTTAAAAAAAAAAAAAAAAGGAAACAAAAATATATTCAGGGTATGTTTGTGTGTCACATTGTTGTATTGTGTGAGAAAATTATTTTTTTTCATATTTCTAGAATACTTTTTTTTTTTTTTTCTTCTAATCAAAATCTGTTATCCAAAATTCTTGTTCATCACAGTTCAAAGCACCCTCAGTACATTAATATACAAACACAAAAAGAAAGGACTCGATAATAAAAGTAAACATAAAAATGGTGATTTATTTAATGAGCTCATGCTAGTAATAGGCTGATATTTATACACAACCCGTAAAAAAAAAGTCAATGCCCTCACATATTGTGTGATTAATTATTGCAGTAAACACCCAGGTACTAATTCAAATAAATAAATAGGGCAGAATAGTCAATATTTTAACATTTTTACATGTTCAGCTTAAGAAAATGAGTTCTCTAGTAGTGGACAAAATACTCTAGGTATTGTAAGTCATCAACACTAGACATCTAACCTTTCTTCCTAAGTATTATATTCCCAAGTATTATGTTGACTTACACCCAGCTTTGCCAAATAACAAAATTATAGAGACCATGTGAACTTTTGTAAAGAGTTAGAAAATATGCAGATAAACTCTTAAAATCTTATCACGTGAATAGAAACATTAACTTCAAAATTATTATATATAGTATTTATTGTATTATTTTTCAAGCTTCTTTTATTGAAAGGCAAACCTTACAGAAGTTCTTTGCTGTAATATTTAAACTATGTATTTTCCAGTATTTAACATGTTTGACAACAACAAGATCAATGACGGACAAACTTGCATTTGACGTTGGTCTGCAGGATACTTCAACAGGTAAGGCAGGAACCTTTCTGTGACAGTCCAGCAACTTTGTTGTAATGCTAAAAATATAAATTCATGAGATTTCCTTCAGAGCTTCTCCGCTTCGGTTCTCAGGTTCCCACGTGTATGTTGTGTGAACAAATGGTGTATATTTAAGCATTACTTATGGAATGCTTAAAAGATGCACCGCCAGGGTTATAGGAGACCCAGGACTAGGGGTCTCTGAATCTCCACTATCTCCCCCTTCAGTTTGTATATAATACTTTCTTACACTTGCTTATGTTTGAACGTAGAGAACATAGGATTAAGACATAACATAACATGATGCTTCCAATGATATGGTATATTAACCACTATATTCTAAAACAAATATATACCCAACAAAAACTAATTAGAGATGGCGACATTTGCATTTTTATGCAACCTAGTAAAACTTGTTTACTGGGTGGAGGTGTGTAGTGGAGGGAAGTATAAAGAATGACAAACTCTGTAGCAGTTCTAGGTGCTGATGCTAGCATCTTCCAATGATGCCCTGCTCGCTGACCTGTGTTTCTGTAGCTTCTTCACTTGCTTGCACAAGTGCTTTTAGGATATCAAGGGATATAAGTAATTAATTTCTTATACCAGATAGTGCTGTGACAGTTTCCTGTATGATAGTATAGGAAATAAAATTTGCCAAATTGATCACTTTTAGTTAGACACTGGACTGAGCACAAATCCATTAAATCCCTTTCTATCTGGTTGTAGCCTAAATCTGCTATGATAGATCTGTTTTTATGAAGATATATGACAAAATCCCCTTTAACTGACGTGATAGATTGTGTGGGGTGCTTAAGGTTTTCATATCCGTGTCCGCTCAGAACAAACATTATTTTAAGAGTATATGGTTTACAAATTGATTGCAAACCTAGAATATCAATCATATCTTCAGGACATTTGTGGCTTCTGTGATTTATTAGTTTGACATTCACTCACTGTAATTAAAATGTCAGTTTAAATTACAATATATGTATGAATAATCTATTATTTGTAATGTAATAAGTGGCATGGGTTATATTTTCCACTGGCTTCCATAGCAATGGTACAGCATAGTTTTTCATTGCTAGAACATTAAAGCAATTGTTATGACCGCTTCGTCATATGTGTAAATACTGGCTCTCTACATATGTCTCCTATTGCATGTTGGTTAATAAAGCATCTTTTTTCATGTAAATAAAATCACTCACTTTGGATTACATCAGTGATCTTTCCTTTGCCATTACTTGGAATGCTTGTATAACTTTTAACAGGCACACTACAAACTAGCCCACAAGCCATATTAACATTTATGAAGAATTACGCATATTATCTGGGTGCATTTTATAAATGTATACCAATGAAATACAGATAGAGGCAAGTACCAGAACTAAGAAAAGTATCATTAAATATACAAAATGTACACTCAGATATGCCCAAAACAGCTGCATGGGGGGCCCAATCCAAAAATGACAAAATGAGAGTTCCACTCACTGGCCATGTTAAATAGGAAAGACCTTCTATATATATATTTTTTTTATTTAACGCTGTGTGAAATGCAGTGTGATTTTTATTGATAACAGTTTAGATACAGTTGTCTGAGTAAATTCTCCATATTTATGTGTTTAGGAGAGGCCTGCTGGTGGACAATACATCCAGCTTCCAAACAGAGGTCGGAAGGAGAAAAAGTTCGAATTGGTGATGATCTGATTTTAGTCAGCGTTTCTTCTGAAAGATACCTTGTGAGTGTTTGCATTGCCTATTAGTTAATCTAATATGTATCTTGTATTTCTTTCCATAGAAATTTTGCAATCCATTCAATTAAGCATACTTATTCTGTTCTTAAGATCATTATTAACATATGTGTAGACACTGGATATGTACCCAGTGCCTGACTTGGCACAGGATAGGTTCATAGAGAATGTGCCTTAGGTCAAGATGGGAGGATTTAATTAATTTGATAGTTGAAGCCATTGGAAAAAAATTAGGGATCTAAATTAGTTGATATTTTGAATGTAAGAGAGCATCATAAATACTGAGATGGAAACTTGAGTTATATTTGATTTAGAAGTATTAGAAGTATATGTTTAATGCAATTTCTTCCTAAGCAATACTATACCAATTGACCCCTTGCATCCAACTGTCAAAATTCCCAAAGCAGTTACTTTGTCTATTCTAAGCCTTAATTTAATTATTTTGGATACATTTTTGAAATCACAGTATGTTAGAAAAAAACATTTTCAAATTATGTATCTACAGAAGTCACTATTAAAGTATATGAATATACTTTTTTCTGTAGATAAATAATTAGAAATGTTCTTCCAATAGGTGGTGATCATTCGAAAAAGCTTACTTAAATAATTAATTCAAGGCCGTAGTGGTTTATTTTTAAGTTTGTGCAGTGTGCATTTACATTCCCATACTATCACTCAATCACAAAGTGATCAGTTACTCTTATTGGACGCATAGTACATATATGGCATCTATATTATAAACAAAGTTTAGCAGCTGCCCCAGTGCTCCCAAATGTGATACATGGCAGCCGATCAGAATGCACCCATCTGTCTTTCCATTGCTTCAACATCATACACAGCAGCTATATGTTACCTATGTGACCCCCACCTTACACAAAGCACCGGTTTGTCACCCTAATTTCTCTTACATTACACAACTACGATACCCCTCACCCATTCCAGCTATATCACAAGCACAGAACCCACTTTTTCTTTAGTAATAATATCTATCTTTATTATTAACATATCTCATACGTTTTTAATGCAATACACATTAGTTACCTCAGCAGTCAATCGTGGCATCCCAATCACACGTAATTTCCTTTGACATCAATCTAATACCTATCAGTACATGTATCTTGGCAGATGTAGCTGTAGTTACTATTTTATCTTTCATTCGCACTAAATTCAGAAGGCCTGTGGTACATAGTGACATCCAATAGAGTCACTCAGACACGAGCCTGTATCATGCTACATTGATTTCTATGTAACTTATATATATTTTGTTTTTACAGAACTGGTTAGGGATTTTAGCTCTCTGGATAAAACCGTACTCTCCACAGATTTTACCAGTGAGTGCGGCCACTCCTAGTATTGCTATTGTCCATCCTTCAGATAGTGATTCCAACATTTGAGCAATAATGCTTGACAGAGCGTGGACTGAAGGATGTATAACCTTTCCAACTCCATTTAAAGCACTTATACGCCAGTCTAATGTATTTGTCAGCCTCGAACTCTCATCTACTCCACATTTTAGATCAGCTCATTTTCTATTTTGTCCAGGATTAGTTTTTTACACTGGTACTTCTTGTCCTCCGTCTATATTAACACAAAGACAGAGGAATGCCGAAACGGATCAAAGGGAATAACAATAGAAGATTTTAAATGCTTGCTTTGTTCCTGGTACTCTTTGTGAATTTAATTTGCATGCACTTTTGTGTTTTATCACACAGCATCTCTCCATATCCAATGGGATGGGAAACATTCAAGTTGATGCCTCCTTTATGCAGACTCTGTGGAATGTACATCCAACGTGCTCTGGGAGCAGTGTTGAAGAAGGTGTGTAATATTGCAGTTCCATATGGACAATACTAAGCTCTAAGCAGAAATAATTATGAATATATACCACTGTATTTTGTTCAACAAATGTAATAAACATGCAGTAGAAGCACTGACTTGTTCAGGAATGGTTCTGCTTAAATGGCAACAAAGACATTCCCTCTGACAGTGGAATTTCTTTGCGTCCCATGGATTCAAGTTTATTAAAATATATTCATGAACTTAGTTTAAGGGGCAAAATCTGACATGTGTAAACATTGATTGTGTGTGGGACATTCAGACACAATAGAGATAAGATAATTTAGTGCCACATTTGGTATTCCGTTCATCAGAGTTATTGGATTAAAGGATTAAAATGTGAAAACCATATTTAATTGTATTTTCAGTTTTTGAACATCGTATGACCCCTTTCAGCTTTTTTGGAAGCATTCATAGGTGATAAAATATAATCAAGATCTCTAGTTTCTACCCAGTGCTTATTGCTCTGAAATCCGTTTTTATAAATTCTGTGTTTCTATCATCGGGAAGATATGTATTTAGATGTTTTTCTTTTTTCATTTCACTTATAATATTCCATATAGCTTTTGTTTTTCTGTACTCCAGCAGTTCTGCCTGTATGCTTTATGGATCACAAAAGCACTCCATTTGTTTAAATTATCCCCATGGTAAATGTCAGAATGTACTGGGAAGGATTCTTACTAAACATTTTGAAACAGAATAACCCAGAATTTTTGCTGTCTGTGATATCAAAGCCTCAGGGTTTTACAGAACCTCTACTCTTCGTTGTTTGGAGCAGCGTGTACAGCTCAATTCCCTCTGTTAAATGGTCTGAGACTTCTTTTCTGCCTTTAGCACTGCTTTTCACAGTGATATCCTGCTGTTTCTTCCACGTCATGTTGTGCTCCCTGCTTTTAGGATTTAATTATGACGTACATAGAGTGTCGAGTGTCACATTTATGTAACTTATTTTAGCAGTTTAATGTTATATTGTATTCAGTTGATTTCATGTTGCTAAATGTCAGTGGTGCTGTCACAAAACCACAGGCTTATTATGCGGATACGTGCACTTCATGTGTCCTGTGTCTGCATGAGGATACATAGCTTTATTTTGAAATCTTCTCTCTAATTCTACATTCTTTCAAATGACCACTATAGTTTTAGGATTGCAAACGTGTATTCCTGATGCCATAGTTTTTATCTATTCGTACCAATGTTCCTCAAGCAGTGTATTTTACTTAACTTTTATCCTTTGCAGTACCAATCCGTCCAGCTGACATGCATCCTTGGCAGAGATCATTGAGATCGATGATCTCAGCCAATCAATTGCATTCCTGTAGGAGAGCATTGCAAACCTAGTGAGCATGTGCGGCAAAACACTACACTGCCCTAATCATATAGTCTCTATGAGACCATCTTATTTCAATGGACAAGTTTCAGTTAGCTCTTTCATTTGATTTTCCACTTCTAAAGGGGTAGCTAACCTTTGGAACTCCAGATGTTGTGGACTACATCTCCCATGATACTTTGCCAGCATTATGGTGGTAAAAGCATTTTGGGAGATGTAATCCACAGCATCTGGAGTGCCAAAGGTTTCCTTCCCCCTGCTCTAGTGGCTGTCAGACATAGTGACTTAAGTCACATTCAGATGCAATGCATTCCTCTGGCTACACATTTACACATGTGATGCATGCAAGTGCATAGCCATGGTGACAGGGGATGACCTTACATCGTTATCTATACAAAGAGCAATGGTTGTTATGATGCTAGGAGTGTCACATTTTCAAATGGGGTAGCTTCAAAAGGTGTTTCCCAGCAACCACATAATAAAAGCTGGAATGTCAACATATTCAGCAAACATATCTCCATTCTAAGGAAATTGGAAAGACCTATAGAACTATAATCTGGATTGATAGGTTTGGTGACAGTAATGTATAGAGAAAATAAAAAGTGGTATATGGCAAATCAGCAAAGGTGTTCACATGTTCACATATATATGTATTGATGAATATGTATGGGCAAACACTTTGGACCTATGACATTTCTTGTATTTCCAAGTAAAAGTGCTGTCCAATGACTTATTATATCTGTAGGTAATATCAGACACCCTGCTTCCTCTGTACCTCTTTCTGAGACCCTACCTGTGTATTACAGTGCTGAGAATTTACCTGCCTGTATTTGTGTCACATAGGCTCCTAGGAAATATGTTATGTCTTGCTAGTAGAGGCAAAGTATCACGTATATTAAATAGTGGTTTAACAGCATCAGGTCACACTGGTGATACACAAATAGCTTGGATAGAAGGATTGCTGTACACAAAACAAATCTGATAATAGTATATAAAGTTGTGTTGTATAATTGCTGGTGCACTGTAATGCATTACAAATTACCTTGCATAAATTTCATAACCCTGCAGGTTATCTTCTTGGTGGACATGTGGTTCGGTTTTTCCACGGACATGATGAATGCTTGACAATACCATCTACTGACCCTGCCGAGGCCCAGCACAGGTAAGGAACTGCCATAACGTGCCATTGTTTTAGTTTGATAAATTCATGTCTCTAAATAAAACACATCCAAAAATAAACAAATTATATTGCAGTGGAACCATCACTTTAAATCATTTTGATGATAAAATTATAAAATAAACTAAATGTATATATAAGACCATGTAAAAGTACCAAATATTCATATTGGTGTAAAATTATAATACAAACACTTTTTTTTTTTTTTTTAACATGTCTGTTGCATATTTCTTAATCACTATCAACATCCTATCAGACTTAATGCTATTAATCATTTTTGAAACTTTAGTTAATGGTACCATATGAACTAGTACCCAGTTTATAGCTCCATATTCTGCCCTTACTGGCTGAAAGGCCCTGTTCATTCCAAAAATACTAAAATACAGGTAAACACACTGACACTGCTGTGCTGTGTATGTTCACTGCTTGGCTGAGTCTCTCAAAGAGTGATTTCACTGCATATCTAGAACAACACCAGTGAATGGTGCGTGATGCTGTTTTACTCAACACCCTTTGAGTAGCAGTCTACTAGATAACTGGATGTATTCCAGCTGTGTAAATTTTATTGATTGATTGATATACGTACTGGTAAAAGATATGTTGCTGGCAGTGGATAAGACACTCAGTCATTTTCTGTAAAAGGTCTTGACTCCATAAAAAGCTAGGCATATTGTCAATCAGGGTGTAGTTTATGTGTTTGGATGACTTAAGATGACATGGTAGCTCAATTAAATTTAGTTAAAATAGAACATGATTAAAGGATCACTCCACACCATCCATAAAGCACTACAGAATATCCATTCTAAAACTAGTTTACAAAAGTGCAAATTTCTTTGGCAAATCTTCACTTCATTATTATTAGAAACACCTACGTTTTGCCTGCCTTCTCCCAATGCTGCATTCATAAAAACACATTTTTTTAGATTTACCCACAAAGACTAAATGCATAAGTAAATGAATGATTTATTTGTGGGGCGTTTGTGGTGGATCGCCTCTGTATCACCGCCAAGGATTCCTTTCCCCATAGCATTTAGCTCCTTCCAGTGTAAGTAGTGCTTATAGCTTGTATAATTTTCCACCCATACATTAGCCGAGACCTAATATTGGGAGTAGATCTGATTTTATTTAGTACAGCACGTCATTTAAACACGGACTCCTAGCATGGGTCCCTATTCAATAGTAAGAAATCCCATCCTGGTGCCTCTGTGTCTTGGAGATAATTGATAATAATTGCTCGCTAAACTTATTATCTCCCGGATTCAGAGAGCACAAAGCAAAAACATCCCAAACACATAACTAAATCAACAGGAACCCCAACACATGATATATCCCTGAATAGCTCTGTTCCGAGTGCACATGTTGGCAAAATATCTCCCGAATCCATGAAGAATTGACATATCGCCACAGGGGTAAAGTTTTCATAAGCCGCTAACAGACTCCATGCCCAAAATAGTTCCAGGATAAATGGGGCTTTGGCCGGTCAAATGTCGGGAGCTCCTGTGGATGAAATAGGGGGTGCTCCCCCTGGCTCTGGAAATAGGGGGCGCAACATTGTTTGGGACACCTTCTTTTCAAAAAGTGCTCTTTTAGCTGTTTGGGAAGTAGGGGGAAAAAGAGGAAAAGTTAGCCAAGAGAATTGGCTAGCCACGGCCGGACCGAAGTTCCAGAGGAGTTGTGGATAAGTCTTGCTATAGTCCTCGCGGCTTTCTGGACTTTGGTTACAACTAGAGGAAGGGGCACTCCTGGTTGGTTGGCCTGAAGGGAAAGGTGATGGGAGCCAGGGGCAGTAAGAATAGTCTTTTGGGTGAAACATAAAGGAAAACAGCCTTGATGCGGACTGGATGCTGACTAGGTGATTTGTCACAGATTTATTTACTAAAACCGCAATTTCTTTAAAAAAAAAAAATCACTTTTTTTTTAAACTGAGGAATGTTCACTCCAGAACACTCCAGAAACATAAAATAATTCAGTGCTTATCAGGTTGCGGCCAGTGCTCAGAACATTTAGATAGGCCAACTGCTGTCTGTAGCATACTTGGGGGAACACAGCAGCTCAAACTAGAGGGGAGACTTTATAAAGGAATGAGCCCATCTTAAATTTAAAAATCAAACTTTTTCAAATGAAAATAGTAGGAAACATAGCTGAAGAACAGAACCATTGAAACTGATGTATGAATTGTTTTCATTGTAGAATTAAACCTAAAAGAAACAAAATGGTGAATTAATGATATTATATAATTCAATAAGTATTCATGTATATAACATGGCATAATCATTTTTTCATTTAAATGGTAAAGAAATATACACAAAAGGGTGGAAAATAACAATGGTGCGGGATAATACTCACCTACATGTCTTTAATAAAATATTTGTGTCATGTATTTAATAAAAACTTTGTGTCATGTAATAGTAAATCCTTAAATTTTATTACAAGACACAGAGGATCCTATTATGTGATTTTAAAGCTGCAAATGGTTTAAAATAAAACTCTTTAAATGTAGACTCATAGGACCAATTAGCTGCCTTCATGATGTCTTCAAATCTACCACCCAGAGAAATAAAATCACTTTGCTAAAGTAGCCGCTGAAATAGGGTTATAAATAATAATATATTTAACTTGAAAATGAAATATTATCATAGATACAACAGAGTGGACAAAATATTAAGCAATCAATTTAAAATAAAAACTAATACTCTAGTAACCGAGTGTAACGATATAGTGCAAAAAAATTAGATCTGCCTGTCACCTGGCAAGATAGGGGAACCATTATGATATGAAATTATATAAGCTACCAGAAAATACTACAGAGTGAGTTATTGATGACTATATTGCAAGTATAAACTTACCAAAATCAATGTCTGGACAACTGGCCTTGTTAAACTCAGAAATCTCTAAAGAAGAGTTATCAAAGACCATCGATAAATTAGCACATCTTAGGACACCAGGTCCAGATGGCTTGTGCCATGGCTTTTATAAAATAATGAAACAAATCATTTTAGACCACTTGACTAGAACATTTAATCAAGTTGTAAAAAAGGGTAGGTTTCCACAAGAAATGTTGAAGGCAAACATACTACCATTCTTAAAGCTGGATAAAGATCCAACTGATGTTAAAAGTTATCAACCTATTTCTTTTCTTAATGCCGATGTTGTGATGATATTTACGGGGTGATAAATATTAAAAATTATATTTTATAAAAATTATCAAAATTAATTTAATACTTTTTATTAAATCAAAAATGTATATCTTGGCACTGTTCCCCTTGACTGATTTAAAGGAAAAAGTTACCCACTATTTTAACTCTGGAAATTATTGTCATTGAAGGACTCGCAATCATTCAAAATGCATACTGAATACTAGTCTGGTACCCATGGTTAGAAAGTCAAAACATATTGTGATAAAGTGAAGGCAGATAGGCCTTTTAACCCCAGGGGAAGTACGTGTAGTTTGTGTGTTGCACAACACAAAGCTTTGTTTAGTTATGGGCCCCTGGGGTGGAGCATTTGGAGAGAAGGATGGGCCAGTGCTCCACTCCACAGTTTAGTGGTTTTCTGGGGAGACATAGATCCAGGCCAGGGTTTTTTGGACTGTCTCCAACCCACTGCTCAGTTGCAGTTAATGAGCTGTTGCAGTGGGAATAAACCCCTCCCGGCTAGGCAGGTAAAGGAGGGGAATTGCTGGCTTCCTCCCAGGAAGCAGGTAGGAGAGAGGCTGTTCTCTCCAGATAGAGAGTCAAGGAGACTAGGAACTGGGAGTGCAGAAAGGAAGCAGTCAAGGCTGGCTTGGAGCATTGGGAGTGCAGAAAGGAAGCAGTCAAGGCTGGCTTGGAGCACTGGGAGTGCAGAAAGGAAAGCAGTCAGGGCAAAGCTGGCTTGGTGCACTGGGAGTTCAGAAAGGAAAGCAGTCAGGGCAAGGCTGGCTTGGAGCACTGGAAGTGCAGAAAGGAAAGCAGTCAGGGCAAGGCTGGCTTGGAGCACTGGGAGTGGAGAAAGAAAAGCAACAGGCTAGCTAGCAGAGTGTTGCTATCTAATAAGGTTGGTGCAGTATGTTTTGTTAGTTTAACGCTGATAGAGAGGGTTATTCAAAGTGAGTCAGTGCTCAGACGAGCTAGGTTTATGTTTAAAGGGAAACCTGTTATATTTATGTTTTCATTTGCTGCTGCCTCATATGTAAACTTACAAATAAAGTGCCTGGAATGAAGTTGCATTAAAAGACTGTGCATGTTTTTGCCCTAGAGGACCGTGCTACCTGCTGACAAGGATCACAATATTATGGGTTTGGACATCTATGTGGATATCCTCCTTCCATGTACCGACATTGTAAATTGTTTTTATTTGGAAAATGTTTTGGGGAGTTACATAAGGTATGGCCAATAAAAAGCAAATCTCCATGTGTTCAAGGTCAATTAAGAGAGGAAGGACACACCCCATCTCAGCAGTGCCTCCAAATTATTGAGTAAAATATAAATTCAACGAATTATCTCAGCAGTGCCTCCAAATTATGAGGCTATGTGTGGGGTGATAAATATTAAGAATAATATTTTATGGGCGCGGAGCCAGCAGCCGAATGGAGAAGGCGTGTTGCTTCTTGCTCTCTGCTATATAAAAGGAAAACAGCGGTTTTGGAGAGGTACTGGGGAAGAAACCCAATTGAAATACCCCTCACATGAAGCAAAGAACCATCATGGGCCAAAAAAAACAATAAAACAAAGGCAGACAAATGCCCTACCTTCCACAATATCGGAGAGTTGCTGCGGAGTTCAAAAAGGCCTCCATGGACCTCTGAGGACTTGGCAATCGACCTGGGAGAAGGGGACACATGAATGCCACCTACTGAACTCAAAAAAACCTCCACAACCCGCAATGGGCGAACCAGTTACAGCTTCCCAGTTGCAGAGCATGCTGGTGGAGCTCAGGGCTCACATCGTGGCAGATATTACAGGCATTAGGCTGCAATTGCAGGCATCACCTCTTGGATCACTTCAGTAGAGGCCACCTCGAGCACGCAAGACTCTAGGATTACCGCCATGGAGCTCAAACTGGAAGTCATACAGTAACAACAAATGGTCGCCAGTGATAAGATGGAGGATCAAAGGACGTGATATAACGTAGATACAATGGCGTAGATAATGTAGATAGGATAAAATAAGTGGCATTGCGGACTCTGTGGGCCTCACAGACTTGACCCACTTTGTCTGATGCCTATTCCATGAACTGTTGCCACCTAAACCCGAATGGATCCGGCCACGGTTGTGGAATTTATGCCCCAAGCAGCTCAACACACAACACCTGTACAGGGAAAAACATGAAGGACAGTGACATGCCTAAGCCATTGTGTCATTTGCAGAACCTTCAAGTCTCAACACCGCAGTTCCTTTCATATATAAAGTTTCACAGATGTTACTTACGTATGATTTCTTAATTTCTTTGTTTATTTTATATGCCTTAACTTTCAGCTAACTGTGCAATAAGGCAACTTACCTAATACTCCTTGCGCACACAGAGCCACAGCGCTTATATACGCATATTTGCTTTATATGTCTACACATACTTCCTTAAAAACCATTCCACAGTGCCTTCTACTAGTGTTATTGCTACTATTTTTGTGAATTTAATTCAATTTACCTGAATGATATTTACCTGAATCAATTTACGTGGAATTAAAACATAAAGAATTTAAAAATATTTTATCAACATTATCAAAATTAATTTAATAATTTTTATTATATCAAAAATGTATATATTGGTACTGTCCCATTGATTGATTTAAAGCGAAGAGTTGCCCACTTTTTTTTTAACTCTTATAGACGCTGGACTACGTTTACTAGAGTACTTGTATTTCAAACATTAATCACAACCGATTATAAAAATATAATTTATTGTGACAAATAATTAATAATAATAATAATAGTAATAATATGGAACATGCGTGACAATAATCACTGAATATTTAGGTATAACATAAGTATGCAATATAACACAATAAAGATAGGTTAATAGCAACATATGTTCATTTAACTTCTTAATATGTGAAATGACAAATAATTCCTCTAACAGTTATATCCACATAGATTCAGTTTTTAACAAGATTTACTACAAAAATCTCTCAGCTTTGAAATTCCTTACTCACTGCTGGCTACAATTCTGACAAGAAAAACACCTTTTGTATTGCAATTTAAAGATACAATATTTCTCACACCAATAAGTTAATTAACTATTAATTTTCCATCCAGTAAACCAATAAGAATAATCCAACCAAATTTCTACACTGGAGATGTTTAACTTTCCTGATTAAAGATGAACTATCCCTAAATTCAGATAAGTTAATAGCTCAGGATAATAGCTTGATATGCTATACTTGACAAATTATCAGTAAATATATTGTTCATTTATTCCACCTGCAGGAATGGAATGGGAAACCATATGTTTCCTCAGCTAATTATGATTTCAAAGGTTTGAAATCTGACCAGCATTATCCAGGTATAGTTCTGCTTTTAGTAAAAATGTATTCATTTAAATGAATTTAAACAAGCTTTCTTGGTACAAATTCTTTAGGCTTGAAGATTGTAACGGATCACCTGGCACCCCGACTGGGTACCTCCGTTGAAGGATGCTCCTAGCGCTTCCTGAGGACTCCAAGCACTCTGGCAGACACCACAATCACTGAACTGGAGAAACAAATAAATTCTCCCAAGCATATGAATGCTGTAGACAGTTGAATAGGAACCATATGAATAGGTTTACTCTCCTAGCAGTCAAACTGGAACAGCATACAATAAATCCTTCCCCCAATAATGAGACGACACTTCACTTTGAGGGTTAAAACAGGAACTCCCTGTACTGTCACATACAGTCTCTTTTATTCCCAATCCACAAACATAGTACAGCCCACAGGGCGTTACAAAACAGCCAATCAATCCATACAATACACCCAGACACTCCCACACACAATCCTCCCCTCTGGCTGTGATATGATTACTGAACACAATGGGTAATCTAATTATCACAGCCAGAGAAATACAGTTTCATAAAACACATCACAGGGACCCCAAAACATGCAATAACACCCAACTGGGGGATCTGGGTGAACCACATATCCAAAATTCACCCAGATCCGTTCAGTACTTTGGAAAATACAGTTTAATGCAGATTCTGCAGAACATATACAGGCTAAATAAAAAACAATCACTGTATAATGTGTCCCCTGCTGTATAGTCCAAAACCACCACACAATGTCTCTGTGCAACAAATACTGGCGAGATGGCACCGTGTTGAAAAGTCCACACAGTGTCTGTGAGTTAAAATGGCCCCCATCCATTGTTCTCACCATGTGCTTCTGATACAGGAAATGGTGGCCACCCAGTAACTCCACAGTATGTCCCCAGATGGTTCTTAAAAGGGCTAGCAGCAGCACAACACAAATCCATTATGCCCAAATCATGTCTTTAAAGGGCAATACATCCCAGGGGCCATAGTCACATGGCAGGAAGCTGGCAATCAGTCTTCTCCAATGCCCAGTGGCGAGGTCGGTTTCGCCACAAAGATATATTCCATGAATGGTGGATGCAAGTATGCATATGTTTAAAAGAGATTGAGTATTTTAGAAAGTTCTTATTAGTAAAGGATTTTAACTAAGACCTAGGATTCATTTGGAAGAGACAGAGTGTTAGAGTAAGTTTTCAGTTCCAGAATTTAGTTGTAAAAGACAGAGCGTTAGATGTGTCCAGCTTTTAGTTAATGATCCTCATTTTTCTCATCTCTGGCTATCCTCACTTTTTAAGGAAAACCTTATCCTAACTTTCTTTATGTCACTAATTTAAAGTGACCAATGGAATCAGGTTGGTGTACCTTCTTTTATTGATTTTCGTATAGACTTTGATCAATAGGAGTTGTAACACCACAAGAACTTCTCATTACGAATTCCAACTACCACTTTGTATAACAAGTTAATTGAATATTGTGATGCGTTTGATGTCACAAATCTTATCTTTTATGGATACCTTTCATCATATATCTGTCAGTCTTCAAATAATTTCTCATAGACTTTCAGTCTCCTTTTTGGTCTATAAAGTATGATTTTACTTGAGCATTATCTCTTTCTGGTAGTCCCGTGTCTGGTTTTCTTAGTTACACTAAAAGAAGAAAACTTATCTCTGGTCAGTGTTTACATTAGCCGCATTCCTTTGGTCAGTGTTTAGAGTTAGAGAGAAACACAAATGTGTGTGAGTTTTTGCATTTTGTTACAAAAAGGAGTCACATCTGCTAAGTGGTGACTTTACAGTATCCTTTTTTAATTTTATTCTTAACACAAAATGTCTGACATAACCCCCCTGTGATTATCATAGCAATGATTAATTAATGAAGTCTACAAATAATCACAACAGAATTTGATACATATTGTGTACTCATATCACATTTACTGGTGTTGAGTATCTGAGTACATAACAAACATTCTTAAGTATTGATGCACCAGTAATAGCTTTGAACTTAGCACTTAGTACAATCAACCATAACACCATTATTATCATTTTAAATCCAATAACAATTTTAACATAGATGAACCAGTCAACATGAGTGATGAGGTTAGTATCTAGCTCAGAGTACTTGAATGTGTCCACAGAAATGTTACATAGTTACATAGCTGAATAGAGACTTGCGTCCATCAAGTTCAGCCTTCCTCACATATGTTATTGCTGTTGATCCAAAAGAAGGCAAAAAACTCAGTCTGAAGCGCTTCCAAGTTTGCAACAAACTAGGAAAAAAATCCTTCTTGACCCCAAAATGTCAGTCAGATATCTCCCTGGATTAAGCAGATATTACCCCACTAATTAGAAATTATATCCCTGTATGTTATGTTTTTGGAAGTATTTATCCAATTTCTGTTTAAACATCTGTATCGACTCTGATAAAAACACCTCTTCAGGCAGAGAATTCCATATCCTTAAAGTTCTTACTGTAAAAAAACCTTTTCTTTGCCTCAGATTAAATCGCCTTTCTTCCAGCCTAAATGTAGTTTGAAGTCTAACCTATTGTGAGAAAGCATATCAAGTGCCTTGGCAAAATCCAAGTAGATCACATCCACTGTAACACCCTGATCTATACTTTTTCTTACTTCTTCATAGAAAGCAATTAGGTTAGTTTGACATGACCTATGTTTCATAAAACTATGCTGATTATTGCTAATAATAAAGTTATTCCCAATGAATTCCTGAATATTATCCCTTAATAGCCCTTCAAATGTTTTCCCTGTCACAGAAGTTAAGATCACAGGTTTATAATTTCCAGGTAAGGATTTTGAACCCTTTTAAAATATAGGAACGACATCTGCCTTCCTCCAATAATCCGGTACAATACCTGAAACAAAAGAATCTTGAAAGACTAAATACAGAGGTTCACTTATTTCCCCACTTAGCTCCTTAAGTACTTGTGGGTGAATACCGCCGGGATGTCTAGATTTTTGAAGGGATCCACCAACTCTAAAAGCACTTTCTATGATATCAGTGTACACTGGGTATAGCCTGACGTCACTGATAGTGATACAAGAGTCATGGGGTACCTTAATTAGTAAGAAAGATGCCGGTAAGGTAATTACTTTATAAGTCACCTGGTCTTTGCAAAAAAAACACTCTGTTTTTGAGACACAGGCTAACCCACCATTTATTTTTTACTAAGATAGCATGTACCAAGGCATTATAACTGGTTTTAGACATAGTCACTGTGGCAAACTTCGCCACTTGTAGCATGCTGGACTATATATAAAAAAAGGTTGTCTGTAACAATCGCTGTACTATATGTATAACCTTGTTTAATAATTTTATGTGCATGGAATTCGTATGCTAGCAGCCGAAAGCCACTAGCATTCATGTGTTTCGTTTCACGAACAGCGACTTTACTGGCTGTTCGTGAACTGAATGAGCTACCCCCTAATAGCCCATACATAGAGGGACGTGTGGTGCTCATTAACCAATTAGAGACTTTCCTAGGTGGCCGTCGTTCGGGTACCGACCACGTGGCAGTCGGCCATCTTGGATCCTTTGTCTCACCAGCTGTGTTTGGTCGTCGAGCGCGTGGAACTGAAAACTGCTACTCGACGGCGCGAACACCGCTGGACTTCCAGGCCGTTCGGGAGCTCCGGTCTTTCGTTAATGTGGTTCCCTATCGGTGTTCGGTCCGTTTAGACGAACTCAATGGCAAAGTGTATTTCGTGCAGCGTTCGGTTGTTTTAGCTGGGATCTGAGCGGTATTCCCACGAAATGTGCGCTCAGACCCCAGCTATCTACTGAACGTCCATTCGTTTAAATAAACCAAACAGTGTAAAAGTTATTTATTTAAATGTGAAATGCCGGTTCTGCACGGAGGGATAATCCACTTAACGGTGTGTTCCAGTGGGAGTATCCCTCTCGTCCAGCAGTGCCTGATGGAAGAAATGCCCAGAATGTTAAGTCCCCCATGTAGTTCCCTACTGTGTTACCCCTGCTATGTCAGTAGGGAAACCCCTTGCATGGGGACTTGCATAAATACTGGATGCTGTGAATAAAAACCTGAGTTGACTCCCAGCACTGTGTTTCGTCCGGTTACTGGGGGATTTGGGATATTGCCTTACTTTTCAGCGCTTGACTGTGGATTACCTTCTTTACCAGCGGAGATCGTGTGATTTAATATTGCCGCTCCGCTGCAGTCACTTAACATGTTTCAGAGCCATGTTTAATGTACTCGATTCCATACAAAGCATTGGTAGAATCATACACAAAAAGTTTTCCATCACATTGGAAATTATTGTCTTTGAATGTCTCGCAATTATTCAAAATGGGTATTTAATACCAGTCTGGTACCCATGGTTAGAAAGTCAAAACATTAGGGGTTTGGACCTTTACATGGATATCCACCTTCCATGTACCGACATTGTAAATTGTTTTTATTTGGAAAATGTTTTTATGAGTTACATAAGGTATGGCCAATAAAAAGCAAATCTCCATGTGTTCAGGGTCAATTAAGAGATTCCCATCTCAGCAGTGCCTCCAAATTACTTTGTGAAATACAAATTCAACTAATTATCTCAGCAGTGCCTCCAAATTGTGTGGATATTTATAGGGTGATAAATATTAAAAATTATTAATTTAATAATTTTTATTATATTAAAAATTGATATATTGGCACTGTCCCCTTGATTGATTTAAGTGAATGGTTACACACTGTTTTAACTCTTGTAGACACTGGAGTTTGTTTATTAGAGTATTTTTATTTCACACATTAATCACAACCAATTATAAAAATATAATTTATTGTTACAAATAATTAATAATAATAATTAATATTTAAGCATAACATAAGTATACAACATGGCAGCAGTTATGACACAATTAAAGATAGGTTAATAGCAACATATGTTAATTTAACTTCTAAAGGAGTTACATGCAAAATGACAAATAATTTCTCTATAATTGAATCAACAGTTATATCCACATAAATGCAGTTTTTAACAAGTTTTACTACAAAAATCTCTATAATTGAATCAACAGTTATATCCACGTAAATGCAGTTTTTACCAAGTTTTACTACAAAAATCTCTCTGCTTTAAAATTCCTTAACACAGAACACAGAGCACGCAGTGCAGCATTCAGTTGTAAAAAACATTTACAATTCATTTGAATCACACGGAGTTAACTCACTGCTGGCTATAATTCTCAACATCTTTTATATTGCAACTTAAAGATACAATAGTTCTCACACCAATAAGTTAATTAACTATTCATTTTCCATCCAGTAAACCAATAAGAATAATCCAACCAACTTTTTACAGTGCAGATGATTAACTTTCCTGATTACAGATTACCTATACCTAAATTCAGATAGGTCAATATCTCTGGATAATAGCTTGATATACTTGGCAAATTACCAGTAAATATATTGTTCAATTATTCCACCTGCAGGAATGGAATGTGAAACCGTATATTTTCTCAGCTAATTATGATTTCAAAGGTTTGAAATCTGACCAGCATGATCCAGGTATATTTCTGCTTTTAGTAAAAAATTAATTACATTAAATTAAATAAAACCAGCATATTTACCAGCTTTTTGGTAGAAATTCTTTAGGCTTAGAGATATATTCCATGAATGGTGGATGCAAGTATATTTAAATGGAGATTGAGTATTTTAAAAAGTTCTGATTAGTAAAGGATTTTAACTAGGGTTCATTTGGAAATTGTGGAGTGTTAGAGTAAGTTTTCAGTTCCAGAATTTAGACAGAGAGTTAGATGTGTCCAGCTTTTGGTTAATGGTCTTCATTTTTGTCGTCTCTGGCTATCCTCAATTTTTAAGGAAAACCTTATCTTAACTTTCTTTACGTCACTAATTTAAAGTGACCAATGGAATCAGGTTGGTGTACCTTCTTTTATTGATTGTCATATAGACTTTGATCAAAAGATGGCATTGTAACACCACAAGAACTTCTCATTACGAATTCCAACTACCACTTTGTATAAGGGGTTAATTGAATTTTGTGATGCGTTTGATGTCACAAATCTTATTATTTATGGGATACCCTTTATTAAATATCTGTCAGTCTTCAAAACATTTCTATTAGACTTTCAGTCTGCATTTTGGTCTATGAAGTATAATTCTACTTAAGATAAGAGCATTATCTCTTTCTGGTAATCCTGTGACTGGTTTTCTTAGTTACACTGAAAAAATATTATCTCTGGTTAGTGTTGGCCACATTTGCATTTGCATTTTGTTACAAAAATGGAGTCACATCTGCTAAGTTTAAAGTTCAATCTTAACACAAAATGTCTGATATAAATTGCCTGACAATGTTAAGTCATTTGCCTCCATTATTGCAGAGAGAATTAAATCTGTTATATGTTATGGCTTGTAATAATATAAGAAGATTGATTGATACAACTGATTCCTCAATTCAAAAGAGGCCCCTGCTGATACTTAGATGCAAAAAAGGCTTTTGACAGAATCAGCTGGGGCTTCATGAATAGAGTACTTGGGGCTTTCAGGATTTTTTTCAGGATGGATTTATAATGCTAATTAGTGATGCACCGAACGGTTCACTGTCGAATAGTTCCCGGCGAACATAGCCACGGCGGGCGCCCCCTATTCGTCATCATTGAGTAAACTTTGACCCTGTACCTCACAGTCAGCAGACACATTCCAGCCAATTAGCAGCACACCCTCCCTAGCAGACCCTCCCACCTACTGGACAGCATCCATTTTAGATTCATTCTCAAGCTGCATGCTTAGTGAGAGGAGGGAAAGTGTAGCTGCTATTGATTTGATAGGGAAATGGATAGCTAGGTTAGTGTATACAGTGTCCACTACAGTCCTGAAGGACTCATCTAATCTCTGCTGTAAGGACAGCACCCCAAAAAGCCCTTTTTAGGGCTATAACATCAAATTGCTTTTTTTTTTTCCGTATACTGTGCCCACTTGCCCAGTGCCACCACTCACTCACTGGTGTCACAATAGCGTGCATTTAAAAACCAAAAAACTTTTTTCACTGTTATAGATTGAATAGCAGTTAGTTGTCTCCAAGCGTCTGTGTGTCAGGCCTACAACGTGTACTCTGCCAACCTTTGCCAGTTCAAAGTGCCACTCTTTTCTGGTGTCACAATAGCTTGCATTTAAAAACCCAAAAACTTTTTTTCACTGTTATAGATTGAATAGCAGTTAGTTGTCTGCAAGCGTCTGTGTGTCAGGCTCGCAGCGTATACTGTGCCCACTTGCCCACTCACTCACTGGTGTCACAATAGCGTGCATTTAAAAACCCCAAAACTTTTTTCACTGTTATAGATTGAATAGCAGTTAGTTGTCTCCAAGCGTCTGTGTGTCAGGCTCGCAGCGTATACTGTGCCCACTTGCCCAGTGGCACCAATCACTCACTGGTGTCACAATAGCGTGCATTTAAAAACCCAAAAACTTTTTTTCACTGTTATAGATTGAATAGCAGTTAGTCGTCTGCAAGCGTCTGTGTGTCAGGCTCGCAACGTATACTGTGCCCACTTGCCCAGTGCCACCACTCACTCACTGGTGTCACAATAGCTTGAATTTTAAAAACAAGTTTTTTTTCACTGTAATAGATTGAATAGCAGTTAGTTGTGTGCATGCGTCTGTGTGTCAGGCTCGAGCGTATACTGTGCCCACTTGCCCAGTGCCACCACTCACTCACTGGTGTCACAATAGCGTGCATTTAAAAACCCCAAAACTTTTTTTCACTGTTATAGATTGAATAGCAGTTAGTTGTCTTCAAGCGGGTGTGTCAGGCCTACAACGTGTACTCTGCCAACCTTTGCCAGTTCAAAGTGCCACTCTTATCTGGTGTCACAATAGCTTGCATTTAAAAACCAAAAAACTTTTTTCACTGTTATAGATTGAATAGCAGTTAGTTGTCTCAAAGCGGGTGTGTCAGCCCTACAGCGTGTACTCTGCCGACCTCTGCCAGTTCACAGTGCCACTCATATCTGGTGTCACAATAGCTTGCATTTAAAAACAAAAAACTTTTTTCACTGTTATAGATTGAATAGCAGTTAGTTGTCTTCAAGCGGGTGTGTCAGGCCTACATGGAATGCGTGGCTCTGCAGAGGAGTTGGTGACACCGCCACGACTTGCAGGCAGGCCTGCTGCCACCTCCTCTACTCCTCCTACTCCATCCTCTTCCATAACCTCCTCGGCTGAGTCCTCTTCTGCTGCTGCGTCTTGCTCCACATCAACGGATAGGGGACGTAACAGGGATTAAACTGATAAGAATAGTACTACTTAACACACCACTCCTATCTGGTGGCACATTAGATTGCACGCGCAGAGCCCCAAATTTGAAGTAGGAGGATTGACCAAGCATCTTTTTCCATCTCCCAGTTCCTAAAATCGATGCCATATACACGTCCCCTGATAGGGGACGTAACAGGGATTAAACTGATTGGAATAATAATACTTAACACACCTTATAATGATGCAGAGAGAGGTAATGCAGAGAGAGGAGTCTGAAGAAGAGGAGTCAGAGGAGGAAGGTGGCTTTGAGGAGGTGGAAGACCATACACACCAGGGGGCTTATTGTCACCTTTCGGGGACCCTTGGTGTTGTACGTGGCTGGGTGGAGGAAGAGACCTTCAATGACATCAGTGAGGACAAGGAACGGGACATGGCTAGCTTGGTATCCAACCTTGTGCAAATGGGGAGTTTGCGGTTGTGCAAATGGACTGTTTGCAGTTGTTTGCGGTGCGTTAAATGGGGAGTTTGGTCTGTCACTGTGAAGCGGGCGTAACCCTTACACTACCTGATCGATACAACATCATACAGTAGGTCCCCCCCCTCATTATTTTTATGGCCCCCACCCACCGCTCACGGGTGGGGGCGGGCGGGAGGACAGTAGGTCCCCCCCATTGAGATTTATGGCCCCCACCCACCGTGCAGGGGTGGGGGCCGGGGGGGAGGACAGTAGGTCCCCCCTTATCCTTATTTACTGAATATTCCCCTGTATAACAATGTTTGGCATTTAGTGAATATTCCCTATTCTGCTCTGTGTCAGTGTGTATCAGGGATCCTGAGGATAGGTGTCAATCCATACCTGCCAAGTGACCCTATGTAGGGGGAACAGTCCCTATTCTGCTCTGTGTCAGTGTGTATCAGGGATCCTTAGGATAGGTGTCAATCCATATCTGCCAAGTGACCCTATGTAGGGGGAACAGTCCCTATTCTGCTCTGTGTCAGTGTGTATCAGGGATCCTGAGGATAGGTGTCAATCCATATCTGCCAAGTGACCCTATGTAGGGGGAACAGTCCCTATTCTGCTCTGTGTCAGTGTGTATCAGGGATCCTGAGGATAGGTGTCAATCCATATCTGCCAAGTGACCCTATGTAGGGGGAACAGTCCCTATTCTGCTCTGTGTCAGTGTGTATCAGGGATCCTGAGGATAGGTGTCAATCCATGCCTGCCAAGTGACCCTATGTAGGGGGAACAGTCCCTATTCTGCTCTGTGTCAGTGTGTATCAGGGATCCTTAGGATAGGTGTCAATCCATATCTGCCAAGTGACCCTATGTAGGGGGAACAGTCCCTATTCTGCTCTGTGTCAGTGTGTATCAGGGTCTCTGAGGACAGGTGTGAATCCATATGTCAAGGTGTCAATATGTCATATGTCAGGTGTCAATCCATATCCATTGTGATTTAGGAATGTTAGGTGATTTCTGCCCTTTATGGATTAAGACCAGACTCTGCATCAACTGTGTAATTTTCCATGGGAGTTTTGCCATGGATCCCCCTCCGGCATGCCACAGTCCAGGTGTTAGTCCCCTTGAAACAACTTTTCCATCACTATTGTGGCCAGAAAGAGTCCCTGTGTGTTTTAAAATTCACCTGCCCATTGAAGTCTATGGCGGTTCGCCCGGTTCGCCGGTTCACAAACATTTGCGGAAGTTAGCGTTCGCCGTTTGCGAACCGAAAATTTTGTGTTCGCGACATCACTAATGCTAATACATTATATCTTGACCGTAGAAATTATGGCTTTAAAAAATAAATTGGTTGGGGTGGAGCTATTAAGGAGCAGACGCCATTATCCACAACTCTGAGGCCCAAACTTTAAAAAACTAGCTTGAACGGGGCGGAAAGCACAATATTCCCTGACACTATACTTAACCGCATGCTTGGGAACCTGCGCTGATCCGATGGATGCCGTTCCAGTTCACCCCATGTGCAAAAACGTGGCATCGAAGACTTCGGGCCTATCACGTGGAACTTCCGCGGCTATTCAGTGTTGATCTCTGGACGAGTGACAGCTCCATTGATGCCTCACTTCCCCTGGACACCTGTCAAGCCCGGCTGGGTGCAAACATGGGACGCAAATCTCAGAGACCGATTCTAGCTCATACTGGCAGCAATCAAGACATCAGCCAGATGCTGGCCTCAACCTCCAGAGCCAGAGGGATTACACCCACGTGGCCTGAGCCAGCACAAGACCCTCCAATGGAGGAAACTACTGCCGAAGCGATCCCAACCTTAACCAAAACTGAGGCACCGGTAACTAAACAGCACATTCATGATCTCTTGACACACTTCCAATACATGTTCTCAGCTGAATTGAACATGGTAAAAATGGAGGTGCAGGCCGTGAAAGACAGACAGACTCCAGGCAGCCAAAGAAGACATCATTGACGTTAAGCAGGGCATAACCATACAAGATGAAACCACGCAGCACCTACGAGAACTACACTCACAGATTGCTATTCAACTGGATGTCTTGGAAGACAAGAGGCAACAGAGAAATTTCAAAATCCGCAGAGTAGCAGATTCTGCTCCCACGGATGAGCTTCCTCAGGAGGCTCCTATCCACTGTCCTACCTGCAAAAATCTCTAAACAGTTTGCATACGATGGCCTGTACCGCATCTCCACAACATCTCGTGCACCTACGAATGTTCCACGGGATATTATCCTATGCTGCCAGACCCTTGCTGACAAACAGTGGCTTCTATATGCACTGAAGGGGAAAACACTGCTCCAATTTGAGAACCATTCCCTTACCTTCTTCCAGGATCTGAGCAAAGCCACTCTGCTTTGGTGCAAATTCATGCACCCTACCACTTAGGCCCTGCAGGAGGCAGGAATATCCTATCATTGGACATACCCTAGATCCCTCACGGTCGCCACAGACAGGAAGATTAACAAAGCAACAGGTCAACCAGAGGGCCTATATATCCTACAGGCATTGAGCCTTTCTGAAACACAGCTGGCTCAGCCCACCAGTCACACCTGGGATGATCAGTAGCCTTATTAACCCAATTGGCCTGCTTCAGAAGTTTTATATGCTTTATGAGTTTTACTTTTCAGTTTAATTCAGATGACCATAACAAATGTAGCTCTTTCATTGTTCCAACACTAACTAAATGCTCCTTATGCTTTACATATCATACCTCTGACGGATGTACCTGAATCCCCCAATCTAGCTCAACACACACAACTTCGGTGGGGACATCCACCTAGAAATACTGACAATCTCTTCCCCCCCCCCCCTTTACCCCAGAGGTTAGGGGTATATATGCATCTCCTAAGAGAATTTGGCCAGACTTTATGGACCACCCAAATGGTACCCACAGGTGCACCCATACACATGGTGGATGACAATCGCACTAGTTAATATGACTAGGCGAACCTCCTTTGGTTACATGATTTTCTACTCATGCAGAAAACTGCTGCCTACCAGCCAGAACCTCAAGGCCACACTACTTACACACACAACATACCACATGACGTTCTTGACGAAGACCTTGTTTTGTTTTAACAATCAAAAAATGTGCAGTATCTCATACATGCCTTGTATTATGATAAACTTAATTTAATCACTATTCACGAATGCTGGTGGGGCAAACTGAACCTGTATGTTGTTACCTTTCACAACAAAAATCAAGAATGATAAAAAAAAGTTAATTGGTTGAGGGATATGTGAACCCTTAGTGAGTCGAAACTATATCCAGATGATATTTTATCTTTTGCCAATCCTGTCTTTTCTCTTCCTCATGCTTTGAGAGAAATAGAACACAACATTGGTGTCTCAAATTACAAATTAAACATGTCTAAATCAACAGCCTTGTATATTAACAGTAATAAAGCTGATAATGATATCTTCCAACGGGACTACCTAAAGTGTTAACCTACTTAGGGATTAAAATGTGTTAGAATCTAAATAGTTTAATGGGGAATCATTTTCTAAATTTTTTGAAAGAAACAAGCAGAGACCTTAAAGAATGGCACCAATTGAATGTAACTTAGTTTGATAGAGCATTTTAAAAACGGATGTATTATCAAAGTGGATATATATGTTCTGGATGCTTCTGCTGGCTATTCCTGTGGATAGCTTTAATTAAATCCTCTTTTTTGAACTTTATATCAGGGGGAGAAAAACCTAGGATTAATAATTCTTATGTTGTCTAATAGTTGTGTCTAAAATGTTGTCTAATAGTTCTGCACATAGATTTATTACAGACAGAACAAGCTGAGATGGAAGTTTGGCTTGGACTTGAGTCTGAAGTCTGTGGTATTAGGGACCTTTCTATGTTAATTTGGAACTCAAATGGTATAAACTACAAATGGTATAAACATTTTAGATTTTCAAAATAGGAATTATTGAGAAAGATATGGATAATGTAAAACGGAGACTTAGAATGTAAATTTGATTTTAAAAATTTGATTTTAGATAAGATTAAATCCTTTGAAACGTTAATAATAGAATAGCATTTACATATTATTTTTCTTCTTTAAGGGCAAAGGATTATCAAGCTAATAAACTAATGTTATCATATTGTGACCTTTATTCTGTAGTGAATGGTATTTTTTCATGGCAATGAGATAAAACAAATTTTCTCTAGAAGCGTAGGATTAATTGTATTAGGAAATCCAAAAATGCCTTCTCAGCAATTAAGAAATAGGAAAAAAGATTTAAAAGTAAAAATTGAGGAGGATGAATGGTTTCCTTCTTTGGTAAAGTTAATAAACATGTCCACGGTCTCTCTGGTTGAAAAACATTATAAATTGATTAACAGATAGTACATCTAAATTATCAAAATTGTCCCCTAGTAAGACTGAACATCGTTGGAGATTGGGCTCGGAGAGAGGAAGTTATTTACACATTTGGTGGTCTTGTCAAAATATTGCCCCTTTATAGTCTTGGGTTCAAAACCGTATATTTAGTTTATGCAATATTAAGCTATGTAAAAAACAGCAGTTATGCTGTTACACCTTGGAAAAAAAGACATCATAGTGATTTACTGCTTGGGTGCTGTCAAGATACTGATAGCCAGAAATTGGAAAAGCAGAAAGATTTTACCGTATTTTACAGCAGGGCTCAAATACAATTTCAACTATTAATGGAAAGAGGTATTAACAAAATCAATGGCTTTATCAAGGATATATTTATGTGGGATAGATAAAGAAATATCATACAAGATACTAAATATTGCAATGCAAACAAAGTAACAGATCAAACTTGATAATGTTGATTATACTGAAAGCAATGGCTGGGGGACTCTAAACGACTGATTTAGGTTTATCTATATGTATTTGCGCTTTTAATATGTATGGAATTAGAATTGTGTTTTTTTTCCCATTTGATATGATTTGATATGTATTGTATTTAAAATTGTGTCTTTGTTGTTGTACGAATGTTTCTTTATTGTATGGCGAGAAATATCAAAACGAACCCCTTCCAGAATGTAATAGTGAGAATCAATGTCTTGTACACGAACGTCCAATACATGTTTGCAGGAGATAAATCGAAGCAATGTAGCGAGTTTCGCAGAAAGTTGTCATAAATTAAGTTTGTGTTATCAGGCCAATAATCAAAAAGAGAGAGGACCTGATTAACATCCCAGAAATACATAGATTTGGAAAAAGGGGATCTAGAAAAGTTGATTCCCCGCATTAATCTGCAAATTTATGGATGTTTACCAGCTGAAATGCTGAAAAACATGAGCCTCTTTAATGGCTGATCTGAAAAAGCTAGAAATTCCAAAATTTCATTTACAGGTAAAGATACATGATCCAAGTTTCATTCCATGCACCAACGAGCCCATAATTTCCAAGCATTCTTATTGGATCTTCTGGTTCCTGGAGACCATGCAAGGAGGTGCAAAGTAGTTTCAGAAACTCAGTCAACGGTCCTAGATCCCTGGAAATCAGCCATGAGTTGTAGCAAATTCTAATGAATCAATTGGTGTTGTTTTTTGTCCGGCTTGGTTAACAACCAAGAAATTTGTGAAAGAAGTCTTGGACAATCGATTGTCAATTCCAATAGTTGTGGGAACCAAGGTTGAGATTTCCACATGGGTGTTATTAATGCCAAAACTCCTTTCTAAAGACAAAGATGAATCAATGTTTGAGTGATCAAGGAGAATTGAAAGAATGCATAATTGCAATTCTTGGACAAATCCTGTAGAAAGGCATCTAAGGTTTCCAATTTAGGGTCTTGTCTCGAGCTGAAATTTTTTGGAAGTGGTGTGTTCAATCTTGAAGCAAAAAGGTTGATGGAAAACAATCTCCAAAGACCCAAAATCTGTTAGTTTAAAAGCCTTGCTAACTGCCAATCGCTGCTGTCTGAAAGGTACCTTGAATTCCAGTCCACTGTTGTATTGTGTAAACCTGATATGATTTCTGCTTGTAGAGTGGTGTTTTTGTTTAAACAAATCCAGAATTATTTTGCTTGATTTGCTAGAATATGAGAAAGGGTTCCACCTAAATGATTGCCATAATGAATACCTAAATATTGTTCTTCCTTAGCAGAATGCAACAATTTGTTTTGTCTGTTGGCAGACTTTTAAGAGCAAAAGAACCAGCTAGAGGTTTCAAGCAAATGATGTGTAGCTGAACTTCTCGATCGGACCATTTTCCGCTTGTCAAGTATTGCAACATCTCGCTCCCCAGCCATAATTGCTGTTGTCCGATTCTTTTATTAAATTGGGTTCTGAACTAACAATGGATCTTTCATTCCAAGCTTTCATGTGGTTCAACCACCAGTGAAGTTCTTATTTTGCTTTCCAGTCTAGTGGAACTGGTTTGGAGTAAGAAAGACCTTAAATGATGTATCTTCAGGCATTGCAAAGCTTGGTGGAAAAGTGCAAGATGCACTTTGAAACAACAGAGTGAGACATAGTGCATCAAAATACTTTCTTTATATTCCAATTTTTTTTTAACTCACAAGGTCTAAGGTTTGTTGAATAAATCAATTAAGAAGCAAAGAAACTCCATCTTTTGAAATGGAGCCAAGATGGATTTTTCCAAATAGATAAGGAAACTCAAATTGGTAAGAAGATCTAGAGTCCACACAAGTGGGACATAGTTAATATGTTGTCTAGATATAATATTAGACACAGAACGGAGACAATGGGTTTCATTATCTTGGTGAAACACCAAGGGACACAGGACATACCAAAAGGAAGGCACATGAAGTGCCACTTCTTTCCTTTCCAAAGAAATTGAAGGAAGTCTTGTGAATCCAAGTGTAGGGGAACTGTGACATAAGCATCCTTTGATCTATTCTGACAATATAATTGTTTGTTTGCAATAGATCTCTTAGACAATGAATGCCTGTCATCCTGAAGTGTCTATATTGAACTTAAGAATTTAGCTCACTTAGGTTGATGACTAAGTTGCATTTGTCCTTTTTTTCTGTACAAGGAAAAGATTGCTGACATAACCTAGAAGGTGATGAGGAACTTCTTGAATAGTGTCTTTTGTCAACAGATTTTTGACTTCTTCGTTTATCAGAGATACATCTGTGTTTGAAAATACAATTGTGTGGGGAAGACTTGTTTGAATTGGATGAGAAATAGACTCTATTGCATATCCTTTCACTGTATTTAGGATACAATAATCTGATTGTATTTGGCACCAAGCTTGGAAAAAATGGCTTCAATTTTTGAATTGTCCTTGTGATCCTCAGGCCTTCCAAGGATGCCCTCTAGCTGGGAAGAAAGGACCTGCATTCCTATGTTCCTAATTTTTGAGTCCTTTGATTAAAGGAGCCCCTGTTGGTGTGGAATGAACCAGATATTCAGCCAGACAGTTCATCCATATTCCTGCCTTGTGGAGAACAGAATTCGAGGATGATTTAAAAAAAAAATCATTTGTGCCTTGTCTGAGGATGTGAAAACACTAATGAAAGTGCTAAGCTTTTTGATAAATCCGTCACTGAAAAGCAACCCATTGGCATCTTTTCCAGCCTCGGTGATAGCCACATTAACCCAATTTTGGTTCTATCTTTAATTATACTGCTTTATGCCTTTCAATTGACAATTCAGTATTTACGTTGACAGACTTTATCTGGAACAGTAGGTCTTGGGCATTCTGCCATTAATTTGCTTCTGGTGACCTTATCTAAGGAACAATGAATTCTGTGTTGAAGATCTTTAGCAATGTGATCCGATGGAAACCATTCAGCCGATCTGGAATTATGAAGATTGTCTGGGTTAAATGTGATGCCAACCAGGTCATCTGAGAATTTTTCACTTATTAGAATATTAATTAGAATAATCGAAATCTGGGATACAATCTGAGTTAGAATTAAATATGAGCCAGCTGGCAAAAATAATGTCTGTCACCACCAGAAGATCCCAACAGATACATTGTTGCCTAACATAGAAACCCAGTTTGTGCACTCAGTTGATCGTGAGTACGTGGATGGAGATAGTGAAAGAATGTCAATTCGCAACTGAAAATAATAAGAGGTCTGCGTACTTGCCAAAACAAAAGTGTAACGGATCACCTGGCACCCCGACTGGGTACCTCCGTTGAAAGATGCTCCTAGCGCTTCCTGAGGACTCCAAGCACTCTTGCAGACACCACAATCACCGAACCGGAGAAACAAATAAATTCTCCCAAGCATATGAATGCTGTAGACAGTTGAATAGGAACCATACGAATAGGTTTACTCTCCTAGCAGTCAAACTGGAACAGCATACAATAAATCCTTCCCCCAATAATGAGACGACACTTCACTTTGAGGGTTAAAACAGGAACTCCCTGTACTGTCACATACAGTCTCTTTTATTCCCAATCCACAAACATAGTACAGCCCACAGGGCGTTACAAAACAACCAATCACATCACAGTTACATCCCACATATTCCCTCCCCTTATCCTGAGAGGAAACTCAATTATACATACAGTTAAAACATACTTTCTACCCAACTTTCATAACTCCAAAACCATACATCACATTCACATAAAATTACATATTCGCAATCAATCCATTCAGGGGAACAACATATTCAAAAATGGCACAAATCAGACAAGGGGTTCAAAAGTTAGTAAAAAGTCCTTTGTGACTAAATGAAGCATGGCTTTCTGGCCCAAACCAGTTTCAGAGTCTTCTATCCTGGAGATAAGTAATTCAATTATCTCCCAGGATAGACACAAGACTCCATTAAGCACATGGTTGCAAAAAGACACAAAACACTTTAAAATACATAAAGTCATATTTACACATAACACACAGGCATTTCACATATCCCCAGATAGCTGGGATCTGAGTGCACATTATTAGATGAATGGCACTCAGATCACACAAATAAGCCTTTCTGCAGGGGAAATAAACGGTTTAACCTGCAGGGCCATAGTCCAAAGGGAGCAGGCGAGCAACCAGGCTTCTCCAGTTCACAGTGGCGAGGTTGGTTTCGCCACACTTCTCCCCTTTACCAACTAGACTAACAGGGTATCTGACCTCCTGCCGGTCAGTGCCCTGGTTAGTCCAGCAACCCACCCACAAAACAGAAACAGCAGTACAGCCCACCCACAATAACTGGTTACTACACCTGGGTAGAGGAGAACTTTGTCCATGTCCAGGTGCCTCACCACGACTGTGTGGGCAACTGTTAGGCTGCCTTGGTGGGTTGCTGAGTGGGCAGAGACCAGCGGTACTCTGCCCTGATGCCAGTGCTACCACGGAAGTAGCCTGGTGGGAGCCTGGTTGTGGGAGGGAGAGACCGACTGTCTCCCCTCTGGATACACCGCTCTGTGGCTGGGGAACAGGACCGACTGTCCCTACCCCTTGTGCTGTAAGTGCAGAGACTACAGTCCCATCTGCACTGTTGGGGGGTGTAACATCTCCCCTTGCTGGGTTAGGCTGCCGCTGGAGAGAGGGTGTAACAAGCTCCTCTCTCTGAACTGTAAACTGCCGCTGGGGAGAGGGGTATCAGGCTCCTCTCCCTGACACTCTCTCTGCTGGTGGAGAGGGGGACCAGCTGTCTCCCCTTTCATATTTTGTCCTGTGGCTGGGGTGCGAGACTGACGGTCTCTGCTCCCTGGGGACACACTGCCGCTGGGAGGAAGGATGGCACCTTCAGCTCCCTGGGGTACACACTGCCGCTGGGGAGGAAGGACTGCACCTTCAGCTCCCTGGGGTACCACTGCCGCTGGGGAGGAAGGACTGCACCTCAGCTCCCTGGGGTGCACACTGCTGCTGGGGAGGAAGGACTGCACCTTCAGCTCCCTGGGGTGCACACTGCTGCTGGGGAGGAAGGACTGCACCTTCAGCTCCCTGGGGTACATACTGC